>CM060637.1:15365028-16005028 GCA_030578275.1 Meda fulgida | reverse complement strand
AAACATTTCAAGGACCTAGAATTTTTTTTAAAAATAAACATATATAGATACAGGTCCTTGAAAGTGCTTGAATTTATTTTGTGCAAGAAGTTTTCTAGAAACAAAAATCTGTATTTTTCCCTCCGGTCCCTAATGTGTTATTTCGCCAACACTTCGTGGCCAATGCATACTAGCTGGCTTGATTTGCTTTAGTTACGTGCATTTACGTGGTACATTGTGTGTTTCCCGTGTGAGGTACTTTGGGTTGTACTTTGCCATGATGTTCACGCTCGCACAAAACTACTATGATGGTACCTCAACGTTTCACAGGCACACTGAAACATTGCAAAAATAGGCTGGTTATGAGCCTAAACTCTTTTCAATAAATCCATGCAAAAGGTAATATCAGATCATTTTAGAATACAGTATAGGATGCACCGAATCCAAAACAGAAATATGACAAATAGAATATCCGATCTCTGTCATATAGCCAAAAATAAATGCAAAAAAAGCAGCTTTTCTTAGTGGACAAACATTAAATTCCCATTATGGACTTTTAAGTCGCAAATCAATATATGTGACCTGTTATTCAAAAATTCCCTATTTATTCTATCATCATTTCATGTGGTTGTTTTTTGTACATACGAACTGAGCACAAAATTAAAGCGATATTTCGATATTATCTTTTTGTAGCAGAATCCACCAGCAATCAAATAATATACTTCAAAAAGTAAAGTACAGAATGACTTTTATTCTTGTAACGCTTCTTAACTTCCTCTCCAGTAATTGCAGTATGAACGTATACGCCAAATATGACATATATACTTTCACGTTGTTATTTGCATATTTATTTGATTCAGTTGTTGTATTCACTGGCTCGACTGTAAAAATGAGGTCACAAACTCTTCTCAACCTGCAGATCCTTTAAATTTGACCCAGCAACTACGAGCTCTACATATAACCACTCGCTGAGGCGTCATTGTGTCATTGCCGATCCATTTTTACCCTTGTAAAGCGTAACCGTATGTGAAAAGGCATGTACAGCTTGGCGCTCTGAGTGGGAACTGCATTCGTTCCTTTTTAAAGCAGTTTTATGAGGTCATGCAGGAGGTTTATAGGAACAACTTATTATTATCATATGCATATTTTAACCATTATTGTTTTCCTGATGAGTGATGTTCGAGCGTTTAAATCCCGTGTGGTATCAACATTGGGATGTATAGTGGCGAGTCATCAAGAAAGGCATTCGCAGCTGTAGCTGAACAGAATCCCGTGTAAAGGGGAGCGTTATGACTTAGCACAGGACTCTCTTAAACCGGGAGGATCGTCACATGGGTGCTGCTTTTTGCCCTTTGTCAAATATTCTCGTGACTAACAATGTCCATCACAGCCATTTTTGACATTTTTTTTTGTTTTGTTTGAAAGTCATTTCCACCAGAATGTCATTTTTTTAACACACCTCAAATTATAAAAATGTACAAAATATAAAAATGAATAGAATAAAATAACTGACACCTTTGTCTTGCTAGGGAAAATTTCACTGCTAAAATTAATTAAATTTATCTTAATTGCAGTTAAATCATTTTGTTAAATCAAAAACTGTTGTGGAAATGACGGCACCGTCAGGATTTTCATAGTAAAGATTGAAAGTCGTTTGAAAAGTAAGAAAAATAAATGGCAGCGTAACAAAAGGTTTCTAAGAATGTTTTGAATGAAGCGCTTCATGCGCAGCTCCACCTGTCGTTGTGGCTAGGACTGTTTCTGAGGGGTTTCTGTGTGCAGTTGTCCTGCTGATGTGGAACATTTTGTCCAGCGCTTGCAGTCTCAGTGTCGGTCATTCTCTAAACAGTATCTGCTTTCCTACAAGTCAAGAATACTCTGGGATTGAGGCAGTGAATGTCACACACGTCTGCAGGTGCTTAATGAGGGGGTCCGCAAGAATCTGATGGAGATTTTGTGCATTTGCTGTTCATTATTTAAGTCACCAAGAGTGGCAATCTCTCTGTATATAGATATATCTATCATCGCTCTATCACTATCTATCGCTCTATCTATATCTCTCTATCTATTGCTTTATCACTCTATCTATCTCTTTCTATCGCTCTATCACTCTATATCTATCTATTGCTCTATCACTCTATCTATGTCTCTATCACTCGCTCTATCACTATCTATCGCTCTCTATCACTCTATCACTATATCTCTATTGCTCTATCACTGTCTATCTATCGCTCTATCACTATCTCTTATCTTTCACTATCGCTCTATCACTCTATCTATCACTCTATCTCTGTCTCTATAACTCTATCGCTCTCTCACTCTATCTCTATCTATCACTCTATCTCTCTATCACTCACTCTCTCTTTCACTTTCTCTATCGCTCTATCACTATATATCACTCTCTCTATCTATCTCTCTATCACTATATTGTTCCATCTATCATTCTATCTATCTGTCTATCGCTCTATCACTCTCTCTAATCTATATCACTCTATCTATCGCTCTATCACTCTCTCTAATCTATATCACTCTATCTATCGCTCTATCACTCTCTCTAATCTATCTCTCTATCGTTCTATCACTCTATCTATCACTCTATCTCTCTATCACTCACTCTCTCTATCGCTCTATCACTATATATCACTCTCTCTAATCTATCTCTCTATCACTATATTGTTCCATCTATCATTCTATCTATCTGTCTATCGCTCTATCACTCTATCTTTGTCGCTCTATCACTATATTGTTCTATCTATCATTCTTTGTCTATCTATCACTCTATTTATCACTCTATCTATCGCTCTATCTAGTGTTTATTGTTGCTCTGTCACTCCATCTATATCTATCGCTCTATCGTTCTATCTGCCTAAGTATCATTTCATGCTATTGTACTATATATCTACCCATCTGTCTTTCTATCTGTCATCCTATCTATGATGTAAAATGACAGATTGGTTCATTGACTCCTGTAGTGAGAATTCATTATTGCAGGTTTCATTATTATGTGCATTTCAAGTTTCAAACAAAAAGACTCCCCAAAGTTTATTATCCAGGTTGAACTTGAACACATCTTGGTTTCTTTGAGAAGATCTCGTGCCAAATTTTTAAAATCAAATTGTTCCCAAACAAAAAATCCTACAGCCAGCAAGCATCCAGATCTCCAGTAAACCCAGTCCAGTGTTGTGTCTGGGACTGAACCCCTTGCAGGAGGCTCTCAGTCCGCAGTTAATGCTTACAGTGAGAGAATCAAAGGCTTTGCACATAGACGTGCAACAGGGGCCTCTTTGTGCTCCGCAAAATGTTAATGGTCGGAAATGTTAATAATCTGCGCACGGGAGTCTGGCCTTTGGTAATCTGTTGACGAAACTGATCCGGCACTTTTGAGTGACTGGCTAATGGCATTCTTCACACTTGCGCTATCATTGGCTGGAGAGAGAATGAAAGTGTACGGTAGCCCTCGGGAATCCCAAATGGTCAAGTGCCTTTAACGTCCCTCTTCCTGTCGTATTCCTCCAGCCCTCATCCCAGCTTTACCACAGCCCCTTCTGGCACACTCTTTTTTATCTGCACTTTTTTTAGACTTTTGAAGGTCTGGCAGAAGCTCAGTGAGAGGGCGCGGGTGGGTAACTTTCATTACCGCTGTTGATCCCTGATTCACCGGAGGCCGATTCGTAACTGCACAGAAAGACAGGATCTCAGTCGGGATTCACTGCAGAAAAACCTCCTGCAACTTTTCAGGGAGTGACTCATTGGATTTTCCTGTGGGTAGAAAATTTTCTACCATGAACCAAACTTGGGACAAGGGTGTTTTTGAGAACAGACAGTCAAAAAATCCAGGGAATGTTGGGGAAGCTTGCGCTGAGCACCTCCAGAGGTAAGGAATGTGCTGCTGTGGGAAAAATCGTTTGTGTTGCATGGAGATGTATGAAAAATCGATTTGTTAGCCAGTGTTTCGTCCCAGTTTTGGGGGATAAATCACGCTTAAGTAGCAAGTATAGTAAGAAATCCTCTAAATGCTTGAAGTGGCACGGTTCCTCAAGACACAGGGATGATGGATGGGTTTGATGAGTGTAACTTTTGAGTTCTTTGCCAAAGTGTAATTCCACTGCGATTCAGAGCTGTATTATTGCAGCCACAGATCTCCAACATTAACCGTTATCATTCCTCCTGCTTATGCCGTCATGCTTTCTTTCCCGTCACAAATGTAAACATGCATTTCTATAGATTTAAAGCAATATAAATGTAGTCTAATCAATTGATTTTGTGCTTTTTATTACATCTTTTTTATTATAAATTTATTTTATTTTTGTAATACTCATTCTCATTTTAACTTACTAATTTTTATCCTTGCTAATTTTACTAATTCTGAAAATATATTTATTTGGTTCATATTTACCAGCGGGTAAAGCGTTTGTTAAAACAGTTAATGGGACTGTTAAGTGTTGGGGGGAAAAAGATCTATAAATTACAGCAAACTATAAAGGTAGTTAAATGTGATTATTGTTAGCACTCCTTACTGATATTTATAGCATAAATAATAGTATTTATTTATTTTAAAACTGCCAGTTTTTGTTGAGATTAGCTACAGAATTTTTGTAAAATGAATGTTTCGATTAGTTTAGTGGTCCCCCAAATTTACCTTTTCATACTCTGAACTTTGAAAATAGTTATAATATAAAAATATTTTATTTTAGCTGTAAATCATCTTAATGAATTACTATCGTAAACTAAACTTTTAAACTTAAAAAAAATGTATACACTTAAACTCAAACTCTTGTTCAGAGGTTGATAAATGATCCAAACTTAAATTACATGTCTATTGCAACATTTTAACATTTAAAACACAAAAGTGACTTTTTAATGTTGTATAATGTAGGATATGACAGCAGATAACTATTCCCATCATGTTGAATCAATTATGAAGAAGAAAACAAATGGAAATTGGCTAAAAAGATGAACTTGGGTCTCCACCGTCCCCAGCACATGCAGTGAATGTTACTGGTGATCCTGCTATGTTTATTGTTGATAAATGACTCGGCTTGGTCAGTGCTGATGTGCACATAAGTGATGACCACATTCCTGCAACATGCCTCTCTATGAAATCACTTAACAATAGTCAAAATGTAATACTAATTATGCAAAAAAAAAAACACTTGTATTTTATACTGTACAGTTCATATTATTCTTGATAATAAGCAGTCTTGCAAAGTTTAGATGTCTGCATTGGCAAATTGTGTACAGAAAAGTTTATTTTGCATATGTCTTGCACATTCACTAGTGTTCGTCAGTTGAAGTGCTCTGTAACTCGCTCTAGAACGGCGAACAAAATTAGCCCTGTAAACGGGACGAACATGGCAGTGATCTTCAGCCTTCAGGACCCCTCTAGTGTCACCAGTGACTGACGTATAGAATCAGGCCACTCTTCCGTGTGTGTTACTGACAGAAATGTGGATGCTAACTTTGTTGCAGCGTTACAAAGGTGTCCAATTATGGACATGGCGTCCACTGTTTCTATTTTAAAACAATCTCCGTTTTTGCACAACACTTCGTATGAGTGTCCACCAAAAATTGTGCGGACATAATTTCTTGCTAAAAATTAACAAATGCAAAAGCGAGAGAACCAATAAAATATTAATATTTGATTGTTGTAAAAATAAAAAGCCAGATAAATACCTTAACCAAGAGTTTAGTTCTTTAATATTTATATTTTTAAAAAATATTTTAATTTTTACTCATATTTTTATGGTTTCATCGAACTTGTATGGTCATTAAACAATAAATATCCCTTTTATGTATATGTGTCTGTGTATATATATATATGGTTTATTTGTTTGTTTGTTTGTTATAGATACATATGTTGAGATAATGTTAGAAAATTGTAAAAAGAAAAAAAAGAAAAAGAAAAAAAATGCTGTGCAACAATAGGGTTTAGTAAATATGTAATTTGCCGTGGTTTGTTTTGTAGAATAATTATGCAAAAATTGCTGTTTATAATTTAGGTAAATTTTCAAATACATTCCAAAAATATTTAATAAGGAAATTAAGTGTTCTTGTGCAGTTTTGTTAATCTGTGCAGTTAGTGTATTTGTGAACACTTTTAATCGAAAGTAATCCTGCAGCATCAAGCCAATGCTGTTACGGTGTCATTTTAACACTCACTATTATAACTTTGAGTGAGAAATCTGTCATATGAAGTCAGCTTAATTGTTTTACAGCCCTTGCATATTGGCTCCTGCATTTAATGCATGAGATCCTCAGCTGCCCGTGTGAAGCTTTTCACCGCCAGCGAAAGGTCGTGGGCTCTGACTGTGCGGTGAAAGATGGGGCATTTTTGATGGATTGTTTTTAAATAGCACAGTGGGCCACAGCATTATGACTGGTATTGTCAGGATGTGTCAGGGCTGTTGTGTTGGCCTTTTTCCCCCTCTCATCCGCCATGGTGTATCGCTCCCTCTCTCTTCTCCCATATATCCCTCGTCAGCTGCTCTCTCTATATCACTCTGCCAGCCCGACCCAGAGGGGGAAGTTTCCTCGTACCCCCGGGAACGTGAGGCTGATGGGAGTCCCAGACGCCATTCTGGGCTACGGCGCTCCTGTTTCTTTCCGGACACTTTGGTGTAAACGGCCGTGTGAATATGACCCCGGAAAGGTATATTGTGTTGTTAATTTTCATTGTAATATTTAACTTTTTTTCTGCAGCTGTCGTGGTCTTTGGTGTTGTTTGACCTTTGAACACTTGGATCTAGATGTTTCAAGCACCGTATAGAGCAGTAAAAGTTTATACTTGTGTCTCAGTGAAGGCCTGAGCGCTGTTGACCTTGGTTCTTCATAGCATGCGTGTTTGCTGGCATTACCAGGGATGCTTAAATCACAGCTGGGAAATATGTTGTGAATGCCTTTGTCCCTTCAGCTCTTAAGACTTACGGCTATTCGGTTGCCTTTTGTCATTAGTTTCATGTCTATGCGCTCATGAATCAGTATAGTGACACAATGCTCTGTGGGAACACATGTGTTTTGTACTGTTTGATGTGTAGATCCGGCAACAGAGGCCGGAGAAAAGTCTTGTTTCTAGTAAAAATGTTTTACCTGTTCTTTGTTTACCTGTAAAATCTGATGGGAATTTTTTTTTTTTAAATGGTGTACTGACCCCTACCTTTGTTCAATTAAAAAGGGGATGTGGGGATATCCAACTGGCCTATCCAATCGAAAGCTTGGTAAGAGAACGGTATTTTTGTTTCTTTGTACGCCATTGTACAAATTAATATTAAATATATATATTTATATTAAATATATATTCATATATTAAATATATGAATTTATGAATATATTAAAGTCCATAAAGTCTTGCCTGACAATTGTATTATTGAGTATAAAGAAACAAAACCGCAAAACTACCATTAGCTTAGCAAGTTTTCAATTGTCAACAAAGATGTTGATTAGCAACCAAATAAGGGAGGATTTACACATTTGATGATTGGGGAACAAAAAGGTTTTAGCATAAAATGCCCAGAAACAGAGCGGCAATGCTAACGTTAGCTTACAGTCGATTTGTAAAGTCATCAAGGAACCAAACTTTGAAAGAAAAACACTGCAATGCTTGTATCTTCATGAAATTTAAGAACTTTGACTCATTCGTTCATTTTATTAGTTTTAAACTATCTACATGCCGCCATCTTCATGTGATGAACACCAGCAAAACTTCATGCTTTCATTTAATTTAGTCATCTTCTGATATCTCTGTTTTTTTTAATTGTAATTGCCGCAGCCAAATGGTTCTGACCCCATTTGTCTAAATTGTGAGTTTCAGACAGTGTGTTTGAGTGTGCCTTGTTTCCTCCTGTGGCTTGGGTCACATGACAGTTTATTCAGGAAGGTGTGATCTCTCAAATATCAACACTCGCCCTTTCAGCAACCATAGCACTGCTGCTGTCAGCTCCTTTGATCGATGGACGCTGGTAAAAACTGAATGGCCATTAATTATCAAAACCAGTTTGGTTGGTTATATTTGTGAAGTGTCAGTGTTTGGAATGACATAGGACACAAGTTGCTGTTTTCTTCACGTTCACACTCAAACGTGACTAATACAGTGTGAAAATATTTGTCTACAAGGCGCCACGTGACCTGGTGAAGAAGTGCGAGGTTTGGCCCTCAGCGGGTGTCAACCACTATCAGCCTATTTGTGGTGACACTTGTTTGTTTCCATCTATGTAGAATTGTGGGTTTCCTGCTGTGGTGTTCTGGCCTCTCAGCATGTGTTCATTGCCTTGACATGTAGAGGTAAATGGGCTAATCTTTATGTTGAAAGTATGACAGTCTCAAGGCACCAGCAACTTCTGCTTTTTCACAGAAAGGGAATTTGTTAATTTTATCTGTCAAAATTAACAATTTTGTTAATTGTTCTGTCCTGTCTCAAATGTACTTTATAATTTTATCATATTTAGTCAACCAAAAGAAAAGACTTTGTGTCCAATCGCAAGTATGGTCTAGAATTTGGATTTATTACAGTTCATCACTGAGTAGGTTTGATTGTGAAGGAACAAAGGCTGACTGAACGACACCTTCATTTAAGCAGAACATCGCTAACTAATTACTAGAAATAATCGCTAAACTCCAGCGTACTTGTTTGCCACTGTTTTCAGATCACCCGCGCTTCTTCCACAGTGAAGAGAGTGGGCATGGTTGCCAGATTGCAAATATTAAGTAAATCGTTGGGTAGAAAACGTGTCCTTTCAACAGAAAAAAATCTGTTTGGGGGATTTAAATGCTTGAAATCTGGCTACCGCAAGCATGAAAGCTCTTTTATTCGACAAAAACAAACAATGATTTTGGTCAAGTTTTTGTTTTTTAAACTACATTTTAGTCTCATCTTTTTTGTCAACGAAGGCCTATTGCATGTTGATATAGTCACAGTTATTGTTTAATGACGTTGGCTTTGTCTTGTCATCGTCTCGTCTTAGTCATGGAAAAAAAGGTCATCAACGAACATTTTTCGTCATAGATTTTATTACAGAAATAAAGCGTCGCTTCACTTCCATTCATAAATTCTGTCCCGTGGCCTCATGGGATAGTAAAGTGTCCATCGAATGCACTAAAGTAGGTCATCCGGGGACTTTTCGCCTGCTGTTTTTCGAATACTATGTATTCTGACGTACTATTCTTTGTTTTTTACACATACTATATAGGGAAGCATTCAGTTGAATTATTATTGATAATTATCACCATCAATTATTTATCCAATAAATTATTTACTCTTTGACAAAAACTGAAAAGCCAGGTTCATGACCTTGAGGTCTGATGACTTCAGTGTATCAGAGCAATTTTTGCCCGCTTGTATATCCATTTATAGCTTAATCAAATAAATTGTGCTGTCTCATCTGCACGAGTTCATATTGGCTGAAATTAGAAATGGGAAGTCAGCCCTATGACCACCGCTTCACACCAATCCCGATGTGATTTCCCTTTTGAGAAAGTGCTCGATCTGACATCACCGACAGCTCTATATGTGTTTGATTGAATTATATGCAAATAAGCACTGCTGTATCTGCACTATAACGGCAGTCCTGCTGTGTGCCGAACATATGCTGAGAACATGTCGGCCAAGTGTAAAGGTCCCTGGGTAAACATGGTCTAAAATTAAAGAAGGTGTTTATCCGAGTTTAATTGGACATCTGTCCCTGAGCAGAATCAAGACACGAGGCAGATCTGCTTATAAACTAGATTTAGCCTTTATTTGATTGTTAAAGTACAAGGTCCTGAATCGTCCCTGGCACACACTAGTACGCCCGCTTTTGGCCCGACAGTGGAAACATGGTAATCTGTTTTTCCCCCAACCTTTTTTTCCCTTAACATCCCAATCAATATGCTCAAGTGCCCCTTTATTCAGTTCCAAATCATCGCTGTTCCTTTTAACTCCATTATATTATCCTTCTTTTAAAAAGGAAATTCAGTCATAATTTACGTTCATGCCAAAGCTGTATGCTGCTATTTTACCGTAGAATATGGTATTTATTTCACTCTATTTTATAGTGGTAAGCACCATCTTAATGCATTATATCAAGTTTACCAATCCGTTCTGCAGAATTCCACAGATTTTCTCCCAAACTTAGTAACTTTATACTTAAAACAAAAATGTTATACTGGATGTCATTATGAGTATTATTATTATTATTAAAGTCACCTTTAAAAAAAAAGTCAATACTGATGGTAAAAAAAAATTGAGCCACCAAGTTATGCAAATAAAAAAAAACCTAGCCTGTACACATTATACAGTTTTCTACACTGTTCTATGCAGTTTTATTTCCGTAAAAAGGAACTCTAACAACTATGTGATTAATCATTAGTTATTTAACCCACTGATTAAATATAAGTATACAAATTATTATTTTTAAGTTGTATTGTCTGTATTTGGGTGCATGCACCCCTGGTTGGGAGTCAGTGCTCTAGCTGATACAGAACAGATTTATCTGAGATTTATAGTTACGCATTGGCATTCGTTGCCTGACAGTAAACCAAAGGAAACTGCAAATGTGCATCTTATCAAAATCTCACAGCGGGAGGACACTTAATGTGATAGGGACAACATTACTATCAACCAATCAGATTTTAGGGTTAGTACTCGAGGCATACATTGTTATGAATGATTACTTTTCCTCTCTGTGTACTAATGAATCATGCACAACACCAGAAGCATGAATAAAGACAGTAAATTGTCTCAGTTTTGAGTTCATGTTGACTTTGGCGTTCTTTCTGCCGCTCCCTCCTCTTTTCACGTAACTAACATATCACAGACCTTTGACAAGAGCCCCGTCATGCCTTAATGCCAGGAATGTGTACGGTTTCTCTCCAAAGACTTTGAAATCTCTTGCTTAAAGCTCAGGGTTGCACAGATGCTGCTGCTCAGTGTAGTGTGAGTAACTTGTAGCATGTGTGTTCACCATAAAGGCATTTTGCTTTCATCTACGATCATCTCGCGGTTAACCATCTGGCATGTTTTTTTACAACCTGTAGCTCAGTTGTTCATTTTGTGCCATTGTACCATCCTTTATGATGTCTGTAGTCATTTTATAGTATAGCTCCAAGGAACAGATAAAATGCCTGTCAAATTCTGTAAAGTCAAAAATATTGAAACTTCAATGAGGAACTGTTTCTAATGTAAGGTAATGTAAAGAAAATATTTTAACATAGAAATATTATACATTAGATACTGTTCTGTTCCTCATTGAAGTTTCAATATTTTTCAGAGACATTAAGCAAGCCAATTGTTGGTAAAGGTTTGAGGATTCCAATCAGCCCAACATAGCAATGCTACAGCCAATAGCATGAGTTGGGGGCGGGGCTATCTCTGTTTCCCTAACCAATGGCAGTCTTTGAGGAAAACCCTGTTTGAAAACAATTATTGCGATTCTGTTACATTTCACTTTTCAACGTTTACAATATAAGTTATATATTTTAAAATTATATTTAATTACATTTAATAATTAAAACTTTTAATATAGAAACTAAAATTCTCAAGCTTGTCTGAGATTCAGGGTGATTTGATTGACTCATCTCAGCTAAATATGATTGAGACAGTTTTAAGTACAATTATCAGTGGGTTCTCTGATAAATATACTTGACACCAGCACAGGTTGAGAATAACTGCAAGCCATTTTGTTTCTGCTTGAGGTGGATTGAATTCGTAGTAGGTAGCGGTAGGTATTTCTCAATGAAATCTTTACAGGGTATAGTGTAGGCTTGTAAGTGTCTAGGGTGCCAAGTACTCTGGTAAATATTCCTTTCATTGATTTCAGCTTTATGGCGTTTTCACACATTCTTTCTTCTCAAGTCTTCAGTATACCATAAAACGGTACTTTAGGTCCAGCTAAAACACATGTGGCCTGTTCAAAGAAAGTTCAGGGGTCACAAATGTGCTTTCTTCAGCAAACAACCCAAGGGAAGAAGAGAAATCTGTCAAGTTTTTAGGGAATCAAGTAAAGCTTTTGAATGAGCATCAATGGAGGAAGATGATTTTTAGGCCCAGATAGTATAGTTATAAAAAGAAGAATTTAGTAGAGTTTGGTATGACTAATTGGCAGATTTAAAAGGGACACCTGTCTAAATATCTAAAAAAAAAAATCTGTTTCCTTATGTTCATACATGGTGCTCATTGACACCTCTTAAGAAAGCTAAGATGTTGTACAAGGCCCTAAATTCACGGTTTATCAATTATCTTTCCTTCAAACCGTGACGTTGAGAGTGATCTGTGGTGTATTAAGATACAGATCAACATACTATATCGGATGAGTTGCCTTGTTTTTCCATTTTGAGCCAGTATAAGGTTCAATCACATCTGAAACAGAGACGAGTCTGCTAGCTGGTTGCACTGTGGGGTCTCGTGGTCTGACCAGGTGCTCGGTGTATAAATTACCAGGCATGGCAATGCCTGCATTTCACCAGCAGGTGTGCTGAAGGGAAGAGAACAGCAGGGGTCAATATATAATTTTACTGGTCACCATTTGTAATTTTAGATGCTAACTGCTGCCGATGTTAATGGATAGCAATGCCTGATATTCCTCATGGACTAACAGTGGGGTTCGTCTCTGATCATGTGACCTGGCCCGGCCTATAGTGTGTGTACTGTGTGACCGACATTTTGTTGACTTGCTGACAGTTGAAAATAAGTCGCCTTTCGATCGCTGCCAAGACTGCAGTTGCCAGTAACTATTGTTCAGCAAGTTAGATAAATGAGGAGGATCGAAATACCTGGAATAATTGCCCCATCATCTACTGGTGTCGGCACCTAGAAGTTTTTTTTTTTCCCTCCGTCATGGCCCGTCACCGTTGGACAGTTTTTATGCTCTTTAATGGAAGTTTCTTAAAGGAATTAACTGTCTTTTACATCCATAGGTTAAGATCACAAAATACATGTCCAGACCATATTTCTATCTAAGGGGAAAGAGAGACAAAAAGACAAAATTAGGCTTTTAAAGTCTTTTGCATTGTGATTTAAGCGCATTTTTCAAATGATCATTTTTGTAATAAAAAAGAAATATTACTAAGCAATATGGTGGATGAGCAATAGTTACTAAGATAGGGTTGATCAGTAACATTTTTAAGTGTCAGTTGTCTTCACAGTGCAGAAACATTAATTGTATTAAAGCTTAATTCTATTTAAGCAAAATATCTTATTCTGGAGTGAGATGGGATTTTGTGTAAACAAATACACATTATTTTTTCAAGTTAAATGCTAACACAAACACAAAACCAGTTGCGACACATACATATAGCCTCTGAGGGCTTCAAGATTAATTTGGAGGGCACGGTGGCAACAGGCAAGGCATGTTTTACAGACACTTTACAGACCCTGTAACAGCTTGTCTTTCTCTAAGACTCCATGTGATCTTCCTCGTAACACATTCCCATCTAGCCATGCCAAAAAAAACTCCTCACCATATTAGCAACAAAATTAATAGATGTAGTAAAGCTCTGAAAAATAGCAGACACAACCTACTTGTCAGCTCTGCTCAAGAATATTATTTACTTGGACTGTTAATCTTGGACTTGTTCATCCAGTTATCATAACTGATTGTTAAATAGGCACTAGCCATAGTGTTAGTTTAGTTTTAGTCTATGAAATTTACAACAAGCTTCTACATATGGACTAGCCTACAAATACCACAACGACGCAAGTTAATGTGCATGGCAAAGTAGCATTATCGTTAGTGTGTTTTAGGCCTGGTTTCACATAAGCCAGGATTATGCCTTAGTTCAATCATGACATTTAAGTATCTTTTATAAACTTAGAAAAAAAAAACATACTGATGTGCATCTTGAAACAAAACAAAGGCACTGACATGTAACTCAGTGTAAGTTGCTTTCAGTTAAACCCTTTCAAACATGCATTTTAGTCTGGGACTAGGCTTAAGCCTTGTCTGTGAAACTGGAGGTTTGTCTTCTGTGCAAATTGTTAACAAGGATCTACAAAAGGACTCCAAATACCACAAGGATGCGAGTTTATGTGCTTGACGAATCAGACAATATTGTAGTCTTTATGTAGAAGCTTGTTAGCAGCTATTGTAAAAACCCACTAATTTTTGAGGGAACACATGGAGAATTTTGCTTTCCAGATTAGCCTAAAATTGTTGCTGTACTAATTACTATTTTTATTTTATAGTATTTTGTACCTTTTTTTTTTTTTTAGGTGACATTTAAACAAAGAAAGCCTGAATTTACATTCCCAAACTGTTTCCTACAGGTCTCTACCGCAGTATTTTGCGACAGCTCCTTTCTATGACACATCTTTCTGACTCAAACTCAGTGGGCACCTGCCAAACATTGCTTGTTTCGTTTAACTCTGTGGGGAAGCCAACCTTGTGGTTCTGGTGTCATTAGCTGAACTTGATAAGATGACAAAAAACACTAAAGTTTCCGTCTGGAGGCAGACTGGATGACACAGCTGCAGGTTGGCGTTGATTGTCTGTGGGGCTATTTGTGTTCATTCACAATGTAAATATCAGGCAGATTTATGAAGTGAGTCATGTAGAGATTTTAAGGGTCGAGGTGAGTCATGTCCACCCACGGTCCGTCTTACATAACACGCAAAACATCACACACACGAACAAGAATGCAGGTAGACCTGCCGTTTCTTTCAAACACCACAGCAATGATACAACAGCAAAAGTTATTTTTTAACTCTTATACCATTTTTAAATGAAAGTTTTAAAGTTTTGAATTTATGACTAGTCAAGAGGTAAACACCAGACGTCAAATTATGTTCTTTGTTTTTTCATTTCAAATTTTTAATTTTAGAATCATGTCATTTTCTTGAGGGTACCCACTTAATTTTTTACGTAAAAATGAATGGCTTCCTGTGTTCTCTTCCAGTTTACATATATTTTACCTGTACTAAAACTATCTGTAATGCTGCAAACTTGTATTTATCATATTTTTTTATCACATTTTAATGAATTATCATAATCATGAACTCAGTGGTTTGTAGCGCAAATAGTTTTACAGTTTACTGTACTTTGTTATTCTTAGTTATTTACTAATGCATTTAAAAATATACTAATGAATACAAATAGCTAATGAATCTGAAGTCTTACACATTAAACACACAAAACTTATTTGTTGCAAAATAAAGTACCTGGTGCATGTTTGTTCGATCCTTGGCAGTATCACCAATAAATAATACATATTAGATATAGGAAGGCTATACAGTATAATATCTTAAAACAACAATTCTTCTCTGTTTTTTATATTTATAAAGAAATAATGTACAAAATAATGTGCCAAGAATTTCAGCCTTAGTCGTCTATTTATTTCTTATTGAGGTATTTAAAGGGGCCGTAACCTGCATTTAAAAATATATATTTTAAAATGTTTCCTGCGATGCACTTATAATGTTTTTAGTAAGTTATCGCCTCGATAAAAAAAAAAAAAGCTGTGAGTTTTAGTGCGAGCACATACAGGCACTGCTTCATAATATGACATTAAAAAGCTATCTTTGAGGGGAAAAGGGTTTAAATGGAAGAGCATAAAAAGACAATAATTCAGTTCACTTGTCACTGAGTTTATGATATTAAATCAGTTCTCTTACTCAGTAAACGACCTGTTGCTCGACATGTTACACGTTCGCTCGCTCCTCTCTCTGACACACTGCGCGGCAGCAGCGGGAACATGTAGTGGGCGTGGTCAGCCTGTCACTTAGACACAGGGTGACCAATAGAAAAGGGCCTTTCATCCTGGTTGATAGAGACCTCCCACTGAGAGCTTCACTTGCAAGCAAAAAAAAAAAAACAGCAGAAAAGAGAGCAAAATGCGTGTTTGTGATGAAAAAGTGTTCGAAATGCACAAAAATAAAGGTTTTCAAAGATTTAAATGCAGACACTGCAAATCATTTTATCATCAACTTTATTTTTGAGCCTCTTTGATCTTTTACGTTTTATTAATTACGAAAGAATTATTTTACTCTCAAACAGAGTATGTTTGATTAAATAAAGACATAAAGGAAACTCCATAACGAACAAAGTTTACGTGCTTATGCACCTGCCGTGAATTATTTTGCGTGGACAGAATAATTTTTAGGAACAGTTGTACGCCATTTAGTCAACTTAAGGCTAGAGTTTCATTAGAAATGGAGCTAACCTGATGTTGTCGATTACCATTATATCTTTTGTACTTCTTTAGCTACTGGCCCAGTGTTATCTATGGAAACAAACAAGCGTCACTGCTCTATTCTCGGCTGCTGCTATCAGTACAGCTCAGCCCATGGTTATCTCATAAGAGCTTTCACAGAGACATGGACAGACAGTTGGAGGACGTGTGTCTAAGAGAGGGTGTCCAATTTCATTAGCCTTTGTTGCCTGCTTGTGTCCTCCTCTGAAAAATGGGAAGAAACTATATTCACGATTTTGTGGATGATGGGAATGATGTGTGTAAATTGGACAGAATGTGTTGTGTGATCTTTAAAAGCGTATTAATAACATCTCATAACCCGGGTGGTCATAGCACAGTGAGGTCTGGAAAGTGTACAGCTGTCATCGGCCGTAACCTCTCATCGGATGATCTTGCCTTATCAATGGGCCCAGTGGGGAAGAAGTGATGTCGGGGTCTCTCTTAATGGCCGCTCGTAATTAAAGGACTGCAAATGGGCCCCAGATGCAAAGTTAGTGTCACCCTTGGACTGTGATGCTAAATTCAATTTATCAGTTGAGCACAAGGGATCACGATTGGATTAGCATGGAAAAGTTTGCCCCTGCTGGTAGATATGATAACAACACCGTATGGCTGCGAAAAGCATCTTTCTTCATTGATGGCAATTCAAAAGTAGCTACATGCTACAAATAGAGGTTCCCAAATGGTTCGGCATGTACGACGCACTGCACACAACCAGGGACATCCTCATTTTGTAAAACAATTTTGTCCATATAATGAAAGCCAATCAAATGTCCCAAAACAACATTGTATGGACAAAAAAGTCACAGAGACATTTTTCAAAATATCTTCTTATCGTGTTTGCCGGAAGAAACGAGCTCTTGAAGTATATTCTCTAATACTGTGATCTCTGTCCCGGCTGCTTACAGCTGTGGTGTCTTGTCTTTTTGCCAGTGTGTAATGGCTCATCAGCGGAAGAGTCACAGTAGTTTCTTCCTCCGCTTCCTCATTTGTCTTCCCTGGTAGTCTGCATGTCTTTATTAAATCCAATAGGGATATAACACTAATGCGGCCCCTTCTTTCTTATGATTTTCACACAGATCATCCAACTTCCTTGAGTATGTGGCAGCTGTTCACAGCTTTTCTGGAATCTTTTGTATTTGCAGTCATTAATGCAATGGCTATTTGATGAACTGTTTCCATTCTGTGGAGCGCACATGTGGCCACATGCTTCGTTATTTTTTTTTTTCATAATTGCATCTTGCTGAGAGAAATAATAGAATAGATATTCTGTAATGTGGGTTTTGGATTTGCTTTTAATGCATCCAGCTGTATCTTTAATGTTTAGAGTTTGAAATACAGCCAGTATTTTTCCATTTTGTCTTCACTGACAAAATTTTAAGAATTACAGCAATTACAATTTCTACGCCAACAATTTAAAGCTAAGAAATAACTAACAAGGTTGCACTTTACAGTGTATTTACTCTGTTTTATCATTGCTTTTGTTGTTTGGTTTAGTAACTTGCTTTTTTGTGACACCTGGAGTTCATTTTACACTCAGAATGACATTAATACTCAAAAGTGATCCAATGAATGTTACCCTTATTGTGTATCAAGTATTGAGATCTTTCTGGTGGATACCATATCATGTAGATACGTTGCCTTCACAGTATTATTTACTTAGATGTTCTAAGTAAAGCATACACTTTAAAAGCATGCTTAATTCAGTGTACAAACAGAGAAATTTCTCAACACACTCAAAACGTACTTATTTTCTTTAATTTTACCTGCTGTAACTTTAAGTCGATTTTTTCTAAATTCCAAATATGAATTTTACTGTAAAAATCTGAATGCGAAAACTTGCAAAGGAAAAATGAACAAAAATTCACAAACAATTGTACAATACTATGGTATTTTGCACATTAAAAAAATGATACGGCCACTGCGACTTTGTAGTGGCGTTAATGTACGATCAAATCATAGATACGATCTTTCTGACATGACTTTAGCACACCATTTGATTAGAGTTGGATCTGAACTTTGCAGGAATGGGATTTTCAGTGGGGTTTTTTCATTTATGCTCAAAAGAAATCTGAAGAGGAACTTGCGTGTCTGAAGGCGAGTGCATGTAGGACAGAGACAGGTGGATGAGGGAGGCACAGGATCCTCATTGGCGGGAGAGGACGTGTTTCTAGGTAGTGCTTGGCAGCGATTGGCTGAGGAAGGCGTGTCACTGGGGAGTGACAGGGCGTGATTGGCATCCACAGGCTGGTGGTGCTGACAGATGGTAAAATGCTACGCAAGCTCGGGACAGATCTCACTCGCGGGGTGGTGGTAGTTGGGGCGGTCAGGGGCCGTAGTGTTGGGTGGCAAAGAATGCTGGAATGGATGCCTTGAGTATGTTGCCCTGAATTCGGATGAAATCTGCTTATGTTTGGAAACATCACCCAAGGCTTGTGAAAGTCATGGTTGTGAAGTCCACTTTATGAATGCAGAGATGAAAATGCTCTCTTATGTCAACTTGATTCACTGTGACATTGCAATGAGCTCCATTTCAAAACCGGTTAGCCTGCAAATCGACCAATTAATCTATTTTGGTTCTGCCTAGTCAACACGAAAATTTACACCCTGCCTCAGGGGCCTCCTTTAAAGGAATCGCTCACCTAACAATTTAAATATTATTTATTAATATTTGTCAAGGTCACTAAGACTCTTAAAATATCAGATAATTTTACCTTTTTATAACAAAGCAAAGTTGGTCCAGGTTGTTAAATGCTAAGCGTTCCTTAATTCTGTTGTATATTTTTTTTCTTTCTGAATTTCTATATTTTTTTTTCGGTTTTAATTTTTCTGAGGACTGTTTTCATAGATACATTACATTTTAGTGATCAAAAAGCATGCCTAATTAATTGAAATTATAACGCTCATACAGTTTAACAACACCTTTATTAAAAGTTTAATAAAGAATACATTTCGAAACCCAATGAAATCTGTTGTGATTTTTCCTAAATTATTTTCCGTTTAAATTTTTATGGATTCTGTTTTAATGGTTTGATTTTAATAATCAAAAAGCAATCAATGTAATCAATTGAATTCATACATTTTTTACAATCTAGTAACAATTATTATAATTATTGAAACTTTTACAAAATAGGGCTCTATGAAATATTTTTTTCAGAAATTCTTTTCTTTTAATTTTTCTATATAAATCATTTAATAGAAATGAATTATTAAAAATGGTGGTTTATCAAATAAAGGCACACTGTAAAAATCCTACGGTGATTGGTTTTAAGTTTCCGTACTATATATAGTGAATAACTTTAATAGATATAACTGTACATTTAATGTAACTTTTATAATTCAATTTTACAGTTTTTGGAAGTGAAAAAGATCTAGTCATTGTATAATTACGTTCACTTTTTAAAAATCATTAATTATTTAACAGTAAAATATGGAGACCCTAAAAGGACATGGTGAAGCAAAAAATGAGATGGGAGGAAAAATTATTTGGCAATAATTCTCTTGCAAATGTTTGCGTTCCCCTGAGAAACTTTGAACGTTTTTGCAATTGAATGTAAAGTTTCTCTGAGGAACGCAAACATTTACAAAGCGAACGCAAATAATGAACTTTCAATCAGACAACATGCAGTAGATTTTGTGCAACACTTTTTCAAGCAAAGTTTTAATCATGTTGATAATTTAGAGACCATATCAAATATGATACAGTAGGCTTTATAGTGTTACAGTTCTGTCTGTTCCAGATGTGGTCACCATGCCACATGTTCTTTTAAATATTTGTGGAAGTGCACATCCTAAAAGTCCATCTTTTCAGGAGAGAGAGAGTGTGTTTGTGTGTGCGTGTGTGTGTGTGTGTGCGTGCGTGCGTGTGTGTGTGTGTGTTTGTGTGTGTGTGTGTGTGTGCGTGCGTGTGTGTGTGTGTGTGTGTGTGTGTGTGTGTGTCGGTGTGTGTGTGTGCTTGACTTCAGACCGTGCTGAACAGATTGAAGGCCGTCTGTGTTGGCCCGAGTGTGTGAATGTTGAATGTAGTCCACATGATGATGTGCTGAGCTGGCTGGACTAGAATATTCTTTGGCTGGTGGTCCCAGAGCCAAACGCTCTGCAGTCATCTAACCTCTGGCCTCGACACGTGCCGTCACATGTTCTGTCAGCAGCCTGCAGGTAGGTGGGCGTCTTTTTCCTGTGGCTGTCAGCACAGGGTCGGAGCCAGACCTAAACCGGTGTAGTGTGTCCGAGAAGGGAACATTGGACATGCTGTTAGGAACTCCAGTCCAAAATCTAGTGAGTAGCCGCAGCGCCTACAGTATATAGGCAGCATCCTAAACTGGAACCTCTAGCCTGGTTAAAACCAGACCATTCTCAGTTGTAACTGAGTTATGGTCTGGCAAAGCGTCATTTCCAGAGGGGCGTCACCAACGGACGTCGCGGGTAGACCTAAAACCAATCAGAGCTCTGAAGGCGGCCGGCGGAGAAAGAAACATCTCCGAGTGTTGTTCTTTGCTCGGTTTTTAACAAAAAGGAAACGTTCAAATCGCTTAAAACAGACGCGATAGCTGATTCGAACGAGTGATGTTCGATGGCGGCATCCATCTTTGTAATTTAGGCTACAAAATCTGCTTCAAAATCCCAGCGCTGTCGTCGTCGTGTAAAGCCCGCCCCGACGTTTCTGATTGGTGCCTCGATTTCGACGGATTGGAAATGGGCTTGAATGAGCTCTTTGCCAGACTAACTTTCAGAGCAAATCTAAATTTGCCGGAAGTTGTCTGGGTTTTCCCAGGCTATGGAACCTCGCAAGTGACCGATTTAAAACCGTCTCACAAATAGCAATCTCATAACTGATTCCAGTGGATGCTAGCATGTTGCTAAGCTAAACAACATGATAATCAAATTAGAGCTAGTATTTCCACAATATGCTAAACATGGACAGAATCGCAGAATCCAGTCATAAAAATGGAATTTAACATGGAATGCCACAGAATGTGCAAAATTTGGATGAATAAATCAAAAGCATATCTGTACAATTTTTTTTTTTTAAGATTTACTTTTGCCATTTTTGCCTTTTATTGGATAGGACAGTAGCTAGACAGGAAGTGATGTGGGAGAGACATCAAAGAGGAACCGAAGCTATAGAAGCCAGCAGTCCGTTGAAGTGTGAGACTTCTCTCTGTGCGCAGCAGCAGATTTCTCTTCCAGTACACACTGCCCTCATTAGGCCGTATGTGGATCCTATTCACAATTAATGTCTCGGATGCTTTGATGACAGTGAGAAATCTGTCAGCACCATCTAGTGGATTTGCCTTTTCATCTGCTCACGGCAAAGAATGAAATCAGTCATTTTGAAATGACACTTTGTCAGGGATCAACGTAAACCTTGATGAATGACTCTTGCTATTTTTATGATCAACTCATTAAACGCACTGATCGTAAACTTTTATTGAAACACGTTTGTTTCACAACTTTTTCAATTGCAGTACTGTCATATACATGTAATGTACATGATGAATGAATACATATAGCCTAAACCTTTTGAGATATAGTGTGTGTGTGTGTGTGTGTGTGTGTGTGTGTGTGTGTTTGGTGTCTTTAATTTCCCTTATTCACTTATTTTTGTCAAAGCATGTTGCTTTAAATCTAGTATAGTCAACAATAGGTTGCTGGTTTACCTCCACTCCATTGTTTTGGCATCAGAGTGAAGGTCTAGTTTTACATCAGTCATGTTGCTCCCTGTGAGAAGGTTTCGGGAGTCACAGTGCCCCTGTGTGACTAAAAAAGGGGAAAGAATCTGAAATGCTGGTTGTTGTGCTGCCCGTACTCAATGCCAACAGATGGCTGGTTGTAAATGTCACATTGGCACCTCGCTGGGAATTGGATGCTGGGCCACTTGTGTACAACAGGCTGTTTATGGCTGGCCATTAAGAGCATTATAAAACTGCCACAATATTATAGTGGAAAATAAGAAATAAGTGAGTTGTGAGATTATCAAAATCACCTGTAGTTTTAATATATTTAAGATTTTTAGTT
Organism: Meda fulgida; assembly: GCA_030578275.1. Classification (NCBI taxonomy): domain Eukaryota; kingdom Metazoa; phylum Chordata; class Actinopteri; order Cypriniformes; family Leuciscidae; genus Meda; species Meda fulgida. The sequence goes on along the minus strand of CM060637.1, from coordinate 15,982,876 downwards.
GTCATATAAAAGTCCCCCTGTAGTCAATAATTGTATCCCTTAAAACTGATCTTTGAACACCAAAATGACAGTTTTTTTCCTGAGACTTTCTTTTCATGCTTGAATGTAACTGCACCCTTGCTTCATTTAGTATACAAGGATCAATGAATATGCTAATTAGCTCCGCCTCCACTCACTCGGCTCACAGATTCACTCCGCCAACAATGGCGTCGCTCTTTGCAACGTCGGACTCATAACGGTAATTAATATGATTAGTCTTTTGCTTGACTGTTATCAAGTAGCTAACAATGTGTTGCTAATGTTACACAAACTATGTTCCCGTTCGCCTTCTAACAATCATCAGAAACGCTTTGTACAACTTAGGCATAGGCTATAGTTCATCGTAACGTCGTAATATACAACACCCGCTATATTGCTAAATGTATCAGATTTTTCATATCAACAGAAGAATATACCGCTATAACCTGGCATCTCGAGACTCCCCTGCTTCAGAGCGGTCATAGGTAATGATATGCTAAAACCCGCCGGCACGTTGATGTGATCGGTTACAAGTTAGTTTGTGACGTCAGAATCACCAGCGATTTCAAACTGTGTTTTTGAGACTGTCTTTGGTTCAATGAAACTATTAATTAACAAAGTCATTATCACATTTTCTATAATTCCAAAAGACCAGTGGTTCATGTGCTTTCAAATATGAATAGGTCTACATAAAAACAGGCTAATACGCTCTTAGAAAAACTATGGCAAAGTAGCACATTGGAATGGAAAAGTAAACAACACACACTGTAAACAACACACACTGTAAACAACACACACTGTAAACAACACACACTGTAAACAACACACACTGGGTGGACGTGTATGACTGTTGCACTCACGTCTTGTTAAGACTCCGTGTCAAGTTAAAAGTAATATAGCCTTTACAGGACCGCTGCTGAATTACCCAAACAGATCTCTTTCCTGTCGTTCTTTCAAGGTCAATTTAATGGCGTTATCGCATCACAGTGCTGCGTCGCTTTTTTAGACGCAAAGACGCGTCCTGTGTGAACGAGCTTGTCTTTTGCAGCATCTCGCGCATCACACTGCAACCTGGCGCTCAAGTTAAAATAAGTTCAACTTTTAAAAAACACGTCTCTAGTCCTTGTGCTTTTCCCCGCATCTCTCCTTTTTTACCGCAAAAACGTGTTCTGTGTGAACCGGCCCTTAGAAGAAAAGGTTCCATACAGAGTCTTAAAAGGTTTCGTAAGGCATAGATAGAAACTTCTAGGGGTTTCCATCATGGGATCATTTTATGGATTTAGGTTTAATTACAATTTTATTTAAAATTTGTATTAAAATTAATCAATTCACCAGCTCATAAACACTTGATTACAAACATGAAAGTAATATGTAATAATTTACTTTCTCCTCATATAAAGCCTATTGGCATAAAGGGTTCTTTAAGTCAAGAACTGTCTAGAGTCCAGAAGTGTTCTAAATAGTAACACCATTGAACCGTTTTTCTAAGTTTGATGACATTTCAATGTAAATTAAATACAAATCTATTAAGAATTAAGTAATGGATAATGTTTGTTGATGTTATTAAATAAAGCAATTAGAAAATGAACGAGAATGAAAGAATTATGAAGTGTCATCTGACTTATGTGGCCTCCATTGGGTCACGTTGTCACATCTGATAAGGTTTTCACAGTGCGAACATGCTGTTTATAGACTGTAACATGAACAATATATTCGGTCAGCATTTATTAACCTTTGTTACTACTAGTTAATAAAACTCTTCATGTTAGTTCACAGTGCATTTACTAATGTTAACACAACTTTTGTGTAGAGTACTATCTAAAGTAGAAAATAAAGTAAAACAAAATCCATCTTCTACAACATTTCTCATTTGAAAAGCATTGTACGCTAATTTAACTGTTTTTAGAATTATCAGCAAATTTTTAAACATAAAAAAATTACGAAACAACGACAAATGTAACATAACATAAAATGTTACAACATTGAAAAAGCACAGGCCTATGACTAGCCTACATCCAGATTCCTGATCTCAAAAACACTTGCTTGACTGTTGTCTCAATGAATGCCATGTGATGCATACAGTAGTGTTTTACCCAACAGCAATTTGAATTTTTTTATTTATGATTATTAAAATTGAAGTTAGTAGGACTAAATTAACAGTTATTCTCAATCATCGTGAAAATAGTTGTTTATTCATGTGTGTTGTTTTGACAGAATTTGTAAAAAAGAAAAATAATAATAATTCTCTGCAACTGAAAGCATCTGTCTTGTGTTTGAGGGTTGAGTTTGTGATTGGCTGGAAAGATTTCTCTCACTTTCTGCTCTGGTATTCAGTTCGCTGCTCGCTCGACCACATGTGTCTGGGGTCACTGTTGCCGACGGGTTGATTTTTTTTCCCTCCTGCAGGTCAAAGGTTCGACATTTTGCATGAATTATATTTGACTGAAACCTTGTATTGAAATATGATATTCTACCAATGATAAAACTGTGCTAGAAGTTAAGTTTTGTCATGGCGGAGTGGTAGGGAACCTTTGAGCTGTGTTTATGATCACTATAGTTGTTTTTACAGTGACTGTAAAATATGTATTTGAGGTATGGGAATGGCATATCTTGAGTTTTGATATTTGGGATATGGAAATTGGGCTACTTTTGGGCTATTTTTGACTGGGCATTGTTACGCAGAGCGGGCAACATATTTGAAACGGCTGAGTTTAAAGTTTCACTGGTCTTGAATTCAGAATAATTTTATTAGTAATTAAATATTGTTGAATTTAAATCAGGAATTTTGGATGGAAAATCTTCATAGAGTGCTTACATGAACCAGGATTGTACTCTATTCAGAAATGAAGTGAGATCACACTTAAAACTCAAATTTTGCTGCTGGGTTTGAATTTAATTAAAAAAGAAGCCATAAGCAAGATTGAATTTTATTAGAATTAATTTAAATTTGAAATGTAAAAACTACAAATGAAATTTTCAGAGAAATTCATATAATTTAAAAAATGTATTTTATTTTCAGTTAAAAGTGCCACCAGTAGAAATTAAAATTTCATTCATATAAAAATGAAACTCAAATTTCTATTGGTGGTAAGTGTGACATCTTGTTAATGGGTAATTAAGCAGAAACCGAAATAGAGTGTTTATTTTATGGACCATGTTGGACGAATATTTCATTTCACAGAAGGCTCTAATTTACCTCAAATTCTGATTTGATTTGAGTTATTAAATCATCTATAAAGTTATCTTAAATCAATTTGGTGCACAATTATACCAAAATTACAATATATTTTGATGGTGTCAATTTTTGACGATATTAAATTTGATATAAACCGTAATATTTATATTATTGTATAATATAATGAAAGTATTTGTTTCGTCACTAAGTTGAATGAAATTCTATTTGATGAATGTTGCATTTCTCTGAATGGCAATACAGTAAATTCCTCTGTGCGTTCGTTCTTGACATCGATAACACAATTTATGGTAAATCTAAGACCTGTATTGAGACCTGCATCCTTTTTTAATAGTGTTTTTGTTTAGGAAATGTTTCTTATGAATAATATTAGTTTATCTTATTGCATGAAAATTTAAATTCAATTCAATTAGTGAATTTCCCAATAATACACGTGTATTGTATTTTATATAATGTAGGCTTATATATATTAAGGTAATTAAGGTAACAGCTAACACACATACACATACACACACACACACACACACACACACACACACACACACACACACACACACACACACACACACACACACACACACACACACACACATTTAAAATCTTAAAAATAAAATGTCTACAGGTATTTGTAATATCATTACAGTAGTTAAGTCTATTACAAATAACAAACTAAAAGACTTGAAAAACAAAGTTTTGCTTACAAAAAAAACTTTTTCAACAAACACAATTAAGCAAATGAAATAATGTATTTTTATTGTTAATGTGTGATTATATACTATTTATTTTAAGGTGCTGTCAGTAATTCTGTCCAAGATTTGCGGCCAAAGGTTCGACATGTTTGTGGTTCGTAATGACGTTCTGTTCTCTGTTAATATTCCCAATAGTTCATCAGATCTGTCAGGGCGTTGTGCTTTATCCCACATGCTGTCAGCGCTTCAGTTTATCATGATAAGCAGGTGAGACCAATCATCTGTCCTTACAACTCACTGATGTTGCTAATTAAAAATGTGAAAACTAGGACACGGAGAAACTGGACATATGAAGTTCAGAGCCAGGTGGGCGTCTTGGCAAAGACAGAATGCTGTCAAACAAGGATCACATTTAGGATTTAATACTCGCACATTATCCCACGTGACTCCTGCAGCACATTTCTTCTGGATTTGGGTTGCTCATGTTTCACTTCGACTTAAATTGAATTCTGTTTTAAAGGTCCTACTGTTAACATGCTTGTTTTCCACTTTCTTAAACTCTCTTTGCGTTTTTGTCGGGCAATCTAAAAATGAACCCTGTGTGTTATATTTAAATTCACTTTTTGATTGTTTTATGTAAATTGAATTAACCTTTTAAAAAAAAAAAGCTTTTTAATAATTTTGGTTACACTAATAAAGGTCAGAACAGATAAAAAAAATATCCCCTTTATAACAATTAAAGATATAAAGAAAGTTTTATTACGCAAGCTCAAATAGAAGTTAAAATTAAGAGTTCATTTTAAATTTCGCTCTTGTACATGATACATATTTTAGTTTATAGCAGTGTTTGGTTAGTCAATCAAATAATAATGAATTACTAGCTACTAATGATGTCTTCAACAGTGTAATTAGATACTGTACTGTAATTAAATACTCACTCTTTAGTATTGGATTATTACTCATTTCTAAATCAACTTTGACCAGTTCAACAATACAAGGACAGACATGAAACTGCTATTTTAAATAATAAAAAATGAATGGCATAAATCATTCTTGAACTGAGCAGAATATGTTATAGGAAGAAGGTTACATAAAAAAACCTACATTTTAACATAATATTTTGATGTTAAATCCACTATTTTATATAGAATTGTTCTGTCTATACAGTATTTCATGCAATTACATCAGTAACTTGAACTTAATTACAGAAAAATTAAGTAATTCATTTTTTCTATTTACATGTGTGAATGTGATATTTTCCCACGAACATTACCATATTCACGAGGTCAGAAAACTGGGGATTTACTATATTCTTTAAAAACAGGGTTTCTTTAAGATTAAGGAATAAATATTATTATTTTTCACTGCAGCCCTTAAAAACATTCACCCAAAATGTAACGGTAAAATAAAAGAGGTAAAAAAGGCTGAAAACTCTTCTTTAAAAATTCCACTATGGAGGCGGTGTCTTTGGAGCAACAGGGTCCGTCTGATAGTGTTGTAAAGACACAGCATCGCAAACTTTGAAAATCAACAATATGCTTAAAAATTGTAAATCAATTTCTTACACTTATTGTCGAGTCAATGTAATGGATCCATGCTGAATGAAAGTGTCTGTTTTTGTTCAAACAGAATTGTCCCCAAACATTTGAATGTAATAAGAGTATGTAAATACTCTTATAATAAATAATTTGTTTTTCAAAAATTATTTTAATCCATTTTAAATCACTAGGTTCTGCTTACCAAAATAGGAAATGCATATTAAAAATTAAATCTTTGGCTTATTTTTTTGTCAAGATGACAAAATGACTGCATATTAAAAATCAAATCTTTTGGTTTAGTTTTTTTCTGCTATACCTAAATATCAAAATAGGCAATGCTTATCAATAATCAAATCTTTGTAGTTATGAGGTAGGAGAAAAAAAAATAAACCAAAGTTAAGTGTTAAAATTAAAAGTGTCGTAGGTTAAGTTTTTCGTTCGTACATCTGGTAAACAATTATGCCTAATGGAAGTATATTTGATGCATCGGATGGGGAGGCACATCCCGTTTGGGAATGGTTTCATCCATAAGGTGTTAGTTCACATAACATCACCCTCCCTGTTTTCCCTTCACTCACTTTGGCGCAGCACATGTGACGCAGAACTATTCCCGGCCGAATGGACAGCACACATTGGTGGCAAAGGGAACTAGAAGCGGATAGTGTACACAGAGCCCTGGATCTGAGCAGCGAGAGCGAGGTAAGAGCCAGCGGCCTGATAATGTGCTGACAGTGTGTTCTGACCCACGGTGTGAACCGGCCGCCAAGGTTTTGTGATTTAAATCTGTGGGTCATACATCTCAGGAGGATAATTTATTGTTTCCTCTCTGAATGCATATGTAGTCTGTGTGAGGAGAAAAAGAGTGTGGATATTTGTGGCGCGGCTGATGTGCTGTTGTACGGCGAGACAAAGATGATTGTTGAATTTCGAAGGGATTATTAGAAATGTAACGTTGTTGAGCAGTCTTAGAGCCAAGGTTGTTGCAGTTTTTTTTTTCTTTTGCATTTTGTATTTTTAGAAAACTCAAATAACATGAAAAAATAAGTACTTGATGTGGTAAATCTAAAGTATGGCTCAATTGAAGTCAAAAATCATATTAAATATAACCGAATCAACCTCACTAAAAAAAAAAAAAAAAAATCAAAGTAGTAAATAAAACAGGTTTCTCGCGTATGTTTTAATATTTCACTTTTTCTACTTCAAAATTTCATGTTTTATTCAAAGTATTATTTTATTCGGGGGAAATTTAAAAGCAATTTCTGAGTGAAAATTGTCTCCACCAAATGTTTTTTTTTTATTTGATTTATTTAGTTACACCAGTTAATACAAAGACCAGACGATTATGAAGCAGGTCCTTTAATTGAACTATTGCACATTTCCACTTTTATAGTATAGTTTAACATAATTTATAGTAAAATATAATAATTTCAGTTGAATGCTTGGACAAGGATTCTTATATTCTCACACAAAAAAACTTTTTTGGTAGTTTTATTTGGTCATTTTGTAGTAATCAAAGCTAAATATAGCATTTGAAATACACACTGTAAAACAAAAGTTCCTGCCTTAAACTTTTAAGTACAACTTCAAATTGAACTTAAATTACATTCAACTAACTTAAAAAATCGATTGAATCTTGTATAAGATTATATATTAAAATAATATATACAATATATAATCTTATCCTCTGAGTTGTCATAACTTATTGATCATATAATTTTTACAGTGATATTTATATACGATTTAATAATTGATTATGTGTAAACAGAATAAATAAGAGTCTCATAAACACCAGTTAAGTTTTCTCTGAGAAAAACGTAAGTTAATTGTGGTCATATTAGGACATTCTGCATTTGCAGATAATTTGTAATTTTACACTTTTTGTACATTTAAATCCGATGGGAAAAGAAACCTTGAGCATACAGTACGTTACATGTGAGACACCAGATGCCCGTGTAAGCAGTAACTGAATACGGTACTATACGCGCCTCTTACATTTGTCGGGATAGACGGCTACTGATTTCCTTGTCAAAATGTTCATTAGTAATTCATGTTCAGGAGTATATTTAATGCACTTTTGGTAATTCATGATTTCAAGGTGATGTAGTTACACATTACTACATGTACTTACATAGTAATAACAGTAAATTATGCATAATTACAATTAACTAACCCTAAACCAAGCCCTTACCCTAAATACTCTACAGTAAGTACATGTAGTTATTTAATATTATTCAGTACTTATTTGATTAAGTTCAATGCTACTACGTCACCTTAAAATGTAGTGTAACTGCACTTTATGTTATAGTTTGTACATTTTATTTCTACAGCAGGTTTTTATTATATAACTAGATATATAGATTATGTAATCTATCTATGAATGGATTAAAAGTGGAATTGTAAAAGTTAGATTACAATAATGTTATCATTAAATCACAATAATAGCCGAAAAGAGCAATAAATAAAGTGTCGGTGTAAAGTTGCCACTTTAAAATGTTGTCTTTGCAGCTGCAGAACATGGTCACACACACCACAGCATTTAATACATAAACCTACGATAAATACAATTAATTAATACAGTGAATACAGTGTCATACAACATATCATTCTCTCTAATTAAAACAATAGCAATAAACCCATTTTATATGCTTGCTACATGAATATATGATTCTATGGTTATGCTTGAATATAGTTGCAGGTGTTGTAGTTTGTGAATTGTCTTAATTCTCTGCTGTTTAAAGCGGTTTTGGTAATATTATGAATTCAAATGTTTTTGAGGCACAAAACTGCAGGGTTAGAATTTAGCAGATATTAGAAATTAATGGATTTGACAGATTTATTTAATGATAGACAGACAGATCGACGGATAGATAGACAGACAGACAGACAGACAGAAACAGACAGACAGACAGATAGATAGATAGATAGACAGACAGAAACAGATAGACAGACAGAAAGACAGACAAAGACAGATAGAAGACAGACAGATAGATAGAAAGAAACAGACAGAAACAGATAGATAGATGGATGGATAGACAGACAGAAACAGATAGACAGACAGACAGACAGATAGATAGATAGATAGATAGATAGACAGACAGAAACAGATAGACAGACAGAAACAGATAGACAGACAGACAGACAGATAGATAGATAGATAGATAGATAGATAGACAGACAGAAACAGATAGACAGACAGAAACAGATAGACAGACAGACAGATAGACAGATAGATAGATAGATAGATAGATAGATAGATAGATAGATAGATAGATAGATAGATAGATAGATAGATAGATAGATAGATAGATAGATAGACAGAAACAGATAGACAGGCAGGCAGAAACAGATATATAGACAGGCAGACAGACAGAAACAGATAGACAGACAGAAACAGATATATAGACAGGCAGACAGACAGAAACAGATAGACAGACAGAAACAGATATATAGACAGGCAGACAGACAGAAACAGATAGACAGACAGAAACAGATATATAGACAGGCAGACAGACAGAAACAGATAGACAGACAGGCAGACAGACAGAAACAGATAGACAGACAGAAACAGATATATAGACAGACAGACAGACAGAAACAGATATATAGACAGAAACAGATATATAGACAGGCAGACAGACAGAAACAGATATATAGACAGAAACATATATAGACAGGCAGACAGACAGAAACAGATAGACAGACAGAAACAGATATATAGTCAGGCAGACAGATAGACAGACAGAAACAGATATATAGACAGGCAGACAGACAGAAACAGATAGACAGACAGAAACAGATATATAGACAGGCAGACAGACAGAAACAGATAGACAGACAGAAACAGATATATAGACAGGCAGACAGATAGACAGACAGAAACAGATATATAGACAGGCAGACAGACAGAAACAGATAGACAGACAGAAACAGATATATAGACAGGCAGACAGACAGAAACAGATAGACAGACAGGCAGACAGACAGAAACAGATAGACAGACAGAAACAGATAGACAGACAGAAACAGATATATAGACAGGCAGACAGACAGAAACAGATAGACAGACAGAAACAGATATATAGACAGGCAGACAGACAGAAACAGATACACAGACAGAAACAGATATATAGACAGATAGACAGACAGAAACAGATATATAGACAGAAACAGATATATAGACAGGCAGACAGACAGAAACAGATAGACAGACAGAAACAGATATATAGACAGGCAGACAGACAGAAACAGATAGACAGACAGAAACAGATATATAGACAGGCAGACAGACAGAAACAGATAGACAGACAGGCAGACAGACAGAAACAGATAGACAGACAGAAACAGATAAATAGACAGGCAGACAGACAGAAACAGATAGACAGACAGAAACAGATATATAGACAGAAACAGATATATAGACAGGCAGACAGACAGAAACAGATAGACAGACAGAAACAGATAAATAGACAGGCAGACAGACAGAAACAGATAGACAGACAGAAACAGATATATAGACAGGCAGACAGACAGAAACAGATAGACAGACAGAAACAGATATATAGACAGGCAGACAGACAGAAACAGATACACAGACAGAAACAGATATATAGACAGATAGACAGACAGAAACAGATACACAGACAGAAACAGATATATAGACAGATAGACAGACAGAAACAGATATATAGACAGAAACAGATATATAGACAGGCAGACAGACAGAAACAGATAGACAGACAGAAACAGATAAATAGACAGGCAGACAGACAGAAACAGATAGACAGACAGAAACAGATATATAGACAGAAACAGATATATAGACAGAAACAGATATATAGACAGGCAGACAGACAGAAACAGATAGACAGACAGGCAGACAGAAACAGATAGATAGACAGACATAAAGATGGATAGATAGACAGACAGACAGACTTTTGTTCAATTTAATCAATGAATCCTTGTTGAATGCAAGTATTAATTTTTTTTTAAATCTTTCTGACTCCAAACTTTTGAATGGTAGCGTGTGTATATATATTTCCATAATTCTCATTTAATTTTTGTTCTATTTAAATTTTGTTTAAACGATTCTAAAACTATTTCAGCCACTCTGCTGTTGTAATGCATCAATAGGTGTTGCAGATGCAGACACTGCTCTGTGTCTGAGGCATGATGTCATGCATTTCCAGCCAACAAGGTTCAGCCCTTATAAACTGGAACAGTTGGGGAACAGTTCAGGACATAATTTGTCCCATCATGAGTTCAGGGGGCGTGACCTCTGTACTCTTGCCAATTTATCCGTGGATTAGCTAGAAATACACAGCTTGTTCCTTTCCATGGACCAGATTGGTGCAAAGACATTGTACATCCACAATAGCGTATAATTATACTCTGCACATTTCCTGTCTTAAGACAGGCTTGTATTAATTGGTGAAGAGCATTTGACACCTGGATCCTCTGCTTATGTTACACAAGTGCAGAAGCGAGCAGGCAGCTGTGAGAGCCATATTGGTTTTCAGTGGTAGCTGAGGGGTGCTGTGTTGTGTGTCACTGGTGTATTTTAGGCTTTTGAGTCATGAAGGTGGGACGATACTGGCGTAATCTCCAACAGTCCTCTTTGATATCACAGCCATGCAAACGAAATAGCTGACGAAAATGTCTGTTTACACAGTTTTCGTCAATGATTATCAAGACAAACAATTTTGTTTAAAAAATTGTTGACACAACAACAACAGAAAAGTTACACTGCAACATATTAGCAATGCACTAATGAAGAAAAAATATAGAACAAATCTCTGGGCAAATGTGCTTTAGGTACTTAGTTGTACTTAGGTCCTACTAACGTTACAGTATTTTTGAAACCTAACCTCATTACGTTTGCATGCACTTACAGTGTGTAAGATCATTTTATAGCATGCCAACCATAAAACTAGACTTTTTAAATCCATTGTTGGCTCAATTTCTGCGCTCTTAATTGTGGTATGCTACAGTTGACCAGCTGTTGGGTCTCAAAGGCCAGTTGTACAATAAAATCTAATTTATGTATGTTGTGTCTTTGCCCAAGATTTCCATTACAGTTTTGCATGCCGTTTCACATGCCAGGTTATATTGTACTGGCGAATGTTTAGTAATGTGGTAATATACACCCATATTTAAGTACCAGTTTACTGCCCTTACACTGCTGCTACTGCTTATAATAATAAAAGAAAATCCACGAAGATATAAAGTGCCTTTCAAGGCATAAGAAGCCAATTGCTACATGCTAACATGCTAACAACAATCAATTATTGAAACTAACATCTGTTTATTTGTGATCTGAGAAATAAATTAATAACCAATTAAGCTTTTAGTGCATTTCTTGACAAAGACACAGTGCCTTTGGGAGCAAAAGATGATGTTGGCTACATGCTAACATGCTAACAACAATTAAACTAATATCTGTGTTTATTTGTGGTCTGAGAAATATTAAAGTCTGATTTAAATAAAACTGGACACGGTTTAGTTTCTAAAAACACATTGTTCTCCCAAAGAAATGTGAAGTCTTTTTAATCTTTCATCAAAATGTAGCCAATAAGTAGCTTCTTTTGAGCCTGACTAAAAAAACTCTGAATACTCATGATAGAGTCTACCTTTCATAATCCAAACATTTCCTCATGGATAAAATCAAGTCCCACACTACATTTTAAGTGTATTATAATAGTGGTAGCCTATCCGTGTATGAACTAGCAGGCTGCTTAGCTCCTGCTGTGTAATGTCATTAGCCGCTTTTCCACTGTTGGGCCAGTGCGAGCAGGGCAGCGCTCTGGAACAACGTCACACAAACCCATCATTTCACCAACATATGGACGTTTTACCAGAAAACTAATCAGAAGGAAATTACTGGAAACTAGCGAGATTGCAAATCTAACATGATAGTGGCTGTTTGTTGGCATTTTTGTTGTATACTTAAAGATGTAAAACCCAAACATTTGATGTTTTACCACAATTTTACAATAATAAGTGATACACTGATCATAATGGATCAATTTGTGTAGACATAAGTCCCACAGAAATAAAGTGGTTTACGTTACTTATTCTACTTATTCAGTTGCGTCTGATTATTTGTAGTCACAGGACAGTATGTTTACATCAAATTTAGAAAGAATTATAATTTCTACAAATATGCCACCAAAAATACGACCTGGGGAGCTTTAGCACTCTCTCCAGCGACAGTCCCAATACAGTTATATTTTCAGTCAGAGAAACAAGGGAAGCTTGCTTTTTTTATAAAAATAAAATTGCTGATGTTAGCTGGTATATGAAGTCATCCGCCGCTGCCATCTCTAGACTCAGTTAAACTTTTCCTTTGTTCGTAACCACTCCTCAAGATCGATTTGGCCCGCTTTGGACCAATGTATTTGGCGGGCTAAAAAACCCTGGCCGTTGGCCCCAAAGAAGCCCCGACAAGGTCTGATCAAGCCCCGGACGTGACAGTGGAAACGCGGCCATTGACAGATGACAGTCACTGTAACCCTCCATGAATATCAGGAGTGCTTCAAACAGAGGTGGCCTGGTTGCCAATTTCTCACTCCAACTCTATAATCATTAGACTAATGCTTGAAATACTGATGTAGCCATGTGCACTGGGTATAGATATTTTGATTTGTCCTTACACATTCACTCTAGAGGTGTGTTCCAGTTGCCTATAGTGCCCTGCTAAGGACTTCAAAGTGTATTCAGCCAACTTATGTGAGACTCAAAATCAGGGTCAGAGTCACTTCAAACCACAACTGGAAGAAATCCATTAGTATATCACTTCACGGGAAGTGGAGAGCTAAATTAACCTACAAGTCATTTAACACTGTGAACTGGAACATAGCAATGGACTGTCGCTTATATGCAAATCTTTAATTAAATGTGTGTTGTAAATATGAACATTTGTGTAATGAGTAGAAAAACAGCCTATTATCTGATTCATTTGTTGTCTAAAGAAAGAAGGGATAACTTATTTAGAGCTGGTATTGATGTGTGAACTTTACGATCTGGAAAGGCTCCTGTAAGACCATGTCATAATCTTAAATGTCTCCAGCACTTCTCTGGAGAGGTGTTAATCCCCCCAAAAGATTAAGTTGCACAAATTCAGATTTGAGAGGATCTGAGGGCCTCCCCTTCTTCCAGTTGTTTCTTGACCGCTCATGCATGACCTTGGTTTGTATTTGAAACACCAGAACACCTGGAATGTACCTCATGAAAGAATCCCCTTATCAGGGCCTGTACCTTTGAGAAACGTTGTTGTTCCCTCTTTCTTTACTATTACAACTCTTTCTTGGGGCTGTGGCACTTATGTCAGCTCTTGGATTGGAGGGTGTGTGCTCAGCGAGAGCGGTAACTAGCTTGCACAGATATTTTGAAAGATAGTAGTGCTTGCTAAATTTAGCAAGCATGTGAGCGCATTAATCAGTCCTCTCAAATAGGGACAGGGAGTTCACAGTTTCTGAACTCATGTCTAGCCAGGAAGAATGTATCTGAGCAAGACAAAACCCATTTCAGCACCTTGAGGTTTTGCAAAACAAAAATGTCCATTTCAAAAGCTTTTCGCTAGAAATAGTGACCCATGTAACCATTTTTGGTTCCTGTATTGTTCCGGGAACAGTAGTTTTTTTTTTTTTTAAAGTTTCTAGAACAGAGCTTTGTGTTTTTTTGTGTTTTTTTTTTTTTTTTTTTTGATTAGCCAGGAAAGTTTCATGGAAATAGTAACCAATTCTACCATCTACAGACACACTGAAGCTTGAGTCGCCATTGGCTAGTACATTTTTTTTATTTGACACACCAGATCAAATGAAAAATAACACTGAATAGTCTTCAATGTATAAATTAAATGTTCATGAATACTTATTGAAGTTACAAAAGTTATTCAGTCAAGTGCACTGGGTGATTTGCAGTAACAGACAGCAGCAGGAATCTTAGGCTGCTATCACATTAAGATATGCACGGGTCCAATACACTGATTCTGTACACATGCGTTTTATTTCTCGACTGTTTACATTCACTTAACACATAACCGACTATGTTTAATAGGATACTCGCCAAGATGGGCATTTTTGACAATTTTGTGAGAAATTGTTCATTCAAGCGAAAGAAGACATGAAAGAGAGCTCAATTCAGTATGCTTTAGGTGTGTAGTTTGCACACACAAAACTTTGCACACAGTGCGCGATTCGGTGTCTAGTTTGCGCGAGAGTTATCTTTCGCATCTTCTTGTGCTTGAGTGGTTAAATTGACAAGGCTTAAAAAGTATGCAAGTAAACTTTCATGATGACGCAGCACTGGTCTGATCGGGACAGTGATAGTTCTTTCAACGTGTAATTCTGCATGTGCTCTCTTTCACTCACTGTGTACTTTATTTGAGTGCACGTGTGTGAGAGAAAGCGACAGAGCAGAGCGCTCTCAACCAAGCGACGGTGCATAAAACTCAGCAGACAATGAAATTATATCACTGCTAAACTTATTTTTTGCCTCTAACTGAATTACAGGTGACTGTAATCGTACAATTTACAAGCCATTTGCTAATTAAAAAGACGTCATTTTTAGTCGCCTATTGTGAAATTTGGTTGTAGAGGGTTGCAATTACTTGCTTACTAAATCATAATCAAATGGTAACCATACACTAATGTGGTGTTTGCTGATACCTAGTTTTTACTGTGTACATTTTCTGTGGCACATGATCATTTATTTGACAAAATGTTATATGTGTCTCCACAGTACCTCAGGAGAAAAGCTTGATAGTAAGTCTACTTCTCTGGGAGGAGCTCATGGTGGAGTAGGTCAGAACCTGCTGCTGAGTCCTGCAGGTCTTCAGCTGGCTCAGCTTCAGGCCCAGCTCACCTTTCACCGCCTCAAACTTGCCCAGACCACTAATACTGCTGCCGCAGCCACTGTCCTGAATCAGGTCCTTTCCAATGTGGCCATGTCCCAGCCTCTCTTCAACCATCTTCGGGGTTCAAGTATGGCCCAGGCCCACGGCAGAGCCTTTCCACCTCCACCCATAGCCTTCCCACCCCCAAATGCTGCCCTAGGACAACTGGTTGGGGGTGGCTTTAACCCAAATCCCACTGGGATCAGGCCCACTGCCTACAGTGGGGTGTCCAACCAGAAAGCTAGTCAGCACAATGATTTCGGCAAAAAGGCTGGAACATATTCGACGGACACGGACCGTCGCTTGCAATTTGGATATCTGGGAGGTACTTCAGTGGTCGCTAGTAAACCATGTGATGGAGGACAGTATGGTGGACCCCCTACACAACCCAGAAACAATGTCCACAGCAATTTTCAGAGAGACTTCTACTCCTCAGAAACCCCAGTGCAACAAACTTGTTTCATGGGAGGAAGCAATGATCAGAATCTGGGATCTGTTTCTTCATCAGCCACTAAGGAGCAATGGAAAGGTCAGATCAACTTTGGGAAGATGGATATCGGTACAGGTACAGGACCAGGTCCTGGTGGTTGGGTACCACCCCGACCAGGGTTTGTGGGTCAGAGGGCAGAGTTGTATAACCCAGAGGAGCCCACAGCAGATCCTAAGTTTAACTCTACATGTGGCCCAGGGACTGGCCCACCCATCGGGCAGCAAGGGGGATTTCAACAGCAGCCACAGGTTTCTCAGGGGGAAGAAGGGGTGACCTTGTCGTTACAACCCCACCAGTTCAATGACTATCATGGGACGACACCTTCACACCTACCACATCAGTGCACCATTTGTGAAAAGAAGGTTTACAACTTGAAGGTGAGTAGATCTGACTTGTTGGTTGAGATCAAAGTAAATGGACTATTCACACCAACTTTAAAAATGGATTAGCATTTGCACTGCAAATTAAATGTGGTCACATTTGTTCATGACAACTCTGAATGTTGGTTGGATAAGAAACCATTTAGAGTTTAATTTACACCTGTATTCAGCACTGTCCACTTGAGATCGGATCAACTGAGATTGGATCATGAACTGTTTTGGACCCGCTGGTTTAATGCGGAGTACTTGTGATCGGATCACAATAACAGATCTTAATGCTAGGTGTAAACAGAATCAAATATTTGTAAGAATACACATCTCACAAGAATTTGCTAAATGTGTCGAATTAATGCTAGGCTTTGAATTCTGCTTATGAAATCTGTACCGTACCTACATAAGTATCCATATGTCTCAACTGTAGAATGCAGCATCCAGTTTCCAGAATTGAGATCCAGTTGGTCTCGACTTCAGCAACTGTTTCCCCCAGCTATTTCTACAGAACTGAGAGGGTTTTCGTGATACTTGGCTAAAATGGGCTCATTTGTTACACTAGGGTGTAAGTGCTTTTGTGGCAGCTGGCATGTGTCGAGTGGAGGCAGGTTTAGAAGGGGGGGAGGACGCAGTTGTTCTACAGGAGTTTGTCGTAATCACATTCGCTCTCAACTCTTGCTCGGCCTTTCTCTGCGGGGAACTACTAGCTCTCTAATTGGCCCAGGTTATGCCAACGCCAGGGGAAACTTTCTCTCTCATAGAGAAGGATCGTAGTGAAGTCTATCTGACAGTCGTATCGTGTTTGTGTGTGTATTTGTGTGTGTGTGTGTGCGTGTGTGTGTGTGTGTGCTGTTTTCAGGACTGGGACCAGCATGTGAAGGGCAAGTTACACCTGCAGAACTGTTCGCTTTACACTGAAAGGTGAGTACTAAAGAAAATACCATTTGTACCATGTTACAACCTTTATCAATTGATGTACTGTGCTGTTTTAAGTGTCTATCATGTTGATAAACCACCAACTGTGATGCATGGACGGCTAATCGTTGCTAACTTGGTGTAGAAGCAAGATATTTTTAAAGGGCTTGTTTGTATGTGGTCTATTTTGATCCATATTACCTACAGGTCATCATCGCCTGTGATACTCTTGTTAAGCATTTTATGAGTACAACCAATCTCCGTTTTAAACAGAGTTATTTTATAAAGAGTCTTCTTCCATATAGAGAGAGTTATGACTTGAATTTGAGTGGTGTCATAAGATATAGTCAGACCAGATGCACTTGGATTTAGGATCTAAATGCAGTGCTGTCCCCCTCGCAGCCCGCCGCTCGGAGCAGTGCACTTTCCAGTGTCGTCTGAAGGATGTCTCAACATGGCATTGAGTAACACTATGGCATACACATCAGCTGCCAGTCAAGGTAAGTCAAATCTCCTAATTTGTCCCTCAATGTAAGTGCTGAAAATTCAGGAGACAGAAAACTCTGGGACGTGATTTTAGAGAGGACTCTATTTTTAGGGCTGTCACTTTAGTTGCGGGGGAGTGGAGTGTCTACAGTCTGGCACACACTTGAGTGACGTTTGTTAACGCCACAGTTTTTGTTTTTGTCAGAAACAACTGGAAAAAAAACGAATCACTGATCAGTTTTTGTTTAACAAACTTTCTTTCTAAAAATATTGATGATTTTATCTTGTTCTCAAGGGGTGTAATCCACTATGTTTTGTCCAATATGTTGATCATCTAGCCATTGGATAGCATTAGCAAGAAGCAAAACATGTGCTTATTACTGTCGCGTGACCTTTCAGCTTCAGTTGCGTAGCTTCACTTCCATTAATCCTCTCACGTGGCTTCATGAGATAGTGATCATCGATTGCCCACACCAGAATCTCGCCGGAAGTAGTAGATCATCCGGGGACTTTTTGCATGCGTTTTTTCCAATACTATGTATTCGGACATACTACTATGTTGCCGTACTGTTTATCGCATACTATAGGGAAGTAATCGATTTTGGACGCAGCGATGGTTAATTTCTGTATCTTCGGTTATGCTAATGGACTTTTATTTGATTCAATGTCACATTTTTTGTTTTTACTTCACATCCTTTTCCAAAAATTGTGGCTTTTATTTGGGTTTGTAGGCTGGTATGTAAACTAAAGGATATTGGCTAAAAACTACAAGCCCTAAATAAACTAAAATATTCCCTGCCCTAATTTCCTTTTTCAATAGTAAATACATCAACACACATACAAAAATGCTTTAGTCAAACTATTTTATGGGGTCTGACTTTTTAGTGGGTCCTCAAGTAAGGTGATGTGAACAATTTGCAAAATGGTTGTTAAAAATAGATGTTTCAAAATGTATTATTTATAATTAATATTTGGATATTTGTCATGTTTTCTACAGATGTTTCAACTGGAAGTGCTTCATATTTGCCTGCCACAGCCATGTCACTTCCTCTCTCAGGGCCGGGATTTACTTCAGGGGCAAAGGTAAGTAATGGGGAAAGACCATTTAAAAGACATCAAGGAATAAATATTTTGTTAAAAATGTAAATTCACATGATATTTATTTAGATAAAAATTCACCCAGCTTTTTTTGATGAGGTCTTTAATTCTGAGTGTTTGTTGGCTTATCTCATAGCATTGTTCTTTTAGCTCACATGGTTTGTATAGAAGCCAAGAGTGTTGACATACAGAGCATGCTATATTTTGGTCACACTATTTCAATGACTGACAGATTACTTAGTGCTTATTATCACAGTCTAACGGTTATTATTCAAAGGACAACTGAGCCATCTTCACAGGTAGTGCTCTTTGAGAACAGGTGCAAGTGATCAGTATTGTACAGCTCAGTCATTGCTTACTAGAAAGGGTTTCATGTATAAGTGTGGTTCAGTAGCATCGATAGGGGATTGTTTCAGTTGTGAATCTCTGCAAACTTTCGAGCACAACAGTATTTTTCAGTTAAATGAACAGGGTCAGCTCAGCAGTTGTTATGCTATCATGCTGTTGTAATGAGGTGGGAATGCACCAGGCTAGACTGATCTGGTTCAGTGTAAAAACTGAACACTTGTTTTTGTTGTGCGGGGACTTTATTTAGCTGTGGGATCAGCCTCCAAAATTAACTTTTTGCCGGACCTGCCAGTGCTCAGCGATTTGAAAAAAAATCTACCACCAATAATACAAAGCACAGTTTAACTATGTTTCTTAAAACACTATTATATATTATTGCTAGCAATTTTTTTTCTGTGGATATATGCAGACAAACATTGTAGCAACATACAGTCTCTCAGTAAAATACCACTGGAACCACAATTTTTTTTGTGACTTGTATTTTGGTCGCTCAGTGGAAGAACGTCTCACCACTTAAAAGATAAAACATTTTTTTTGATTGGCTTTCTAGATAAAAAAATCTGGTGGTAAATATTCCACAGATTTTTTTTAGTAGACGGGCTACTGATTTGAATCTCAAACATCTTCTGACTGTAGTCGCTTGCACTGTATTTAGTTGTAATTTGCGAATGTTACAAATTAACAGTACCTTTTTATATATATAATCTTACAACTTTAGAATTCATTTCTGATTCATTCATTAATTTTAATATTTGCAGATGTACACAGTTATTCAAAGGTTTTGGGTCAGTAGGGTTTTTACATGTGTTTGAAATAAGTCTCACCAAGGCTACATTTATTTGACCAAAAATACAGCAAAAACAGCAAAATTGTGAAATACTATTTATTACTGTTTTCTATTTGAATATATTTTAAAATGAAATTTATTCCTGTGATCAAAGCTGAATTTTCAGCATCATTACTCCAGTCTTCAGTGTCACATGATCCTTCAGAAATCACTCTAATATGATTTGCATTTATTATCACTGTTGAAAACAGTTATGATGCTTCATATTTTTGTGGAAACCATGTTACACTTTTTCAGGTTTCTTTGATAAATAGGAAGTTCAAAAGAACAGCATTTATTTGAAATATAAATTTTTTGTATCAATTTGATAGTCTTTACTGCCATTTTTGATCAATTTAAGACATTTTTTTTTTTTAAATCTTACTGACCCCAAACTTTTGAACGGAAGTGTATACTATCCATGATAGGTACATATTATAATGGATTATTACTGTGGCTACAATTACAGACTTATAATATAATATAATATAAAATATTATTTTATATTATATTAATTTCATTCATTGTTATAATGTATTTCTTCAACATTACTCTTGTCATCGGTTTATCTTCTGACAGACTATTTTTCATTTCTTCTCTCATGCTCATTGTTTGTTTGCTTGTAGTGTAGTAATGCAAGTAGCGCTGCGACAGGCGTCTGTTTGCGTGTCCCGAGTGTGACTGATGGATCCTCGCATGTGGACGGTGTGAAGCATTGTTTTGGATTAGATGCTCTGACCTTGCGCAGACGTCAAACCACCTATAATTGAAACCATGTCCTGTGCAGGATGGTATTTAACGCAGTTGCCAGCTTGTGGATTCAGAGACTTGCACAAAGATTCTTTATGGCTGTCTTTTTAGCCAAGTTATTTATGATTTAGATTGCAGAAGAGAAGGCACAGGCTAATGTTAGCTCCTATAAAACCCACCTGTTATACTGCAGCTGACCATTGGCGGTGCTTTAATAACTCTTTTAGTTTTTTTTTAGCTTAGGATGCAAAAACTCTTTTCAGTTTAAAAAATCAGTTCACAAAGAAAGGGTGTTGTATTTTCAGCATCGACAGATCAATCCGTCTGCTCAAGTTATCAAGATGTGTTCGCTGTTCCAGGATTCTTTGGAGGCTCTGAGGCTGGGAATTCAATGTCAGCCCACAGAATCGTAACCTGATCCTTGGGGATAAAGGCTTCCTGACGGGAGGAATGCCAGGAGATCTATGAAATTCAGAAAGTGCATGCTATAGGTTTCGGATGGACCTGTTTCAGGGCTTGTGTAAAGCAGTTTAAACCCTCTCTAGATAAGCAAACAGACGTGAATGCATTTGTAGCATGACATGGTGCCGGTCATCACTCCAAAGAGATTGTCTTTCGTTCTCCTAATTTATGATGTGTTCATGACAAATCTCATTGTATCTCAGCTGACGTTCGTATTACAGCACTACGTATTCCACTGCAATGGGTGATTTTTTTTTCCCAAACCACTTCAGCGGAAATCCCGCCCTGCAGCCGATTCTAAAGTTTTCATTGGCCATGTCAATCACTGTACTGATTGCCTACACCAAACACTGATCCCTAAACATACCCGTCAATGTAACCTAAACCAATGAAATTGGCTGCAGGGCATCATTTCCGCTGAAGTGGTTTGGGGAAAAAAAATCACGCCACTGCAATCTGTTAGTTACATAAAAATATGTAATCAGATTGCCAATACATTTTTGTTTGTTTTCAAACCATTGCGATGACAACAGCTGACAAATATTTTTGCTTTATGGAAACTTCATTGTTATTTTACTGGTAACACTGAACACATCATAAATGTTACATATTGCAACATTAATCTGGTTTCTCTTTGTCAGAAATATGCCAGTGCTTTTTTGCCATACAGAAGATATTTAATTAATGGTTATCTAGTTTATAATTAATTTCTATTGTCTTTATTTGCATATGTGACTTTAACCCTTAAATGCATGAATGTTTCGCCAATCATTATTAAATATTCAGGTTTTATACCATCATCACTGTCCTCATCAGAGCTCATTTCCCAGTACAATTCAGTACTATAGTTTAAGTATACTATTTCATATTTCGGGTCGCAAGTGACCCTATACACTTTTTACAATTTTTTTTTTAAATTCAAACAGATATTCTTTTATACTGTTTTTCTTGTTATGTTGTTTATAATGAATTGATAGATGAATAGTAAGTAAAATGAACGAGTAGGATGGTAGTGAATGACGTCCCGGGTCACTAAAGACCCGAGGTTTGAGTTTAAGGGTTAAGATACTCCAGAAGTCTTGCTTGATATTTTTGCTCATTCGCAATTTGCTCATCCATTGCAGCTTTTGTGCTGGAAAATATTTTCAAAGCTGAAGAGAATAACTTTTTGTGGAGTTACAATGCTTAAATGCTTTATCACAATTTAACAGGGTCAACTAAAACTAAACTATAAAAAACACTGTGAAAACTTTACAATAAGGTTACATTTATTAACAATGTTAAAACCGCAATTAACAGTTGTAGCTAACAGTTGTATTTGTATTTCCTACGTTAACAAAGATTATTAAATACTGTAACAAATGTTTTGCTCATTGTTACTAATGGTAACTTAAAGTGTTACCAAAGATTTTTTGTCACTTGAAATAAAAATTAGCATTATTTTATTTCAGCTAGTTGTCAAGGCAACATTTCTCATTTTCATTTAGTTTAACTTGATTTACTAAAATAACCTAAACTAAAACTTCCCCCGAAAGTCCCGACCAGACCAGCATGGCAACACTGACTCGACCAATGGCGTGACTTTGGGGCGGAGCTATCTGTTTGGCCAACCAATGACAGATAGGAGTTGTTGTTTAGGGGAAACCTGTTCGAACAACTTCTTTTTTGCATCTCTCTCTAATGATGAGATTCTGTCCATCTCTGCAAACAAGCGCATCTTATACTTTGAATTTCACTTTCTTTGGACCAATCATAAAAAATATATAGATTTTGAGGGTAGTCCTTGCCAGCCAATCAGCAGCAGCCACAGCCCTTCACTGCTATGCCAGTTATGTTTCAACATAATCACCTTGATCATTGCCTGGGCTTTGACTGCTCACAACAAGCTGCATGAACTTAAAAGCACTGGTGTTGCATTGTACTGTCCCGGCACATAGAAGCCATTCAGAGTTACATTCTGACTTGTATAGCATATAGCAGAGGCATAAACAGCCTGTTTGGGGGTCTATTTTGGTATGTGTTTATGGAGGTAGAACTAATGTGACCTTTTTGGCACATTTGGGCAAAGGGAAAGTCTGACAGGATGCCATTCATAGAATGATCACAAGCTCTGCTCAAACTGTTAAAGTAGGCGGCCGCAGATAAACCCAGAAATCAACCGTGTCCAGATTAACATTGTTTTAAGGCCTTTTTGGCTGTACTTTGAGATCCGGCCCGAGTATGAGGGTTGAATCCTTTACAGGGACTTCATAAGTTTTACTACTTTGATTCTCACAGTCGGCATTCATGATCATTCATCGTTTCTCACGCACTCTGCAGATCTCTGTGGTCCTTCCACTGATACTGTTCGTGCGGTGTGTAAATTGCAGTGTAAACACTGACCCTGGTCTCTGACCCTGCGCTGATGTGGACTGAGCGCCCCTCACACTTGCTGCTGTCAATCAAACACCCCGCACACATCACACCTCACTGAAGTATATTACTGAGACAAAACTTAAACAATAATAATAATATAAGACAGGATTTTTTCTTAATTATTTTTAGACATTTTTAGAGTATTTAGATTGTGCTATACATACAGGTATAAAAAGATAATGTGAACATTTCTAAATTGTATTGTTTGTATAGAATATATTTATGTACATTTTTATTTTAGATTGTGGTATATGCTACTGTAAAATGTTGGCATCAGTATATTTTTTTTAAGAAATACAGTTTTTTTCTACACAAAAATATTAAGCAGCAACTTTTTTCAACATTGATAAAGGTTTCTTGAGCATCAAATCATATTAGAGTGATTTCTGAAGAAGATCATGTGACACTGAAGACTGTGTAATGACGCTGAAAATACAGCTTTGATCACAGGAATAAATTACATTTTAAAATATTTTCAAATAGAATATTTAACATTTTTACCGTTTTTACTGCATTTTTGGTCAAATAAGAGACTTTTGGGACCTCTGTTGAGGTTCCAAGCGTACCGAACCGATACTAAAATGTGACGTGGAAGCACTGTAGATCACTGATTGGTCAGAGAGACAGAATCGTCACTACCAGCGTCATTGTATTTGCGAGACATCAAACCCGCTAGATTTAAATAGCCAGTAACAGCCACCGCTGTAGCACCTGTTTTAAAACTACTTGCTTGAAGAAAAAAAACTTCCAAAAAATAAATGGCTGAATCGTGGTCAGTGGACGAGAAGTGCAGACGTTCCTCTTGTTGGTTGACGAGGAGCGGATAAACTATAACGATAAGTCATAATCCCACCCACTTTGAAGCGGTACTAACTGCAGTGGAAAAGCAACCGAGCTAAAGCGAACCGAGCCGTGCCGCCGAGCCGAGTCGTACCACGCAGTGGAAAAGCGAAGCGAGCCGAACCGTGCCGCGCCGAGCCGTACCATACTGAGCTGTACCGAGCCGTACCATACTGAGCTGTACCATGCAGTGGAAAAGCGCCATTAGTGATCTGATGTGTGGTATAATAAAGTGGAGAAGAGTTCAAACTGCTATGTTTATTATTTATTCAAACTGCTACCCGTACACCTAGAAGGTTAAGTTCCCCTGTTCCTATTTTCTCCAACTTAAACCGATACCGTGACTATGCGGAGTTGCGCACGAATTGTCTATGCACGCGCGGGGTGTCTAGATTATGCGCATGA
The DNA here is from genome assembly GCA_030578275.1 of Meda fulgida. NCBI lineage: Eukaryota > Metazoa > Chordata > Actinopteri > Cypriniformes > Leuciscidae > Meda > Meda fulgida. Next base: position 15,958,140 of record CM060637.1, on the reverse strand, counting down.
CTTAAACGCTGGCAGACACAGCAGCAGTTGTAGGCAGGTATATTGATCATGAAATCAGAATGTTCCTGTCTTGAATTATTCGTTCATTCAGTCATGTTCATTCGTTTATGTCACTTGTTTAAGTCGTCTAAAACATTTTTTTTTAAAACTCGATTGGGGGGCCCCAAGCAGCCGCTTAGTTCGCTTATGCCTCAGGCTGGGCCTGTACATGCAGACCCTCAGCTGCTCCACCAGTATCACAGCACCAGTAGGGGGCATTAGTGAGCACAGTAGGGGCCAGGTGTTTTTGTTGTTGTTGTTGTTTCAGGTATAAAAACATCACACATTAACTGCTAGCCACAGATATGTTCACATATATTTAACTGATGTATTCAAATGCTCTTAAACATTTCCCACCATTGCTGATCAGATGAAAAAGTGTGTATAATCTAAGGACTGTATCCTCTCTCAGTTTCTTCAGCATAAGGCGTGTCCCGGGCGTGTGGTCCACATCTGTAATCTCCCAGAGGGCAGCTGCACGGAGAATGATGTCATCAACTTGGGGCTGCCCTTCGGCAAAGTGACCAACTACATCCTCATGCGCTCGACGCATCAGGTATAATTCAGCCTGATTTCACCAAGTACAACATGTTTCTGCATCAACGTCTTTGTTGTTCCTGGAACAACATTCCAATCAACTAATCAGATTTGCTGAACAAGTTTTGACAAAGGCTACTTGTTGTGCCGAAACGTTGGTAATAATAAAATGTGCTTAGAGTGAGCAGTTTTATCTCTTTGCATTACATTTAGACTTACAACCAGGGTTAGGTGCTTCTTCATCTACCATTTCCCTCTGATTTTAGGGATAAGTAATGGGTAGGTTAGTTTTACAGTTAGGGATATGTTTTGGATTATTTTTTCGGACTGACAGGAATGTTGTTCCATGAAAAAAAGAAAGAAAGTTGACCCAGGAAAGCCTCAAACTTTTTCATCCCTTTTGTATGGAAGCTTGTTTGTGCCACAGAATAAAAAATAAAAAAAGTAATTGCGACTTCAATAAAAAATTCTCTGAATTGTTTGATATAAACTCGCAATTGTGAGTAATAAAGTCAGAATTGCGAGATATATAGTCAAATTCTGAGGGGAATTTTTTTTCTCAGAATTGTGAGTTTATATCTCTATAATAATTGCGAGTATATATTCTGAGTGTATATATCGCTTATTATTTTGACATGCAATTTTGTGAGTTATAAAGTCAGAACTGTGAGAAACTAGCAATTGCAGAAAAAAAGTCAGAATTGCGAATTTATATCTTGCAATTCTGACTTTATAACTCGCAATTCTGACTTAAAAACACAATTGCAAGTTTATATCACGCATTTCTGAGAAAAAAAGAATTGCGAGATGTAAACTCGCGATTACCTTTTTTATTTTTATTTAGTAGCGGAAACAAGCTTCCATCCTTTTTGTGAGTGAAACGGCTTCTCGAACAAGAGCAAATGTTGGGCGGGACTTGATTTTGTCAATGGGGAATTGATTGGATGGTTGTGGTTTGGCTATTGGTGGATGTGAGTGACAGTTTGCCCCGCCCTTACATCAGAGAAGAAGAGAGATGAGCTGCAAGAGGGAGGAGAAGATATTTTTATTAAAGATTATGAGGGCACGTTAATATATTCCAAAAAACCCTGTGAAGTTTAAGTTTTTATTTCATGTTTTTTTTATTTATTTTTTAAAACAAGCTGTATTATTCAGTTAAATAACTGTTTTACCTTATTTGAAACTAAGATGGCAGTGTCCTGAGTTGATTTATCGTACATTTTGTTGTAAATAGTGCCAGGCTGGAGGAGTACTGCAGAAATAGATTTAGGCAAGCATTTTATGTACTTCATCTGTAAACCCTGACACCGATGATGTCTCCATCGCCACGATTCGTTAATCACATTTGATTGACTTTTTGATTGGTGCTGTTAGTACCATCTGGATCACATTCTGGGTCCAGTGCCAAGTTTGACATGTGCCTGAAACGCCTGGCGTTGAATCAGTCTTGTAACTGTCTTAAAGATTTATTACGCAATTAAAAAGAATATCTTAAAAGATCTGTTCGGATCCCATTTGACAGATTTTGTTTCCTGCATGCTTTCTGTCAGGCTTTTCTTGAAATGGCGTACGTGGAGGCGGCTCAGGCTATGGTTCAGTATTACCAGCTGCAGCCGGCCACAGTCAACGCACACAAGCTCCTGATCCGCATGTCCAAGAGATACAAGGAGCTGCAGCTGAAGGTATGTGTCGTCTCGGCTCATCGTCATCACACGACTTGAACAAACTCAACTCAGAGTGTTTTGCTTTCTGATCCAGAAACCAGGTAAAGATGTCGATTCAATCATCCATGACATCAATTCCCAGAGAGAGCGAGATGAGATGCAGGAGACTGACAGGTGAGGATGTTTTATAGGGACTCTTTTGGGTTTGAAACGATACATTTATTCAAAAATACATTTCGTAGGCAAGTCTAGTATGTAACTACCTCATAATGCCGTGTCTCTTTTGACAACTGATGAGAAATAATAACGCTCCTTTCTATTCTGATGACATTACAATATACAAAATGTAGTAACAATATGTTCATTGTATATCATAAATATGTCATCTCTGTATGTTTTGCAAGAAAAAAATAAGTAAAAAAAATAAAATCAAAAATAAAAGTTCCATGCAAGCAAGAAGAAAAAAAGGATAAATAACCGTGCTCTGCTCTCGACCAGTTTCAGTTCTTCATGGCTAAATAGCAGCGTCCGACCAAGTAATGAGTGTAGCTTACGGCTCCCCCTGTTGGTGACAATAATCACTACACGAGTGCTCTGGTAACCAGCAGGCTATGATGGTTGGGCTTTTTTTGCTGTGTCTTTGCTGGTTGTTTTTGTAAAAATGGGACAGTCCCGGGTTTCGGTGTCCTGCCCTCAGAAAAATGGGGGCATCTGGTCACCCTAATATAGGACCAAGAAAGTGAAAATGAGAGAAAACATTTGTGTTTTTAAAAATGTTTTTAAAAAGATTTTTCTTTTTTTGTATCATTGTCTCAAATCCGCTGCTGGTTTGTGTAGGTACCTCCCAGAACGTGCAAGATCTCGCAGCCCAGTCAGTCGTTCTCTGAGTCCGCGTTCCCACAGTCCGAGCTTCACTTCATGTAGTTCTGCACACAGTCCCCTGGGGCCGTCCTGTCGGCCTGACTGGAGCAACGGCATGGGGCCGCGCCGGGCCTCTTGGGACTGGACGTCCCATTCTCGAGGCGACGAGGACCCCCGTGAGAGAGACAACTGGAGGAACGACGAAGAGGAGAGGGCCAACGGGTGGCTGTCTGAGCGCAGGAAACCCTACCTTAAAACCGGGGACCTGATCAGCCCCCGTATGGGGCACGGGGACGAGCGGGGCAGGGACTGGTACCCCCGCGGAAGTCCTCAGGGTTCCTCCTTCTCCTCCTACCACTCCATAGATGACTTTTACAAGAAAGACTCACTGTACAAGACTGATAAACTGAGTAGGCCACAACATCACAGACATGAAGGGAAAACTAAGAGACGGGACGGTGGAGACTATCTAAGGCCGAGACACTCGGAGTCAGACGTGACGGACGACACCGGCTCCAACCGGATAGATGAAGACCGAGGACGCAGTAAGAGGTCGAGCCGGAGACGAGAGGAGGAGGAGAAAGAGTCCCCAAATAAGGCATGTCCTACACATTTCACATCATTTTAAGAACAACTGTAATACAACTGCGTATAATGTTTCAACTGAATCACAAAATTTTAAATCATACACTTTTAGAGTTAAGAATACTAGATATAATAATTTAGATCATGTATTTTAGAATACATCTTATATATATCAAAATATTATTTATTTTTTAATATTATACACTCTGTAAAATATATACGCTTTATTAAACAATATTTCAACTCCAAATCCAGAAAAGTTGGGACAAACGTGATCTGATATAGACTTCTACCAATGTTTCATCGTCACATTTTTAAAAATGTAGTGAAACCTAAAGTTACAAATGGCAAGTATGTATTTGTGGATACATGTGGTGCGTAACTGACCTTCATGACCCTGGGCACAGTTGCCTTTACATGTCTTGTACAGCTGTCATGAGAACAGAAAAGGAAAAATGAATAAGAACAAATGAGGATTGCATGAAGATCAAATGAATAAATTACAAAACAATTGCATATTTATTCTGTGGAAGGCAAGCCGTCCTAAATGAATAAACACCGCCTCAGTTACCTCTCAGATACCAACTAGACATTGCTTGTAACACTAACACCAGAATAGATTAAATAGATTTAAGAAAACTATGATTCCCTATATAACTCTTCGTTATATATTAAAAGGAGTGGAATGTAAATTCACCCCTTAAAAACAATATTTAAATAACACTGCTTTTTTATGTATTACAGAAGGAAGAAGATAGAGCAAAAGAAAGATCAGTGTCTCCTCATAACAGCAAACCTGACGAGTCCTCAAAGTGTGACAGTGGGGTAAACACATTTATTCATTTATCTATTGGGTGGCCACCTGTCCTGAAATTGGGAGCTTTCATATGAGACATAAACAGTGTGCCGCATTTCAATTATGCCTGTATTTTTTTCTTCCCTGAAATTACATTGCCAAAATTAATAAATATAATAAAAAAATGTGATTGGCATTTAAAAAATGTATTGCTTGAGCAGAAAAATAACCAAGCAACAAATACAGGGTTTGATATTAACACCCGCCAAACTGCAAAATGCAGGTGTATTCCGGCAGTGGCGTGTAACGCAGCCACTCCTACTAGCCATCTTGGCGTGGTAAATTTTATAAATAGTATAAACATTTTTGTCGAAAGTGTTGTTAAAAATATAGATTTTTTTGATACATATTGATACTGAAATATCTGAAACACTTTACAATACTAATTTTCCGTCACACACACAAACCCACAGACACATACTGGATCATTTGTCCTGTTCAAGTCTGCCAAATGAAGTTCATCCAAGTTCATGAATGCAAGTTCAAGATGCATTAATGGTAAAATACATATAATGTTTGTATAGTCTAATAAATGAGCATAACAAAGTCACAACTTAAGAACATTTATTTTAGTATAAAATATGATTTTACCTACTACTCTGTTATTCGGTTTATTATTTTTATCATGGCATATAGCCTTTCTGACTTATGTAAATCAATATTTACATAGTCTAATAGTAGTAAAATCTCTCTCCCATGTGTCCTGCGTTGTCCAGCAAAATCCCATCAGCTGTCCTGCAACAGAGCAATAACTTATTTATGGTGGTCACCCTATTTATCTTCCTGCCTGTGTTTTTGCTTACTGAAATGTTATGATTCAGGAAGTGTTTTTGAAAGAAGTCTCTTATGCTCACCAAGGTTGCATTTACAGTAAAAATCATATTGGGAAATATTATTACAATTTAAAATAACAGTTTTAATGTGAATTTATTCCTGTGATCAAAGCTGAATTTTCAGCATCATTACTCCAGTCTTCAGATGTCACATAATAACAGGTTATTTTCTGTTTTGATTTTGTTTTCATTGTGTTCAGTTTCTGTTTACCTGTTTGACCCAGTTTTCCAGTGTGTCATTGATTAATCCCGTTCACCTGTTGTCCTGTTAATTAGCTCTTTTGTCTGCTCTATTTAAGCCCTCAGTTTGAGTTCTTGGTCCTGTATTGTCAATGTATGTGTGGTTGTGTTTCTCTGTTATTCTCCTGTTTATTGAGTTTGAAGTTATAATTAAAGGCAATTTTGTTTAATCCTTCGTTGTGCGCCTCACTACAGCCATCAATCCGTGACAGAAAACAGGACCCCAGACAATATAGATCTGGCTGAACGAAAGAAACAGGCTGAAGATCATCTCCATCCTACAGAGCGGTTGGCCTTTGGAGCAATTAGTGGATGAGTTTCTGCAGTATTACCATCGGGTGAGCTGGAGCACTCACATGCTCAAGGCCTACTTTTGGGAGGGACTTAATGACGAACTGTATCAGTTCCTGTCTCCCAGTAGATTCAGTTCGTCATTGTTGGAATACATTAACTATGTTCTCTGGCTGAATGGTTCATATTTAGTTGCTGAGTAAATCCCCGGGTCCGTTCCAGTGAATGAAATCTCTGAGTCTGATTCAGAGACTGAAAACCTCAAGTCCATTTCAGTGAGTGAAATTCCCAAGTCTGTTCCAATTAGTAATATTCTCAAGCCTGTTCTTTTGAGTGAAGTTCAAGAGCCAGGTCCAGAGAAAGCATTTCCAGAGCCCCCGAGCTCAGTCGCGAGCCCGCTCCAGCCCCCGAGCTCAATCGCGAGCCCGCTCCAGCCCCCGAGCTCAGTCGCGAGCCCGCTCCAGCCCCCGAGCTCAGTCGCTAGCCCGCTCCAGCCCCCGAGCTCAGTCGCGAGCCCGCTCCAGCCCCCGAGCTCAGTCGCAAGCCCGCTCCAGCCCCCGAGCTCAGTCGCGAGCCCGCTCCAGCCCCCGAGCTCAGTCGCGAGCCCGCTCCAGCCCCCGAGCTCAGTCGCGAGCCCGCTCCAGCCCCCGAGCTCAGTCGCGAGCCCGCTCCAGCCCCCGACCTCAGTCGCGAGCACCCGCTCCAGCCACCCAGCTCAGTCGCGAGCCCGCTCCAGCCACCCAGCTCAGTCGCGAGCCCGCTCCAGCCCCCGAGCTCAGTCGCGAGCCCGCTCCAGCCCCCGAGCTCAGTCGCGAGCCCGCTCCAGCCCCCGAGCTCAGTCGCGAGCCCGCTCCAGCCCCCGAGCTCAGTCGCGAGCCCGCTCCAGCCCCCGAGCTCAGTCGCGAGCCCGCTCCAGCCCCCGAGCTCAGTCGCGAGCCCGCTCCAGCCCCCGAGCTCAGTCGCGAGCCCGCTCCAGCCCCCGAGCTCAGTCGCGAGCCCGCTCCAGCCCCCGAGCTCAGTCGCGAGCCCGCTCCAGCCCCCGAGCTCAGTCGCGAGCCCGCTCCAGCCCCCGAGCTCAGTCGCGAGCCCGCTCCAGCCCCCGAGCTCAGTCGCGAGCCCGCTCCAGCCCCCGAGCTCAGTCACGAGCACCCGCTCCAGCCCTGACCTCAGTCACGAGCACCCGCTCCAGCCCTGACCTCAGTCACGAGCACCCGCTCCAGCCCTGACCTCAGTCGCGAGCACCCGCTCCAGCCCTGACCTCAGTCGCGAGCACCCGCTCCAGCCCTGACCTCAGTCGCGAGCCCGCTCCAGCCCCCGAGCTCAGTCGCGAGCCCGCTCCAGCCCCCGACCTCAGTCACGAGCACCCGCTCCAGCCACCCAGCTCAGTCGCGAGCCCGCTCCAGCCCCCGAGCTCAGTCGCGAGCCCGCTCCAGCCCCCGAGCTCAGTGGCGAGCCCGCTCCAGCCCCCGAGCTCAGTCGCGAGCCCGCTTCAGCCCCCGAGCTCAGTCGCGAGCCCGCTTCAGCCCCCGAGCTCAGTCGCGAGCCCGCTCCAGCCCCCGAGCTCAGTGGCGAGCCCGCTCCAGCCCCCGAGCTCAGTGGCGAGCCCGCTCCAGCCCCCGAGCTCAGTGGCGAGCCCGCTCCAGCCCCCGAGCTCAGTGGCGAGCCCGCTCCAGCCCCCGAGCTCAGTGGCGAGCCCGCTCCAGCCCCCGAGCTCAGTGGCGAGCCCGCTCAAGCAGCCACAGTGGCGGAGAAGGTTGCTCCTCCCTGGGTCCATGAGTTACAGTATCATTCTTGTCACCCTTGAGGCTTCCTATCCTGCTGGCACCGCCCTGCCCACTTGCCCGTTACTTTCCACGACTCCAGGATACCCGTCCTTCACTAGTTTTTATTGGGTTCAGTTTCTGTTTGCCTGTTTGACAGGTTTCCTGTGTGTTTAATTGATTGATCCCTTTTGTGTGCTCTGTATTTAAGCCCTCAGTTTGAGTTGGTTCTTCATCCTGTATCATCAATGTATGCGTGGTTGTGTTTCTCCATGTTATTCTCCTGTTTATTGTGTTGATGACTATTTTGTTTATTTCTTCATCATGCTCTTCACTACAGCCACCAATCTTTGACAAAAACAGTTGTGCTTAATACTTTTGTGGAAACTGATCATTTTTTTCATTCAGGATTCTTTGATGAGTTCAAAAGCATTTATTTGAAATAGAAATCTTTTGTAACATTATAAATTACTTTACAGTCTCTTTCGATCAAATTAATGAATCTTTGCTGAATGAAAGTATTAATTTCTTGTCAAGGGACTGGAAAGTGGAGATGATGGAGAGGAGAGCTGGTATCCTAAAAGCATGGAGGAACTGGTGACTGTAGATGAAGTCGGAGGAGAGGATGACTCTATAGTTGAACCTGATCTACCTGACCTTCAAGAGGAGGACCGGAGAGTTGAGCCCGGTCAGTCGACGACAGAGAGTCCTAAACCAAATGCAGAAACCCCGACAAAAGTTGAGGACACTGTGGTAGACCCTCCTACCCTTCCACCACTGGATTTAGTCCCAGAGGAAACCTCCGGAGGTGCTCAGTCCTGCCCCGGAGAGACGCCCCTGAAGTCATCTGTCCCAGAGCAGCCGGTCTCTCAACTCAACCAGTTCCCGTCCCACGAGTTCAAGAGCGCTTTGGTGGAGACCTGCACCGCCACTGATATGGATACACAGACCAACACAGCCACACCAGCTGGGCCTCCAAACCACAACCACAGCAACGCAAGTGAAAGTGTAAAAGTGACAGACTCAAGTAATGATGAAAGAAAGGTGACAGAGATGGACAACAAGGAGCCATGTCTCAAACAGGACAGTGAGAAGAAAGGTACCCACAGTCATATAAGTTTATTGGTAAATGCATGTATAAACCCAGTGTTGAGGAAGGTTACTTCCTGATACAACTAACACATAGTTCTTAATAGTTCCCCATAACTACGGTAGCCGTCATCTAGAGCCTGGCGCTAACAACGCCCGTCATGGGTTCGATTCCCATGGAAAGCAAGAACTGATCAAATGTGTTCCTTGAATACAATGAATATCGCTTTGAATAAAAATATCTGCCAAATGCATAAATGTAAATGTCATAGAAATCTTAAAATGTGAATCTAAATTAATAATTGCTTGATGAAGATTGCTGTTCATATTCACTTACCGAGTACTTCAAACCATTAAATCATGAGTTCAAAAAGAAACGAATCCTTTTGACTCATTAAAAAGAGCAAATTCTTTAGAATTGCTGTTCATATTCACTTACCGAGTACTTCAAACCATTAAATCATGAGTTCAAAAAGAAATGAATCCTTTTGACTCATTAAAAAGAGCAAATTCTTTAGAATTATTTGCCTGTGAATCAGACATCACCGCTTGTACCATGATCGTTTTTGCATGCACTCGAAAGTAACTTAGAAATTAACTTAACGGCACCTCACATGATGATATCCACTGAAAGCGCATTTGGATTTTTTGTTGCATTTGCGTTCATTTTTAGTTGCACTCTAGAGAGCTGCTAATATTTGTTTTGATTAGCCAAGAAAAAATTTTACTTGATGACACTTGCATTTTTGTTGTGTGTAAAAGCTTTGACATTTTGATAATAACTTTATTTTTGACAAAGGTAGGTAGATGATGTCAGAATTTTCAAAACCTATTTGTTAAAATATAAACTTTTTTTTTTTTTTTTTACCTACAAAAACTGTGAAATTCAAACACATTTTTTAGAAGTTGCATTTAAAATCGACTTGCTATAAAATCTTAGAGGGCATTTTTGAACCTTTAGTGGCAGTTTAATGTGATTTACAGGCTGTAGATAAAATAACATGCTTAGACTCATCATTACACCTGCTTTTCTATTCTAGATATTCCTGACTCATTACCGGCCACTTCACCTCAGGCGACAGACATCTGTGCTGCGTCACCTTCTCAGGATCAGGAGAAAGCCATTAGTGAACACAGCATACCGTTAGGTACGTCCACCACAGTCAAACGATTCGAGCCACATGACGTAAACACCGTTAAGTCTGGAAGAAGAAAGCATGAGCAAAAGTAATAGCGGCGCTTTGAGCGGCTCTGGCTGTGATGTAGAATCTCAGTGGGTAACTGAAGCCTTTAAGGCCGGCTGATGTCAGTGGAGCATTTGTCATCCTGTTGAGTGAGGTGTGAATTGCACCCTCGAGGCCTGAGCTTGTGCACTCATTACCACACAGCTAACGCAATGATTTCCCCACAGAAGAGCTGACTTTACACCCCTGCACACACACTGTATATGAGAACGTGGCTCAGAAAATGTATCGGTTTGGTGGTGTTCTGATTTCTGTCTGTTTTTGTTTGTTTTGGCAGGTGTGGAGTTCATTGTGCCAAGGACGGGATTTTATTGCAACCTGTGTGGCTTGTTTTACAACAGCGAACAAACAGCCAAGACATCACACTGTCGGAGTACAATTCACTACAGGAACCTACAGGTCATAAATACTAACATGCAGTCTTCCTTTCTCTTCCCACTAAAATATGAATGTTTTCTCTTTCTTAACCTTTAAAGTTAAATGCTATTTTACTGCTTTGTCACCATGACATTACAAAACAATAAACGACTGTCAAACTATGATTTAAACAGCTTTAACTCTTGTGCGGTGTTGAAAATAAAGCTGAAATAAAATAATATAAAATTATTAGTTAATTAATTTAGTTAAACTTTAACTAAATTAAAATAAATTAAAGGTAAATAAAATTATGTATGCAATATCTGAAAAAAAAAAAAAAAAAACGAATAAAATGACAAAAGCGCATAACGAAATGACTAAAAATTATACCAAAATTCACATGAAAACTAAAAATATACAAATAAAACGTATATTGAAATATATTTCAAAAATAAAAAAAATAACACTGCTTGGAATCAGTGAATTGTTCCTTAAAATCTCTTCCCTAACAAACTTTCCAATGGGAGATTATCTAAACTACAGACTAACTAAATACAGTTGGACATGGAAACTGCTTAAACAACTCGAATCAGTGAATTGTTTCTTAGAATCAGAGTGGACTGAGAGAACCACTTAGCAGAGTGTATTTGACTATTGCTTTCTGGGCATTAAAGCCAAACGCAAACAATGTGAAATTCAAACAGCGATGTAGCATTTGGCCACACTACACTGCTACATGTTGGAAATAGTACCTTGTTACTGAAAAGGCTACAATTACTTAGTTACTCACCACCACTGGTGACGGCAATGTAAGACTGACTGATCTAAGGAGCCCGGTCCTCAGGGTGGGATATGGTTTCTCATTATAACCCTTCAGAAACGCACACATACAGACAGACGAACACACTTTCCAACACAACATAGTTGAGGCGGCTCGGAGCCGGACATTCCCCGTCATCAGTCAGACCACAGCCAGTTGTCGTATCTCTCACACTAGAGCGGTCGGCCAAACAGCGTCACCTCATACTTCACTTCTCCGGCTCGAGGTCTGCCAGCTGTGTTGAGTTTACAAGAACTACAGTGAGCATTTAACACCAGAAGAGCAAGACAGGTGAAACCGAGCGAGAGAGAGAGAGAGAGAGAGAGACTGTAAACACTACAGGAAACACCTGCTTTCCTCCCACATTTTGACCTTCTTCTTTTTCAGCTCTCCTTGTTTCACTGGTAAACAAGTACGCTTTTTCGTAGGACTCACATTTGTGGGAGTTTCTTCGACTAAAGGCACTTTATGTCATTATAACAGACCTCAACTTGACTCAACAGTCAAGTCCATACTTATCAGCACAACATTAGTGCAAAATTATTTTGCACCTATAAAATGTGAGAGTTGTGTCAAATTATAAAAAAAAGTGTGTCAATATTATCTAAGATGACTAAATCAGGACACATAAAAAGCTAGCTATAAAATTAGCCTCAGCAAGTCAAAGTTTTTTTTTGTCATTTTATCCACTGTTGGATATTGCCAGTGGACAAATTGCACTTATTTGTTTCCACAAAACTTATTGAAAAGTATATTATAATAGAGTTTGGTTTCTGAGCCAAAAGAGCTTAGAAACATGCAATCCAATTGTAGCATAAACTAATTCAGTATTACAGTCAGGCACTGTCAGTCAGCCATTTTAGTCAGAGAAACCAAACTGTTGCTCTCCAAGGCTGAATGGCTGCTCTTGTGCCTGTAATTTAAAAGTAAACTGATGTTTGTGTAATTTAATGGTGGGTTGTTTGTGTTTTTATAGAAGTATCTGTCGCAGCTGGCGGAGGAAAGTCTCTTGAAGTTCCACACGGAGTCGCCAAAAACTGAGTGAAGCTCACGCTAAACTGCCGTCACTGCTGGGACACGCTGAATGAGGGACAGAGAGACACAAGACAAAGAGGGGAGGAAAGGGACACAAGGAGAACCCTAGCAATTGGATCGTCTGTGTACTCTAGTTCATAGCAATGCGAATTGTATGAAAGTTTTTACGAATTAAATTATTATTATTTTTTTTAATATCATATTTGAAAGGAATAGTAAACTGGAAAAAATGTAAACACATATTACTTTTTTTTTTGGCAGTGATTTTTATGCTGCTTTTTTTCTGTACAATGCAAGTGAATGGGGACTTTGGCTTCAAAATTTTAAAAACATCATAAAAGTAGTCAATGTAACAGTAGCCACATGTACATTGCTGGGGATTTATGTAACTTGGATTACATAATCAGATTCCTCAAATTAAATACTTGTAATTAGATTATATTACATTTTAAAATACTTGTAATCCGACTACAGTTTTTATTGATTACATGATTACTTAATCACAAAATAGCGGTACATTATTCATAATTCAATGATTATGCCTAATTCTCCAAATTTTATATATTTTCTAAAAAGGCCTATTGCTTTTATGTTCAGAAAATCTTCCAGTTTTGTAGAATTGCACACACAAGAATGGCCACTACAAAATTGAGAGGCCACACACCATAAACAAGTAAAATATTTTTTAGTAAGTGTTTTATTTTGATTGTTTTTATTTTAAATTATTTTTCTTTTAATTTAACATTTTAAGATCTAATTAATTATTTTATTAATTAAATAATTATTCTTTACTTTTCGTCAATTTACTTCACGTTGTTGATAAAGAGTGGAATATATTCTTTCTCTTTGCATTTTTATATCAATATGCTACAAGATTATTCTATGCAAATCAATGTGATAAATGAGTTAGGTCAATAAAAGGGATGCACGATATAATCTTATCGTTATCGGCCCAATATTGCTGATATATTAAATCCGATAAATAATCAATTATATCCTTCAGTTGAGACTCTTCAGATGTGCACTGTTCACCATGATGGCTTTAAATTGCTTGAAATTCGATTAGAATTACTTAAAAAAAAGAGGAAAATACAAAATATGCAACGTGCATAATATTATAATGAGACCATTTTAATTGTGTGCTTTGGACATGGCGTTTAATGGTGAGACTTTTGTTTTTGTTGTCAGGCTCTCAAAAATGATATAAAAATTTGGATTTGTATTTTTCGGCCTACATATTGGTTATCGGCTTTCAAATATAAAGAATTATCGGTTATCGGCATCTGCCAAAATTTCATATCGGTTTCATATTTGATTTGATATTTGAGTCAAAAAGTAATCAGATTATATTACCTAAAATCTGAGATGTAATAGGTTACGCTAATAACTACAATTTTCATAACGTAATTTGTATTCAGTAATGAATTACATATTACCTGAAACGAGTGATTGAATAAGTTATCTTCTTATAACTCACATGTCATGAGTGAGGCTTTGAAAAACCACTGTAACAGCCTCAGTTCCCATTTATTTTCTTTATGTGAAAAAAAGTAAGCAGGAACTTTCTGCAAAATATCTTCATTTCTGTTCTATGGAAGAAAAAGAATGTCCTAGAGGAACGTAATTTTGTTTTTCAGTTGACGGTCTCTTTAATACACTTTTAATCGCCTTTCGTAATTGCCTTTAATCGTAGGACACAAGGCGGTGTGTATCCGCTGCAGCAGGAATTTTTATTACACTGTGAAAAATATGTATCAGAATGTGAAATGCACTGGTAAGTGTAGTGTTTACATCATTTGCATCTGCCTCATTCATACTCTGGAGCTTGCGTATGTGTTGATTTTCCTCTATAGACTTCAGATGTGCCTTATTTAAATTTAAATTTCAAGAGGTGTAAAATAATCCTCAGGTTAATACTTGTGAATGTTGTTGTTGTTGTTTTGTCAGTGTTCAGGTCTTGAATTTGTTCATGCTTGAAATAATCACTTTTTTAAAGTGCCTTTTTGGTGGTGAGGTATAGTGAAAATCTCAAAATACTATAAAAAAATCGATTGAACAGTGGGAAGCTGTTTCTGTGTGATGTCTGTCATACTATTTTGCTTTTCAATCAATGCTGTACACAGAGCTCAGACTTTAGGGATACTTGAACTGGACCATGCTTATTTGTCTAATCCCATTTTCTGGAAGAAAAATCTGTATAATTATTTTTGGGTTACATTGATGCAAATATTGAATAAACATTTTGGAAAATATAACAATGGCCATCTTTTTTTTTTTTTAAAACATCGTCTTTTTTTTAAATGGGTCAGCTGAATAATATAACAGAGAAAATGTGACTTCATTCTCACCCATGCGCAGTGCATTGCATAATGACATCACTTCTGTTCCAGCGTCCATCGCCGGGCGGCGGAAAGTCACGATCTTCAACGAACGCCTCGTAGAAAATACGAGAAAGATCTGTTTCGTCAGAACTCAATTTTCATTGGTCATTTTGTTATCCGCCTCTATTATTCTGACCAATCAGAGAGCTCGAAGGGCAGCCTTACACTATCGAGTTGCTGGGCAGAGAACACAAACTCAACATTAGCGGAGAGAGTACGTTAGAGCTTGGGCTTCGCGATAAAGCAGGTTAGTAGGATTTGTTCTTTATCGACTGGCTGTTGTTGGGAAGAAACTTGTTTTTCTATATATAACACTTTTGAAGGCTTTACCCTACACACTGCGTCAAATAAAGGCACAAACGCGTTTCTTCACTGCACGTCCTGAGGCTTTGTTTATGTTTATGTTGCGCTCGTGCATTTGCGCGTGCACATAACGCTAAACATGAAATGCGTGCTCTTCGTCAAATGTAAAACACGTTAATAAAATTATTTTAAAAACTAATATTGCTTTGCCAAAACAATTTTGTTGTAGAGACTGCAGATCTTCTGTCTGTGTGGTAAAGCGTCCATTCATTGTTTCAGGCTTGTGTATTAGCCAAATGGGCGCTGCTGATTGGAGCAGCTGTCTCATTTTTTTTTTCATTTATTAATTTATTTATATTTTAGAGATGTTAACGTTAATATTTTTGCATTCCTAGGTGCAAAGGCACATTTCATACGCTGTAAAACTAACCATGGCAACTGACTGTGAGGCATGGCTAAATGCAAACCCTGTTGGTAAGTTTTACTCGATTTTTATCGCGTGATATAGTGATTTTATATCATTTTAAATGTTTCTAGATCAGTGTTTGAGAACTATTTGCCCTTTATATTTGGTATTTGATGTAAGTCTTGGCGAAGTTGCCAAGGTCAGGAGTATCACTTGATTTTACTCTCTCGGTGGAATAAAGTCTTTAAAATTGGGCCAAACTTTGGCCCCTAGTGCTAATTCTATTTTTTATGTATATTTAGTCTCATAATATAAGTAGTCATGCATATTCACATAGTGTTATCCACAGAGGCTGGAAATCTTAGTGATTCCTTCCCCTCCGGGGACGAGGACAGCACCTTCGCAGGAAATGTCAATAATGAGATCAATGGAAACTGGATATTGGCCCCCACCGGCAGCATTCACGAGGCAAGACTCAAGGCCAAGGTGAAGAGACGTCTGAGGAAGAACTCCTCCCGGGACTCGGGCCGGGGCGACTCGCTGAGTGATAACAGCGATGCGGTCCGGTCCACGGTTCCGCCCACCAGCCCAAAGGGCAAACTGCTCAACCGGAGGTCCAGGATGGGCAAGGGACGAGGCCTGCCAAAGAAAGGTATTGGTGCAGTTTTCATTCCTTAAAGCCCGTTCACACCAAGAACCACAATTATATTCACGTCCACACCCAACAGATGAAAACATACATGTTTTGATTTAACTGATCTTTGGAACTGCACGTAAATATGAATAAATTCCATTTGGAATTCTGGAATTCTGTAAGTTCCGGAAGTCCAGTGCGCTTGGGCTTCGTTTATGTGTTCATAGCAAATTTAGTGTTGACTGGATCTGTTCCAGCATCCCCTGCTTTATTTTAGCCAATTAGACGTCCAAGTGAACGGACCGACACACTACATCTACCAAACTCCACCCGTATTCACACATACGTTCATAACAGACGATCACTCCCATTCATTCAGATGTTGTTTTACACAGTGCTGGTCCTTTGTAGAGGGTTCAACGTCTCTGAGTGCAACAGACCTGAATTGATTTGGAAAAGTCTGGCTTGCAGAAACGGCCTACATACTGTCCGACTGGCTGCGTCAAGTACGCCACATGTATGCTGACTTACTAACCTAATGTCAAGCCTGCAAAAAAACAACACTCGACTCTCTTTGTGTCTGACGGTGATCATTTAATCGTCTAGATTAGTGTTTTAGCTGAGATTATCGCCCCTCCTGACCTTTCCACCTCCCCCATCACCCGCAAGATGACTTAATAGCACACTTCTCTTTTTGATTCCCTCTGTGATGGCACAGTCGGCCCTATTTGTGTTATGTAACTGCTGGTTAAGTCAGCCTGCAGGGC
This sequence comes from Meda fulgida, assembly GCA_030578275.1. Taxonomy (NCBI): domain Eukaryota; kingdom Metazoa; phylum Chordata; class Actinopteri; order Cypriniformes; family Leuciscidae; genus Meda; species Meda fulgida. The sequence continues at coordinate 15,941,438 of CM060637.1, read as the reverse complement.
AGGAGATCCTGTTAGCTTTTTTTGGCCAGAATCCTTCAGATGTAGGCGTTGCAGTGAAATTGTAGTAGGTTTGGAAGTGCCCCACTTTATCCAAATAGACCTGAAATCTAGATTACAGCTTATTGACGATTGTCTTTACGGTTAGGCTGAGCAGAAGCCAATAGTGTTGTTTTGCCCTTAAACCACAAATACAAAATTAGTGACATGTTTTCTTTGTACAATTTCTCATTTGATACTTACAAGATACTTTTAAAGTCTGCATTCACCGTGTATGTTTTCGAAATGCATGTTGATCTTGTTTTTTTTTGTTGTTTTTTTTACCTCGTAATTCTTAATCAAAATAGTAGTAGTCATACCGGTTTTGGGCAGCTTAAGTGTGTAGCAGAACATCTACACCATGCTAAGTCTTGTGTACACAAACTGCTTTGGTGTTTTTTTAATCCGTTTCTGTTTAGTTTTTTTTGTTTTTTGGGTTCAGTATCAGTTAGGGCTGCACGATTAATCGCAATTTACATGTAATCGCACTTAAATCAAGACGGCTTATTTCGCTTTTGAAATCGCAAAGGCTGCGATTATCTTTTACGCGCAGCTCGTCATTGATGTACGCTCTGTAAACGCTGCTCCATCTGAAAGCACTGAGTTTGAGTCTCTTATAACGTGCATTTGAAAAAGAAACGCGCGTCAAACATCTTTCCAAACATGAGAAACATTTATGAACCTCTTGTCCCACAAAAAACATTTAATAACATTTACTCCAAACTCACTTCATAAAGATTGAAATGCTTTGATTGATTAAACATGACTTATAAATACACGACTGCCTTATTCTTACACAGAAAGGCAGTCGTGTATTTATAAGTCATGTTTAATCAATCAAAGCATTTCAATCTTCTGTTTATTCAGCTACAGCGATAGGGATTTCCTGGAATGATTGTGTTGTACTTCTGCAACGGGGCATATTTATCGTGTCTGCGTGAGCGCCCTCTGGTGTTCAAATGGAGCAGCATTTACTACCTAAAACTACTACATATTTTACTACATAAAATAATCGCAGCCTTTGCCAAATCGCGTGCGGTTTTATTGCGGTTAATCGTGCAGCCCTTGTATCAGTTTGACACTTGTGGTCAGAGCTCAGCACATATCGAGAGAGGATGTCACCAGGAGTGTTTAGGGGAATTGTTTCAGGAGGGACAACATTGTGCGGTTAATATGACACATGTGCTACAGCAGAAGGAACTGAAAGAGTCACAGTTTTCGTTCTTCAATCCGTTCTCGACATGACGCAAGTTCCTCCAATGCGTTTTATTGTTTTGAAAAGATATGGTGTGTTTTGTATCTATAGGTGGAGCTGGCGGTAAAGGCGTATGGGGAACACCTGGGGAAGTTTATGACGAAGATGTGAAAGTTGATGTGAAAGATCCCAATTACGATGCGGAGCAAGTAAGAGCCACACGATACGCTCACTTTTGATTTTTAATCATGAAATTGGCACACAAAGCCATCAAACTTTGTGTTTCTCCAGGAGAACTGTGTATACGAGACGGTCGTCCTCCCTCTGGACGAAGAGACGTTTGAGAAGACGGTCACTCCTATAGTTCAAGAGTACTTTGAGCACGGGGATGCTAATGAAGTGGCGGTGAGATTTATGACTGTGTTGTTGAATGAGGAAAGATGGCTTTTGCCCTTTCATATCTAATATCTATACTTTCATATCTGTCATGCAGTCCTCTGCAATTATTTTTGTGAGTAAACAAGTCTGTGCAAACCTGGGTGCGGTGCGTTCTCATTATAATCAGAACATCTCACTCTGTTCCTTCAGGAACTGCTTGCCGAGCTGAACCTGAGTGGCATGCGTGGCGACGTGCCCATGCTAGCCATATCGCTAGCGCTGGAGGCGAAAGCCAGCCACAGGGAGCTGACGTCACGGCTGCTCAGCGAGCTCTGCGGGCGTGTGCTCACGGCCGGTGACGCGGAGGCCTCCTTCCACAAACTGCTCAAAGAGCTGCCCGACCTGGTGCTGGACACGCCAGCGGCTCCACAGGTAACACGCTAAAGCTAGCGCACCTGAGCTTAAGGTGTCCGTCACTGTTACTACTGCACAGGCTTCTGAGGAGTCGCTCAAACCCCTTAACCCTACGTATTACACATTATTAGCATTCATATATTTTTACAATTTGCATTTAGTTTAGGCCTGGTTTCACAGACAGGGCTTAGATTATTCCTAAGGACATTTAAAAGAATAGTTCACCTAAAAATGAAAATTACCCCATGATTTACTCACCCTCAAGCCATTCTAGGTGTATATGACTTTATTCATTCAGCCAAACACAGAGTTAAGTAAAAAAATAATAATATCCTGGCTCTTCCAAGCTTTTTAATGGGAGGAAATAGTGCAAGAGTTTTGGAAGCTCCAAAAAGCACATTCATCCATTAAAATAATCCATATGACTCCAGTGGGTTAATAAAGCCCTTTAAAAAGGCCTTTTTAAAAAGTGAAGCGATGGGTTTTTATAAGAAAAATATCCATATTTATCACTTTATAAACTATAATCAGTGGCTTACAGTAACGTCTGTACGCAAGTCTAGTTCCGAGTCTACTTCTAGTAAATCACTTTTGAATAATATATTAGTGTTAGACTATTACTGTAATAATATATTGGTATTATACTTTGATTAATACAATTATTATATATACTATAAATAATATACCAATTGTTATAATATTATATTCATGACAGTGTAATTGGAAAGTAGACCAGGTTGACCAAAAAGTGAAATATTTTGTGCGTGTGTGTGTGTGTGTGTGTATATATATATATATATATATTACCATAATAATATTTGTATTTATGGCAGTTTTCAAAGCTTTATTGAAAATTTATAAATGCTTATTTTATTATGAATCAACATAAAATATGAATAAATGATATTGGCATGAACAGAATAGATTAATCGCAATTATCTTTGACATTTAATCATTAGCTAAAGTTCATAATCATGAACCGCTCTCTCTTAACTTTTGCAGCGTAACATTTGGCACAGTTTCTAAGCTCCAGTGCGTCTTCGTGTTCGCTTTGCTAAAAGTGTGTTTGATAAGCTGCGGTTAACGATGAAACGCCTGTGGTCGGAGCGCGTCTGGTGGTGCAGATGAACCACTCAGAAGAAACTTTCAGCTGTTTCCTTTGGCTTCATACAAACACCAGAGCTTGTGCTTTTGTGTGTCTGTGTGCAGAATGCTGGGTCAGCGCTGTGCCTCCAAACACACTCTCTGCTGTACAAACACATTTCCCCAGCTCTCTCCTGTCAGCCATACACTAGAGCAGATGTTGTTTGAGCGCTAGAATGGGGCAAACACAACCCTTTCTTCCCTTCACACCCAATACGGCCCCAAAACAAAGGGTAGATGTGCCAAAACCGCACGTGTACAAACATTGACCTCCTCCTCCATCAGTATGAACTGAGGTGTATGACTGACAGTGTTTCCTCCAGCTGTGCACAATAGAGCTGACCGATTTATCGGCCGGCCGATATTATCGGCCGATATTAGGCATTTTCCAAACTATCGGTATTGGCGTTTATAATGGACGATAAATGAATATTTAAAAAAACCAACAAATATTTGTATCGGTATCGGCCTTCAAAATCCTTTATCGGTCGGGCTCTAGTGCACAACTGCTCTGTTTACACTTACACATTTCACTGGAATTTCAAAAATGTTATGATGAGGAACTTGGGCTATTTTGTGTACTTTTAAATTCAATATCTGCGGAGTCATGTGATGTCAGTTCCTTTTGGATTCTGTGAAAATTGTGAGTTTTTTTTGTGCGTGTAAACATGAAATATATTGCTTTCAGTGGAAAACTCTCAGAATGAGTGATCTTTCCCTGGACATTTTAAAAATCTTATTTGTATTATGACAGTGTGAATAAAAAATGGACTAAGAAATATGACTATTTTTTTATTATTATTTTAAAATGGACCTAGATTAGAGATGACCAAAAAGTAAAATTTTAAGTGAAATTTTACTGTTTAATATTTAATATTTGGATTATTTGTAATTTTTCTGGAGCTTAAAATAACTGAATTACTAATTATTTCAATTCCTTTTTTGGTGTCAACAATAAATATGGAAATGCTTTCTGTGGAAAGCTCTCAGAATGAGTTATATTTACCTGGAATTATGAAGTATTTTATATACTCTGTATATATATACATATATATGTATGTGTGTGTGTATATATAAAGATTGTATTCATGACAGTGTGAATAGAGAATGGACAAAGAAATATGAATTTTATTATTTTTATTTTAGCTTATTATATCAAGATTAGAGTTGATCAAATGTACGGATTTCTAAATATTTTATTATTCAATGATATTTTTTATTATTATTATTAATAAATGTTAAATAATGAAACTTTGTTAAAGCTTTTAAAGGAAATCTAATAGGCCTAATTATTAATGAATTTCTTTTTTGGATCCTGTGATCACAGTGGTGTTTTTCATGGAAAGCTCTCAGAACGAGTGATCTTAACCTGTAAATGTTAAATGGCTAATTCCCGTTTGCTGTTGTCTTGTAGATGCTCGGCCAGTTCATCGCTCGAGCCGCTGCAGACAACATCCTCTCAAAAAGCTTCATCGACGGCTACAAAGGACGAGTAGACTGCGAATACGCCAGGTATGGAGAGTTTTTACACTCTGTATGTTATCCGGTGTTCTTCTGCGAGTGTGACGTGTGTGTGTGTTTCACCAGAGCTGCTCTGGATCGCGCGGCTGTGCTGCTGAGAATGAGTCAGTGGACCGGCCTTCGCATCGACAGCCTCTGGGGTTCAGGCGGCGGCCAGAGACCTGTCAATCAACTCATAAAAGAGGCAAGGACACACACACACCCACACTCACCGGCTGCGTTACATAACACCGGAAGACTGGGAGATTTCGCGGCACATCAAGCGTCAACACATGCTAACTCAAAACCGTTGTTGTTGCAGGTTAACCTCCTGTTGAAGGAGTACCTGTTATCAGGTGACACCGTGGAAGCCGAGCGCTGTTTGAGAGAACTGGAAGTGCCACATTTTCATCACGAGTTTGTTTATGAGGTAATATCGGCTAGAAAACCGGCATTTCAAGCCTGATTCGGCTCTGCCTGATTCTGTTTTCTCTTCAGGCGGTTATCATGGTGCTGGAGTCTAAAGGCGACAGAACCCTTCAGATCGTCCTACAGTTGCTGAAGTGTCTGTGCGCCTCCACCGTCATCACTGTGGACCAGCTGAGACGGGTATGAGCATCGCCTGCTGGGCGTTTTGAGTTACTGCAGCTTTAAAAATGCTTCTTATCAGAACGGTGTCCTCTTACAGGGATTTGAAAGGGTCTATCTGGACATGGCAGATATCAGTATTGATGTGCCGTGTGCGTATTCGCTTCTGGAGCAGTTCGTGGAGCAGAGCTTTAATGCCGGGGTCATTGATAAAAAACTCCGGGACCTCTGTCCTTGTCGGTGAGTGAGGGAGGGTTTTGTTTTTTTGTATAAAGACATAGCTTTGCTTTGTTGTTGTAATTACACAAAATATTTATTGTTATAATTACATTTATTATGAATAGCAGTAATGTATAAAAAAAGATGTATAATTTTACATAAATTGTTACTATATAAATGTTTTTTTGTATGAATAGTAATGAAGAAATATTCAATATTATTAAAAATGTATTATTACATAAAGTATTTATTAATATTATATACTAATATATTTATAATTTTAATATATAAAAGATATTACATAATGTAATATTGATTTATTTGTAATAAAAATGTCCTTGTAATATTTCCTATGAAATGCATATTTATTACATAAATTATTATTATATATTTATGAATAGTTGTAATATATAAAAATGGTATTTATATATTATTACATAATGTATTATTAGTATATATTTATTATTTTAGTCATGTACCCAAATTATTTTATTTTCTTCCCTTTGTCATATTTCTTACAAAATGTATATTTATGAATAGTTGTAATATATAAAAAATGTATGTAATAATACAATGTAGTATTATTACATACATCTTATTTGTCATGTACCCAGTTTTTCTTGTCATATTTCTTATGAAATGTATATTTATTAAATATCAGTATTAGTAAAAAAAATTATCTATTTAATATTACATAATGTATCAGTATTAGTAGATAAAAATGTCATGTACCCAAATTAACTTTTTTTGTTTACTTTTTTAAAAATGTACCCAAATAAAATAGTTCTTTGTCATATTTATTGTGAAATATATATTTTATTTACATAATTTATTATATTAAATATTATTTTATGTTCCCAAATAAAGTGTTTTGTTGTTGTCAGGGGCAGGAAGAGGTTCATGAGTGAAGGAGACGGCGGGCGCCTCAAACTGGACAGCTTCTGAGCTCCTCTCTGTGGCAGCAGCTCCAGATGCTCTCTGGACTTCTGTATTTCTTTAAGTTGCTTGTATTTGTCATGCAAGTGTAATTACTAAAAACCTTCCTCCTGTCAGAACACACGATGTGACCGAAGGGCCAGGCACTTTTCAGATCCGAAGGAGATGTAAATCCCCCCCGATCCGTCTGATGTCACTTTATAAGATAATCCTGAAAGTGCCACACTTGTGACTTAGTCATTCCATGTTTTGTATTCCCGAGTTCACTGCCACTCCTGTTAGCAGTGTTTGAAGAGACTTGCGGATTTGTGTACATAGCTTTATAAGTGGGGGGCATGTAAGTGGGAAGCTCTTTCTCCCTCCTGGGCTGCTTTTGTATGACTGTGCTTGAGTTTTTTTTTCTCCTCGACTTTTCAAAGGTGTTACTTCTGATGGTCACTGACGAAAGGCCAAAACTGAGCAATGCACAGCAGCTGGGATCATTTCACAGAAGTGTCAAGAACATTTATTTTTATATTTCAGTAGACTGGTGTATGTGAAACGTACTTAACTTACTTGCTCTTTGTTTAAAATGGTTGATAATAAATAATAAAGTTTGTCATTACTCACTTGGGAGTTATTTATTGATAGACGGATAGATGGACAGACAAATGGATGGATGATAGATAGAAGGGCAAACAAACAGAAAGAAAGATGGATGGATAGATAGATAAATGTGGAAGACTCATGCTCACCAAGATCTTTTTGATAAATACAGTAGAAAAAATACAGTAATATTGTGAAATTATTTTCAATTTAAAGTTTTACATTTTAAAATATACTAAAATGCAATTTATTCCTGAGATAGCAGGATTCTTTGATGAATAGAAAGTTCAAAACAACATTTACTTTTTCTATCATTTTAAATGTCTTTAGTCACTTTTGATCTGTTAAATGTCATCTTACTGAATAAAGTATTGATTTATATATTATTAAATATATATTTAAATATGACACTTACAAAGTAGAACATATTTTTAAAAATAAAGGCCTGTGCATAATCCCAATTTCATGTATTAATTAGCTGCCATTTTATTCAAAGAAAAAAAAACAATCACTGACTTAAGTTTTACATATTTTTTTTACAATGAATATGAGAATATAGCCATTTCAAACACAGCTGCAACTGTTGTAAAGCTTGCTGACATGTTTAATAAAAACAGCATAGATCTAAAACTGAACTGCCTCTTTTAAATAAGATTTATTTGAACATGAACTAAAGCATACAAAACCTCATGCATAAATATAGATTCTAGCAAAAGAACAAGTTGACCGTCATACATGAGCTATGACTGACTATTACAGTCAAATGTGCTGATATTAGGTTGTGATGGAAGTGTGCACTTGATCCTTAGACGTGTCCCCTACTCTGCTTTTTCAGTCTGTTCCTTTAAAGCCAGTTCTTGACGTTTAATGATCTCCTGAGCTTCTTGCTGCATCTTCTCCAGTTTCTCCAGCGTCACGGACTTCAGAGGGAGGAGTTTGGGTTTGCACAGGACCATGGTGGGCACGTCCTCCATGGAGAGCTGACCTGCGGATGAAACGCAACACTGACTGATAGCCTGTATAACCCGCACGGAGTAAAGTTGAGTTGTGGACTGCAGTGCTGCAGTTGTTTATCTGTCATGTTCACTCGGTCTGTATAGGGGTGAGGTGTGAGGTTTGGAAAGCCCCGCACTACATCGACCACAAGCCTGCTGGGCAAAACAAAACTACACCAGTGGAAAAACTCACCTTGTTTAGGCAGAACCTCTCTAAACATTGACTTCACTTCAGGCATTGTGCTTCAGCAAGGTTCCTGTTAATGTAACGCAAAATACTATTACATTCATATAGATAATGTACTGTAAATAAAGCAAAAAGCACAAAATATGCCTCGGTTCGTGGATTTACCGTTTATCTTATAAGCTGATGTTATACGCACTTCCGGTTCAGCTCCGACTCGCACGCGCAATGTCTGTCGCGAGACAAATAAGCAGTTGCTGTTGCCTAGCGACTGTTTTTGCTTGATGAAGGTGGAAATCATTTTCATACGATTATTTTGATCTATAGATAGAAAGATAGATAGATAGATGGATAGATAGATGGATGGATGGATGGATGGATGGATAGATCAGATTGCCGCCCCCCCCCCCCCCCGCCCCAAACAAGACGTGTGGTCATGATATAAGCATTCTGGACCATTGTTATTGTTGAAGTAGTTGTTATGAACAAGAGCATTTTCACAACATTTAGGCACATTTCTCCTCAATTTCATTGTCACTAATAAATACTTAATACTTAAACACTTAATAAATTCGTCCATATTTCAGGTTATATATATATATACAGTGGTTAAAGTGGGATTTGGCAGGTGGGGGAACCCTCATATTTTGTGTAGGTGCAACAGGGAAAAATGACTCACCGTGGGACAACATATTGAGTATCGTGGTATAGCAATACTTTCTGAGACAAGAGTGTCACTCTGGCACCAACTATCACAATACTTATTTACTTGACATTTTAATGGTTTTATTTTGGTCCATGAATGATATGATGACAATACTATGTTAAAATTGCTGAACACTGGGACAAAATTTAGCCTTGGCACTATAGCCATGCCATCCCACATTACCATCCACAGCCCCACGGACATGTGCATTTAAATGTGAGGTTAGGGGGGTTCAGGGGCATTTCTCCCCCGAGAAAATTTGGATTTCTCTGACCTATAAATGTGCAATTTAAGACTTTTGAAGGCCAAAAAAATGGGTAATAAATAGCTTTAAAACCATGTCAGTGGGCATTAAATTATTTGTCAATACCTGCTCTCCTCATCTACATCTTTCTTTTTCTCTCAGTCTCCTTATCCTGCCCTATTTCTTCCCCTCCTAAAGCTGAACTTTGACTGATAATCTTTTCATTTTCGGTGTCAGTGAAGTAAGTAAACATAGGCTCAACTGATATTTAAATGTTTTATTAATCATTTTCTTAGATAAGTTAATTTACTCAAGGCTACCAGTATTTCCAATAGGAACCTTCTACAAGCTTTGGAATTTGAAATAATAGCCTACAAATTATGTGGAATTGGCAGACGTTCCCTTAGGCATCATGCGCTGTTGAAGCGCGTCAAAGCAATCTCAGGTATAAATATGCAGCATTAATGCACATAGGTGATTTTGAACGCAGATTTAATGTTGATATACAATGGTTACATATGTTGAAACTAATCCTGCTATTGATATCTTTGTAAGACTGCCGATCTTAGAACAGTGGCTAGGGAAAACAAATGACCGGCGAAATATCGAACCTAAAACTAACTTTACCGCCCTCAACCACCGTGACTGCATTTCACGCATTTGTAATCGCTCGCGTTCAGCGGGGAGGACGGGAGGTTGGTTAGAGGTTGGTCGGTCGGTCAGCCCAGCGAGATTCGTTGAGATTAATAAATTTATTAATTTATCTGAGGTGCCGGAACGCAGTTCCGGACAATTCCGGCCCACTTTAACCCCTGTATATATATCATGATTTATGTTATGATAGGCTATATATCTCCGTCCTCCAATTCGCCACTTTCTCTACTGATCACCGCCAGGGTGTTTTATTGCGTCTGTCATGGTTGCTGCGAAATTTCCCAAACAGAAACAAAACTGGAGCTCAAGAAGTCTCGTGACGCGTCAGTGACGCGCGCTGGGGAGGGGAGCGTCGCGCGCGAGCTGCAGCGCTGCTGGACAGGAGGAGGAAACAAGGATGGCAGAGTCACACCTCTCAAGGTAAAGCCCTTTAACGCTCTGCGCGGCTCAGAATCGCACCTTCCGCGGCGCAGGGTTTATCTTCGGCGCGATAAACGCGCGCGTTCGGAGGTCGAGCGCGACAGACGCGGCGCATTGCGCGTTCGGTGGGTTTGAATGCGCTCTTTTGTTCAGTCCCGGAATGGCCGCTGCTTTATGTGCGTTGTGTGTGTAGAGTGTGCAGAGAGAGAGAGAGAGTATGTATGTGCGTGTGTGTGTGTGTGTGTGTGTGTGTGTGTGTGTGTGTGTGTGTGTTTTCTTTTTCACATATTCCGTAGGCTTGCGAAAAGAAAGAGAGAGTGTGTGGGAATAAAAAGAAAGGTGCCGCGAAAGCCAAATATGCGCGCGCGGAATGCGTCTGAGCCACCAGACAGTAAACAAAAGACTGATTTGTCCCAAAATGGTCATAAAGTCAGAGTCGACAAAGCTTTATTGGTATGATTGTTAACATTCACATTCACAACATTACTAAAGCGTATAAAACATTTATAACACACACATATTTATTACAGAATATAAATACGTTTAAGTAAATAAAAAAAAAATCAAGGAAAAAGAAAGACAATTAAAAAAAAATATATATATATATATATAGTGTCAGTTCAACAGACAGTACGGCACGACTGCTGCTGCGCGCTCACGCAAACACACGGTTCTTTTGAATCGGATCTTTTCAATGAATCAATTGAACGAATTCACAAAAGAAAACGATTTGCTTTGCGTTTTTTTGATAACCTGATGACAAACACTTGTTTTAAAAATGCATGTAATTAAAAATTAAAATTATTTTAATTGTACATTTTTTTTTCTTTGCACTTATACAATAAACTTTTATAAATGTCTGTTTAGAGGTTCCTGTTTAACAAATTAAACTATTTATTTCACTAATTAATTGCACTAATAAAATATGCGACACTTTATGTTTACTCACAAATGATAGACTATATAATACCTAAAAATTTACTTTAAAGTGCATTCACTTTTTACCGGAATTTCACGTGAGAGTGAAAAGGTGAATGATGGGAGTCGCTTAACCTCAGAAATCTCTCCGAAGCAGAGAAAGATGTAGTGTGCATTCAAGGCCACTGAGCTTTGGCTTTTTTCAGACCGGGGACATCCTTGCTGTCACATATACACGCGCTCAAGGGGCCAAGACCAGTGTGGGTATTGGGACAGGGACAACAAACTAAGAACGAGCCCTGTGTCCCAGCATGCCTTTAGTTGGCTAGGATTGTGTAGTGGATTGTTGTAAAAGAAAAAATGTAGGGGCTGTGTTTGAAATCGCATACTCTCTTGTACTTACTTTGTGACTATTCAAAAAGTATTTTCTAGTATGAATGTAATCTGGACGTACTACATCCGCCATGTTGTCATTATCATGTGATCTACCAGCAGTTGCGTCGCTTCACTGTCATTCATAAATCCTCCCCCGTGGCCTCATGGGACAGTAACGTGTCCATCGTATGCACACTTCAGAGTCTCACCGGAAGTAGTAGATCATCCGGATACTTTTTGCCTACACTTTTACGAGTACTGTGAATTCGGATACTCTCGTCACATACTGCCTTTCGCCTACAATATAGGAAGTATGTAATTTAGGATGCAGCCTAGGACTGGGAATTGGTTGCATGCATCAGTGATTGTGTGTTCTCAGAAATGGAGGCAGGTACGGTGGCTGACAGAGCTCAACATGGTGCAACCTAAAGAAGACGCAAGCAAATAGAAAAAAACACCCGCAAATTAAGAACACATCTTCATCAGTTTCACCACACACGTGTGCTCCAAATACTCAAAACACAACCAAATACAGAAACGCGCTGCAAAAGTTCACAACACAACCAAATACAGAAACGCGCTGCAAGTAACACAGACCACAGCGGAAATGTTTCCGGGGGAACCAAATAAGTGACGAACCCGGCCGGGGAGTCATTCTTGCACGCAAGCATCCCTAGGCCCTACTCGGCTACTCCCTTCGAAGGGCAGACGGCAGACCTCTTCAAGTGGGACTTTAAAGTGAGCATGGCTCTAGTGTGCCATTTATGTAGCCGTTTGTAACGCACTTGATGAAGGGAGCAACGAAAGACAACGTAATTTCCAACGTAATTATTTTCACCTGGGAGGTTCCCATGACAACGCAGCACGGTGTCCATCAGCTGAATAGCTGTTCTGACGACAGAAATATGCTGTTAACATAACGGTTGCAAATAAATGTATTTTTACTTTACAAAAAAACTGTTAAAATATGCGTTTTATATATCCGTTATATATCTGTGTGTCAGTGTCTCAACTTTAAAACATTGGACCCTACATTACTACACCTTCTTATGAAACTTTTCTTTATGAAAATTTAAACATAACATGAAACAATTTGTATAGTGTAACTGATGTACAGATTAATATCTTTCCTTCATGTTCTTCTTCTCTATCTTTTTTATTTATTTTAGTTTTCAGCTCATTGTTCTTTTCTCATTTCTGATGACATTGAACATATTGTTAATACATTTTGTATATTGTATACAAGTTGTATGTCATAAAAAATGTAATCTCTGTATGTTTTGCGGAAAAAAAGTCAAACGAAATAAAGTAGAATTTTGAGCTGTAAGCAGAGTATAGAAGAACTATAAAAAGTATAATATTACAATATAATATTATTTTATATATACTATTTTATAAATATTATTTATATATACAATATATTACAATATTATTTTAATATTATAGTTTATTTATAAAAAATATAGGCTTTCACTTCTTGTCAATATACGTTCTTTGCTGTAAATCCAAGGACAGTAAAAGTGTAAATCACCTCCCGGCCGGGTTCGTCAATAATTTGGTTCCCCCGGAAAAATTTCCGCTGTGGTCTGTGTTACTTGCAGCGCGTTTCTGTATTTGGTTGTGTTGTGAGTATTTGGAGTACACGTGTGTTGTGAAACTGATGAAGATGTTTTCTTAATTTGCGGGTGTTTTTTTCTACTTGCATGCGTCTTTATCTTGCAGCATACGTTGGCCAAGATGGCGGCTTGACTAGACGGACATATTCTAGCGCTCTTGCAGCATGTTGAGCTCTCTCGGCCACCGTAGGGCAGGTGAACTTGCAGAGGAGGGGGTTTAAAGTCAGCATGAAATGGAAGTTGCGATTAATATTTTTTTCCCATTGGGACGTATTTCCGAAAGAAACGCTTCTCGAACAAGAAAAAAATTAGGGTGGGACTTGATTTTTTTTTAACGGGGAATGGATTGGATGGTTTTGGTTTGCTATTGATGTGATGTGATCTGATGTGATTGACAGGTTCCCCGTCCTCACGTCACTAAACGTCATCATTTTGATTAAAGATTATGATTATTTAGAAGAAATACTGCTATATTGTACTTCCCAATATTGATTCTTTAAAACGAACCGTTCGAAAGAACCGATTCGTGGAAAATAGTCGGACTTTCCATCACTGACGCACGCGCACACGCACGCGCACGCACTCGCACTCGCTGCGGATTGAGCTCTTCCCGCTTTGAGCTCGAGCTGAATCTGATCCGAGTGCCGTTAGGCGGATGACAGTTTGTTTTCACAAAGGGCCTGTATGACAAGAAGAACGAGCATTTAAGTCCTCAACTCCGGGACGTCCACCGTTTTGTCGTCAAGATGCGGCCGCTTATTCCAAAATGTACGAGTTTGGTGAGAAGTGTGAAGTGACATTTGTGTTTAGTGATGTTTTTTTGTTTGTTTGTTTTTTTGGTGGTGGGAGCTCGCGCAGGGCTAATGCTGCTAGCCTGTTAGCCGCAGCTGAAGGGTGGCTAATGCTAGCAGAGAGATTTCCTTAGCCAGCTTTCAAGCTATCCGTATATGCTGTCATATATCACGACAAAGCGAATGTGCTCAGATTGTTTTCGTTTTTTGTTTATCTTTTGAAACCTATATAATGTTTGTCGGTATTAAATGACATTTATGGTGTTTCTGTGGTTTAATAGCAAGGAATGTTTAACAGTTAGCTAGTTAGCCATATCAAAACAGACGCTTTGTACTCTGAGCCCCCTCACACATCAGATGTTTAATGGCTTACCATTTTAAACGTTGTTTTATACATGCAAATGTGCTGTAGGATGATAATCTGGTCTATTGGTATACGAAACTGGGCATTTGCATCTTTTCCTGTCCCGTTGATGTTCAGGGTTACATGTAGGCCCTAATCTACATTGAAATACATTCACTAGAAGATATGTCTTATTCAAAGCTTTTGAATTGCACTTTTTTGTTATCGTTGTTGTGGTTCTATTGTGTACCTGTGTGCTGTCAGTTCTCAAAGACTATTTCATTGCATAGTATGGCACTTAAATTGTTGTTAAAAATGTCATATGCTTTAGATTGAAGAATAATCTTTAATTTGGAGATATTTTGCTGCAATGTCAGGAAAATGCCCTGTTCTGATTAGACTTTTTGCGTGTGTGTTATTTGTAGCGTGTGTACAAGTGCATCTGTAACCCATTTAGGCAGAACTCTGTGGTTTTGCTGGCCTTGTTTTAAAGCCAACATCCTACAGTGGAGCTGAGCAAGTGATTTTGTCATATTTAGCTAAATAAATATGTCATGACTCATGAACTAATGTAGACTTTATACATCATTCTAGTATTGCACTCAGCCATGCAATTTTGAGCTATGGTAAACAATTGTTATTTGCTTCTGTCTTAGAATTGCGTTCCTGTGCATTTCAGGATCTGTATCATCTGTTTTTATAAATTTCAGATGCATCATCTCTCAGAGCTAATGTAAGTATGTTAGATGTGTGGAAATGGAGGAAAGGTGTTTTTTTTCCTGCAGTTGGATGTAAGATTAGGAGAAAGTTGTGCAGGATTACTCCTGCCTTACTGTGCTGTTCAACAGCGCACACACACACACACACACACACACACACACACACACACACACACACACACACACACACACATATCCAGAATCTCTCCGGTTTCCTTCATATTAACTGTCCTGGTTTTCTTCCTGGATTTTATGTTTCATTTGAGATGCATTGTCCAACAGCTGATAATTATTATAGCTGATGATCAATATAATAATCTTTATATTGTTTTGTCTTATGTGCAGGCACAATGAGTTTCCAATCTAGACTTGCAGTTTTGCAGAATGATCGATTTCGGTGTGGTGCTTTTGTAATTGAGCTATTTTGATTTCAGTTCTTATTTCACTTAAAGGGATAGTTCACCCAAAAATGAAAATTCTGTCTTCATTTAAACAATAAATATTTTGGGGGAAATCTAGTATTCACTGACCTCTCAGTCTTTTGTCAAATGTTGATGATTTTAGGATACAGATTTTTAATAAAGCAGTTTAATATTACAGAAATAAGTTAAGCTAAGTCACACGCAATTGTAAGAACCACACTAGCTATGTTTCTATCCAGAGTAGCATGTTTAACTTATGTGCAAAATTGGAATATCGCATAAAACATTTGTAAATAAAGCAGCATCTCCATCCCAGGTGTTCAAGAGAAAAAAAATCGTCACTTCCTGGGAAATTGGTGTAAAACATCTGTAATGAAAATGGAAGTTGCTGCAATCGGGAAGCCACTGCAACTTTTTTTCTTTTTTTTTTTCTGCATCATAAAAGATGTAACGCAATAAACACTGTAATGTTGTCATGTGTTCGGAGACGGATACCTAGTGTTTAGGAATGCAGTCATGTGAGACAGTTCTGGTATCGTGACAACTCTAACTGGCGATACTAAGATAGAGTTGGGCTGGGAGATTTTTTTTAACTTGAGCACCACGTTTTTACAATGCTGTTTCATGGGTGAGACGCTGCAAAAGACGCAAGACATGAGTGCAACAGCCAAACACGTCTGTCAAACATATAAATAATAGAAAAATAGCGCAATGAAATCCAAAAACCTGTTAAGAACTACTACTGTATGTTTGATATTTCATGTTTGCATCATAGTGAGAGGCTGAAAGGTGCTGTCATTTGCTGTTAATAATAGCCTATTACTGGTGTTATTTATTGCTTAAGTTTTGGCTAAGAAATGTTTAGCATTGTTATTTTATTTGATATTATTTCTGAGTATAGTAGGGCTGCACGATTAATCGCAATTCCCATGTAATCGCACTCAAACTGATTTGGCTTATCGAGATTTTGAAATCTCAAAGGCTGCGATTATCTTTTACGCGCAGCTCGTCATTGATGTACGGCTCTGTAAACGCTGCTCCATCTGAAAGCACTGAGTTTGAGTCTCTTATAACGTGAATTTGAAAAAGAAACCCGTCAAACATCTTTCCAAACATGAGAAGCATTTATGAACCTCTTGTCCCACAAAAGACAACATTTATTAACATGCTTTTACTCCAAACTCACTTCATAACGACAGTGCTTTTGTTTGCACAATATTTGCCTTAATATTTCATGATGTTTTCTGCAAAGATATTTAACAAATAAGTAATTTGTTTTACATTTACACCATGTTGATCACTTCAGGTGTGATGCACTTAGCACCACTAGCAAAAAATCTAAATCAGGGATCTGTCAATTGTTCTGAAAAAAATCCAAATTTAATTTTTTTGCCATATCATATCTCCCAGCCCTAGTAGAGAGTAGGGGTGTAACGGTTCTCTCTAAAAAATGAACCAAACCGTTTTCCTCCCATGATTTGGTACGCATTTGCACAACGGTTCATTCTTAAATCTGACGACACATCTATAATATGGTTTGGTGAAATGATGCCTAAAACTGATAGACAGAGTTCTAATGTATGTTTTTGTCGATAGATACGCGCCGCATGCTTTTTACATGAGAGTAGCTGTCCACTGTTAGTATGAACATCACAGTTCCTCACACATGTTGGTGTGTTACAGTTCACCATGGCAAGTAGGGCTGTCACTTTACGTTCGAAAATCGATTGCACAATCGATTGGACCAACCAACACAAGTTTCGAAAACAAAAACAGGGAATCGATTTTAAACCTTTTTTTTTTTTTTTTTAAACCAAAAATGTGTTTTAGGTGGACAGATCAATACAGTAGCCTACACAGAACACGTAGGATGTTGGAAAATAACAATGTATTTTCTGTTAACCAAATGGTTTTTAATATTCGCTATTACTTCAATGCACCTGAACAAGCGCGCCGTTATTTGTTGCGTAGTGACGTGTGTGTTCAAGTAAGCCAGAAATGCGCAGATTCGGCGCAATACGCTGTATTTAACATATATCATGACGACTCACGGGTTGCATATTTGCGCTAAATCCGCGCAGATTTGGCTACACAAACTCCCCCAGAAAAGTGAGTAAACAGAAACACGCCAAATTGGCTCGTTATTTGACAGCGTTTCCCGCCAAAGTTATTTTTTACCCGCGTTTGGCGGATTGGCGGGTGTTAATTTCAAACCCTGAATATTGCACTCCTGTTTTTCATTGTGCACGAAACCTCACGCCAATAAATCATCAGAAATATCGCTGACTTGTAAGTGTACTCTTTACGTTCGTCCGAATGCCGGTTAGTTGTCTGTGGATTTGCCTATATTTGGTTTTGAAAATGGAAACGTCTTTAGACATGGAAAATCGATTTTACAATCGATTCAATGAACACTTATGTCTCAAAAATCGAACAGGATTTTTTCACAAAAGTGACAGCTCTAATATCGATATAACAATATATTGTTGTTGCACACCCCTAGGAACAGGGTCCGAAATTAACACCCGCCAAGCGCCAAATGCGGGTAGATTTTCCGTTTGGCGAGTAAATCTCAAAAGGCTATCCACCACACTGGTGGGTGAATGTTCATACCAAAATAGTAGGCTAATGTAATAAAATGACTCGGAGTTGTTGTGTTTGCGGGATGGGAATTGAAAACTCTAGAACCAGTTCTAAGTTTTATGAACCATCGATATTGTATGCCCTCGACATCAACGAGTCCTCTTATCGATGCTCCTGCTCCAAAGCGAATTTTTGGCCCACCATAGTCTTATTTGATCGGTGTGATAGGGCGCATGTTTAACTGAAGAACGAGCAGAGAGAGAGAGACCCGGCCTCTCTCTCTCTCTCTCTCTCTCTCTCTCTCTCTCTCTCTCTCTCTCTCTCTCTCTCTCTCTCTCTCTCTCTCTCTCTCTCTCTCTCTCTCTCTCTCTCTCTCTCTCTCTGCGGAGCCAGGCGAAAGTATAAACAAGGCTTCACCGTCTCCTAAGTGCTGTCTTGATCTCTCTCCCTGGCACATATTAATCAAAATAAATCAATACGATGGTAAAAGGTCGAAAGACCATAGTTTCATGTGGAGTATTCGGATGTTTTTTTTTTTTTTTCCTTTCTGAATTACTGCTCGGTGTGAATTGTGCTAAAATACCTTATTTTCTATGAAAAGCGTTCAGCACATTTAGCTTACATAAACGAAAAAAAAAACCTATCCAGTGATTAAATGTTTTCTGTGTTGACACAAATCTTGTGGGATGCCCTAGCTGCCGGTATAATCACATTGTTCAGAGCTCCAAAAATATCATGACGTGGTCAACTTCTGAACAGTTGTACAGAGTAAAACTAAATAATTTTTAAAAATAATTATAATATGTTATTATTGCGTATATTTTTATTAAATATACAATTAATACATTTCATTTGTACAGAATTATTTTCATAGGCACCACCACAAAAATATTATTTTAATGTGTGTAAATTGTGTAATATGTGTAAATAAAAGTAAAAATGGAAAATAATAGACCAGAAATATAATGACAAAAATGTATATATATATATACATTTATATATATATATATATATATATATATATATATATATATATATATATATATATATATATATATATATATATATCTGTCACAAAAAGAATGTTTTATTATTTTGGCCGGTAAAAAAATATGCTTGGCTGGTGGATTTTTTCATCTACCAGTCCTCGTGGCAGGTCAGCCAAAAAGTTAATTTCGGACCCTGCCTACGAAGTATACATGGGCATTTTGGTTAACTCGAGTACTCCACAGAATAAACCCGCAAGTAGACTGGGGGAATTTACACAATTTTTGTTTATGTCTGTATATACATATACTTTTACATCAGATGGACATCTTTCACTGTAGGTTTTTATAGTTTTTTTCAGGATCTTGCACCACCCGTGGTTCCAAATTAGCTTCTTTTTGACACATTTGTGTATATTTGTTGCTGATAATCAATTACTATGAACTATTTAGAAAAGCTTAAAAAAAATCCCACTCTTAATGTATTTTTATGATCAATCATTGCTGTCACTTTTGAATGCTTCTGCCCCATCCCTGTTAGAAAGGGAAGAGATGGCAACCATTTTACAGTTTACCATAGCCTTTTTTGTTTTCTGTATACGTATTTGGATGGGGTTCTGTTCATGTTTGGATATTGAACTGCAAATGTTTGTTTTGTTTTGCTCTTCCCTCATAGCAGACCTGTTCTGCGAAACCAGTGTCTTGCACAGAAATGGCTTTTCTGCGAAATATCACAGACTTGGGATTTCTAGGGAGCTTATCTGAAGTCGTGTAGGCTTACCTGCCTCTGGTTTAAAGGAGATTTCACGCTATAAGAGTGTCAGCATCTAAAGTTGACAGTGGAAACATACAGATCCCACAGTAAATCAAAGTCTTCGAAGTGGCTTACAAAGCGACCTGTTTACAATTCATTCGAAGGATTTTCCATGGACACAGGTCAGCAGAAACGGTTGCAATTCACTCTGGGGACTCCGCTCATCTCAAGAAGTAAGCCAGATTAGTAGGTGGAAGGTCATGAAACTGAAAGTTATTTTGACTTATCTTCAGGTAACCTTAGTTACACATTCAGTGAATAGTGGAGGTCAGTTAATGTATGACACATTGCTGTCTTAATGTGAGGAGTTGAGTGCATACGCCATCTGTCAGTATCTGTCAGAGTGTTCATGTGCGTCTACACATTGCTTTATTATTATTGTAGACGAGCTGGACTCTTTGGCCGTAAAGGTCTTCTGACCTGCGGGAGGCCTGAGCTTTGAAGGGCACTCCCAAAGATTATTCCCAGCGGCATTAACCTTTCTGCAGCTCTGATCTGAGCTTGGACTCGGCACATGCACACTTCAAATACACATTGAATTTCACAATACAGGGCAGAGGAACACATGCTTATGCAAAGATGGCATCTAACAGAGTATTGAGGCTTTACTGATTCGGTTTGATTGACGTTTTTATTGGGATTACTGAGTGTTGAATGCCATTGGTGAGTTAATGAACCTCGTGAGACACCTGGCGTCTCACAGGTAAAGGTGGTTTATGGAAACTGCTTTATATTTTTATGAGCAGGTGAACAGGGGTCTGTGATAAAGTGTACATAAAAAAAAAAGCATTTAAGAATTTATTTTGGGGGCTGTCGTGGTAAACGTGCACTTTAGATGATGAAATATGTTCAGTGTGTTTTTGTTTACTCTAAATTGTAATAAATTTGATATTACAGTTTAATTCTGCTCACTAAACCGTCGGTGTGAATGAATGAATGAATGGGTGAATGTGAGGCAATATGCAAAGCGTTTTGGTGGCCAAGGGTCTGTTGAAAGTGCTATATAAATGCAGTCCATTTACCGTTTTACCATTTTAAAACCCAATCAGAAATCATTTGGAATTGTTAAATGACTTTTAATTTATTCGTTAATATATCGTTATCGGCCGATAATAGCTTTATATAGTTTGATTTTTCAACTACATCAAAGTCCCTTTCAGGGAAGTCATTTCACTCTGTGGCCATCTTTGAAGCATCTCTCGGGCAGCTATTTCAGTCATGCAAATACAGCTCCTATCTCTTTGAATGGGGAAATCGAAATCTCCAAAGCTGTTCACTACTTAAGTATAGTAGCCTAACTATTATTTATTTTGGTGATCGTACCGGCCAATACGGCTTCCAGTGATCGGTTATCGCCAACCAAAAATACTGATCGGAGCACCCTTTAATTTATCCTTGTTATTTATAGCATAACGTAATGCTGTATGAACGCAACTGTATTATTCACAGAATATGGGACTGACAACCTTATTCTAGTTCTTTTTGAATGCAGCATATGTTCTGTTATTAGTCAATAGTGAATGAATATTGTTGAGCATGATTGACACTTGCATTATACTCATCATATCATATTCGTTTCAGCATCCCGGGGAGCCGAAGCCGCCATCTTAGGGGATGAATGTAAATCGTGTGATGCATCGAGGCATTCCACGCAAATCATTTTTATCCAATCAATTGATGCGCCGTTCCAGCCTGATTTTTTTCAACCTGATAGAAAGAAAATATTTTCCTGATAATATTTAACTATTTGCTTTAGTTACAATTAAGCCAACTATATTATTTCAATAATATATTATTAGTGCTTTCGGAAAAAAATAGCCTGGTTTTGTCCACACCCTTGAAATGAGTCTAATGCATTCTTATCAGTGAAACGCTTTAAGGCTTTTCCCATTGTGGAAGCTTAGCATCCTATATAATTTTTCTTGCAGGGTAGTTAATATGTTCCCGCATATCCACCAGTAAAGGATCAGCTGATGCATCGCCAAAAGAGATTTGAGATTTAATTGCCCATAATTGCCTCAAGTGGCTGACCATTGACGGCCTGAATGACTTGATGCCGCTTCTTCCTGAAAGCGCTTGTGGTACAAGCATACAGGAAGGAACTGTATGTTTATTAGATAACAGCTCACATTTGCGTCATTGAGGGAAGCTCTTTAAGACTTTTCTCACATCTGAAATTTGAACGACACTTTGTCTGTTAGTCGTTCTCGTGTTTGGGGCATTGTGCGTCTTAACTTAAACTGTTTGTTTTGTTCAACAGCCAAAGGATGTGAATCCTGGCGACCTGTCTGTGTAGTACAGCTCTAGCCGAGCCGAGGGAAAGAGTGCAGTTCAAACAAGCATGAGGCTGCTGGCCTGCTCGCCACCCCGACTACAACACACACGCGTCACCCCTCTGGAGTTTTAACCCCTGCAGGAGTACCGGCTGCCTCGTCCACCGACACTGGTGAAGGAACACGGGTATGTATGAGCACACACCGATATAACAGCCCCTCCCTTTGGTTCTGCTCTTGAATAACGAGCAAAATACTAGAGCGATAGAAAGAGAGCGAGAGACTGAGGGTCCCATGTGCCATTGGGCAGCGGGGCTTTCGCCATGAGCAGTACTCTGGGCAAAGATAAAGACTCTAAGGAGAGGGAACCCAAAGCTGAAGGGAAATCCAAAACCAAAGGGAAAGATGCCAAAGACGGGAAGAAAGACACGAGCGGCGCTTCGCCCGCGGTGGCCTTCACGTTGGACAGCACGATAAAGCGGCCCAACCCGCCGCCTAGCACGCGCAAAAAATCCAGCAACGCGGAGGTCATCAAGGAGCTGAACAAGTGCCGTGAGGAGAACTCAATGCGCCTGGACCTGTCCAAGAGATCCATCCATCTCTTGCCCTCTTCCATTAAGGAGCTGACCCAGCTGACAGAGCTCTACCTGTACAGCAACAAGCTGCAAAGTCTGCCGCCCGAGTTGGGATGCCTGTCAGGACTGGTGACGCTGGCACTCAGCGAGAACTCTCTCACCAGCCTGCCCGACTCACTGGACAACCTGAAGAGGTTGCGTATGCTCGACCTGCGGCATAACAAGCTGCGGGAGATCCCGGCCGTGGTGTACCGCGTCACTTCCCTCGCCACGCTCTACCTGCGCTTTAACCGGATCACCACCGTGGAGAAGGACATCAAGAATCTGTCCAAACTCACCATGCTCAGCATCCGAGAGAACAAGATTAAACAGCTGCCCGCGGAGATCGGTGAGTGAGATGCTGCTGCTGCTTAAAACTATTCCTTTTTTTCCTTTTTAAAACCACATAATGTCCATTGAAAAATATATAATATATAATGGCTGTATTGACTGATATTGGATATTTTACTGTACATGCTCATTTCCCATATTTTCTCTTATGCCATTAAACGCGTACTTAAATTTAAACTTAAGAACATTAATATTTTTTCATCAAATCTCAAAATTAATGTCCATTTTCATACTGTACGTTATCATGTGAGACCACATTTTATATTGCCAGTTTTTGTTTGAAGAAATTCTTATTAATTTTATGTGCTTTAGTAATTTGTATTAGTAGTTCTATTTAGTTAGTAATTTCAGTACTTAAATGTTCTTTCAGTTAGTTATTTATATTATATATAAATAGTTAGTTATAGTATTATATATATTTATTTATTTATTAAGTTTTTCATCTAATATTTATATTTTATTGAATCTCAAATAGCAAAAATGCTGCTTTTATTAATTTCTTAATAATGACACTGGCCTAATATATATATATATATATATATATATATATATATATATACACACATATATTTATTTTAATTGATTTACCATAGCATAAAAATAATGATTGCCTTATAGGTATGTATTGGCTGCTCTGGGAGTTTTTTTGAGTCCAGGTCTTCAGTTTACAAATATGACCTTATTCTATTATCTATTTATTTTTATAAAAATATAAATATATATAGTGTCATTCCATAAAATCTCTTACAAGTATAAAAGTTGAGTGTTCATTTGTAATGATTCTGCTGGCTTGTGTTATAGGTGAGCTCTGTAACTTGATCACGCTGGATGTAGCCCACAACCAGTTGGAGCACCTTCCTAAAGAGATCGGCAACTGCACTCAGATCACCAACCTTGACCTGCAGCACAATGAACTTCTTGACCTACCTGAGACTATAGGTGAGGATCTGCTCAAGCTGGGATCCTTATTGTTGGAGGCTAAACAAAAACTGCTTTGGGGAAATGTGTTGGTTTTGTGAGCATTATTAAGTATAATTTGATCAGTGGAGGAAGAATGCCTATATGCCCGTCAGTGATGCGCGGGTCAGTGTATAAACAACCCGCACCCGACCGACGTTTTCAACTAACCCGCCCGCAACTCGGACCGCAAAAAAAGAGAAAGAAAATATTGTACCCGACCCGCTTCCTGATCCGCATTTTTTAAAAGTAGTAAATGCTCATCGTAGCGTCATTGGGCCATAGACGTCTAACACAAATGTATAAATAGCATCGCAAGAAGTACACATGACAAAGCCAGCACTTTGGTCATCATCTTTCATTATTTCGGCAAATGTCTCCCACACTTTGCTCTTTCTATTTGTGTAGCTATTTGCGGAGCTTCCACTCCTCAGTCTTCACCTTTTCTCTTGCCGGCTCCATCTCTCCGTGCAGACTGTAGTGATGGCCGGTTCATGAACGAATCGTTCTTTTGAAATAAACCAATATCCCGGAGTATATTTTACTCCAGTAACTCCAGCAGTTCACTAAACTGAGACATGTTGGTGCCACTGCTGAGAGAAGTGATGAGCACGAACAGCTGATACTGCGCATCCGCGTACTACCGAACGCACAGGTACAGCGGTTCTCGGATCCCACCAGCACAGAACCGAGACTGAGCTTGTGCGTTATCTTCGTGGCAGTTATTCAGCCAATAAAGTGTAGGCCTTTTGTATTTCATAAAAAATTGTCTAGTACTTTATGCAAAGGTTTAATTGGCATCTTTATTTCAAACGATCCGACCGACCACGACCCGAATATCATTAAAACTATTTTTGGATGACTCGTAACTGCGGGTAACCACGGGTAACCGCTCATTTTGGATCAACCCGCGCATCACTGATGCCCGTATAAAGACTAGATCACAGTTTTGGACCATAAACTTATTTGGACCACAGACAACACATTTGGGACCAGATTTACTAAACAGGGCAAAGTAACGTGAGTGAAATCACATAAAAGCGCAGATGGGAGTGGAAAGTTCACATTAAAGAACACAGACGCAGCCGGATCATTTCCATAATGACCAACACAATCTACCAAAAGCAGTGCAAATTAGTGTCTGGTTTAAGACATTCTTGTTTGGGTGGTAAATAATAGCGCAAATACCAGTAAACCAACTAGCGCAGACCATAGTAAATCACCTTGCATGATCCATTTAAATATTTTCCTCCCATAAATACTGTTTCTGAAAGGGAAACTCCTACAAATGCATATGCAATAAGGTCAGCCGCAAAAATAACCGTCAAGCCTTTTCAGCTCTAATTTTTCACTGCCTGTCTTTAGTAAATCCTGACAGTAGTTTTTAACGCCAAAAGAGGGTTTGCACCGGCCAAGCTGTTAGTAAATCTGGTCTTTGGACCATAAACGTAAGCATATCGGTGGCATTTTTCACATTCATTTACTGTTTCAGGTAATTTATCGAGTATAAACCGTCTGGGTCTGAGATACAACCGCCTATCAGCAATCCCTCGATCTTTAGCGAAGTGCCGAGAGCTGGAAGAGCTCAACCTTGAGAACAACAACATCTCAGTGTTACCAGAGGTGAAGCTTGCTTCTGCTCATTCCAGCTTTTAATCGTTTTCAGTCTTGTATTACTTGTCTGGGTCCCGTTTGTGTATATTTTATCGATCCATGTCTTGTTCCTCCTCAGGGGCTTTTGTCTAGTCTGGTGAACCTGACGAGTCTGACGCTGGCGCGGAACTGTTTCCAGTCTTACCCAGTGGGCGGCCCGTCCCAGTTCTCCACCATCTACTCGCTCAACATGGAGCACAACCGTATCAACAAGATCCCCTTCGGCATCTTCTCCCGAGCCAAAGTCCTCAGCAAGCTCAATATGAAGGTGATTGTTCACATGAGGTCACTACTGAAGATATGTAGGAAACATTTCAGGACACAGGCTTTAACTACAGAGCGGAATATGGTAGAGGCTTGTGGCTGGGCTGTTTTGTCCTGGACGACAAGCAGCATTGTGGACAGTTTTGCATGGCCACGTATGTAAATGTGAAAAACAGTAGCATTCAATGTTTTTTTTAAACTATATTTACAGGACAACCAGTTAACATCTCTTCCGCTGGATTTTGGGACGTGGACCAGTATGGTGGAGCTGAACCTGGCAACAAACCAACTTACCAAGATTCCAGAGGATATCTGCGGACTTGTGTCTTTAGAGGTGACGTCATGTTCTGTATTTTAACAAATCACTGAGTTTCATGATAGCAAACACATTTTTGTTATGTAGTTAGGTCTGTATTTTGACTCTTTGGTTTTCCATTGGTTCCTTTAGGTCCTCATATTGTCCAACAATCTCTTGAAGAAGTTGCCTCATGGAATTGGGAACCTACGGAAACTACGAGAGCTTGACCTGGAGGAGAACAAACTGGAGTCCCTCCCAAACGAGATTGCCTACCTTAAGGATCTGCAGGTTGGACATTTGTCTACATAGACAGCTGAATTTTAAAGCTACCAGTGGAGTCTTTTGGTGGCATGTTACTCAAATATTGTGTAGATTTTTTTGTTGGGTCAAACTTTTATATGGAAACTTTGCAGATCTGCATTCTGTACGGAGCACCTAAGGGGACATGATGATGTAAAAAAAAAAAAGAAATAGATTGGAGTAAAATTTATAATTTAATGCATTTGATGTATTTTGTTCCCCCATGAAACTTTTGCTTTCGTTCTTCCTCCCACCTCATATTAGTTCTGTGTTCTAATAAGTTCTGTGAGCGAAGTTTCTTGGGGAAATACAAATGCTTTATGAGAGAACACAAACTTTCTCGAGTGTGCACAAAGTTTTATGGGGGAACGCAATTTTTTAAAAAGAAAAAGACGTGAAAACGTTTTTCAAACAGATGCAAACTTTTTCGAGGGAATGCAAATGCTTTGCGAGTGATTGCAAAAGTTTTACAAGAAAACGCAAACATTTTGCAAGAACCTAAACTTTTAAGAGTGAATGTAAAGCAGGGGTCTCCAACCTTTTTTTTTTCATTTGAGAGCTACTTTTTTTTTAATGAAATTGGCTAAGAGCAAGACATGTTATACAATCCTTAAATCACTGTAAAAAACTCTCATATTAACAACTATCCAAACTGTTTTACACCTCAGAGTGTTTTGTAGCCCTATAAATATGTCACTCTTTAATGTCACAGAACAGAATCAGAGAATTCTTTAAGGAAAATAGTACTTTGCATACAGTTCATAACTAGAGATGAAACTGTATGAAAATGTCATGATTATAGTGACCAAACTGATCACGGTTATCAATCACGGTATATCGTTAAAATATGCTGGAAATGTTCAGAAACTACTGATACTACACAGAGAATTAAGTTCACAAAGTTTCATGTGGAAAACCAACAAATAACATTAATATGCACTTTTTGTATGCATAAACATTAAAATAATAACATTAGAAATTATGGCCAGATTTTAAAGGAGTGTCTTTCAATATTACATGTTTTGTACTACAAGTTCAAAAAAGTTTTATAAAAAGATAAACCTCAAATTTCAGCCTTTAGTCAAAATGATTTTAGTTATTTTTAGGGCTGTCAGTTAAACGCGTTATTAACGGCGTTAACGCAAACCCATTTTAACGGCGTCAATTTTTTTATCGCGAGATTAACGTTATTTTTGGCCTAGCAAACTTTGTAGTTTTTTTACATGCTTTTGCAACAGGATGCGGCATGCGCGGCGCTGCGCTATGAAACCCATTCATTTCTATCATGATTTCAATGGCTTAAGTTGCGCCGCGCGAGGACGTTTTGTTGCTTTGTCAACCAAAGCGCAAGCGCAGTGGCGCGCAAGCGCAGTGGCGCGCACGCCACGGTCAAAGTTCAACTTTTGACGCTGCGCATTCTTCGTCCTGTCTGAAAGTTAAACTACAACACCACACCGGATCTAGCTAGACCGAAAACAACAGGCACGCGCACACACTTGTTTGGGCTTGCGATCCGGCCAAGGAGAAGTAGGCTGGGTTAACGTTACGTTTTGAGTGGATGACGAGCGCGAGACGCCGAAATGGATGGCAATAAGATTCTGAATGGAAAGTTTACTTTTAAAAAGTTGCCAAATGGTTCCATTGACAAGACCAAAGTGATCTGTGTGTTTTGTCTTTGTGAACTGAGCTATCATCGCAGCACGTCCATTCTGAAATATCACTTGATGCACACACACACACACACACACAGCTGACGCGAATTCTCCGCCCGCTCGTCAATATCAGGACCTCGTCAGTGTTTCTTTAACCCTTTTATTGATGGACAGCGTTACATCGTGTGAGAGATTATTTGCTCCAAGTGAGAATGTTAGTGTGAAATTGAACAGTGTATGCCAAAGTTGTTTTCAATAAAAAAAAAAAAAAACATTTGCACAAAGCAAGCCGATCCACTTTTCCATGTTGATAAGAGCATAAAAATGAGAAAAAAAATAATGGGACAAAAAGAAATCAAGAGATATTTCGAATAAATAAAAATGTGCGATTATTTGCGATTAATCGCGAGTTAACTATGACATTAATGCGATTAATCGCGATTAAATATTTTAATCGTTTGACAGCACTAGTTATTTTATTTGCTTCATAAACAAGCCTGCCTTATCCGAAGTGTTACGATTTTTAGCTGCTTTTCCATCTGTCTTTCAAAATTAACAATAAAATTCAGTTTTTCACACCGTCTGAGCAATAAATGCAGACCGACTGAATGTAAATGTAAATCCACTCTCTGTCAGTAGGTGGCGCTTATGGAACAGCAGACATATAGCAGTTTCTCCAGTAACCTATGTAAACACGGCAGTGCTGCACTGTGCTTATAAACACTGCATTATTAGGCATTACAGAGGGAAGATGAAAAGCAAATGCCATCGAAACTTTTCTAAAGGCAGTTGGTTCCCCCTTAGAGATGCACTTAAGTAATTCATTCATTCATACATTCTTTCAAATAATTTCTCTATAAATTCTGCTTTGTCATGTTTTCACTCAGAACAAACCCTACAAATGCTGTGCCTCCGTGAGACTACTGCTAACTTTGTTTAATTTTGCTTGATTGAAACTTTGACGTCCTGATTTATTTCTATTTTTGGTTGTTTTCTGCTATATAAATAAAAATAATAACCTCACTGCTGATTGTCAAACTTGATTTGCATCGGAGGGTGTGTTGACACCTGTCTATATTAGCTCACTCTGATTACATGACAAGTATGTCTTGGCGAGCGACCAAAAATCGAATCATGCCACGAGTGACGTGTTGGTGACCCCTGATGTATAGTTTCTCAGGGCTAACATTGTGTCAATCATGTTTGCACACTGCCTACAAAACTTTTGTCCGTCATAAAAAAATTCGGATCGGGTTCGATTTTCTGCGTTTTTCGCATCAGGATCTAGCATTTTGAGAGGCGTTTTGACAGTTCAGAGCCAACGAATGACGAGTACGAAAAAATGCATTCAAAAGAACACAATGAACGATTGAAGTATAACTTTTTCTTCCATCTCGATTGTTTCGCATCACCATGTCCCATTTAGGGGCTCCGTACAAAAAATGACAAGGTTTGGATGATTTTTTTTCCCCCTTCGGTTTGTTTGTGGATAGGGCATTCCCAGAATGCACTGCAACAAATGACACATGATGAACTGTATGGATGCTGTTATACTATTTGTTTTGATTGTGAAACTCATTTCAATCATTTATTTGCAGAAACTTGTGTTGACCAATAACCAGCTGACCACTTTGCCGAGAGGAATCGGTCACCTGACCAACCTGACGTACCTGGGCTTGGGAGAGAATCTACTGCAGCACCTACCCGAGGAGATCGGTACACACACACACACACACACACACACACACACACACACACACACACAACTCACTCACTCACAGCCTATTCTCCTATTCTGTCCCACCCACAGGCACACTGGAGAACCTAGAGGACCTGTACCTGAACGAAAACCCTAACCTGCACAGTCTGCCGTTTGAGCTGGCCCTGTGCAGTAAGCTGGCCATCATGAGCATCGAGAACTGCCCCCTCAGCCACCTCCCACCGCAGATCGTCGCCGGAGGCCCTTCCTTCATCATCCAGTTCCTCAAGATGCAGGGTCCCTACCGGGCCATGGTCTGAGACGCTCGCACACCGTACAAAGAGGAAACCCAATCGCCACGCGACGTTACCGTGCCGTCATGCTCATATCTAGGACAAGAAACTGCGCAACTGGGTTCCAATTGATGGAGGAATCATAGCCAATTAGGTCCCCTTTACCCCCCGTAGAAAACAACGTCTAGACTTCTGTTGCCAAAATTAATGTACATTAGTGATTCTGAAGAGGCGCTCTTAAAATGTTCCAATCATTTTGCCAATTTATTGAAAGTCATTACATGGGTTTTTGATGCCAGGAAACAGTTGTATGCAAAAACAAAACATTTCTACAAGTTCATTTTTTTGCTGCTGCTGCCGCCATACTGTATGCGAGTTATTTGATTTGATTTTAGCCACAGTTTTTTCTTCTTTGTTTTTTATCATCCCACAACCAAAAGGTTTTTTTTATTGTACAGAGGACCTGTTTGGAAGCAGTGAACAAAATTTAGTGTGTTTTTCTTTTTTTTAAATTGTTGTTTATTATAGAATTGTGCCTATCCAGTGCAGTTGGGTGGTTTGTGTCTGAACATAAATATCCAAGAGGTTTTTAATACAGAAAGGATGAATTTGCTAAAGTATAATTTATTCTGTAATGATTGTTGATTATTTTGTCGGTCCCTTTTTGAAATATTCATTCCTGTTCGCTATTTGGACGCGTTGACGTTTTAAATTGATAGATCTGCAATTTTTTTTTTCTTTCTTTCTGCGATATAGTGAAAACGAAGCAACGGATGAATCAAAAATCACTTTTGACAGCAATCACGGCATGGGTTTATCAAGCTAGTGCGTCACCCTGGTATCGGGGCTCTCTGTCCTGGAACCAGGGTTTGTAATTGTTTACTTGTTTGCCATATCCACAGTGTTGCGCTCTGCTTGTGCCCTATTGGTGAGAGTCGCATCTACATATCATATCAGGTGCTGAACAATGCTAGCAGTTAAAGGCCCACGTTTACTGTGAGGAATGCAAAACGCCCATTCAACATCACTTCAATCCTTTTTTTAAATAATTATTCCACATTTGAAGGGTTTCCTGGTCTGTGTCATTGGTCCAGTTTTAAACTTCACCTTTTGATTCCTGCTCCAGAATATTAAACAACGGTTGGTTACTGTTTTGTTTTTTTGCACCATTCGTCCCACATACCGCCCCTCTAATGCTGCTGCCTTTAATGCACTTTGTACTGATATTTGGCATCCTCCTCAAGTAAAAGGGTCGTGATATTTCATGTTACCGATTGAACACATGGATGGGGGCATTTATTATTATTATTATTGTTGTTTCTGAAGTATTTTCTTTTATTTTAATTCTCTATCATGTATATTTTATAGCAATGAATGAAAAAAAATTGCCTCCGCAAATTCAAACATTAACATTCTATTAAGAACCTTTTTCTTCTTTCTCTTTATTAAATGTTTTGATTTAAACTTCTGTCTGACTAGTTTGTTTCTACACATTTAAAAACAATTCATATCACTTTCGCATGGTGCAGATCAATTATTGCAATTAAAAAACTGAAATGTTTTGATTTATATATTTGTTTTTTTTATTTTGCCTTTTTAAACGATGTAGTTTTGTTCAAGAAAAGATGGAATTTCTTTTGGTTTAGTATTATATCAAGTGACTGTAAATTTCCACCTCCACTAGTTTCTCAAGCCAATATTTTGTTGGTGTTCTGTCCACGCCTTTTCTTTTCTTTTCCATGTTCCCTCTCGCTCTTTCCTTTGATCCGTAAAGACATTGTGTGCATTGGCAGCAGTGTAGAGGTTTCGGAGAGGCACTTCGCATTCGTGGGGCCATGAAAAGGACACAAATCGCTGCTTTTTTATCAACCAGCAGAACCTGTTGCTGCTTACGGACCTAGAAACGTAATGCTGTGAGAGAGCTGGCCCGCGAGACGTTACGGACTGGGTTCTCGGGCCGGGTCCACCAGCATAGACGTCCTGCTACAGATGAACTCCCTCTGGACCTGCTCAGCCGAGAATAAAAATACAAACATTGTAAAAAGGGCTTTCTCTGTTCATGCTTAACTATACACCAGAGGTATTGCATTCCTGGTTTTGTATAAGCTTAGAACTGTACATTTGAGTTTTCTTTTGTGAGCGTGTGTGAGGGAATAGTTAGATGTTAAAAATGGAATTATGATGTGACAATAAATGCCTTTGAGTACTTCAAGTGAGACGTGCATTAGGGACACAGCCTTGTGACGTGTCCCATTTAAGTTTAATTTTTTTTTTATTTATGTGCCATTTATGCAGGAGAGAGGCTGGTTTTTATGTAGGGTAACAGTATGATCGGTTTTGGATGAGAATGCATCACAAATCAGGAATGTAGTCACAAAAACAAAGACAATGAAAACAATTGTACTTTTGACGGTGAATAATGACAGTGCAGTTATAATCAGCCGCGGTGGCAGTTTTTGATTTTGATCTTGTATTGTTCTGGTGAATCCTTATGATTGGATCTTAAGGGTATGGTTTATTTTTTTATATTGTCTGCATTTCGGCCATTGAAGCTGTATAAATGAAGTTCATATTCCATGTTTTTTTCTTACACATAGGAATGTTATGTTTCCTGCTTTTTTTGCCTTGCTATGTATAGGAAACAAGCATGTTGATTTTTTTTTTTTTTTTAAGATTCATATTTGTCTGGTTGTGTGGACAGGGATGTAAAAAAGTGCAAAAGATAAAAGTGTTGCTCTTTCGTAACTGCAAAATGTTTCTTTATTACTCTTCATAGGGTATCAAGTGTTGTGCAGATATGTCTAACCTACTTTTCGCTAGAAAAAAAAAACAGCTTTAAGATGACTCTTGATTTCTCTTTCTTTCTGACTCAGCCTGAACGAGTAACAGGACCCTCTTCAGTCAGATCAAGTCTTTGCTATAAGCATTCTTCAAATAAAGGCTCATTTGACTGCCTTACAAATGTCAAATATGCTCCTCTCTCACCCGTCATACATTTCCAGTCCAGATCAATCATTTCTGCTTCTGTCAGAGAGAATTTAAACTATGAAAACTCAGTTTGGCCATTAGTTTGCCTGTTAGACTATCTATGTCTGTCTGTCTGTATCTAGTCTCAGTAAAAATGTCTGAACACACTTGACTTAAAAATCTCATGATCATAAAAAATTTGTTTCGTCTTAATGAGAATCAAATGAGTTTAAAAAATAGATTTTGAATGTAAACATTGTTACTTGATTCGGTTTAAACTGAAAAACTAAGCAGAAAAAAGAGTGTCCACGTGCATGTGAACTCCGTCAATAGGCTACTGCTTAAAAAGCTCCTCACGAATATAGACAGACTGTGGCCACTTTGAAGAAACTGAGATATAAGGTTTCACTACGCATTTCCCATTATAATCTGCATCAAGTGTAAGGAGGATGGGGGGCTGCAGATCTGTAGATACACGCCCCTGTTGTGCCTGATGCGTCCAGCAGGGGGAGGCTGCACAGCGACACCAATAAAGGTGTTAAATAATCTGGCTTATCCGTTATTGTTGTTTAGCAATGATGCAACATTTATTATTTATAAACGATTAGCTATATAAAGCTATGGTGGGTAGATATCAATTCATTTCTATACACCAATGGATGGGTCTATAATTTATTTCGAGAGAGAAAAAGTTATTGACGGTCAGGTTGATGTTCTGTCTGGCTCAAATTTAGCTAACCACGTGTAGGTTAAGCTGCCCTAACTTCTCTACTCACTTTCAAAATTCATTTTCGTTTGTTGCCTGTCTTTAGCTTGCGTGAGATGGCCTCTTCTGGTAAGACCCTGTTTACTCCTTGCATTAAAACATACTCCACGTGGTTTCTGGGGTTGTTTCTTATAAATGAGATGATCTAATTATCTAATTTATATCTTAATATACATTTTTCTTAAAATAGCTCACTGATCTGGACTAAAATGTAGGGTGTGTGGGTTAATGTGGGTTTGATCATACTCTGTCTTTACCAAGTTCTCTTTAACTTTCATCTCATAAAGGTGTGTGTTTGCTTTAGCTACTTAAGGAAAAGAAAACTCTCTAAACTTGCTTATCTTGGCCGTTATCTGATTGGCTTGAGTAAACGGTGGTGGAGTCCACTTATTTGTGGATTTTTCTGCACGTCGAGGCTAGGAGAGTTTCTAAATCCGCAGATGCGTGAGGGGATTTACACATGCACAAGAAGTGATCCACAAATGTGTGCAGCCATTTACAAATGCACAGAAAGCGGTTCACAAATAAATACCAGGCAGAGTTGTGTTTGTAAAATAATAAAACATTTGTAAATATTTTTTTATTTGGAAATCTCATTTTATTTATTTGTGAATTTTATAATTTTTTGTGAAACTCTTTACAGTTATTTGTGAATCATAATCTATTTATTTGGAATAATGCAACAATTCTAACCCTGTATATAAAACTGCCTGGGCCGTATATCTTACACTTCCGGCAGGTGTCGCTGTTTCGCCGCTCCTGACTCAGTACTTCCTCTGCGTTGTTTATCGGTTTCTCATTCATCTCCTTTGCCTGGTCCAGTGTCCATGAAAAAAAAAATTGCAGTTACGTTTTCGGATAATTGTAGGGTTCCCACGGCCATGGAAAGAGTAGGATCTCAGTGCGTGCAAATGTGTGTACTTCAGTCAGATCTAAAATATCGAATCAGGTGTTATTCCTTTACTTTTATGGTAACATTTGGTTTGAAATTCACCTCAGCGTATATAAAACGATCTACTTAATGACCATAAACTACTGCATGATTGAGTTATTTATTATTTAAAAAGTAACGTTATGTGTATTTAGTCTAGTGTTTGCACGTTGTTCATCGAGTTGATGATTATGCATCACCAGTACACAAGCACTTAGTTGATTCTCTCTTATCATTAAAACAGATAAATGGTTTAATTGATTTAAGCCAGTCAGGCACGTATAAAAGGGGTTTTAAGTGGTTTTGAATGTTTCTGGCGGCTGCTGCTAAGCAACGTCACGAGAAAGAGGGCGTGGCTCAAGTACAGCAGAATATGAGGGAACTCGTTTAGAACGCGAGCGCGCGCACTCACTCTCTTCAGTGGCAGTGCAAGTCTCTCTCTCTCTCCCTCTATCTCTCTCTCTCTCTCTCTCTCTCTCTCCCTCTATCTCTCTCTCTCTCTCTCTCCCTCTATCTCTCTCTCTCTCTCTCTCTCTCTCTCTCTTTCACACACACACACACACACACACACACACACACACACACACACACACACACACACACACACACACACACACACACACACACAGCTAACACGACCCAGACTCACACACACACAGCTAACACGATTAAGATCCTGCGCGCGCACAGCTGAGTTGAGCGCTGGTGATGAAGCGCGCTCTTCACACGCTGCACCGAAGAGATGCGAGGAATTAATCATGACGTTTTTGTCACGCCGAGCGACTTTAAAAAGAGAAGTTACACTCTGAGGAAGATTTCTTGGATGGCTTAAAAAGTTTGTGTCGTATCAGGCTTTTCTCCCCACTAAGGTAAGGTCCATTCCTGCCTTACTTTTTCCTGTTTTAATAATATGACATTTCTTAAACAAAGTATGAGATTTTTTTAATTATTATTTGTTTTCATTTTACTAGTTTAATTGCTTATTAAATAAATTTCTCCTTATTTATTTGAATAATAAAAATGTCCTCCTTTTTTTTTAGATGTCAAAGTGACCAAAAATGTCACTTTTGCCTTCAATAATACAGAAAAATATTGAAGTGCCATCAACTGAATACATAATTTCAGTTGCGAGAGGAAGAGATTGTGATTCTCAGCAATGGGGTGTGACAATGCGACCAATGGGACAGAACAGTCGTACACCCTGCTAGTGGCCCTTCCCTTGAGTGTTCTGGTGGGGCTCCTCATCCTCCTCATCGTCTTCGGCAACGTGCTGGTGATCATCGCCGTGTTCACGAGCCGAGCTCTCCGGGCTCCCCAGAACCTGTTCCTGGTCTCGCTGGCCTCCGCCGACATACTGGTGGCCACTCTGGTGATGCCGTTCTCGCTGGCGAATGAGCTGATGGGCTCCTGGGTCTTTGGACAGGTGTGGTGCGAAATCTACCTGGCCTTGGACGTCCTCTTCTGCACGGCCTCCATCACTCACCTGTGCGCCATCAGCCTGGACAGGTACTGGTCGATCACGCAAGCCATCGAGTACAACCTCAAGCGCACGCCGCAACGAATCAAACGCATAGTTTTTATCGTTTGGGTCATCGCCGCCGTGATCTCCTTCCCGCCTCTTATAACCATAGAGAAGAAAGAGGGGAACATCTGTGAGATCAACAAAGAAAAATGGTACATTATTTCCTCTTCCATCGGGTCGTTTTTCCTGCCCTGCATCATCATGGTCCTCGTGTACGTCCGAATCTACCAGATCGCCAAGAAGAGAACCAGAGCGCCTCCTGGGGACCGGAGGAAAAAGGAAGCGGAGAAGAAGGATATCGACCCTCATGAGAAGCTCAACGGGGATCCGAACGTCGATCCGGACGAAAAGGGCGAGTTAAACGGCATGGACATGGAGGAATCGTCCTCCTCGGACCACAAGGTCTCCAATCCGTGCTCCCTCAAGAAGAAGAGCTCGAAGGGAAAGACCAAGCTGAGCCAAATCAAACCGGGGGACGTGGACAAACTTGAGGCCTGCCAGGCCGTCAAGACCAGCCGGTGGAAGGGCCGTCAGAACCGGGAAAAGCGCTTCACGTTTGTTCTGGCCGTGGTCATAGGAGTGTTCGTCATCTGCTGGTTCCCGTTCTTCTTCACATACACACTGATGGCGTTATGCGACTGCTGCGTTCCCCTGACGCTTTTCAAGTTCTTCTTCTGGTTCGGCTACTGCAACAGCTCCCTCAATCCCATCATATACACCATCTTCAATAATGACTTCCGAAGATCCTTCAAGAAGATCCTCTGTCGGAGAGATAACAGGAGAATGGTGTAAATTGGCCTGCGTTTCCTTTATCAAATGTAAGCCAACATGTTGTGTATCATTATACAGAAGTGGGGAAAAAGACTCGCATGCTTTGTACAAATGCATGGCTATGCAAATACAGCACAGTATGTGGTGGATTCGTCCATTTCAGAAGTGTATTGTGTCGTTCTTGATGTGAGGTGAAGTTTCGTAACTGTGATATTTTACCATCTGCCAACGTGGAGGGATATTTATGCATCAAACCACGCTGAATGTGAAAAACAATTTAAAAAAAGTGCCAAAGGAGTCAGAACTGCAACTGCAAAACTGTCCAACTACGCCACACGTGCATGTCGATGTCTTCTCGCAGGGCCTGTTTATTTCCCTGACATGTTGTATAATTAATAGTGAAGGTGTTGATATTGTTCGGTGGACAGATTGTCTTTTTTTTTTTCAGCCCTGCCAGTAATGGTTCATTTCAAATGAGCGGTTCATGTTGCTGTTGACTATTAGGCAAAAAGATGTTGAGCTCGTCTGACTGGAACCTGACATGCCAGTGTCAAAACAAATTTCTTTTGCTTCTGATGTAGATTATATATGTCACCCTGGATATAACGGATGGATCTTTAGTGCCACCACAACACAAATGAATTACAGCGTTTGTTACAGACTGTGTGTCAAACAGGCTCTTGGTTTAGCTGGCCGAATTTGTTGAGATGCACAACAAAAAGTTGAATAATCAGCAAGATATCAAATGACTGGCAACAGAGCTTCTCCAGGTCAAGGTGAGGTCAGACCTCTCGTGTATTTTCTGTTTTCTTGGGATGCATGGAGAGACAAGAGAGATCCAGTTGGAGTGAGATGGAGTGAGTGTCCAGTCCAATTGCTTTGTGAACGAGTACAATGGTTAAAAACAAAGGTCTTGGAATGACATCGACAAACTACCCGTCACTGTGCATTATTTCCTTATCTGAAAAACCTAATCGTGATGTATGACTCACTTCAATATATTTTGGCTGTTTTCCGGTTGTCCTGGTTGTGATCTCAACGTGTTTTACCACTGAGATCTAAAAAAAAAGAAAAAAAAAAATGTATTTGCACACACTCTGACAGAGAAAACACTGAAAAAATAAAAAGTACAGAACATTTTATTTTTTTTGTCTGTTATCATTCTAGAAATGCAACTTATGTCTTATGAAAAGCACAATATGGTGAAAAAGCTTCACTTCTGAGATATAATACAAGTTTGACTCAAACCAACTGACAGTTGAAAGTACTTTCAAAGAAGCAAAATGGTTAACAGTAATGATTTTGGGGCAAAGTATTGACTGGGATCAATATTAAAATGCATGCTGTTTCAAAAGTATAGCATTCATGAAAACAAAAAAATTATATGATCAATAAGTTATGACAACATGTCATAATATTGCTTTAGTTTAACTCAAAATAAGTTAAGACAATTTTCAACTTTCAAAAATTTAAGGCATCTTTTCCCCCCAGAAATTGCTAGTAACTTTCCATAATTACGAAGAATCAAGTAAAACAGAATTAAATGACATTTTGAAGTAGTAAATACGGTTATACTTTATTTTAAGGTGTCATCGTCACAGTGTAATTATATATTTATGTACAGTGTAATATAAATTAACTACATGTACTTACTATATGGTTTGGATAGGATTAGGATTTGGTTTAGGGTTAGTTGCTTGTAATTGTGCTTAATTAACTGTTATTACTAGAGTAAGTACATGTAACATGTAACAAGACAAAACAAAAGTAGGGTTTTTTTTAAGGCAAAAGTTTTTTTTTTAGGTTATTTTTTTTTAAGTAGGTTATTTTTGTAAGACACTGTAAAATAAAGTGTTACCGAAAATAGTATTTTCTTGTAAAATAAACTTGTACAGGTTTTATTTACAGCTTCGAAACAGATAGTAGCTACTGGATTATTCTGGTCCAAGAACCGCCCAATTAAAAACAACCACGGTTTGATTGACATGGAAATTGACCAATCACGGTTCTTGTTATTAATTCATTCGCGCGTGTTCGAGAAAACGCTCCTTTAACTTTCTTATTCTGAGCCTTCAAAGTTTTCTGAAAATGACATGCAATTGCACAAACCCCTTGAACAGGTAATGAACAAAAATAAAAAGTTATCTGTCAGCGATTATCTCGTCATATCTCGCCCGTTTCTCAGTTCAGTTTGACTTCAACGTATCAGTTGACCGGCGTTCACCTCTGAAACGTCCCTGTTTGCTCTGCATGTAGGAATAGCATTTTCAGTGTAAGACACTGCCTGCGGTTAAAGTTCCCCAGTGGCAGCAATATACATTTATAGCCTATGCCGGAGCGGGAGAGAATGTACCGAGACCTTCATAATTATGATGGATCATGATAATTGCATCTCATCTATAATCATCGTTAAACCGTCAGAGACAGCGGGGTCATACTTACGAAGTTTAAAATAAGGTTTTTATATCACGGAGCTGTAGTGGTTTCCGTATCCTTTTACGAACTGACATAAAAGCATTAAATGGCAACTTTAAAGATAAGGCAGCGCATTACCAGCACTGCAGTTGAGACACATGGGATCGAGGGAAAGACTGCGTGGAAAATAACACTGGTCGTCCTGAAGTGTGAGTGGGAGATCGGAGAGATGCATGGACACATGGTGAGGGACATTCAGTGGGAGTGCAGCAGGGGATTGTTTTGTACTTTGAAGTGACAATGCTCACTTCAAAGTGTGAATGAGAAGTGCAGAGAGAGGAAAGTGTATTGGTCGAATTCGTGATGGGAAACGACTGTGAGAACAACCGCTGGCAGGTTTTCCAACTGTTTGACAAAAGACATCCTTCGAATTGGTTACGTCCTTGAAATAATTGGTGCTTATACTTTTGTGTTGACCAAAAATTCTGATAAAAGTCTAAACGTTGTATGTTAATTTCCTGGGTGTTTATTTAAAAAGAAAAGATTGTTATTAGAACAATTACTATTATATCAGCATTATATTTTTTATTATAATTATAATTCATTTCAAATTGACATAAACATGATATCAATAATGCAATATTTTAAAAATCCATGAGTCAACACCATTGCTGAGTATTTTCTCTTTAAAACTCCAGTGCACCAAAGACAGTTTTAAAAACGCGTTTTGAAATCGCTGGTGTTTCTGACGTCACAAACTACCTTGTAACCAATCAGGTCAATGTGCCGAAGGGCTTTAGCATATCATTAACTATGACAACTCTGAAGACTATACCTTTCTCCACTGATGTTCTGGGTTGTTCAAAGCGTTTTCTAAGGATACTGAGAACATTATTAATTCAAACTATTTTAAAGCATGAAGAAATTTTTGTCACAGGAAAAAAACATTTAGATGTAATTTTGGAGATCAAAGATTAGTTTTAAGGGATATAATTATTGGGGGACTTTAATGATAATCATGCTGACAAAAAAAATGAAGAGAATAATAATTATGATAAATATTACTTATTATTACACAGCTCTGTGGAATACTTGATTCTGATTGGTCAATCACGCCATTCAGAGGTGTTATTCCCCAATAACAACCAGTAAAAAATGATAACACAGGCTCATCCAGGTAACTGAAGTCACGTTGTATGCTTGCTAGGAACGTTTTTTCTTCTGGGAAGTTTTGCGTTTGGTGAGCTAATATTAAAACTCTAATCAATATTTTGTGCACAGTTATTGGTTCGTCCGGGTATCACAGATTCACTGTCTAGTTTATACGCATCTGCTGCCATTTCACAATGATTGATTTGTACACTAATGGATTATAAGATAACAAACAGGTATTTCAGAGTTTCATCTCAAATTAATATCTCTTATCCTCATAATTATTTATGTGGTGAAATGCCATGCAATAAGTGGTATGACTGTCTCGTATCCCTTATATTTCCGTCTAGTTTGAACTTGTCGCTTGTTAGGCACTGAATTCTTTGCGGAAGCTTTCCGTTTAAAGAGCTAACAAAATATTTAAACTGAAGTCAATATTTCATGTCTAATTATTTATGTGGCAAGTAGCCGTGTAATAAGCGGGATAATGTACATCCAGCCGGTTGTTATCGCAGAATAAACCCCTTCAGAGTGATACAAGACCTGATACAGGGCTACACTATCCCTTACTTATATTAAATATGAATGATCGTGATTATTATTCATTATCTTACTGATCTGTTTGTGGTATTATTAACTTATTTTACATTTTTAATGTTTGCTTCTTCTGACTTCTCATATTATGGTTTTGAAATGGGCCAAAAGAACATAATTAAATGATTGTTCTGGGTTCAAAATAAGCATTTGTGACATTGTATTGATTACCATTGTTTGTGAAAACAAACAAAAATCTCATCTACAATAATGAACTTACAATGGACATAATAACAGAAAGTGGGGGCCTTAATATTGAAGCTGGAGCCTTGGGCCTCTCAGGACAATAATCCAAGCTTAAACAGGAGGCAGTCTAGATAAAATGACTGAGAAAATGAGTGTCACATCATGGGTTATGAGATCTGGCATATGTTGTACTGCATGATAAACTTTATTTGTACCGAACGCTGCCTCTTCGACACAGAAGACTGCACTGAATGACAGAACCAAGAAGAAAAATGCTCCAGATGCTGTCTAGTTTTGAAACTTTTAGACTTGGCTTGCGACTATATCTGTGTGAGTGGAGGTGCAGTGGATTCGTGTTTGCGGCGCTTTTAATTGGCACCAGAAAGTTGCGAAGCCTCAAAGGTCAAGCTTAAAGAGAGGCTGAGCGCTTTCTGCAGAGACCCCACTGTGTGTTCTTAATGTAACGCTGTTGATCAATAGCTGCTTCTCTCTTTTTTACAGCAGGCAAACAAAAAAGCAGACGGGAAGTGGGAGGGAGTGGAATAGAGTAATGTGTTTGCCCCATCCAGCGTTTCCTAGCCCCTACTTTCCCCCCACGATCCACCCTGTGGGAAATCAATTTATGTTTGTCAAACGAGCAATACACTTAAAGCCACTGAAATGGAGCTGTGTACCAGGAGTCATCGCTTATGTGTTTTAAACACAGCCATGCGGAGTGCATTTCAGGAAAAACAAATGGCAGAAATGCAGCGCTACGAGAATTGCAGAATGTGGTTTATAAATTAGCCTGCGGTGACACAAACAACATGAGATGAATGCTGATGGGCTCCGTTATTTTTCAATCCAGTGTACAAAGTTTAAGAGTGATCCCAAGGAAATAAAATCCCAAAACAATCTAAAATGTCCACCAATGAAATTTTTTCGACACCGGTAATCTTGCATGTGTGGTCTAGTAGTCTAGTGATGTCAACAATGTCTTAAATCATGCATAAATTTGGCAAAACATCAGTAATCAGAAGTTAAAGGAGGGAATACACCAACAACGATCTGCTCACAGTTACTTGCTTTTAGTTTTGTTTTAGCGCACTATTCCCATTATCCAAATAAGCTACCAGCGCAATTTTAAGATGCACGATTGTATGTACGGAAAGAGACATTTACTTTATTGGTGAATTGTCATCAAATCTTTTTATTCTGTATACGAATGAGTGTCGAAGATATGAGGAAAACTGTCATGTTGTGAAATATGCAGATGGTAGTTTTTTATCCTTGTTGTCAAACACAAAGGGAGATGATAATCATGCTCTTGTAAGTTTTTTCACATGGTGCGATGAGGCAGAGCTGAGGTTGAATATAACAAAAATGAAAGTAATGGTTACAAATGTCAGAAAATGTTATGTCAGAAAAAATGCTCCAACGATACAGCCAGTGTTTATTCAGGATAACGAGTTTGACAGATTAGAAGAGAAAGTATTTGGGAACCATTTTTGATACAACCCTAAAGTTTCAGCAAAATACTTAGGACATTTAGGAGGTTATTCTTAACAATTCACATCAGATAATGTTTGTTCTGAAGAAATTGAACTCCTTTAGTGTTAAAAAATCTATACTATATACATTTTATAATACCTTTATTGAAAGTGTTTTGAGTTTCTTGTACAAATTATCATGACTTCCCATGAGACCAGGTTGCACATTCTATGTGTGATACCTGTGTAATATATTTTGTATGTGTAACGGAAGTAGGAAGAGCTGTGCGTGTAAACCTCACTCCCCTGGCCTCAAGAGGGACGCCAGCAAAAATGCTGGTCTTACTAGACCCGCTCCAAATGGGATTCAAACCGGGGTTGCTGTGGCATGGGAGGTGGGCGCATTAACAAGGACGCTAAAGACCGCAGCTGCTAGCTTCTGTCGCCAGTGCTCCTCTCGAGGCCAGGGGAGTGAGGTTTACACACACAGCTCTTACTGGCCTACGTCCGTTCCTTGTTAGCTCGCTCGCCTCCCACTCCAGAAACCACGGTTTGAATCCCGCTCGGACAGGTAGAGTATGAAAGGTTACATTTGGTGCCGTGACCCAGATGGGTGTGAGGTTAAGGGGGGTGTGTAACTGTGCATGTAAACCTCACTCCCCCGTAGTGGCTTCGATCTTTAGCGTCCTTGTTTGCGCACCCGCCTCCCATGCTGTAGATCCCAGTTTGAAAGAGCGGGTTAAGTAGGACCGGTTACATACATATTTAAAAAAAAAAAAAGTATTGCCATTTAATTTGTTCATTAACTTGTTGATACTTGACAGCTGT
The DNA here is from genome assembly GCA_030578275.1 of Meda fulgida. NCBI lineage: Eukaryota > Metazoa > Chordata > Actinopteri > Cypriniformes > Leuciscidae > Meda > Meda fulgida. The sequence continues at coordinate 15,897,719 of CM060637.1, read as the reverse complement.
TGAAATGGGTACTGCAGTCCAAATTCAATATTTTGGAGAGGGTTGTTTCTCCCGCCCCTCCTACTCAGACTTGACGCTCTTGCTAGTTGCCAAATTGAGAACACGCAGCAGGAATTGACAATGGAAAACGAAAAAAGTCTTACTGGGCTTTAACTCATCTCCAATATTTAATATGCTTCTGATCATAGAGCTTTTTAGATTAGGTAAGGTAGAATCTGCAATTCATTTGCAATTCATTTTTTCCATCTGCAATTCATTTTTTCCAGTTCATTTGCAGATATTCTGACACGTATTTAAACAAGTATTTTAACTCTATCTGCAAAACATATGGTAATTTTATGCTTTAGTACAGTAGCCTAACAAAAATGTACATACATGACCTTTAAGTCACTTCAGCTATGAAAGTGCAAAATCTCTGAGCAATAAAAATTTCCTCTGGGGATGTTTTACTTTCATTCAACAACAAGGTGATTGAAAAAAACTAATTGTCACTTTGAACTTAGGAAAGCTTGTGAGATGAGATGCAAAAGCAGCATTTGACCTTGATGTTCTACTAAATCAGCATGATAAAGTTATAGTCCCTAGAGAATGTCTATGATTTCTGTCACATGAACTGAAAATGGCCAAGAGGTCAGATAGCTTCATACCATTATGAAGATGTTTGAGTCGGTGAGGATGAGGAGGGCCACAAATGTCATGAGACACTTAAACAGTAAGTAGTTCCTGCGGTGAACAAATCAGCATGGAGTGAAAGCAGACTCCTCCGGTAGTCTGTTCACACAGGGTCCGCTGGGAATCAGTAGCCAGTGTTTCGGACCGTTTCCTCTTTGCATCTGTTGCCCTTTTCCCTTGTGGCTGTTAAGCCAGAAGTGGAAATTTGATGCTGAAATTTGAAGACCTGCCAGACAGAGCATTCATGTTTGTGTTAGAACGTACGTGCATATGTGTGAGTACATACTCATCAATATTAAAACAGAACAAATTGGACATTGAGGCAAACATTGACTCACTGAGGGAACACAAGCAGTGGAAAAATACTCTTTTAGTTTTAATGAGACAAACTAAAGTTGCTGAATAAAATCAATCTGACATTTCTTTCTGTGATTTGTATGTTTTCCAATATATGAAAAATGTCTGGATATGCACTCCACTCAAAGAGATCTGTATACCTGGAGAAAACGATCTGTTAGCATTCCCATTCATTTATATGCAAATCTCGTTCTGCCAACGAAACACTGAAGATAGTTTTAAAAATGTTGGTAACCAGACAGTTGATGGCACCCATTGTGTTCAATAGTAGAAAGAAAAATTACTATGGAAGTCAATGAGTGCCGTTAACTGTCTGATTACCAACCTTCTTTAAAACATCTTAATTTGTGTTCAACAGAAGAGAAACTCATACAGGTTTGGAACAACTTGAGGGACATTCACAACTTAATTTTTTGGGTGACCTATCCCTTTAAGGGCAGCCGAGATTTGAGAGCGTCAAAAAGTTTGGCAGTTCTTTATGCAAATTTCAGACGAAAGCGATGTCTGTCTTGAGCGTTTTAAAAATATGCAGGTTGTGCTGGAGTTTATGCTGCATTTAATGCGTAAATCATATTGTTTACACGCTTTACAGTTGTTATGTATGTTTGTTGAAGGGGTTCTATTATGCTATTCCACTTTTTCAACTTTAGTTAGTGCGTAATGTTGCTGTTTGAGCATAAAAAAAGATAAGCAAGGTTACAAAGCTCAAAGTCCACTCCAAAGTAAGACATTTTATTTAACAGAATTCTCTTTTCAAGAACTACAACGAACGACTCGTTTGGACTACAGCATGTTTTTTTCCGGGCTTTGGGAAGTCATTATGTTACTCATTATACAATCCCCGCCCACGAAATACGCAAAAAAAAAAAGAAAAAAAAAGTGGTCGAGGCCTGGTTGAACTACATTAGAGAAAACCGTGTTGTTCCAAGAGAGATTGTTTTGTCCACTGTCCACCCCCTTTTCCAAAACTCATTTGTTTGACCTTCCTAAGGCTGATGAACTTAGAGTGGTTTACATTTACTTTAAACACTGTTCCTGAACATTTTAATCCCAAACATTTATCTGTGTTCTGCACATTTTACGCAGAACAGCTTTCAGAACCATATGCAGGCTAATCACACATAAGCTTCTCCTGAATTGGAGCAGTTCACACTTTGGGACTCTGTTGTTTGTAGATCACGACTTGTAAGTATGTCTTATTATTTGTAGTTGCGTTTTCTATTAACAATTCCAATTATACATTTTATGTTGTTGCTATGATGTAAACAAAAGGTAAAGCTTTGCCTCCGTTCACCTGCTAGCCAACATTAGTGTTGATAAAAGTGTTTACTATATATTATGTAAGGTCTCGCTTTTGTAAGACTGTTTGCCGCCCCTTAGGAAAATCAAGGATCAATTATTGTTTTTATTACCATAGTTTTTTCGACATGATTAATTAAATGGTGGATAGCATCGTATCCATAATTTATAAGAAAATGACAACAAAAAAAACATACCACTCTGTGAAATCCGTGCTTGCAAAGTTTGTGCATTAAATCCGTTCTGGGTTATCCTCTAGTTTGTCACACAAAATCTGAATCAGGTATAAATTGGTTTAAAATGGACTCCATCATTAATATTTACATCTGAGTAGAGCTGACAGTTATGGTAAGGTGCGTAACATTTCCCGAATATGCGCTAAGCGCGGGCAATTACAACACACTTGGCCAGCCGACCAATCACAGTACATTTCATATTACGGAAAGAGAGGCTTCATCGAAACCAAATTGTGTTTTTTGAACAATCAAGCATGAATGCATATTCTTGTACACCCCAAAAACAAAATCAAGACTTCGTAAAAGGGCATAATATGACCCTTTTAAATATTGCAGTTTGGATGCTTTCATTGTGATTATACTGGCTGAGTGGCTGGGTTTACAAAAGTGAATAAAATTGACAGCAACTCTTTACTTAAAGGGGTGGTTGATTATGATTTCACTTTTGTAACTTTAGTTAGTGTGTAATGTTGCTGTTTGAGCAACAGCATCTGCAAAGTTCAAAGCAAAGGAAGATATTTGCTTTTAAAGAAATCGTTTTTTAAGGACTACAACAAACGGCTGGTAGGGACTACACGACATTCCTCTAGCAACATTAATTAATCAACTAACCATTCAGAAATGTCCTGTTGCATTCTACATGTTGTCACTTCTTCTTGAGTCTCTTCATCGTTGTCCGACTCCAGTTTAAACATAAAAGGCAGAACAGTTTCTGACATTTTAGTGCGTGCCTTCGTGAGGTAATCTCAAACACACACACACACACACACACACACACACACACACACACACACACACACACACACACAGCTGAAGCTCCGCCCTCTGTGCCAGGAGCAGCAGCTCATTTGCATTTAAAGGGACACACGTTTTTACCTACCCTCAACAGATCATTTTTTACTGCATGTTAAAATTGTCCCTATTTTAACATGCTGTAAAAAATATCTGTTGAGGGTATTTTGAGCTAAAACTTCACATAAAAACTCTGGGGACAACAGAGACTTATTTTACATATTGTAAACAAAGCTTGCCTCTTTCTAACTAATCGCTTGTATCTGAGATGAATATTGCCCATGTGTTGAAAAAAAAAAACACGGAGGCATTAGCGTCGACGGGTTTGTGTTTTCGCGGCATAATGCTAGAAGCCCCTCCCACAGCGAGACCACATTAGTCCAAAATCCCTCTTCACGTAACTGTATATTAAATATCAAATCTGATTGGCTGCGTATCCTCAAATTTCATAATATTATATGACAGTATATAAAGTAGACTGTCACAGTCACAGGAAATAATTTAAATTCCCTGAGCTTGGAAAAACAGTCTGTCACACAGCATTGACACATTCACCCTTATAATGGCAGTCTGAGTTGGCAGTTTTTGTGGTTTGTTTGTTCATTTTTAGAAACTGGGATGAGTTTAAATTATTTTCCTGTGTAAATGACAGAATTTCACAGATACTGTCGATACAGCTTAACTTTTATTGAACCCAGAACATTCCTTTAACGTTTTACCTGACTCTTGGTAGAAACATTGATCCCACTCCGGCAGTATTTCACCACTGGTTTTATTAAATTCTTTTATTTGCTTTCATTTTGTCATAAAAGTGAGAAAAGACACGACGCCTTGCACATATAGTCTGCCTAACACAGAGTAATGGTAATCTAATTACTAAGAAAAGGGCTTCTGTAGTAGGCCGACCGTAAATCCACACCAGACAGTTGCCAGACCTGCATATGTCTCATTCAGTTTAATAATGCTACGGCTAAGATGAACAAATTTAACCATTCTACCCGAGGCATTAGTCTCTTCTGTCTGTCTTAATGCTGAACAAAATCGAATAAAAAAAAAATGTTCTAGAGACTTCTGAATTGAGAATGCAGTCTGTAAATGTATTTTCAAGGTGCATTTGTTGTTTAGTAATTTTTTTTTTCCTGTTGATGAAGTATAACAAATTAATACTACTTGTTGAGTGGTTTATGAGCTGGCAGACGTACAACTAAACTACATTTCCCATAATTCTGTTTGGCATACATGTAAAAACTTCAATTACACAATTTTTATTTTGTTGTCTTAGTGCTAGAAAACCTTAAAGAGTTAGTTCACTCAAAAATGAAAATTCTGTCAGTAATTTCTCACCCACATGTTGTTCCAACCCGTAAAACTTTCATTCATCTTCAGAACACAAATGAAGATATTTTTGATGAAATCTGAGAGCTGGATCACTCCTTCATAGGCTGGAAGGTAATTTCATCTGCCAGCCCAGAAAAGTTAGTAAAGACATCGTTAAAATAGTCCAGTGACTACAGTGGCTCAACCTTAAGTTTATCATGTGATGAGAATACTTTTTGTGTGCCAAAAAAACCCTAAAATAACGACTTTATTCAACTATTAATTTTCTTCTGTGTGGGCCTCTGATTGAGAGCGTCCCGACGCATGCGCGAGAACTCAGTATATCGGGGCTAAAAAAAAGGAATATAAAATTGTCCGGAAATTTCCAACCACTATTACTTGAATGCACATTAATCATAATCACCCATATTTCCCTGTTCACCCGCACATTAAGTTTTAAAGAAAAAGGTGGTTAAGACCATGATGAGCAAGTCATGTTGATATGCAAATCATGTCCAAATCCAATTTAAAACCATTTTTATTGAATATTTTCCATTTCACGCTTTTGTTAATGCCTTATGCCCTAGTATATCTCGGTCCCTTTGTGATGTCAGTCAATTTATTGCAATGTTCCCAATCCAACAGATGAATCATGTTGGACATTATTGAAAAATATGTTGAATTAATGCAGGTGAACAAGGTCTTAAATAACAAAATATAGCGTTATATAAATTTGGAACATGATTCATATAAAGGATTTTCATTTCAAAATAAAAATAGAAAAATAATTGGTTGGGGCAGTGGTGGCATCAATTTGCCTTCATTCCTTCATGCCCCCTCTCCATGGCGCTTACTCATAATTGATGTGCAGGTAATCCTTTGGGGTCCCTAAGGGACAGAGAGAGAAAGAGAGTCGACATGAAGAGGATGTTGTAATCTAAATAGGAAAAAGAGCTCAGAAGAAGCATTATTTGAAAATAGTGAATAACATAATATAATATAGAATTATAATATAATATAATTCTGACTGGTCTTGGTGCAAGAAACCCTGACTAAAATTATGAGCACTTCAGAGGTCTTAATGTCAGTCATGTTCAGTTTGTTTTGTTTTCATTCAGTCACGTGTTTCCTTTGTCTAGTTTCCCGCCACTAATGAGTTGTCATGGTCACTGATATGATTAGTCCTCTTAGTTCAGCTGTGTCTCCTTATTAACCTTGTTTGTACCACTACTTAAGTTCCTTTGGTCCCTCAGTTCATCGTCAGTTGTTGTCTGTGCACTAGACTAGTGCACTGTTTTGTATGTTGGGTTATTCTTCTAAAGTCATGATAAATCTTATGTTCTTTTATAATCATCTTTTGTGGATATAAGCGTTACACTTAAAGGGGTCCTATGATGTTTTTTACATGTTCAGCTTTCTTTAGTGTGTAATGTTGCTGTTTGATCATGAAAAAGGTCTGCAAAGTTACAAAAGCACAAAGTCCCTCCAGCGGGACTTATTCTCTATATCAGTGCGCACTGTTTCTGAACTCCCTGAAACGCCTTCATTGTAGTCTTGAGTTTTCTTCCGGGAACGAACACGTCACAATATTTCTCATGTAAATAATCCCCACTCCAGGCATTTGCAAAAAAGTGCAAGGCCTGGCTAAGTTGTGTTAGTAGTGTGCTGAAACACAGTTATGGTAAGGTGTGTGACATTTCCCAAACACGCTCCAAGCGCTTGACCAATCACAGCACACTGATTCAGTTGACCAATCAGAGAACACTGTTGCTTTTCAGAAGGAGGGGCTTCATAGAGACAGGAACTAAACAGAGCATTATTGACAGACTGAAAAGAAAGGTGCCACAACAGTGTCAAAAATGTGAAAAAATAATTATTTTTTTTTAACATTCAAGCATGCAAACCTGTCTAGTAGAGCCCAAAAACAAATTCAAGACAAAAAAAAAAAAAAAAAAACAGAACACTATTACTGTTTCAGTATGTTATTGAATTGTGATACTTACGTAGGAAGATACAATGTGCATTTCATTAGCAAAGTACAAGGTGTCCATTACTATTGCCCCATTCAATCACATCAGTTTACTCAGTGCTGACATTCACTTCCTCTTTATGTTTCCCATATCAGTCAACGCAAGATGTTGATTCACAAGCCGACTCTAATGTTCTCACTGTCTGAGACCCAGACCTCAACCGTCCCCGTAATCACCAAAACACACACACACACACACACACACACACACACACACACACACACACACACACACACACACACACACACACACACACACACACACACACACACACACACACACACACACACACTCACACACACACACACACACACACACAGATAATAATTGCCTTGAGGGTGTAAAGACAGAGGGCAGTCACCAGCAGAGATGGGCCCGCAAATGTGCCGTAACCCAGAGGTCAGAATTGCTCCATTTTGGAAATTAATTTTCCACAAGCAACTATGTTGTTTCTTTTCAGATTTGTCTTTTTCTTTTTTGAGCATGAAATGATTCAGCACAGAAATTATGCATTTATTATTTCTTTTCAGATTTTTTTCTTTTTTTAAGCATGAAATGATTCAGTACAGAAATTATGCATTTATTATCACCAATCAGTTACTTACAGAGTTTTGAAGGACTGTAGTTTATTTAAAGCTAAATAAAGGATTGATTATGCTGTAGTGCTCAACAGACGCAACCGGCTCATCGGGCTTTATGTCGTGGCTCGCATCATCATGCCTAGTTATGAATGTGCTTTTTTTAGTTAGCCCTAAAAGTTGCCTGAAAATGAGACATTAAGGGGCTAATTATAGTATGAAAAATGTAGGCAGTCTGCTTTTAATTTTGCGCTTAATCAGTATCATTCTTACTGACAAAAAGAAAGTTACTTCCCTCTTAATCACAAGAACTTATTAGTCAAACCAGTGTTGGTTTGTAGTTTTCTGTGTACAAACATCCAAAGGGCTCATCCAAAAAAAAAGACATACTGAATTAAGCTCCATTTAACATCTTCTTAGGCTTTAATGGAAAAAGTCGTTCAAAATTGAAGTCATTGAAGAAATTGCACAAAAAAAGCCTCCTCTGGTAAACATAGTCAGTTATGTCTTAAGTGAACGTAAACAGTTGAGAAAGATAACGCATGTGTATCATTCCATTGGGTATTAAATAAACCTACTGCCGTCTGTGTTTTTAATGTTAATCAAACAACAAATTACAGAGAAAAACCCCCCCTGCTCTCGCCTGAATAACTTTTGTAACTTTAATAAGGATTAATCTCTCTTTAATTTAGACAGTGAATACTATGTAGTGTTATTTTACATTTGATTACTTTATTACATTTCTGTATCTGAAAAGTGAATTTTCACTAGTAACTAATATTTTGGTGTCATTGGTCAATTGGCCAGTAAAAATATTCAGTAAAAATAGTTTTAGGGCCTGTGTGTGTGTATATATATATATATATATATATATATATATATGTATATGTGTGTGTGTGTGTGTGTGTGTGTGTGAGACGAGTATATAGAATATTTGATTTAGCATTTTATATATATATATATATATACTGTATATAATTGCCATCCATTATGAATTGAATGTGGCCCTCTTCATTTTGAAGATGAGTACCTCTTTTTTTTCTTTCTGTGTGGCTGAGGAGGGCTTTCACAATAAACGTGTGATCCTACATTAGACTTTTTAAATTGCGAAGAGCGTTTTTTTGCCGCCTCTGTAGCCCACTCTGATTTTAGAGGCACTGTTGGATGCATTAGTACCTTTATGCTTTCCAAACCCCCAACCACCCTTTTCTGCCAAACAATTTTGTCAATTATGTTCTTCCAGAGTCACTTTAGCTAAATCCACACTTCACAGCTAATTAAGAAGAGCGCTGTGCTCTTGTGTGAACCGTGCGTGGTAAAAGAGTCGCATTTTGCATGCCAATGCTTACAGCAAAAGCCTTTCTTTTTGTTTCCATAAGACATCTAAATGTGTGTAAAGCACGACACATTTACTTGAGAAAGTTGATTGGATGGTGTTATATCTACCAAATTCGAGCTAAACCAATGCTATGTTGCTAAAACTTTAGCTAAATAATGATATGGCACCAGGAATATGCATTAAAAAAGTAAATAGTGTCATTTTTGATTTCATGGTTATTTTTTAAAGCAACATTATCTGTTAGCCTAACTTGGTTATAGCCTTTGTTTTTATCCAGCCAACAATGTGTGTTGCTAACAGCCGTTGCTCTATATTCCCACTTGATTCAAGGTTTAGTCATCTACATAGTGTCATTAGGTTGTGATTGTGACGCAGACGCTCTCTGGAAATCCTATTGGCTGGTAATTTTCAGCTGTTGGATCCTCAGCTTATTAGCTGACACATTTTAGGAGTATCTGGTGCTCAGCATCCCTCCGCCCGCCAGAATCATTTCCTTTTGTCTTTATCTTCTGACAGCACTCATATATTGTGCGTTTAATCGGATGAGCTAATATCTAACTGCTATGCACAGCTTCCCGAAACAATAGTTAATCAGTCCTCCTTCGCCCAGAGCATGTTACATAGCTCTCATTCAAATGTAGACAAAAAAGGGTAGACATTTTTTATTTAATAAGCATGACAATTTTCTTAAAATTAACACTCCTATTGGTAATTAATTCAATACTAATTTGAATAAATTCTATTTAAGGAAATGCATGCATGAACAGCAGCATGTTTATTCAAAACCTGATGATCCATGTTATTCAGAATAATTTGATATTAGATTTCATATCTTTTTATTATGCAGTTTTTAATCCATTTGTAATTAACTTGACATAAAAGTTAAATAAACAAAATATAATTTATATATAAAATAATGTATACTGTATATAGTAATTTGGACGATGAAACTGAAACACTGGCCAATATAGAGTTGGTTTCACGCGGTGGGTTTTCTCATAGACTGGCCAATCTTCACTGATTTTACCTTCCATCAGTAAGAGCAGAGTGTGAGGATTGAATTAGCGGAGCAATAGCTCAGCTTTACATAAAATATTGCAATCCAAACAACATAATGGGAGACAAATCAGAGTTCAAAAGAGGACAAATTGTTGGTGCGGGTCTCGCTGGCTCATCTGTGACCAGGGCAGCAAGTCTATGTGGTGTATTGAGAGCCACAGTATCCAGGGTAATGTCGGCATACCTCCACATACTGCAGAATTAAACGCACACCTTAACTTCGTCACGAGTTCCACAGAGTCAATATTCATGGTCAGGTCACTAGTGCCAAAGCCAAATGTAGGTTTCATTGGTGCCAACATTACAAATCTTCTACTGTTCTTCTACAAATCATCTACTGTTCTCTGATGTGTCCACCCTCTTTGTCTTTCCCACATACGTGGATGTTACATCGTGGCGAAGCCCCAAAGAGGCTTAACCCCGGAGTGAAGAACGGGGTGGATCAGTGATGCTTTTGGGCTGCAATATCATGGTATGTGTACAGTGCTTAATGGGCGCATCATTGGACTACTGAAACATCCTGGAGGACCTTGTGCTGCTAATAGTCCAAACATTGTACCCTGAAGGGGGTGTCGTGTCTCAGCATGATAATTCACCAATACAGAGCGAGACTTGAGACGGAATGGTTTGATGAACACGAAGGTGAAGTTGAACTTCTCCCGTGGCCTGCACAGTCATAATAAATATGCTTAAATCATGTTGGCCTACTAGAATGCAGCTTTTTTACGTTTGAGTGAATTGTTTGCTTGTGATTATTTCCTACTGCCTTTTTATAATGGCTATGATTGTTAATTTAAATATTGTTGTTCAACACATATTATTTGATATAAATAATATGCTGTATTTGGTATTGAGAAATTGTTCGTTAGTGATCGTGATATGGTTATGCCATTAGATGGCAACAAAGACTGTTATTATGAGCGAGTCTGAACAAGGAAGTTGTTTTAGGGTTGTCATGGGAAAACTTTTACTAGCGGACATTCAAACAGATTTTTTATAATGGTGTGGCGAACAGGACGGCCGAGGGACGTGAGAGAACGGCGCGAGGCCGGTGGTGCGATTGCTAATGAGCAACACATGTGAGGCACACCGGTCTCGCATCTCTCACGGAGGAGCGGAAGCATAAAGGAGGAGCGACGACGTTGATGATCGAGAGACCGGTGTGCCTCACATGTGTTGCTCATTAGCAATCGCACCACCGGCCTCGCGCCGTTCTCTCACGTCCCTCGGCCGTCCTGTTCGCCACAAATGGATATAATATTATGGACTTTAACCTGAAGAATGAATGCTATATCAGATGCAGGTAAGGTCGTTTAGTCGACCTCTCTCTCATAATACCATAATACTCTTCATAATACAACAAGCTTCAATGAAGCGACTCCACGTTCAACAAAAAAAGTGACGTTTTAGACTTAGTAACTGAGGCTTGAGCTCAACTGTCAAACTGTCAACTTGAGATTTGAAGCTTTGGCGGAGGTAAGTAGTTCTGCTCAAAAGAGGGGTCTTATTTATTTACTCACTTGTGCCCTCGAACTGTTGTATAAACTCAATATCACACTCGTATCCGTGCGATATGGTTGTATATCAGCACAATGTGATTACCTATGGCTGAATCACACCCATGCTGACAGCCAAATTGCACTGCTGCTCGTGTGCAGAGGTGGGCACAAATACATCAAAAACTATTTTGTTACAAAATACAAATACTGGCTCATGAAATGTAACAAAATAAAATACAAAATACTGATGTGAAAATGTATTTAAATAACAGGGGTAGGTCATTTGTATGTAATCATACGAATTTGGCAACTCGTAAAATATGAGTGAGGTCGTATGAATTGTTACGAATTAGCCACCTCGTAAAATTCCCACGAATTGTCCTCTACAGGGCCTGAAATAGCTCCCTCTGACGTAAATGGCGTGAATAGCTAAGTTCACATCAATGGTGTGGTAGGCTGCCCTTGATAGCAAAACGTGTTTGATGTAGGCTACGTAGCCATATTATCACCGTTACTCTACTCGTGCCTTAAGGCTTGAATAAGTGTAGAGAGAGATTTCCTCACCACTGGCTAAGGGAGGGGAAACAGCCAACTATATGTTATGTACACTAACAGCTTTAATGAGGAACTTTATTGAAAGGTCGATAACAAAAATAGTAGCAATAACACAACTATGCTAATAAAGAGAAAACTAAACCATTGTCATTTGGGCTAGTTGTTTTTAAGTACAACCAACTTGGCAAAATCATTTACTATGATGATTTTTCTTAAGTATTTAAGTATTTCAAATACTCTAAATACATTCCCTCAAAATATTTTGTTACAAACTACATTTTATTTTTTCCACACCTGCAAAATACAAATTACAAAATACACTAAAGTAATTAAATACGTATTTAAAATACATTCAATTGAAATACTGCCCATGTCTGCTCGTGTGATATTGCTCAAATATTCTGTTCAATTTCATTCCCTTGTTTGTTGTACCTGTGCTTTTCCTGCCCCGAATGGGTCCATTAGTGGACTTTGTGTTGCGTGTATTGCTAAATTGCGACATGGGTCACCTGACCTCTATTACAGTCTGCATGAGTAGGGAACGGAGACGTTACGTCGGAATGACGACGAATGGGGTTTCGCTTAGAAAGCCTATGAACTTCGAGTATTAAAAAAACAGCCAATGGCAAAGAAATGCCATGGGTCTGCGGAATATGCATGACGTAACTCCGCCCCACCTCGTGGGTATAAAAGGAGGACGCCAGCAACATGCAGTTATGTTTCTTCGCTGAGGAGCCAAGACTGAACTCAAGCATTTGGAAATACACAAATGACCCGAAGGAAACATATGGAGAATACTGGGGTGTCCAGCCGCAGGTGGAATATTTCAACCCCAGGGGTGGCAAGGTGGCTTGCCAAGGGAAAGACACATGCTCAGAGAGGCTTACAGTGGAAATACACGTGTGGGGGTAGCTCCGGGGAGGGACCATGCACACGGGAGGCACCTAGCCGACACACAGGCAATAGACATTGGCGCTAGCATCAGGGGTGCTGGAGGAACTCAGGGCTTGCTGAGAAGCTCACCTGAGGAGAATATCGCACGTATCCAGTCCGTGGAGTGGAATGGCGAGCAAGCGAAGACACCTGAGCTGGTCCAGTACTAGCTAGTTGAAGCGAGTACATGAGAGGACACTGGCTCCACTCAGAGATTGTAGAATCTGGCGAATGTGTTAGGTGTCGCCCAGCCTGCAGCTCTGCAGATGCCTGTTAGCGAGGCACCATGCGCTAGAGCCCAAGAGGATGCCACACTCCGGGTGGAGTGGGCAGTCACACCAAGGGGACACGGTCGACCTTGCGGCTGGTATGCCAAAGCAATGGTGTCCACTATCCAGTGAGACGACCTCTGCTTGGAGAGAGCCTTTCCCTTCAGCTTCCCACCATAACAGACAAAGAGCTGGTCTGAGGTCCTGTAACACTGCGTCCTGTCTACATAGGCGCGGAGAGCGCATACTGGACAGAGCAGTGCCAAGGCTGGGTCTGCCTCCTCCAAGGGCAGCGCTTGCAGGTTCACCACCTGGTCCCGGAAGGGAGTGGTAGAAACCTTGGGCACATATCCAGGCCGGGGTCTCAGGATCACGTGAGAGTAAGCCGGCCCGAATTCCAGGCACGCTTCGTCAACGGAGAATGCTTGTAGGTCCCCAACCCTCTTGGCAGAGGCCAATGCAACCAGGAGCCCTGTCTTCATTGACAGGAACTTAAGCTCCACTGATTGCAGAGGCTCAAAGGGAGCACTCTGCAGGGCAGTTAGAACCACTGCGAGGTCCCAAGAGGGAATGAGAGGAGAGCGAGGAGGATTCAGTCTCCTCGCTCCCCTCAAGAACCTGACGACCAGGTTGTGCTTCCCTAAAGATTTACCTTCCACTAAGTCATGGTGTGCGGCAATAGCGGCAACATAAACTTTGAGGGTGGAGGGAGACAGCCTTCGCTCCAACCCATCTTGAAGGAAGGAAAGCACGACACCTCCGGGGGTCTTCTCGGCGAGAAGAGCACCAGTTGACGAAGAGGTTCCACTTCAACGCATAGGCGTGTCTCGTGGATGATGCTCTAGCGGAAGTGATGGTAGCCACCACCGCTGGTGGTAGGGTACTCAAACCTGCCTCGTCCCATCCAGGAGCCACACGTGGAGGTTCCAAAGATCGGGACGAGGGTGCCACAGGGTGCCCCGTCCCTGAGAAAGGAGGTCCTTTCTCAGAGGAATTGGCCAAGGAGGTGCTGTCACGAGGAGCACCAGTTCGGAGAACCAAGTCCGGGTGGGCCAGTACGGCCCAACCAGAAGGACCTGCTCCTCGTCCTCCTTGACCTTGCGCAAGACCTGCGCAAGAAGGCTCACTGGGGGAAACGCATATTTGCGGCCCTGCGGCCAGCTGTGCGCCAGAGCATCCGTGCCGAGCGTGCCCTCGGTCAGGGAATAATACTGGTCGCAAAGGGTCGAGTCCTGGGAGGCAAACAGATCTATCTGTGCGTCCCCGAACTAGTCCCAAATCAGCTGACCCGACTGGGGATGGAGTCGCCATTCTCCAGGGAGGGGCTGAAGCTGTGAGAGCTCGTCGGCTGCACAGTTCAGGGCTCCGGGAATGTAAATGGCTCGAAGCGACCTTAGATGCTTCTGACTCAATAAAAGGAGGTGGCGAGCGAGTTGCGACATACGGCGGGAGCGTAGACCACCTTGATGGTTGATGTACGCTACAGTGGCGGTATTGTCTGATCGGACTAGTACGTGTTGACCCTTGAGCAACGCCCGAAAGCGGTGCAGGGCAAGGCGTACTGCCAGCAACTCGAGGCAATTGACATGCCATAGGCGCTGGGGTCCTGTCCAGGAGCCCGCGGCAGCATGTCCATTGCACATGGCGCCCCAGCCCGTGGTGGAGGCATCTGTTGAGACAACAACATGCCGGGAAACTCGTTCCAGGGGGGCACCTGCCCTGAGAAAACTGAGGTTCGACCACGGGGTGAAGGTCTGACGGCAGGTCGGAGTAATTGATACTCGGAGCGTGCCTTGTTGCCATGCCCACCTCGGGACTCGGTCGCGAAGCCAAAGCTGAAGCGGAATCATATGAAGCAATCCGAGCGGCGTCACCGCGGCTGCAGATGCCATATGCCCCCGGAGCCTCTGAAAATATTTCAGTGGAACCGCACTCTTGCCCTGAAATTGTCTCAGACAAGTCAGCAGTGACTGTGCGCGCTCGCTCGTAAGCTGCGCGGACATGGCGACCGAGTCGATGTCCATACCGAGAAAAGAGATCCTCTGCACGGGGCAAAGTTTGCTCTTCTCCCAGTTGACCCGAAGGCCCAGACGAGCTAGGTGCCGGAGCACAAGGTCCCTGTGTTCGCAAACCTGGTCTCGAGAGTGAGCTAGGATAAGCCAGTCGTCAAGATAGTTCAGGATGCGAACCCCGTGAACCCGAAGGGGAACAAGGGCTGCCTCGACGACCTTCGTGAAGACGCGAGGAGACAGGGCTAGCCCGTAAGGGAGAACCGCGTACTGGTATGCCTGCCCCTCGAAAGCAAACCGGAGGAACGGTCTGTGTCGAGGAAGAATGGAGACATGAAAGTAGGCGTCCTTCAGGTCGATCGCTGCAAACCAATCCTGGGGCCGAACACATTCGAAAATGCGTTTGGCGGTGAGCATCTTGAACGGCATCCTTTGAAGGGAGCGGTTTAGCATGCGCAAGTCCAGGATCGGTCGTAACCCACCGGTTTTCTTGGGGACAATGAAGTAAGGGCTGTAGAAGCCGGACCTCATCTCGGCTGGAGGGACAGTCTGGATTGCACCCTTCGCCAGCAGGGTGGCAATCTCTGCTCTCATAATGGGGGCATTGCCACCGACCAGAGTGGAGCGGACTCCCCTGTAGCGGGGAGGAGACCGTGCGAACTGAATCGCATAGCCGAGCCTGATGGTTCGGGCGACCCAGCGGGACAGACGGGGAAGCTCTAGCCAGGCTCCCAGGAACTGAACCAGCGGGGTCATGCGAACCACAGGCGTCCCCCCGGAGGGGCAGCGAAGCAGAGTAACTGGCCCAGACGTGGACGGCATAGCGGCCCGGTGTGGGGGCACAGTTAACAACCGCGCCCTGGCAGAGGGGGCCAGGGAAGGACCAGGAAGGTCGTCCCGAGGGGGCCTGCTCTGCCAGGGGTCTGACGACAGAGCGGGACAAGGGTGAAGCGGTCCGTGGACGGCACGCCGTGTCAACCGACTCTGGGACAGAGGGGGACGAGGAGAGCACGGCTTGGGGGCGGCGCTCTGTGTCGTCCGAGAACTCTGTGAGCTCAGGGATGAGAGGATGTTTCTTTCTTTAACCACATTAGGGTGCTGCCCACCCGTGGGTGAGCAGCGGGGAGTGGAGAACAAAAGATTCTCCCCCGGGGGAAGGAGTGGTCCTGCTACCATCTCCTGCGAAACAACCATCATCCCTGAGCAGCCCGTCTCAGGTGCGCCTTAACCCGGCGCTTGGCGGGGGCGGGGCTGGAGAGGGCTGTGGCGCCTTCCTACGGCTTCCTCCGCGACTGGGCCTGGGTGAAGGCTGCTGCTTTGGCCGAGCGGGAGGGGCGGGAGCCTTAGAAGGGCGCCCTCGGTGGGAAACAGGCTGAGACGTCTGCCCGGCCGACGTCGAGGCAGCAGCGGGTCGGCGGGGCAGAATGTGTTTAATGGCCTCAGTCTGTTTCTGTGCAGTTGAGAACTGTTGGGCAAAATCCTCAACTGCGGCGCCGAAGAGGGACAGGGGTGCATCGAGCAGACGAGTCCGCTCGGTATCCAGCATGTCGGCCAGGTTCAGCCAGAGATGTCTCTCCTGGACCACCGAAGTGGACATCACCAGGCCCAGGGAGCGCGCGGCTACCTTCGTCGCCCGGAGGGCAAGGTCGGTTGCGGCGCGCAGCTCATCAAAGAGCCCTGGGTCTGTCCTACCCTCGTGCATGTCTCTGAGCATCTGGGCCTGGTAGACCTGCAGAGTGGCCATCGCATGCAAAGAAGCAGCTGCCTGTCCCGCCGCTCTGTAAGACTTCGCCACCAAAGTAGACGAAAATCTACAGGCCTTGGATGGGTGCTTAGGCTCGCCACGAGAAGAAGCACTCTGAGGACACAGTTGCATCGCAACTGAGCGTTCAACCGGGGGAAGCCCAGTGTACCCACGGGCAGCTGCCCCATCGAGTGGAGGAAAGGCGGATGAGACCAGCGAGCGGTCCCGAGAAGACAGGGGGGTCTTCCAGGACTTCGAGATCTCATCATGCACGTCTGGGAGGAAAGGTATTGGGGTTTGCCGTGGACGCGGGTCGGCGGCCTTACCCAAAAACCAATCGTCTAGCCGCGAGCCCTCAGGACAGGGTGGAGGCCTCCACTCTAGACCGATGCTCGCGGCTGCCCGGGAAAGCATGGCCGTCATCTACGGATCAGACTCAGCATCGCTACAGACATAGCATCGTCCTCTGTAGCTTCAACCTAAACTCGCGGGCCACCCGAAGGTCGACCCGTGGGAGGTTCACTAGCAGGCACCGTCACAGAAGAGGGAGGCTGGGGTCGCGGACAGATGGTCGGCGCCTTGTTCCAGACCGTAACCCTCAGGTCACCCTGGCCACCAACCGAAGTAGCATCCCGCGAGGGAGCACTAGATCGGGTTGTGGATGAGGGGACTCTCACTCTTGCGAGTTCATTGAGTCTCGACCTAAGTGACGCGATGGTCATGTTCCCACAGAGAGAACATGAGTCATCCACGAGCGCTGCTCTAGCATGATCCATGCCCAAACATACTAGACAGCGCTCGTGCCCATAAGAGTCAGACACTAATCTGCCGCAACCAGAAGTGCACGGGCGAGCCATCTTTAAAAAGACGTGCCGCGTGCAAGCTCTTTTGTGAGAGAAACACTCTGAGTGTTGAAGCGCCCGGGGAGACACGCACTCACTGGCAAACCACTGCACAGATAAGCAGGAAGCACGCGCTTGCTGGAGATCGCCATCACACCAACACCAGAGGAACTCGTTTGTGAAGCTGACAATTCAGAGATGGCTTGTAGAGTGAAGAGAAACTCTTGGCTCCGAAGCGAAATATAACTGCATGTTGCCGGCATCCTCCTTTCATACCCACGAGGTGGGGCGGAGTTACGTCATGAAAATTCCGCAGACCCATGGCATTTCTTTGCCATTGGCTCGTTTTTTAATACTCGAAGTTGATAGGCTTTCTAAGCAAAACCCCATTCGTCGTCATTCCGACGTAACTCGGAGTGACCATGAAAGGGAACTGCACAATTATCCTTCTAACATTTATCTTCAAATAAGATAGACAAACCTGTCAAATAGGTAAAGTTGAAGACGCAATCCTTAAAGAAATTGTGTTTCTAAAAGGGACTCTAACCAATTTCAAAGCAAATAAAAAAGCAAACTTATTCACCAATTTTCTTTATTTTATTTAAGTACCTATACATTGTGGAATTATTTTTTTTAATATAAATGGAAATACTAGATTTCATTATTTATTTATAAGTACTTATTCAAAATAACCAATGCACCAATTTGTAGTTTATTTAATCAAACATTTCATAACAATTTTAAGTATTCAGCAAGTGCAATAAATGTATAATTGATGCACATATTGGAGCATTCATATCTGACTATTCATAAACATTCATAAACAACTCCATCGATTGAAGTAAGAAAACATTCAAACATGACCTTGGCTGTGCTAGCTTAATGATGAGCTATGCTTTATTCAATGTAACATTGAATTTAGTTCAAATTCTCTGAAAGTAAAAGTGGGTAATTAAGTATTTGGCTGTATATTTCATTGCATTGTCACCTCAGTATCTCTCGCTCAGTATCTCTTTAAAAAGTCTATAAACAACAGTAATCACTATAATTAATAAAAAATAAATATTGATGTCCCAGCACACACACATACTCGCTCTCGCTCTCACACACACACACACACACACACACACACACACACACATCATTTTGTATGATTTATAAGCTGTTTTCCTCATGGGAAGGAAACAAAAAATTCCCAAACAGGTCAAAAATGTCTGGTATTACTATCCTTGTGAGGACATTTGGCCCCCATAACATAGGGTTTACTAGGACCACACACACACAATGTTTTAAACAGCCCTGTCAACATCATATCAGAAAGTACATCGTACAATTGAATCCCCAATCCATGGAGTTGTCCCAGAAAAAGCCTGGTGAAAGCGTTGGGCGTTAAGAGATGAGCCATCACCTGGATCTACATCCTGCTACAGATGGTGTTCTATTTATTGAAAAGTCCCTCTGAACCTCCGTTACCCACAACAGGATCTGTCTGAATATGCCAGTACTCTGCATTAATACCCACTGGCTCCTGTCCAGTGCGCTTGGGAGAAGTTTCTAGTTTTGTGCTCAGCTAGTTTGCTCAATTGAGTTTCAATAGTTAAGTTGAAACTATCATATATATATATATATAAAATCAAAACAGTTAAGGTGTTTCAAAACCTGTTTTCTTGGGAATGTTTTAATCGATAACCAATTTATAGATTTTCCTGTGTGCTCTATTTCACTTTCCATCCTGTCAGTAGCGTCACCTAACAGGCTCACAAGCAGACAGAAGATCCATGTCAGATGAGAAGATGAAAAACAATTCCATCGTTGTTAGGGGCTGTTTAGGGCTTTTTATGCGTTTTGACCGTTCATTTACACGACAGCGGCATTTTGGGGGCCTGGAAACGGGATTCAAAGTGCAAGTTTTTGGACAACGTAAAAAAAAAGTCAAAGAATAGAAATACTGCATTAAATGCCAACTTTTAAAATTTTATTATTATTTAAAATTACATAATTCAAAAGGTGCACTGCATAACAGGAATGACAAACACCATGGGTAGATGTGTGAAATAGGCTAGATGATAATAGGCTTATTAACAAACTCCTGTGAGGCAGAAAAAGCGGTTTTGCTGAACATAGAAGAAAAATACTTTAGCATGGCAAATGCAAACTTAGCTCATTACCACGGTGGCCATGTCTGAACTAGATTTAATGGCTTTGCAAGTGTTTAAATTCGCAGCTAAACCTCATTGCTAATGCATGCTGGTTATTAGAAGAACGAAGGCCTTGGGTTGTCAAAGTGCTTTCAACATCCACATGGGATTTAACTTCAACTCTGGTGTAGCTTCTAGTCACTTCTCTCAGGGGACAGGAACAATCTGGGACATCAGGTTTTTAGAAAACGAACTATTTTTCCTCACCCGCAATCTTACATTTAAATAAGTAAAAGTGATTTATGATTGTAGCTCCACTTGTGGTGCAGAATTTCAATATTGGTGTGTTATTGTGCATTGGATGTTGTTTGGAGTGTTCACAACATCTCCATCCCATTGCTAACGGCAAAAAAAACTCAATTACATGGTCAGGACCAAGCGCTTCAGACTCCAGTGTGGCTTTAAACCATTTCCGTGTTTTGTCCACAAATTGTTGTCGTAAATTGATATCAGTGAGGCGGTAATTTTTTTTCTGCATATTGAATGTAAAACACAACTTACTGTTACAAAGGGGATTTGCGTTTCTGCTGCAACCTCTGATACACCCAATGATTTCACATGGTTTGTATCCAGGCAACCCACAGCAACGTAATTATCATTCAAGTAGGGAAGCATCCACTTTTTTTTTTTTACATGCACGCTCAGCCATTCCCATCGTTTATGGATGAAACTACAAACAAAGGGTTTACAAACCCTGTCACATCCCACTAAATGCACCTAAAATAGCCACAAGTCAAGAACATTTTCTTCTAATGTTTTTCTGCCTTCTGCTTGTATTGCGGTTGAACTTGTGCGACACACTCCCGCGGAAAACATTTACAGCCAATTATGTTTAATGAAGTCTTTGCTTGAGGCGCAAGGATTAGTGCTTAAAGAAATTCTGTCAAACTTCCTTGTTTAATCTAGTCTGTTTTGTTTGAATGCGAGTAAAGCGAGAATCCCATGTCAACAAAGTTGACTGATAGTATTATTCCACAGTAATAACATTTCATGCACAGCACACATATTGGATTTTGTGTGTAGATCATATCGCCATCTTGCATCCTGGGCAAACGGATCTCACTCATTAAGTTTCACGGCTCTATTAGCCTCCATTCTCGGTTTCCAAGTGTTTTCCCGGAGCTCAACGCACACGTGCTCTTCATTTCTCCAGTATAGGTCTGTCCAACAGGTTGTAAAGTGTGTTTCAGGGCTGCAACTCAAACATATTAGCCTGTGAATGGCTCATTTGGCAACAGGAGTTGGTGTGCATCCTTGCGCTGTATCGGGTCGTGGGCGGTCACATCCTGATTACACAGAGTTGGGTAAACACATCAGCAGACTCGGTATTGGGGTTAGGATGTTCTGTACATAAAAACACAAAGACATGCACACATTACCAGAAACATATTGTGAAGAGCGCGAGAGGGTGGAGTAAATAATAAAATATAGAATATAGTTGGGGAGGGGGGTTTGGTAGAGAAAAAGCTGCGCACTAGTTCAGGAGTTGTGTTATTAGACTGACATCATGAAAAACACACGGTGTTCCCAGACTCCCAATCTATTGTTGTCGACTCAAAGCCACAACCAGAAGCTCTCAGAGCAGCAATCCTTAATCAAACCAGGGTGAAAAAAAAACAAAACAATCGCTATTGCTCAGAGCGCGGCCACCACAGGAACTAATAATGGGAAAATTAATGGAGAACAATATGAAGTGGATGATGACAGCTCTTAGTCATTCATTGAATACTCTGCATTAAATCTGTTCAGATCACTGTGTTTACACATTAAAGGACACGATCGCAGTGTAACAGTACCAAGCTATAAAATCCACTCTACAGCCCTATTCGGACCATAATTGTTTCTCACCTTGACATCTGTGAAGGAACATTTGATCTTCCGTGATAAAACAAGTATTGAGAAGAGTTACGGGTTTAAGTTGAGCTCTATACAGACTCCATCTGTGTCGATTACCACAGTAAATCATGCTTGTCCACAGAGCTGAACTTTTTTGAACATTTGAACACTATTTTCAATCTCGGGGTCCATGAAAGGTTCTGCAGAAGGTACATGGAGAAAAATACAGAGAAAAATCGAATCAATCCCTTTACAAATTTTAATGACATTTATTTTTGAATGAGAATATTATATGTTATATATATATATGCTTATATATTTTTTAAATAAAAATGTTATAAAATATATAAAATATTGTATATAAAATTATCTTCTCCATGGACCTTCTGCATACATTCATGGACTTATCATAAAATATATATCATTATATAATAATATTAGTGCTGTCAAATGAATCGTGATTGATCACATCTAACATAAAGGTTTGTAAATATTATATATATAGTAGTACACACACACACACACACACACACATGTTGGTGCAACAGCATTATGAGGACTCTCCATAGGCGTAATGGTTTTTATACTGTACAAACTGTATATTCTATCCCCTTACCCTGCCCCTATCCCTAAACCTACCCATCACAGGAGACATTCTGCATTTTTACATTTTTAATAAAACATTGTTTTTTATGTTTTTTAAGCTATTTGAATTATGAGGACTTTTGAAATGTCCTCATAAACCACCTAGAAGTTGTAATACCAGTGTAATACACATGTCATTATACAAATTTGTGTTCTCATAAATCACATAAACCAACCCACACACACACACACACACACACACACACACGGGTGGCTGCTAACAGGAAGCGCACAACAAAGGACAATTCAATACAAATAATCCAAAAAGCATAACAAGAACACTCAGGGAAACAGAATGGAAAACCCTCTAACACTGAAGACACCAAACAAAAAACTGAAGGAAGACAGAAAAAAAAAGCTAATTTATCAGGCAACAGGTAAATGGGATGATCAATCAAGGGAACAAACAGGCACACACTGGGAAACTGGGGCACACAGGTGAACATACTCAGAATTTAAACAGTGAAACATAGCCAAAACAGAACATAACTGAATATAACCATTACAGTAGCTCACCCTCCCGGAAGGTGCCATAAAGAGTCCATCTGAGGAGGGATGGAGGGGGCTCTGGTGGAGGACTTGGAGCTGGAGAGGGGTGAAAACAAACAGAGACAGCAAAACAGTCAATGGGGGAGTGGAGGGTGGGAGGAGCCAAGGGGGAGCAAGAAGCAGTAGCAGCCAGGCAGGGACCCAGACCACCGCCAGCATGATGGTCCAAGGCGGAGTCGCAGGAAGGAGAAGCCATAGTGGAGGCCTGGGAGGAGGGACCAGGGATGCAAACTCCTGCGATGTAACTGGTTGTGGTGAAGACCCAGACAGAGCTAAGGAGACACGGAGCCAGGGTGACACGTACGGCCACGGTGGAGCTGATGGCTCATGGGACCCGGAAGACCGTGGTGGAGCCGGAGCAACTGAGGATAACAGCGGAATCAGAGGGAAGGCGGAGCCGGCAGCAAGGAACCCTGTGGCGGAACCAGGGTGACGCCTAACCAGGGTGGAGATGGAGGCATGAGGGGCAACAGTGGAGATGAGGGAGCATGGAGCCAAGGCGGAGCTGAAGGGTCGGAGGGCCAAGCTGAAGTCTGGGGCTCGTGGCTGGAGGCGGAGATGGGATCCTCACACTAGGATGGAGCTGGGGACTGGAAGGCCAGAGGCGGATCCACACCACCACATGGAAGCAACTGAGGATGAGCCAGAGGGACAGAGAAACCAGCAATGGCAGGGCTGGGGAAATGGCCGGCTTTGATAGAGGAGGCAGGAGAGGGAGACTGGACGGGAACTCTGGAAAGACCGGAGACGCAGGAGACTTGAAGCTGTGCTGGACCAGCGTATACAAGAGATCCAGGGGTTTATCCTCCTCAAATACCTCTAAAAATGTCCAGAGGCCAGGCACAACTCATCCACAGTGGCGGGGGTGTGGGTGGAGCTTCCCTCCATGCCCTCAAACTCCACCAGCACTCCCTCAATGATGGCCATTTTTTGTGCGATTACTGTTTTAGTTCGGTGTTCTGTCATGGGTGGCTGCTAACAAGAATTCAATACAAATATTTTTTCATCCAAAAAGCATAACAGGAATACAAAGGGAAACAAAGTAGCAACACTCTAACACTGACGGCACCTAACAAAGAACCGAAGGAAGACAGGACTTAAATACACAGAAGAACAAAAAAGTTAATTTATCGGGCAACAGGTGAATGGGATGATCAATCAAGTGAACGAACAGGCACACACTGGGAAAATGGGTCACACAGGTGACCAGACTCAGAACTTAAACACAATGAAACATAGCCATTGCAGAACATAACTGAATATAACTCTTACACACACAGAAAAGTTATATATTTACAAACTTGTATGTTAGATGTGATTAATTGCAAATAATCGATTTGACAGCACTAAATAATATATATGATTATATATAATGTATGATAAGATGTTACCAGAAAAATGTATAGGCCATATAGGCTATATATGACAGAATAAAGTTACTGGCAGAATATGGGAAGTTGTGTGTGGATTGATGATTCACAGTGAAACACGAGTTGCATGGTGATGCTCCAGAGCAGTCTTTGAAAATCTACTGAGAAATATAATAATAAATGCATCTCTAGCACAGTGAAGCATGGATGAAGAGACTGTCATTGTGTGAGGAGCCTTTTAGCTGCTGGTATTGGTGAACTGCTTCATTGTGAAAAGTCCTTTAAAGGAATAGATCAACCAAAAATGAAAATTACCTCATGATTTACTCACCCTGAAGCCATCCTAGGTGTATATGACATTCTTCTTTCAGACGAATACAATCGGAGTTATATTAAAAAATGTCCTGGCTCTTCCAAGCTTTATAATAGAGTGAATGGCTGAAGAAAATTTGAAGTCCCAAAGGTTGTCTACAAGTTGAGGAAAGCTATTTCATGCTAAGTTACTTTATCTACCGTATTTCTGCAATACTTGCTAATTTCCTGTCCAGTGTTTAGCGATTAAAATGGTTAAGACCATTAGAAGAACACTAAATATTTTGCCAATTTTGGCTTGGCCAATTTTTTATTTGCCCAGGTGTGTGTAGCCTATATATATATATATATATGGCTGTGGGAGAACGGCGCGAGGCCAGTTGCGTGATTGCTGATGAGCGACACCTGCGTGACGCACCGGTCTCGTATCTTTCACAGAGGAGCGGAAGCATAAAAGGAGGAGGGACGAAGGTGAAGGACGAGAGAGGCCAGGCCTGGATTTACGTTGTGTTGTTTGTGTTTTATTAGGTGATAGCAGTCGTCCGTGAGGGGCTGCTGTCTTTTACTTTCGTTTTATATTTGTTTTATTTTCATATTACATTTTTGAATGCCGGTTCCCGCCTCCTTCTTCCCATAACATCTGAACTGCGTTACATATATATTCCATGTTTTAAAAATTCATTTATTTTGGCTTGCAAAGTGTCAGATACTTGCTTTAAGAATGAATTTACCACACAACTCTGGTGTTTGTCAAGAGTTTGTAATTGGATCATAAGATTTCCCATCCAAAATACAAAATGTGCTGCTCATCGCCTGTGATGATATTTTCAGAAGGGCTCCAATTTGGAAGGCAATAAGTTGTTAGCTCACATCCCCATGCGAAACAATTATCATCATGAATAGGCCTTAAGTTAACTGCCCTTTTAACTCATATATTCTCTAAATGGATCTGTCTTGTGTAGTTGTTCATCCAAGGATGGACTATGGACAGGGTCAATGAAGCCAGTCTCTGACAGTCAGGGACCTCCAGCTAAGAGGTCAACAACAGGAAACAAGTCACTGTGTATGTAAAACTGATGTAGATAGATGGACAGGACTTGTATGCCAGAACCTTGTGAGCATCATATGTGAAGGCTCCTCCTAAACAAACAACATATAGATGAATTACATACACCCTTTGCAGAGAAGATACTGTAATCCCAGAAGGCTCAGTACATAAGCCGAGTTTCCACCGCAGGAACTTTCCCCAGTACCTAGGGACTTTAGGCTGGTACTTGGTGTGTTTCCACCACAGGAACCACGGTCTAAATGAAGTTCCGGGTAAATATTATCCCCTCCAAAAGTCCTTGCTTGTGAGGTAGAACTTTTTCAAAGTCCAGGAACCTTCAGGGGTGGGAATTGGGTGCTGAACATGCTGATTGGTTGAGTTCATGCCGCATTTTGATTGTTTGACTCCACGCAGTATTTTATTTCAACCACCATTTGTTGCGGTGCGTTCAGTAACAGTTTTTTGCTATTCGAATCAACAATGGAGTTTAAAAACTACGTCTGATGGACCGACGACGAGGTTGAGGCTTTATTAAGCTTAAATTCAGAGGATAAAATCCAATGGGAACTGTAAAGTAGCATGCAGTCCTATGCCACCAGACTATTTGCCTAATCTTCACAGTAATTTAGACCGTGGTGGAAACGCAGACAGCAACAGGTCTGGGGGGAAAAAGTTCCTGGGACAAATTGTTCCGGGTAATTTTGGTGGAAATGTCCCACCCCGCAAGTTCCTGAACTTTGAAAAATTACTACCTTGCGAGCAGGGACTTTCCGAGGGGGAAATTTATACCCGGAACTTCATTTAGAGCCTGGTTCCTGCAGTCGAAACACACCGAGAACCACCCCAAAGTCCCTAGTTCCTGGGGAAAGTTCCTGCGGTGGAAATGCGGCTTATTTTACCCAATGTGTGTCGAATGTAGACATGCTTGTGGAGCACCAGGTTTTCAGAGTTGCTGCCTAAGTAGTGTATAGTCACCGATCAGTTCCTTTTCAGTTTATTTATGCTGCAAGTGATTAAAAATTATGTATTCATTTTTTTTTTTTTAATTTATCATAGATAACGATCATCGATTTATTAAAGAGGACGTATGATACCTTTTTACATGTTCAGCTTTCTTTAGTGTGTAATGTTGCTGTTTGAACATGAAAAAGGTCCGCAAAGTTACAATGGACAAAGTCACTCGTTATTCTCTATATCAGTGCGCACTGTTTCTGAACTCCCTGAAACGCCTCCGTTGTAGCCTTGAGTTTTCTTACGGGAACAAACATGTCACAATATTCCTTGTTTAAATAATTCCCGCCCAAGGCATACGCAAAGTAAAGGGGCGGGGCCTGGTTGAGTTAGTAGTGATAGTAATTGAACTTATAGTATGGGGCGTGGCATTTCCCAAACATACACCTGAAGTGCTTGACCAATCACAACACACTGATCCAGCCGTCAAATCAGAGCACACTGCACTTATATTAATATAAAAGTTACTTAGTGGTTGTGAAGAGCCCTGCTGTCCTCACTATCCTCTGCAACTTATTCTTATTCCTCATTCATAAGCAGACTTCCACAGAAACCTCCGCAGATTGTAGTGCCCGTCAAGTACAACCTGCGCATGTATGATATATACTGCAATACCGGCGCATAACTGAAATAACAGATCTGTCTATTCACTGCCGATCATAATATCAAATTGCTTGATTGTTCAGCGAATCTCTAAATGTGCCTCAGGTTCATGTACTACACATCACATACCGTACCCAAGTACACGTTCATCTTCAGCCTTTCATCGTCAGATACACTCAGAAATACACTAAAATATGAACATATTGTACAGTGCTTTCATGCATAACATATATAAACAATAATATATATTATTGTGTGTGTGTGTGTGTGTGTATATATATATATATATATACATATATATACACAACCATTCCGCATAATTCCACAGATTTTTCCAAAAGTTTAGCACAGAAATCACAAAAAAAGTGTGACCCTGCTCATATGTTACCATACCAGGCTGTGATATTAAACATTAAAATACTCTCAACGTGACTTTTTTAATATTATGGTGAAATTGCAACATAATTGCAACAGACCACATTCTCCAGGTATTACAGACCTTGTCAGGTTGTGTGTGTGTGTGTGTGTGTGTGTGTGTGTGTGTGTGTGTGTGTGTGTGTGAGAGAGAGAGAGAGAGAGAGAGAGAGAGAGGTGACAGCAGCACCTGTTGGGACAGTTTAATATCCTCTTTACCCACAGAGCTCTGCTGAGGAGAGATGGCACAGGACACAACTAATGTGGTTCTGTCTGCTATTAGCCTCTGGGCGATACAACCGTCCTCGCTCTCTCTCCGTGACCATTAGGAGAACAGCAGGGGTCCTCAGCATTAGGCAGAGTGGCAAGAGTGCAGCACCCTCCCCCATTTTTGTCATTAAAACGCATTAACCTCCTCTGAACAGACCGCCGTGTGAGGAGAACCTCAACTGATGGAAAATACTTTTACACATAGACTCTTTCACAGCTCTTTGATTACAGGGCGCCTCTCCTGAAAGGTTGGTCTGAAAGCAGTCCTCTGATCAGAATGCAGTTTACTTTCCATACAGGCACCTCGGATGCATCTGGAATATCTTCTGCTTTCATTTAACCATCAGACCAGGCATTGTCATGGAAACGATTCCCTCCAGTCTATGGTATATGGAGAAAGAGGAGATAATTGCGTGTGTGAGTGTTGGGGGTGGGCGGGGTCTGCACTTCAAATCAAACTGTTTGCCATCTTTCATTTGATTTGCTCACTGGCATCTCAGATTAATGCTACGCTTTAGGACTCATATATAACCAGATCTCCACAATAAAACCGAGAACTTCTGAAGCATTAAACTGATGTAAAAAAAAAAAAAAAACTAGCTGCCTCTCAGATTTCTAAGCCAAGTGGTTTAATTCATTAATTTGTATTTATTATGAGTAATGATCAAAAGTAATTTATTTTTATTATATGTATTGTATATTGATTTTTTTTTTACACGCTGCATCAATACATCGTATCGTTTGTCATTTAATCGATGTATCAATCCATATCGATGTTTAGAGGGTATGCTGACGTCACTTTCCCGCGGGAACACGACCCCTCAGCCGGACTGAGTGGCAAAAGAGCTGCAGCGTGACGGGATTTAACAGGGGAACTGCGGGAACGAGAGTAAAACAAACAATGGTGGGACTCGATATAAGTGTTTCTTACAACTTACCAAAGATCCAGTGATCCATGGATATTGATGCAGCCATCGTGTTTCCTGACATTTATCTTCCTGATTTTGACGCCTGTGAAATACGTGAAGCAAATTTGCCTGTGAACACTTTATATAAATACAATATAAGAAGGTCTAAATCCGGGTGATCACTCATATCAATGTTATATAGGCTATCATCATATCGTCCAGCCCTAAAACTAGTAGCATATAGGTTTTTTTTCAGTTTATTTAAAAAGATCCGATTATGTGTAATAAGCTGACAACACGTGGTCATGTAAAAGCGGAAACCCGTTTTCTTTTATCGGAGTAGGGTCATAACCGGTTTAAGCATAAACCGGTCGACACAGGTAGTTTTTTGCCTCTTACTCGGATTTTGAGCGGTATGTAAACGCATTAACCTGCTTTCTGTCGGCTTATTGAAGTGCGCATGTGTGAAATGTGACAGAAACGCATCCTTAGTGCAGATTTAAACACATCCAGACAGAGTGAGCATTTTGCAGGAAAGGAAGGAAATATATCACAAACGCAGACTCTTTCATGACCCACAAAATGATAAAAATGTCCTCTCATCTCGTGCAGCAGAAGTAGAAGTGGTTCAGTGAAAACGCTGCATCTGTAACTGAGAGGATAATATATGAGCTGTAAGTTTACCGCTGACATGTTGCAATCTTTATTCAACATCAACC
Organism: Meda fulgida; assembly: GCA_030578275.1. Lineage (NCBI taxonomy): Eukaryota > Metazoa > Chordata > Actinopteri > Cypriniformes > Leuciscidae > Meda > Meda fulgida. The sequence continues at coordinate 15,868,306 of CM060637.1, read as the reverse complement.
GACATAACAAATGAAATACTCAAAGTTACATACGCAAATTATTATTTAGTTGTCACACAGGGTCATGGCCTGATTTATTAATAAAGTCATGTAAACAAGGTTTACTTGCGTTGTCATGGTTACTGGTTTGCATGTAAACGGGTAAACTGGTTATTTCAATAAGCTGATATTTGTGAGTTATCAGCTTACTGGTGTGCATGTAAGCGTGCTTAATGATAACTGCAAATCCACCTTTCGCTGCCTGGAGTCAAGTTGTTTCTATAAATTGCAGCGATCCATTTGCTTCTCTGTTCTGTAGCTTTTGGCAGTCTGTAAAAATATACCTCCGATTTTTGTCAAATGTAGTTGTACAGTCATTTGCAAAGCTCTTTCCAGGTTTAGATATGTTTTTTGTTTTTCGCAGCATTCACGCTGAAAACCAATGCTGCCGCTCAGTCTTTTGGCCACTCAGTGGGCATAACCGCAATCACAGCTGACGATGATGTCCCACGCATACCCTCTATTGTTACTATATAGAGAGAGAGAGAGAGAGATTTTTTTTTTTTTTTAGTAAAGTTAAATGGTAAATGTTAGGTTAGAATTCAAATCTGTCCACCTACAAGCTAAATTAAATCTGTAGCCCAAGACTAACACATCTTAAATTCTTGCATTCATATATAGAACTAAATTGTTACAGACTGTTTTTATTCTTCAGTTTAAAGTGAAAAATACATCAATTAGATGCAAGAGAAGAACCTTGGAGTGACTTTTTGAAGCCAAAATGAATAGTTTTAACTGCGCAAAGCAAGATGAATTAAGTTGAATCTAGAATAAGTGCATAAATTCATCTTATCTCATGTTTAAAACATTCAGAGTGGCACCTTAGTGTGGAGGGTTGTGCAATAATGCTCACCACTGAATATATAAATTTAGTGTTAAATAGCTTCTTTAAAGCCAAATAGAGCTAATACAGGCAGAACAGGGAACAGGGAGAGTGACAGATTGATGAACTGTTGGAATTAATGAGATGTTGACATGCAAGGGGTCAAACTCTTGCTGTGGAAGTTTAAAGGCAAAAGCGATATGCAAATTCTACATGAATATTCTCCATCTTTTTTATCTCTTTCATGCTTAATGGTAATGGATACCCCAGGGGAAACCATAAATCTTGATCTTCCTCTGCCTTATGGAAATATGTTCACCTTAATGAACTTGATTTTCAGATGGCAAACAAGAAATGTGTTACTGCTAATCTTGATGAGTTGAAAAACGTTGTTTACTTTTCACTATGCAGAGAGGACCTGTAGTTATTTCTCAGTTGTATTAAGTAGCATAATCTCATGAATGATGATGATCTGCAAACATTTTCAGTGGTTTTATCCTGAAGGAATCATGTTGCCCAGGGACTCACAACATAAAATATGCCACAACACAAAGGAATTAATAGGAAAGGCATTTTAGGGAAGCTACCACAGAAGTGCTCAGGACAATGCATTCGTTTGACTGAAAAAGGTGTGTTGCTCATGGCTCATCGGCAGCAATTTCACAAGATTGTGCCGCTGTAAATATTAAATAATTTTCCTCAGAGAAGGAAAAACACACTGACCGGCACACAAGACTGACCCAGTTTCTACAGTTGGGACAGAATAAGGGCAAGTGCTCCTTATGTGTAACCCTAATCTGTCTATCTTGAATTAGCTCCGAAACTAGACGGTCATGGGATAAATTCTGCGATTATGTCCCGCCCACAGACGTTCAGTGTCTCTGAGGTGAATGAGGAGTGGGCTGGCCTGGACTCTGGGCTTCTGCGTGATGAATGGAGGGTCTGTCGAAAGACTGCATCTCCTTTTGATTGACAGCGATTTTGTACAATAAAAAGTCGCTGACGCTGAAGCTATTCGAGCTCAGTCCCATCCCATTGCAAGTGTACTCGAAAGACAAACTGCTGTAACCTATTTCTTGGTATTTGCTTGGCGAAATTGCTTGCCAATTTTCATCATACATTTCACAGTTTTACCTAATTCCCACATTTCCTCCGTCGATGTCAAGTGCCTTGTTACATGTTTCATGTGCGGGGCATGGAGTTTGGATCCCGGCACATCTGTCTAGTTTGGTTTCAGTTTTGTGTCGGGATTAAGACATTCGTGCTCCGCGTGTTTGTTTTCTGTTGTGAGCGCACAGGATGAGCTTAACCTCATTTTTCGTGCGCTCTGTCTTGTCGTGTGAGCGTGCGTTTTCGTGTTCGCTCAGGCTGTATGCCCTTCTCTCCACGTGTGTTTTGTAGCACGCACTTTGTGTTTACATCGGCCGCGTGCTTTCATGTCATGTTTTGTCTTGTGCTGTGTAGCACACAGTTTGTGTTTTACACTAGCTGTGTGCTTTCATGTTGTCATGTTCTGTGTGAACATGTGGGTCATGAGTGTTCTCATTGTTCTTCATTACTCGTTTTGTGTGAGCACATGGCTTGTGATTTGTTTTACTGGCCATGTGTTTGTGTTTTTTGTCATGTTTGGTGTGAGCGCATGGATTGTCATGTGTTTCCTTGTGCCATGTGCTCTCCTGTCGATTGTGTCGACTCCCATCTTGTTTCCTGATTATTGGTTCATTTGCCCCACCTGTCCTACCTCGGTACCTGCCTTGTTTGCTTCCTATTTATTCTCCTTGTGTTTGGAGTCTTGTGCTGGTTCGTTGCCATTTGTATATTCACCCTGCTGTTTCCCTGCGCTGCGTAACATCATTGCGTACGTTTTCATTTTCCGTCGGTCTTAGTTCACGATGTAACTACAGAAGAGGCAAGTTTTAAATAAGAAAAATATTGAAACTCTTTGGTTGTTTTTTTTGAGAGAGATGCTAACGGTCTAATCAGATTCAATGATCTATGCTAAAAATGCTACCGCCTGACCCGGGGATCGGCTGAATGGATTCAAAAATGTTAAAACTCAACTGTTTAACTCTATGGGAGTTGGAAAATTCCCATTTCCTGTGTGTTCCTTTAAGGTGAATCTGTATTTGCATAAGGTTTGCAAATACAGATCATCCCTTATCATCCCTGATAAACAGCTTTAAATCGCAGCTTGTGTCTTTGATAAATACTAGTTTTAAAAGCCTTTGGCTGAACTGTACAATTAGGCATTTCCAACAACAACAGATTGACATGTCTAAACAAACCCACAGGAGTCGGAACACATGAGCTCAATAGCAGGCGTGCGAGTAGCACTACCATAGTGACATAAACAACATCAACGATCGCTACAGGAATTTACACTGCTCTTGCTGTTGTGCCCAGCAGTATGAATGGATTTTGGGAATTACATCTGAACTCCATTTCCTTTCGAGAAACAAAGCTGAACCACTGACCTCCGCTCTCCTCGCTCTCAATTTTCTCTTTCTCTTTTTTGTCCTGCCCAACTATGGATCGATTGAGGCTCTCAGGGAAATATCCAGCAGGGTAGGTCTGCTACACTGACCCTGTTCTCTCTTTCTTCCCATTCCTCTATATTATATCTTTCACAAAGTATCCTATCTTCCCCACAATACCATAGGTAAGGCCTTTTACTGATGGGTTAACCAGGATAAAGGAAGAGTTTCCGAGGCTGGAAAAGCAAGCGAATTGATAGATAGACAAACAGACAGATATAGATCGATAGATATAGTCATTTTGTTATTTTGTTGTTTTATTACAGTCTGAGGGCCACATCTGTCTACCGAGGTTATATTAACATGAATGCAATTCAATGGAAATTCAATGAAAAGTGTAGCATAAACACCTGGAGAGACTGAGCTGTCAACACAATGACAAATGTAGATTAGACGGGTCTTAAAAACTGTTTGCAATTGAAAATAGAATAAAAATTAATAACTCAAAAGCTACAGCATAACAAAAACATCTGTGATAACAATTTAGGCTCACTATGACATTTCACACTCCTTTCTAAGGCCAGCATATATTAAGATCATATATGACTGAACCATAAAATCCCTTATTCTTTTTATATGGTTATTTGAATACTTGATGTTTATCGACTCTCTTATTAGTGGTGTTTTTTTAAGGTAATTGTCACTATTGTTATTGTTCATACATCGGGTTAGAAATTTGAACAAAACCCTGACCCTAAATAAAACATTTTGGCAGTCGACTCATCACTTGTGTTGTGATTTCTTTGAGAAGTGTGATATTACTAATTTAAATACTTTCATCTGTAGGACAATAAAATAGGCAAAAAAATCCCTTAGACTTATACTGAAAGAGGGATCCGAGCCCTATACAATGGCCAAGAATATCATATAGGCTTTTTGACTTGGGCCAGTAAGTAAACCCACAGCAACAAGGACACCCAACCAACTCCAATATGCAATCAATAATCAAAAATAACCAGAAGACCTACGGACCAACAGATCAACAAGGGCATGTCAGACCCAAACGCAATACACTGGCAATCACTATAAAAGTGTACTAAAACCCGATCAACCATCTACAACTCCCTAACAAATCCACAGCAACTTGTAAGTTGTTAGCAACACCCTGTCAACTATCAATCATCCTAATCCCAAGGCATAAAACATATTAAATAAAGTTAGCCTTGACATTTAAGTGAATTTGGTGACTCGCAAAACCTAAGAAATCGCTTAGCAACACCCTGTCAACCACTCAGAGCACCTTAGCAAATACATTAGCAATAACCTCTCAACCACTCAGAGCACCTTAGTAAATACTTTAGTGACACCATATCAACCACTTTGAACTCCTTAACAACACATAGCAACACCCTGGCAACCACCACAACCATTTTAAGAATCACATAACAAAACGCAACACCCAATCAACCATCCACAACTCCATAATAATTGCACAGCAACCCTTTAGCAACACCCTGTCTGTCAACCACTACTACATAGCAACATTCTGAAAACCACTCATCCTAAGATCGCATAAAACACATTAAATAAAGTTAGCCTCGACATTTAAGTGAATTTGGTGTCTCACAACACCTAAGCAACGACTTAGCAACACCATGGCAACCATTCACAACATCTTAAAACTGCATAGTAACATGTTTAAAACCCCCTTACAATACTTTAGCAACTGTCTTGCAACACCCTGTCAACCACCCAGAACACCTTAGAAACATCCTGGCAACCACCATAAACATAATAAGAATTACTTAAAGCTGCAGTCCGTAGATCTGTTTTGACCTCACTCTGACCGTCACTACGACCTAATAGGATGATAACCTTTGTTCTGCCTTCTCTCGAGACCTTTTGTAAACAAAGTCATACCCCGGAAGCAGAACGTCACATGCTATAAAAGGTGAGACCTTTCTCGCCTTAGAGACCTGGTACAGGTGGTAACTGAATTAATATTGTTATTCACCATTCAATTCATCACCCAAGTGGTGCAGATGCCTTGTGCCCCTGTGAATTGTGATGTTTTATTTTTGTATTATCTGGACAATCACTTAATTCATGCTATATGTGCTTATGAATTGAGATTAGTTTTATTGTATTATTCAGATATTCTGAGGTTAGTTTCTAAACATAATAGCCATTCAATATTATGGGCTATTTCTGTTTTCTTTCAGAGTATCCATCAGTAACCTAGTGAATATACTTCATTACAAAATTTTGGTGAGTATTGTTGCCTTTTGGAGCCCTATATCACTGTTCGCAGCTGTTGGGGTTTTATATAGGCATGCTAAATACGTTCACGTACTAGTGCAGGCCTTTTTTGCTTTGAGTGAGCTTGATATAAACTTCACTGCTGTGCACAGTCATTAGGATTGTGTGTGGCCTTACCTGGTGTGAGGGTATCATGGCCTCTCATTGCTGCTTATTTTGCCAATCAGCAATGGACCCACATGATGGGCATAGGGAATGCCCTTCATGCCTGGCGATGGTTCATTTAAGAGAGGATGTGGATAATCTCTTCAGTGCGGCTTCTGACCTGCCCAGAGGGGAACGACTTCACCGCGCTAATAGAGTGGTAGGGAGAGGGAACGCTCATCGAACAGGCATAGTCATAAGCGTTCTCGCAAGCACTCACGTGATCGCCGACACAAGATGCTGATGTATTATCTCTTCTTGCACCCCACTCGCTAGTTAATAATACACAGCAGACAGAAGGAGAGAGCCAAGGAGAAGGACCCCATACAGATTCTGCCGAAGTGGATGATTTTCCAGCAAATACTCTTGTTGCTAGAGTATTTAGTGCAGCAAAAATTCTTTGTTTGCAGCCTTCTGTGCCTGACCCAGCTCCTGTCGGGGGTGTCTGGGAAGGCATACCTCAGAATAATTCTCTATCTTGCATTCCAGTGGCAGATGATTATGCCTCAATGTTGAGGACAGCATGGAAGAAATCATCTCAGAAGCCTCAATTCAATGCAGGCTGCAGACGGTTGGCTAATGCCCGTTACCCCAAAAAAAACTGGACTGGGGGACATGTCACCAGTAGAACAAGAAATAGCATCATGGACAACTCTGGGACCAGCTTATGCATCTGCTAACCCTCGCTGTCCCAAGAAGGAGTATGCAAAAACTGACTGTCTGATCTCAAGATCCTTTAATGCCACTGCACGTGCAGCTCGTACAGGCAATGCTTTGGCTATCCTCTTAGCAGCCTTACGGAAAACAGTAAGTGCGGATGACCAGGATTCTAGGAACCTTGTTGATTCTGCTCTGGCAGCCCACTCACAATTGACACGTGGGGGACGCTATGTCTTCGGCTGTTTTATGTCGTAGGCAGATATGGCTGGCACAAACCTCTTTGCCAGAGACCATACGAAGCGAACTAGTAAATTTGCTAGTAATTCCTGGTCACGTTTTTAATTCAGATTCTCAGGAGGTGCTGGATGAGGCTGAGCGCTCCATTACAACGAGAGAAGCGGTCTAGTGGGCTTGTCATAAACCAGCTCCAGTCTTGAGACCAAGGTCTCGAGAAACACAAAGGCTGCAGCAACCTGCTTGGTCTAGACACATGAGTGGCAATCCTGTTAGTGTTCAAGGACAGAGCTTTCGTGCCCAAAGACAAAATCCTGCCACTTATCCCCAGAGGAGATTTCAGTCCCGTGGGGGAGCCCAACAGAGAGGTTCACGAATTGGTGCAGGACATGATGGCGGACCTGCATAGGGTTCAGGGGCTGACCGTCGACTGTTCCTCTCAACTTTTACGGGCCAGTTGGGAGAGAGTGGTCTCAGACCAGTGGGTTTTATCCACAATAACTCACGGGTATCGCTACAGTTTCGACGTTTTCAAGGGTCAGAATGACTATTGTCAAGGACCCACTATTGGAGCCTGTATTGAGGGAAGAGGTGCAAGCTCTTTTACAAAAAGGAACAATCACAAAGGTGCCCTTCAACGTACAGCAGACTAGGTTTTATTCAACCTATTTCATAATTCCAAAAAAAATATGGTGGTCATCGTTCCATTCTAGATCTCAGGCACCTCAACCAGTACTTAAAAATTCTTCCATTCAAAATGATTCATACAAAGATGGTAATGGAATCCATACGTTCAGGAGAATGGTTCACGTCCCTGGATTTAAAGGACGTATATTTCCATATTCCAATTTGTTCAGAGCACAGGCCTTTTCTCCGCTTTGCTTTTCAAGGGCCAGGCCTTATAGTTCCAGGTTCTACCATTCGGCCTGTCTTTGGCACCGAGAGTTTTTACTTTGTGATCTCAGCTGCCCTAGCTCCCCTTCAGCTGTGTGGTATGAAAATCCAGCCATATCTGGACGATTGGTTAATTTGTGCTCCTTCTCGAGAGCAGGTGATCAGGAACCCCGAGGAGGGACTAGCTCACATTCAGTCCCTGGGGTTCACTGTGAACTGGAAGAAGAGCAGTATCCAGCCTCAACAGCAGGTGAAATTCCTGGGGCTATATTTCAACTCCATAACAATGGAAGCATGTCTCACTCCCCAGAGAATAGACAGCCTGGAGAAGGCGTTAGGTCCCTTCCAGAAGGGGAAGCTTGTGACAGCCCACAGGGTTCAGAAGCTGGTAGGACTGATGGCGGCAGCATCAATGGTGATTCCCTTAGGCCTACTGAGGACACGCCCGATACAGAGATGGTTCAATTCTTTTCGTCTTCATCCAAAACTTTTCTAAGAGGGTAAAATGGATAAATATAATGGATGGCGAAATAGCACTTGGGAGCACTTCGACTCGGCGCAGTAATACCATCACTGATTACATTACATATTACTGCGCCGAGTCAAAGTGCTCCCAAGTGCTATTCCACCATACATTATAGTTATCCATTTTACCCGCTTAGAAAAGTGCCACGTTTTATTTTGTCACCATACTTGGTCGTGTAACTACTTGTGTAACTGTATTTAAATAGGGAAAACGTGGAGGTGTTTGGTTGCTTCTAACTTCATCTCTGTTTGGATCCTAATGAATGAACTGGGCTAAGTTAAGTGCTATCAAAGTGTCGCCGCGTGCCATAGCGATTGATTGCACGCACTGAGACGAGAGAGGTATGTATCAACTCGTCTTAGTTAAGGGAATAACATAGTTTAATATGAAAAAAACAGTGGAGTGTTCCTTTAAAATACTCCTCATACAGGAGAAAAGCCAGTCAGTAACTTTTACAGAGCTTGCAAATTGTTTTCTTTTAATGCATTTGATAATTCATACCTATAAAGTAGACCTAAAATGACATGAAGATTATTAGTTAAAACATTTCAAAATGTACCTGCAGACAATTTTTCCAGTCATGAATTTTGCCATTGAGGCTTTCTGATAAATAAAAAAATAAATCTCATCCCGTCTCGTTCTCGTGAACCCAATCTCGTGTCTCGTCTCGTGAGATAAGTGTCTCGTCACACCCCTGGTTTCCATTTCTGTGCATTCTAATTTCGAATTTCTAATAACATGTATCTGCAATCAGATGCATATTTTTTGCATTATTCAATATTCCACTGCACTGGAAAAAAAGCTGTCTCTGCGTCCGTTTTGAACCCCTTCAAAACACGGAGTTCATGCCACCATTCAAAAGCCCTTCCCATATTTATCCTTGTTTTCGCATGGGCCCGGTTGCAGTCTCTTTATTTCTGTTGCCACTCCGAAGTCCGAAGTCTTTTTGCATTTTACAACTGGTGAATCTCCAGTTGTCACCTTTCTGGATCCGTCATCAAATTGATACGTTTAATTATATCAAGTGGTGTGAGAAAAGGCTATAAATCTCCACCTCCAATATACTCACAAAGACATGTTCGAATTTCCCGTGGAAATCCACCAAAACCACTGGAATTAAAAACATTATTACAAGCTTACAGTTTTGAATCAAGCTGAGGCAAGCCGGTAGTTTTGAACACTGGCTGGTTATGTACTTGCTCAGAAATTTATTTTGGATCATTTTTAACCCAAAAAAGTTACGGACAGCAGCTTTATCAAAATTATAAAAACAATTTAGAATATCTTAACTTCTGCATAAAATCCTGACAACCACATTCATATAGCAACTGCCGAAAACCACTCACAGCACTGCATAGCAACACCCTGGCAACCATTTACAACACCCCAAGGATTGCATAGCAAAATGCTAAACAAATAAATTTAACCTCAACATTTAAGTTGATTTGGTAATTCACAACACACTGTCAACCACATAGCAATGGCATGTCAACAAGTGCATAGCAACATGCTAAAAACCACTCATAACCACTCACAGTCACAACTGCATAGCAACGACTTGTAAATCTAATTCACATAGCAACCCCTTAAAACCACTTTAGCAAGCGCATAGCGACAGTGTCAACCACTCACAACACCATAAGTTTCACATAGCAACATGCTAAACCTTAACCTAACCCTCAACATTTAAATGGATTTGGAGACTCCCAACACATTAGAAACCTTGTCAACCATCCACAACACTCTAACATAACATTTCCTTGAGATTGTGTAAAAATACTGCTGTTTTAAAAACAGAGCCAGGGTTTCTTTCCCCACAGTCTAGAGTTTATTTCACATCCTGTGCAAATGAAATTTGAGACTGATATTGCGTGACGGTCCATGCGCACACCTGAGAAAAGTAATACATGTGTATTTGCAGATTGAAAACTATGGGTTGTTAGTCTGTATTAAAAACTCATTTGCCAATTTGAGAGCTGATCTTGGATTGTGTTTCTGACAGTCTGGATCGGCTGTAGCTACTTTGAGCGGTTTGGCGATGAGCGAAGCTGATCTGGTTCCAGCACCCGCAGACGGCTTTGTAAACACGGCCTCTAGTCTCTGGGTAGCAGTTATTCACAACGACAGATGGTGACACTCAAAACTCCCTTAGTCTCTCTGTTCTACTCTTCCGTTGAGACGAGCCCCTAGTGCTCTCTCTCTGGATGTTTGCAATAATTAATCGGACTAAATGTCAATGCCCACTGGCTAGAGAGTGTGAGATTACAGACACCATCATTTAGCAGGTCATGATTTTGATAAGGGCAATTAGACAACAAGCTGCTGGAGAAAAATCAATGTGCCGTAGCCACGGCCTGGCTCGAGAGCGGCGAGAGCTACAGACCACCCTTGCGCTCTAGCTAGCGAGGTTACGCCACAAGGGGCTTGATAACACACACATGGAAATGACACTTTTTGTCATCTGCAGCTTCATAGCAAAAGAAAATGCAAATGCAACTGGATATCATTCTTCGATTTAAACGTTAAAGGTGAAGTGTGTCATTTCTGCACCTCAAAAGTTAATTTCAAATACTATTTTTTTTTCAAGCAGGTTTCTCCAATGCTTCTACCACTCTATTCAACATTGGTTGGGGAAAAAGGAAGTCTCCAAACTCTACTTTTGGGGTCCTTGATATGTTTTGACATGCCCTGACATTTGTGCTTTTCTTAGTTGCTTTTTAACATATTAATGGCAAAGGTGTCATTACACTATTTAGCACAAACAGGGCTACCATAATATGTGAGAAACGTGTACATGTTTGTATTTTTGAGAGAATGTTTATGCATGATTATTGAAAAAAATAGCAATTAAAGTTTCTGAAATAAGGCCACAACACAAAATGACATCACTGATTTCACACAACATAAATGACAGTGGTAAGAAAACAGCAGTTAAGAAAGCATCTGATCATAGCGATGTGTATGTTTGTAGAAGTCATTAATCGTATGTCATGACCTTCAACATGATGGCTTAGATAGGCCCTGTCCCAAATGGCACCCTGAGCACTCGCTGTCTTCCTACGAATCCGCACTTTCGTGACGTAACGCCGCTTTGACTGTCAGGAAGTACGAGCTCGGCAAAAGTGTGCATCAAGAGCACATATAGACCACTCTCAGGCATCCTTCTGAAACCTGAAATGACAAATGGGACACCCTACGGTCTCATGGACTTAATGGACAAGCGCACGCGACAGCCATCGAAACTCCACAAGACCGAAAGTGCATAAGAAGTGTACCATTTGGGACAGGGCCATAGTGACTGTGAATTTGTAACATAATTGTTTTGGTCTTGGATCTTGGCTATTCAATCTGAATGATATTGGAAACGAGACAGATGAGTTTTTTTTGTTTTTGAACGCAATAAGCCCCTAGTACAGCAGATCAATAAATCCACTCCGCTGTCATATTAATTTCTGAGCGCCAGTGTTTCAGCAGCGGGTGTAATCAATTCAGAAGCAATGATTCAGGAGAGATAGCCGACACTAGAGTTGTGTGTAATGAATGCTGAGTCGGTACAATAGAGAACTTATTGCATTTCGCTAAACCTCTTCATCTCTTCACCCCTCTTTATCTTAGAGTTACGCTTTACAAAGCCAAGCTTAACTCACTGGTGTCATCAAACTAGACTTCTGATGGTGATGTTAGAGGCGAAACTTCCACTGAAATGCACAAGTTCTGGAGAGGATTGTATTGATAATTAAGTGGATTTGTGGAAAATTCCAGGACCATCTTTCGATCTTTTAGCCATAATCCTGTTAACTTTCACCTTCTGCTGCAACATACGAAAAAATATTCGTTTTGTGATAAAAAGGACTCACACATTCTCAAACTCATGAAGAAACCTATGCATACATGGTTGAGTCTCATGAAGGACCTTAGCAACCAGATAGCAATGTCCTGGCAACCAGTGATCAATCTAGAAACCACATATTAATTGTAATATAAAAAACAGAACACCTTATTAACTGCATAGCAACACCTTGACAACCACCCACAACAACACCCTACAAATTATATATTGTATAACATGCTTAACATCACCCAGAACAGCTTAGGAACGGAATAGCAACACACTAGCAACCACCCAAAACACCGTAACAATTAGTAAAATGATAAAAACCTCTCAGAATAGCTTAGCAACTGCATAGCAACACCCTGGCAACCACCCAAAACACCCTAAACATTAGCAACATAATAGAAAACACACAGAACAGCTTAGCAACTGAATAGCAACACCCTAGCAACCACACACAACACCCTAACAATTAGCAATATGATTAAAAAAACACTCAGAACAGGTTAGTAACACCCTGGCATCCACCCACAACACCCTAACAATTAGCAAAATGATAAAAAAAAACACTCAGAACAGGTTAGTAACACCCTAGCAACCACACACAACACCCTAACAATTAGCAATATGATAAAAAAAACATTCAGAACAGGTTAGTAACACCCTGGCATCCACCCACAACACCCTAACAATTAGCAATATGATAAAAAAAAACCTTCAGAACAGGTTAGTAACATCCTGGCATCCACCCACAACACCCTAACAATTATCAATATGATAAAAAAAACACTCAGAACAGGTTAGTAACACCCTAGCAACCACACACAAAACCCTAACAATTAGCAATATGATAAAAAAACATTCAGAACAGGTTAGTAACACCCTAGCAACCACACATAACACCCTAACAATTAGCAATATGATAAAAAAAACATTCAGAACAGGTTAGTAACACCCTGGCATCCACCCACAACACCCTAACAATTAGCAATATGATAAAAAAACATTCAGAACAGGTTAGTAACACCCTAGCAACCACACATAACACCCTAACAATTAGCAATATGATAAAAAAAAAACATTCAGAACAGGTTAGTAACACCCTGGCATCCACCCACAACACCCTAACAATTAGCAATATGATAAAAAAAAACCCTTCAGAACAGGTTAGTAACACCCTGGCATCCACCCACAACACCCTAACAATTATCAATATGATAAAAAAAACACTCAGAACAGGTTAGTAACACCCTAGCAACCACACACAACACCCTAACAATTAGCAATATGATAAAAAAAAACATTCAGAACAGGTTAGTAACACCCTGGCATCCACCCACAACACCCTAACAATTAGCAATATGATAAAAAACATTCAGAACAGGTTAGTAACACCCTGGCATCCACCCACAACACCCTAACAATTAGCAATATGATAAAAAACATTCAGAACAGGTTAGTAACACCCTGGCATCCACCCACAACACCCTAACAATTAGCAATATGATAAAAATCACTCAGAACAGGTTAGTAACACCCTAGCAACCACACATAACACCCTAACAATTAGCAATATGATAAAAAAAAACATTCAGAACAGGTTAGTAACACCCTGGCATCCACCCACAACACCCTAACAATTAGCAATATGATAAAAAACATTCAGAACAGGTTAGTAACACCCTGGCATCCACCCACAACACCCTAACAATTAGCAATATGATAAAAATCACTCAGAACAGGTTAGTAACACCCTGGCATCCACCCACAACACCCTAACAATTATCAATATGATAAAAACCACTTAGAACAGCTTAGCAACTGCATAGCAACACCCTGGCAACCACCCAGAAAACCCTAAACATTAGCAACATAATAGAAAACACACAGAACAGCTTAGCAACTGAATAGCAACACCCTAGCAACCACACACAACACCCTAACAATTAGCAATATGATTAAAAAAACACTCAGAACAGGTTAGTAACACCCTGGCATCCACCCACAACACCCTAACAATTAGCAAAATGATAAAAAAAACACTCAGAACAGGTTAGTAACACCCTAGCAACCACACACAACACCCTAACAATTAGCAATATGATAAAAAAAACATTCAGAACAGGTTAGTAACACCCTGGCATCCACCCACAACACCCTAACAATTAGCAATATGATAAAAAAAACCTTCAGAACAGGTTAGTAACACCCTGGCATCCACCCACAACACCCTAACAATTATCAATATGATAAAAAAACACTCAGAACAGGTTAGTAACACCCTAGCAACCACACACAACACCCTAACAATTAGCAATATGATAAAAAAACATTCAGAACAGGTTAGTAACACCCTAGCAACCACACATAACACCCTAACAATTAGCAATATGATAAAAAAAACATTCAGAACAGGTTAGTAACACCCTGGCATCCACCCACAACACCCTAACAATTAGCAATATGATAAAAAAAACATTCAGAACAGGTTAGTAACACCCTAGCAACCACACATAACACCCTAACAATTAGCAATATGATAAAAAAAACATTCAGAACAGGTTAGTAACACCCTGGCATCCACCCACAACACCCTAACAATTAGCAATATGATAAAAAAAACCCCTTCAGAACAGGTTAGTAACACCCTGGCATCCACCCACAACACCCTAACAATTATCAATATGATAAAAAAAACACTCAGAACAGGTTAGTAACACCCTAGCAACCACACACAACACCCTAACAATTAGCAATATGATAAAAAAAAACATTCAGAACAGGTAAGTAACACCCTGGCATCCACCCACAACACCCTAACAATTAGCAATATGATAAAAAACATTCAGAACAGGTTAGTAACACCCTGGCATCCACCCACAACACCCTAACAATTAGCAATATGATAAAAATCACTCAGAACAGGTTAGTAACACCCTAGCAACCACACATAACACCCTAACAATTAGCAATATGATAAAAAAAAACATTCAGAACAGGTTAGTAACACCGTGGCATCCACCCACAACACCCTAACAATTAGCAATATGATAAAAAAACATTCAGAACAGGTTAGTAACACCCTGGCATCCACCCACAACACCCTAACAATTAGCAATATGATAAAAATCACTCAGAACAGGTTAGTAACACCCTGGCATCCACCCACAACACCCTAACAATTATCAATATGATAAAAACCACTTAGAACAGCTTAGCAACTGCATAGCAACACCCTGGCAACCACCCAGAAAACCCTAACAATCAGAGAACATGTTATGCAAATATAATTAGCCTTGACATTAAAGTGGATTTGGAAAAATGGCATTTGGGTGTCTTTAGGCGTAATCCTGTTAAAACTTTGGAAGTCACCTTCTGTTGCAACATACGAATGTGGATTTGTTTTTTTGTATGTTTTTGGGACAAAAATGACACACATACACACACTCAAAAGCACTGAGCCTGTCAAGAGCAAATTTCATCCCATATTTTCTTTTACATCAAAGTTTATTCTACATAAAAAAAACAATATGTCTCTTTCTTGTTTGTGTGAAAAGTTCAGAGTGATTTATCAAGGCTGAACATGCCTGTGTTTAACATTCAGGGTAATTAGATCCTAATGCAACCGATGTCGGCTCAAACATGTTCTCCTGTTTCGAACATGGTAACAGCACGCATACTGAACATGTCGAGGGTTGCTGAGCAGGTTTGTATATAAAGGTCCACTGAGACATGGGACAATTGGATTTATTGGTTTTTATTTTAATGTACACACACTAAAAGGACATAGCGCTTATGCTTTCAGGAGTGTGTGGAGGTTCAGACAGTACGTCTGCATGTGTCATCGCCATTGCGTGCGTGTGTGTGTGTGTGTGTGTGTGGGGGGGGGGGTTCACACATTGTACACATCATGCTTTCGTCCCTGTTGCTGGAACAGTGTCGGCCCATTAGTACATTCTCCTCCATCCAGCTTGAGGAATTTTCCCAGCATGCATCTGAGAATGATGGGACCTCAGCTGGTGCTCTTGTTCCAGTAAACTCAACTCAATGACTAGAAAGCGAGACAGACCTAGAGGATGATTAGCTGAAAAAGACCGCTAAAAGCGTGACGTCAGTTATGCATCTATATTGCAGAAAAATATTCTTGAATTATACTCTTGCAGAAGCCAATTACTGCTTTAATCACTATATTTACTAACTGCTGGTGTGTGCGCTTACATTAGAATGACTTAAGCAATTCGTGCTTTCATATTAAACCTTTACATGGTTTTATTTTAGGTGTTTTCATTCCACAAGTAAGCATAACCATTACCATTGCTAATATTTAGGGTAAGGGATTTTTTAACCTCTACCTACATATTCAAAACATTAGTTGTGTAACTAACTCATGGACTGCTTTGTTTTGTTTGTTTTTTATGTTTTGTTTTGTTTACCTTATTCTATTTTGTTTTGTTTCATTTTTTGGTTTTGTTTGGTATGGGTTAGCGTTGTTCTTTTTTGTTTCATTTATGTTTAGTTTTGTTTAGCTAATAAAACAATGAAACTGTTTTTTGCATTTGTTTCAGAATTTGATGTAAAGAATTTTTTTTTTTTAAATTGTCTTTTTAAAATTGGAAAGTATGGGGTATCTTAGAAATAGTAATTTATCCCTCAAAATCTGCAGATTAGTCTAAAGTACATGATGATACAAAGAACCCCACTGTTTTTGCTATTGATTGCATTGATGCTTATTATGTTGTATAAAACTATCATGCCAATAAAGCACTTTGAGAAATTGCATTTTCAAAAATGGAGAGCGTGAGAAATGAAGAAATGAGAGGTCAGTCATCGTCTTACTTGCACACGCACACTGAATTACAGAAGTGTGCCGAGACAAATGAACAGAGCAAAGCTGAAAGGATGATTGTATGTCACCCATTCCCTCCTCCATCTTGATCTTTCGTTCTCTCTTATGTTCCATTCTCTCTCTCTCTCTCTCTCTCTCTCTCTCTCTCTCTCTCTCTCTCTCTCTCTCTCTCTCTCTCTCTCTCTCTCTCTCTCTCTCTCTCTCTCTCTCTCTCTCTCTCTCTCTTGTACACACACAGTTTTTGAAGATGACTCACAGGTGTTAATGTGGGAGGAGTGGCACATGAGGTCAGTATCTCTCTGCCTTCATTACCGATCCCTTACACACACCACTGCTCACACAATACACACACACACACACACACACACACAATATATACAGGTACTCACAGCCGCGTACAGAAAATGCTACGCGTAGAAAATGTTGCATGCACATGTGTCTCTGGGCCTATAGATGTTTAGTAATCTAAATGATGTATACCAAATGTTATTATATATTAATATGGGTTGGCTTATATATATATATATAGGCTATATATTATTATTATTATTTATTTTTTTAATTTTTTTTGCAAGTGACCCCTCCTTATGTTAAATGGAAATATGCTTTATAAAGAGCAAATACAGAGTAAAATACGTTATTGTTTAATTTCTCCAATTTCATGTTGGTGTAACTACATTATATTATAGCCTACTTATATTGGTATTACATCGTTCTCTAAATAAAAGTTCCTGCATCAGCTTCTAAAATACAGATAAATAAGTGGCCCACTATTGGACAGAAAAGTCACTTTTGTCATAGCTGCAATGGGATAAAATTGCATTTTTAGTCAGATTAACATAATGGATGACAGGAGGACAAGGTGAAAGTCTAGGGCCCTCTACTGTCTGAAATAAGTACTGCATCATAAATTGCTTTATCGAATTCATTTTATTACATTTGGTCTTTTGGTATCTTTTTGGTCTTTTTGGTGTCCTTTTTTTCTTTGAATCATCAGTCAAATATCATAATTCTCTAAATCGTTGGTCTCCGGAAAAATGTGAATAATAAAAATCAAATGTCAAAGGTGATTGTAATTTGAAACCATTTATTATAGTTACGTTTATATTAACCTTCTTAAGCTCAAAAGTTCAAGCCTGTTAGAGGAAAACAACACATAAATGACCTGCAAAATATGTTTTAGTTTAATGCCATGCAATCTGCCAAGGCAAAGAGAACACTGGTTAGAAAAGCATGAGTCATGTCCGCCATATGGAGATATAGCAATAGCTAAATAGCATTGATTATGTTGCAGTCCAGAGGCTTTGAACCCAACTGAACCTTGTCAATGTCCATTTCTACTTGGCAACTAAAGTACACAACACATTGTGCTGTCATCATCTGTTGCCTTGTTACCAAAGCTTCCAGTGCAGACATATGGTGAGGCTGGAGTAATATCTGCAATTTAGCTTGTAGAGGACTTTACACAACATGATCTTAAATCACAAACAACATTTATGGAAAACTGTTGAGACAATAATAGTTATTCAAATACAGTCATTGTGAAGAGAAAATGTGGGCCATCCGCAACCTAACACGTGTGTAGGGTCACGGGGATGGTGGAGCCCGTCTATCAAAGACAACCTAACCATAATATGTCAAAAACATGGGTCATATTTCACCCCTAAAATACAAGAAGAAGAAGAAGAAGAAATCATACTAAATTAAGAAAATACAGCTTATTTTGCGACCATAAATATGATTTATTTTTTTATTTTTTTATTTTAAGCACATTTACTCCCCAAAATTCATAATTAAGTCATTACTGTAAAATAATAATACAATAATTTATGTATAAATATATCTGATAAACATGACTTTAGTAATATTACACCACAAAATTAAAATAATAATAATAATAATAATAATAAGAAGAAGAATAAGAAGAAACATAATAAATTAAGAAAATAAAGCTTGTTTTATGATCATAAATATGACTTTTTTTTCATTCATTTTTTAATTGATCACATTGACCCTCAAATTGCTGTTATGCAATATATATATATATATAAGTATACTAAATATGACTGAGATATATTTCATCACAAACTTAAGATAATATTAATAATAATAATATAAAGAAAAAAAGAAAATAAAACTTATTTTAGGATAATAAATATATGACATTATTTTCATGGCAATTAAGCACATTCACCCCCCAAATTACTCTAAAGCAAAACAACAACAACAACAAAAATCACTCATTACAATAAAAATGTATTATGATCTAAAAAAATATAATATATAATATTTAAATCGTAATACAAATTGTGAAATGTAGGTCTACTTAATTATGAAATGATTGATGCAAAAACACTGGATAATTTTCTTTAAGCAATATATATATATATATATATATATATATATATTATATTTTTTTTTTTCTTTTTTAATTTTGGAGTGAAATATGACTTCAAGAATTTTTCTCAAGAGTGTCAAAAACTTTTATGTTGCTCACAGCAAAATGATGCACTGACACAGACATTAGCATACTAACAAATAATTTACATCTAATTTACATCTAAATTTGAAATTCTCTTGCGCTCTCTCTCCAAAGGTCGTACTCTAATCAAATTTTTTTCCTGTTTTAAATGTTGCCCTTATTTATGTTCTGTGGCCTGTCAACACACTGAATGACAGATTAAACATCTCTGTGTGAGACAATGTACACAATGTGCATACATGTGGGATTTTCCCACAGCTTATGTAAACAATCCTTCATACTTGCTCTTCTCCGTATGTTTACTCGTCTCCGCAGTAATAAAGAGTCTTCATGAGTCTGTCTGAACGGATGTGAACGTGATCATGTACAGTGTGTGTGTAGGGGTGATGGGACACACATGTGTGTCATCGGTTATATACATGACCCATGACATCAAAGAACATGAGTGAACATTTGCCCTATAGCGAGAACTTCAATAGCCACAAATTTCCCCCGTATAGTTTCGGCCTTCTGGTAAATCATTGAATGGATATAGAATCGCTTTCGAACAGTGTGCAGAAAAAAACGTATGCTAAAGGTTCCTAATTTAGTTTTGAAGGTTTCCTACAACAGATTTACATGCATCCATGGTCATAAAACACTTTAATTTTCTCACAATACACATTGCAGCATCCCCTCACTTCCCACAATGTCTGAAACGGTTCAATAAAGGATCCAGTCTCTCTAAACCCATCCTGTCCAAGAGCCTGCCGTCATGAGCTCATGGTTGAGGATCCAAATGCAGTATTTTTTTAAAGGGTTATCCATTATCATAATCCAAAGCCAGGCAAAGGTCATACACAAGCAAACAATTCAAACAATAACTGAGTTAAGGGCTGAGGCAAATCGAGAACCAGGACACGGGAGGAACAGCCCACAAAAGCGCTCAGAAATGCAGTTATGATGTGTTCAAGTCCTCCAGGGAAGTTTGTCTGTACGAGGTGGAAGTCGTGTTTACAACGGCGCGTTCAAGTCACTTTCGTCGGAGTAAGATGGCGGAGTACTTTCTCTTAATTAATTACACAAAAATACAGCAAGGTTCTTAAACTCTAGGTTTAGAAAATGGAGAACAAAGAAATGTGCATCAGATGTATTGTGGTATTCCACAATGTTACCAACTCGTAAAGATCAGGGCTTAAAGAAAATCTCGAGCTTCCCACTCGTATTTACGTTTTGGAAGTGCAGAAAACAGCGTCTTCTCGACATGTCGACAACAAGAACCACACTCTTCCAGGCCTCAGATACGACTGCAGTGTTTGAGGGTCAAAGTAGACGTTCACGGGCAGCCAATGAAGACCGTAGGCTGGCATTATACAAATTTGTTACAAACTTACGAAGGTTCTAGCAGGAAGTAAGACTGTAATTACTGACGACTTGTTTCAGGCAGAATCGATTCATTAATTTGTGACACAATAACTCCATTTATGCACTTCGATCTTTGAAACTTTGCAGACTTTTTTCATTCAAAAAACAGCTACACACTGCATTGAAAAAGCATAATAGGAGCACTTTAAAGGGGAACTTGGCAACTCTTTCAACTTAATAAAACCGTTTAGAAATCATTTGGATGGTTAAATAACCTGTCCCGGTGATAATGGTGACTTTCCCTGCTCCCCCAGCGTTCCCAGGCAGAAAACCAACCTTACAACATGAGGACTAACGTCCCGGTAAGCTGAAAATAGGAAGTCTTGTGAGAAGCGAGAACGAGCGAGAAACACAAACTGCTTTACGGCAATTCGACATTAACACACAGGCCATATGATACTGTGTGTGATGTATTACCCACCTCGGAAGACATAGCTCCACATGATAAAGTTGTCCGGCTCCGATAATAACAAATGCACATGAGCAGCGGTAGAAAGGAGGAGGAAAGTGAGTTTTTTACGACAGTGTTGTGAAATATACGCCACACAGCTGTAGGGGGAGCTCGTGAGAAAACATGCGCCAACAAAACTGAAAATAAGCGAAGAAAAGGCTAGAGTTGCCAAGTTCCCCAAGTTGGACTTCTTTTAACTATTAGTTAATCCACCCTCATAATTGGTGCAGCCTCCCTGCCTCCTAGTATCCAGCAAATACTTGTTGTGACATGGGAAAATTTCTTGCAGATGTGTTACATTTTCTTCCTTTAGAGAATAATGGCCCATTGGTCAGAATTACACATTCCACATTTTGGGGGGGAATACTATTTATTTACCACGTCTAGACCTTATAGCTGGGTATGTTGCTATAACTATCTTTGAATTATGAAATATTAACCCTTATATAATATATGATAATGTCCCTAACCCTAAGTATGAGAGGAGCCGTATTAGTGATGCTTGCTGTTGCAAATGAATGCAATAAAATGTTGTTTATTCATCGTACACAAGAGGGTGCCATTGAGCTTCACATGTAACTGCCTTACAACAGTACATTAATATATCCTCAGATTTGACTATAAAAATATTGTATTTGTTACTCTGATGGTCATGCTGGTCATGCTCATGCCAGCCTTCAAGTTTCGTGTGTGTGTGAGAATGTTGGATCACAGATCTCATCTTCAGGGCAAGGGTGAATTATATTTTAACTCAGTATATTTGTGTGTGTGTGTAATTTGGCAATTGTGGTCTTGGCGTGAAGATGCTCGCAAGTTTATGTTAGCAGGTCAGCAATCCAGGAGGCCACAATCCACAAATAACCACTGAAGACAGACTGGAGCATTCACTCATACCTCCACCTCTGTATGAACTGCTCCAGCATCTACATTTACTCATTGAATATGGCTTACATTACCCAGGTATAATATGCTTCATAAATGAGTAGTGGTGGAACTCTTAATGTGTAAACTGCAGCTTAGTAATCACACAGCAACTCCTTAACATCCACCCACAACCACATAGCAACAACAATATCATATCAAAGTTATAGGGATCACCCTAAAATGAAAATAAAGTCATACTTTACTCACTGTGGTGTTGTTCTAAATGCTGCATGCCTTTTTTTCTTTTATGGACCACAAATGGTTAAAAAAAGAAATCCCGCTTGCGGTTTGGTGGGGAAAACCCCCTGAAATTTAGTGTACTAATATTTAACAATTTTTTTGTTTTTTTACATTGGCTGTAGGCTTCTCTGCACGGCTGCACGATGTGCGCGTTCGTGTTACTCTATTAGCGCCATAGTTCTCACAAAAACATGACAAAACACAATCCATGTAACTTAAGTGACCTTCTTCTCTGAGGTGAATATCTACTTTAGTTACTAACGTAACCTCAGTTCGAGGTTGAGGGAACGAAGAATTACGTAAGGCTAACTTACGCTATGGAAAACTCCTTTTTCGAGAATATTGAAGCCAAAATTTTAAAAAGCAGTGTAGCTGCACAGCAGACACAGATGAGCGCAAGCGCGTTCATTGGCTGTGCTGCGGCAACTGCACGAACCTATGGCACATTGACACGTCAGAGTCCGCCAGAATGGCCGTGGTCTAAGACTATAACGGGACCAAGCCTCGCCTAGGAACCCCAGGTTTAATCGACTGAAGCGATCCCCAATCACAGCACAGTAGCACGGCAGGTTACGCAATACTTTGTTCCCTCATCTCAGGGAACTGAGGTTACGTTAGTAACCAAAGTAGTTCCCTTTCGAGAGGTCTCTGATATTGCGTAAGGCTAGCTTACGCTATGGGAACCCCTTTCAAAATGCCGTGCGTGCTAAACTTTGCTCCTACTATAGTCCAAGGCAAATGCCTGAGACTTAAAGAAGAGTATAAATCCTAATATAAGCCGGTCAGTGACGAGCTTCATATAGGGAATGTATATATAAGAACCTTAGTTCAAATGGCTATAACCAGACATGTGTCGAGCCCTATGGCTGGGGAAATGTGTTTCACACTTATACCGAAAGAACCTTCGCTTGCAAAGCGGGAACTTCCAAGTTATACAATTTTATAAATGTGGACGGCGAGGCACAGCCGGCAGCCGCACAGTTATCTTGAATAGGTATTCAACTCGACCAAGCCCATGACGAGGCCATACTTCTCATGGAATGGGCTCTAACGCCTAGGGGCATGCAAGGCCCTTAGACTCATAAGCCAGCGCGATAGCGTCCACTATCCAGCGCGATAATCTCTGCTTTGTAACGGCAAGCCCTAGTGCGGCCGCTAAAGCATACAAAAAGCTGTTCCGAGTGTCTGAATGAGGCAGAACGCTCCAGATAAACTCTGAGAGCCCTGACAGGGCAGAGTAAGTTTGCGTCTCTTTCGTCATCTGGCGAGGACAGAGCTACCAGCGAAATAACCTGTGCTCTGAACGGAGTAAAGAGCACTTTAGGAACATAACCGTGCCTTGGCTTGAAGACGACTCAGTCGTTTGGCCAAAACTCAAGGCAGGAAGCGCTCACTGATAGCGCTTGTAAATCGCTCACTCGTTTGACTGACGCAAGCGCCAACAAGAGAGCGGTTTTGAGCGAGAGATGCTTCAGGTCAGCAGACTGAAGCGGCTCAAATGGGGCACCCTTCATGGCTTCCAGGACCGTGGCACAGAGGGGGGTCGTGGAGGGTTTAGTCTCCTAGCCCCTTTAAGGAAGCGCACGATGGGGTCGTTTCTTCCTAGTGGTTTTCCGGCCACAAGAGCGTGAGATTCTGTTATGGCCGCCACATATACTTTGAGCGTGGATGGGGTGCGACCCGCATCCAAGAGCTCATGCAAGAAGGTAAGTACACTTGGTACTTCGCATAAGTAGGAGTCCAGGCTCCGTGCTGCGCACCAGCCAGAAAACACTAGCCATTTCTGAGCATAGAGGCGCCTAGTTAAAGGCGCTCTTTCTTCAGTGATGGTTTTCAGCACCCTATCCGGGAGACACGCTGGTACCCGTTGAGGGGGCATTCATGGAGGGCCCACAAGTCGGGACAGGGGTGCCAAATCATCCCGTTTGCCTGTGTGAGGAGATCTCTCCTCAATGGTATTGGCCATGGAGCTGTTTCCAGCATCTGCGTCAACTCGGAGAACCATAACTGGGTCTTCCAGAGGGAAATTCCCTTTCTCCTGGAGGAACATTGTCTCTGGATAGCAAACCCGCACCCTGGTTCAAAATACCTGGCACATATGCTGCCCTCAGCGAGCGCAGGTTGTGCTGATCCCATAGAATGATGCTCTTGGCCATGGCGTACAAGTTGCTTGACTTGAGACTGCTCTGGCGATTTACGTAGGACACCACTGCCATGTTGTCCGTTCGGACCAGGACGTGGTGGCCCCTTAGGTATGGGAGAAAAGCTCTCAGAGAAAGGGCGACTGCTCTCATCTCTAGACAGTTTATATGTAGGCACCTCTCCAGGCTTGACCAAAGGCCAAAGGCCTGCCCTCGTAAAGGGCCCCCCAACCGAAGCTGGAGGCGTCTGTTGAGATCACTTTTCTCCTTGACACCACACCCAAACTCACGCCAGACTGATACCAGTCTGCCACTTTCCAGGGAGCCAGGGATTTTATGCAGCCGTGGCTCGCTCTGATTCGTAATTGGCCAGATCGCCATGCGTGAGCTGATACACAGGGTTTAAGCCAGCGTTGAAGAGGACGTATGTTCAGTAGTCCGAGCTGGAATACTGATGATGCTGAGGCCATAAGACCAAACATCCTCTGAAATCCATCCTCAAGCAAAGGGGAGGAAGAGCGGGAAGCAAGGGGTCGTCATCGGCGAAACCAGCCAGTCGAGCTGGTGGGGAGATCCATCTCGTCGCACTCAGGGCAGCCAACCTCAGCGAGTGCAGGTGGCATTCGAGGCATTTGAAACAACATGTGACGCAACGGCAAACGCACTAATGCGCTAAAAGGATATATAGCGCGTCGGATGGCACAGCAGAACAGCGGGCTGAAGGCCGCGTCCAGTTGAAACCAGGAAAGCTGGCGTCCTCAGAACTGCAAGGCAAGTGGCTTGTTCCGCTGAAGGCTTTTCGACGGCGGCGAGAAGGTTTCTCATCCAGAGATCAGCGAAGTGGTGAGTTCGATAAGGAGATAAAATCTGGAGTTCCTAGGCGAGTCTTGGTCCCGCTGTAGTCTTAGACCACGCCCATTCTGGCGGGCTCTGACGTGTCAGGGCGCGATGTGCCCTGATTGGTTCATGCGTCTGAGCTGCCTCGCCATAGGTTCGTGCAGTTCCCGCAGCACAGCCAATGGCCGCGCTTGCGCTCATCTCTGTCTGCTGTGCAGCTACACTGCGTTTTAAAAAATTTGGCTTCAATATTCTCGAGAAAAGGAGTTTTCCCATAGCGTAAGCTAGCATGATGACTTAATTTCCTTTTTGGGTAAACAATTGATTTAAACCTCTGAAAACAGCTTACCACATAGAGGCTGTTCTCAGAGGTTTAAACATAGTAACACTCAGAAGAACTTAGTTATCACATGTAAACACTCCACAACAACTTTACTGTAATGTTTTCAAAAATGATAGTAGCCTAGGCCTAAGAAATAACACTTTTTATGTCATTATTTCTGAATTCAATCTCAGTCAGTACAAAGAAAAATCCATTTCAATGTTTTCTTTTTCCTCAAAAAGACAAATGTCAGTAAATAATGTGGAGCCCCATCCCACATTCCAGCTGTCAGTCAAAAGTTATTGGTTGCGATTGTGCAATTGTCTTCAAACAGACACATCTCAAACTCTTCCAGCCTGTATTCTGTCAGACAATAACTCCACGTGGGCCAGACAGGCTTCTGGAGATTGTTGCAGGACGCAGTACTGACCTTCTCAAGTCTACCTGCTAAACTGTGCCGTCTGTGTGAGGGAGGACGTGCACTAATTTTACACAACGACAAATTGTGAAGGAAATGAAGAGAAAGGGAGGGCTGAGAGTGGACACTGAGGCATGTAAACCGCCTAAAGCAAGGCCTATAAAAGAGAAGTTACACCAACGAGATCTCTAAAATATCTCAAACACTTTTCCTAGATTAACTGTAGCACAAATGGAGGCTTTTTGGTGAAGTTTTCTGCTTTCTGATACTCTAATATAGAGTTTCAGATGAGAATTAAACAATCTGTTAATCAGAGAGGCAAATTCTGCCATCTCATATCCCACCTAACAAAAATATGTTCCAAAAATGTTTTGCCAATGCTCCCATTAAGTTATGAAAAAATGTCTGTTTTTTTTAAAAGTTGTGAATGTTTTGTTAAGGGAACATTCCATTTAATAATTCTTGAAATATTATGGAAATGTTACTTAAGAGTTTTTCTCAAAAAAACGTTAGACAAACGTCCAACTAAAACGTTTAAGAAAAATGCTCTGTGAACAATGTATAAATAATTTTTTTGTGCTAATGGTTTTAGAACATTATTAAAGATAACTTTGAACAAACGCTATAACGATTAACATTATAGGAAGAGTTCTGTGAACGTTCCCTGTTAGCTGGGCTATTTCTCATTATTATCGGGTATTCTCTCAAACTATCTGATCTGTTGTTTTTATGTATTTAATATGCTATAGTCTTGACTCTTGATTAAATAATTGAATATATGATTCGGCTATAGGCTAAGATATCAGGCTAATCAGTTAAGTGGTATAAGCTAGCATATGCTAAGCGGTTAGCTTGCAAAACCTAAATAAACTTAAAAACGAATAAAGAGCAAGAACTACTTGTTTTTACGATAGTTATATGCTATTATATGTTATGGAAAACATTTCTATAACAGATATTTCAATGGTTGTGCGTTCTCTCGCAAAGGTTTTGCAATCCCCTGAGAAACTGCATTAGCTCGCAAAATGTTTGTGTTTTCCCAAGAAACTGTGAGTTCACTCGCAAAACTTTTGAATACCACCTTGCTCAGTGATATTTACCCACCTTGCTTAGAAACTATTTCTTGAAACTGCTGAAAGAAAAACCGGACCATAGAAGATTATTATTATTATTTATGCTTATACGCAACAGCGCCCCTTGTGGGAACATTGAGAGTGTTAAGGTGCTATCACACGACCTCAGAATTAATTGTAGTGTGTTCACATCCTCATAGAACTCGTAATTACAACTTGTAAAGTCGAAATTCCTATTTGTACCATGTGACCACTGGA
The DNA here is from genome assembly GCA_030578275.1 of Meda fulgida. Lineage (NCBI taxonomy): Eukaryota > Metazoa > Chordata > Actinopteri > Cypriniformes > Leuciscidae > Meda > Meda fulgida. The sequence goes on along the minus strand of CM060637.1, from coordinate 15,840,965 downwards.
GATTAAATTTACTGTTTTATGGTGTTGCCACAGAAACATCAAATTTACTTACTTGCGTAATGCAACATTAAAGAAAACATGTAACACTTTTGTAGTTAGAAACACTTGCATTCTCATGAAGTATGTTTCAGACAGGAACTCCCTGATGTACAAAGACAGAAATAAAGATTACCTACCTATATGACACCTACGAATAGCACACACACTCACACACACACACACACACACACACACACACACACACACACACACACACACACACACACACACACACACACACACACACACACACACACACACACACACACACACACACACGCACAAAACACACACACACACACACACACACACACACACACACACACACACAAACACACACACACACACACAGGGCCAGAGTTATATCTGGACGGTACCCAAATCTCTCCCAGTGGTCGGCTCTCTGCTCGGGTGTGTCCACTCGTCTCGGTACGGCACAGAATAGACTATTGTTAACCTCAGAAGACACAAAAATTTCAAACAATTCAACACACACACACACGCTCACACAGCCTGACGTAAATGACGAGTGTGTGTGTGGCAGGAAAGATTGCTAATAAAGGGCTACAGAGGGTAAAATATATCTCATTGTTATCAGTCCTCAAAAAGCCTTTGTTCTGCTGTTCGTCCTCTCTGCTTTGTACGTGTCCGTGATTTGGATGAATTGTAGATGTGTGTTTGTGCAGTATGGATGGAAAATCTGACTGTTCTCTTTTTGTTGACTGTAATCATATGGATTTGAGTTAAAGTGAGCGCCCTTGTGTGTCACAGTTTGATTTGTGTGTCTTTCAGCATGACTGCAAAGTCATCATCAAAGCTGTCTTAGAGCCCGCAGAGTCAGTCGACACACACATACACAAACTTTGAAGTCAAGCCGGGTGACTTGCTGAGTTGCTGTGTGTGTGAGAATGAGTGTGGCATATACAACACCTGATCTCAGCACATCCTGCTATTCACATATTAACACTCGAGATATGCTGAGGCTCAAGAGCCCGTCCTCTCTCCCTCTCTCTGTCTTTCTGAGGGTCTGACAGTGTCAGGACAGATGGAGTGTGTACTAGTGACTGCAGTGAGAGCTTGTTTGACATGATTACACCTCACATTATATTCATATAATATACATTCACATCATTTAGATCATATATATATATATATATACTGTATATATATATATATATATATTATTAATTTTAATTAAATTAAATGATTGATAATAATTGAATTAAAAATAAAAATATTATTTAAATGTATATTATAGATCCAATTACATTATATTTTATGATTAAGAAATTATATGTATACAATTAAGAATACATTATTGTGTGCATATATATACAGGTCCTTCTCAAAGAATTAGCATATTGTGGTAAAGTTCATTATTTTCCATAATGTAATGATAAAAATTAAACTTTCATATATTTTAGATTCATTGCACACCAACTGAAATATTTCAGGTCTTTTATTGTTTTAATATTGATGATTTTGGCATACAGCTCATGAAAACCCAAAATTCCTATCTCAAAAAATTTGCATATTTCATCCGACCAATAAAATAAGTGTTTTTAATACAAAAAAAGTAAACCTTCAAATAATTATGTTCAGTTATGCACTCAATACTTGGTCGGGAATCAGAAATGACTGCTTCAATGTGGCGTGGCATGGAGGCAATCAGCCTGTGGCACTGCTGAGGTGTTATGGAGGCCCAGGATGCTTCGATAGCGGCCTTAAGCTCATCCAGAGTGTTGGGTCTTGCGTCTCTCAACTTTCTCTTCACAATATCCAACAGATTCTCTATGGGGTTCAGGTCAGGAGAGTTGGCAGGCCAGTTGAGCACAGTAATACCATGGTCAGTAAACCATTTACCAGTGGTTTTGGCACTGTGAGCAGGTGCCAGGTCGTGCTGAAAAATGAAATCTTCATCTCCATAAAGCTTTTCAGCAGGTGGAAGCATGAAGTGCTCCAAAATCTCCTGATAGCTGCTGCATTGACCCTGCCCTTGATAAAACACAGTGGACCAACACCAGCAGCTGACATGGCACCCCAGACCATCACTGACTGTGGGTACTTGACACTGGACTTCAGGCATTTTGGCATTTCCTTCTCCCCAGTCTTCCTCCAGACTCTGGCACCTTGATTTCCGAATGACATGCAACCACTGAGAAACAGTCCAGTGCTGCTTCTCTGGAGCCCAGGTCAGGCGCTTCTGCCACTGTTTCTGGTTCAAAAGTGGCTTGACCTGGGGAATGCGGCACCTGTAGCCCATTTCCTGCTCACGCCTGTGCACGGTGGCTCTGGATGTTTCTACTCCAGACTCAGTCCACTGCTTCCGCAGGTCCCCCAAGGTCTGGAATCGGTCCTTCTCCACAATCTTCCTCAGGGTCCGGTCACCTCTTCTCGTTGTGCAGCGTTTTTTGCCACACTTTTTCCTTCCCACAGACTTCCCACTGAGGTGCCTTGATACAGCACTCTGGGAACAGCCTATTTGTTCAGAAATTTCTTTCTGTGTCTTACCCTCTTGCTTGAGGGTGTCAATGATGGCCTTCTGGACAGCAGTCAGGTCGGCAGTCTTACCCATGATTGCGGTTTTGAGTAAGGAAACAGGCTGGGAGTTTTTAAAAGCCTCGGGAATCTTTTGCAGGTGTTTAGAGTTAATTAGTTGATTCAGATGATTAGGTTAATAGCTCGTTTAGAAAACTTTTTCATGATATGCTCATTTTTTGAGACTTGGGTTTTCATGAGCTGTATGCCAAAATCATCAGTATTAAAACAATAAAACACCTGAAATATTTAAGTTAGTGTGCAATGAATCGAAAATATATGAAAGTTTAACTTTATCATTACATTATGGAAAATAATGAACTTTATCACAATATGCTAATTTTTTGAGAAGGACCTGTATATACTGTATATATATATATATATGAATAATTGGATGGATGGATATATATATATATATATATATTCATCCATCCATCCAATATGTAAATACATTTATTCACTGATCATAACCCAAAGTATTAAGTTCATCATCTAGACTGAGATTTGACCTGCCATCTGCTGCTGTTGACAGGACTGACTCCATTCTCCTCTGCTCAGTGACCGCTCAGAACATAGGAACTAAACATAGGAAAGTCTGTCCCAAGGAACAAATTAGCAAGAATTTCACACAGAAGAAATCCCCGTCTCTTGACGTCATGCTTCTTTATTCCACATTTATGCAGCATTCTCAAACACTGCTGGTATTTCCACATATTTCCATGTCTGTCCAAAAAGGCTGTGTGTGTGTGTGTGTGTGTGTGTGTGTGTGTGTGTGGCAGTTAGCCAAACGAGGACTTGGCGCGTCTATACAAGGCCTGTTGACCTCCTCTGGCTATACCAGTACAGTGTGTGTGTGTGAGTGTGTGTGTGTGTAGCAGCCTATTGTTTCTACGCCTGTTATCATTAGACTGCAGTTTCCTATGTTGTAAGGGAAGGGGAGAGAAACTTGTTAAATATATCTTTAGCTTTCAACACAGATAAACCAACTGCTGCAAAACGACCAATGTATTTAAAACAGTTTTTTTTTCTGCTAAAAAACACAGACTGTTACGTTCACAGACTTTATAAAACACACAAACACAAGACGTCACACACCCTGTGACCTCAGCAGAAAGGAATGCAAGCGAAAATAGAAAGGGATGCTGTAGTGGGAAGGGGGGGGGGGGGGGGGTAACCTCTTGCCTTTGAGGCGAGAGACAGAGAAAAGTGAGAGAGAGGGAGACAGATGTGAGACTGAAGATGTGAGAGAAGGTCAGACTAAAGTAATAATACAGCTGACTGTCACTCACGGAAGGAGGGGTCACACATAGACACTCAAGATGACACATAATAACAACTGAGTCACTGCTCAGGTTCCCGTAAAAAAATTAATTTCTGCACAGCAAGTATATTATGTGCCAAGACACTGATTCAAAAGTCAATAAAGAGCAATGAGGATAAGAACTTTAACAGTCTGATCAAAGATCGGTTTTCTTAAAGGAATAGCGCGCCTAAAGAAATAATTATAAAAAAATATTTTATTAACCCTCATATCGTTATAAATGCTGCACTTGACAGGTTTAGTCAAGTTGATAGAGTTTCTTTCTTCTATTGAACACAAAAGAAGATATTTTGAAGAATGTTGGTAACCAGACAGTTGATGGATCCCATTGACTTGCACTATATATTTGTTCCTACTGTGGAAGTCAACGGGTGCCGTCAACTGTTTGATTACAAACATTTTTTTTAATTTTAAATCTTCTTTTGTGTTCAACAGAAGAGAAACTCATACAGGTTTGAAACAACTTGAGGGTCAGTAAGGGATGACAAATGTATCATTTTTGGGTGAACTATCCCTTTAAGAGCTCCAGTCCCCATCCACTTTCATTGTATAGAAAACCGAATAGATAATCTGCCTTCCCTCCAAGAAAATGTAGGTTCCCAGAACATTCTGGAAGCATTAGTTTATGGTTGGCATCAACTAAAACCTATAAAAGACACGCTCTGTGCTCTGTGGGTCACATCTCCTTTCATGTTCCACTAAAAGCAGGAAGTCAGACTTGTTTGGAGTGAAAATATTTCAATCAATGACAGTATTTATTATTAGAAAAGACTTACTGAAAATCGCTAGTCTTTGTATTAACTGCTTAAACTGTCCAACAACTCACTGACCTCTAATAAACTCCAAACCCTTGATATTTAAATATTGATGCATTAGTCCAACACCAGACTGAAGTTAAGCCTATGAGGCACAGGTAGTTTTCCTCACTGTAGACTCATGATGTCATGCGTGTGTGACTCAGCGGAGTCCTTAAATCCTCAGGGGCCGCATTCCCGAACAGGCCACTCATCCGAGTCAAAGAGTCACTCTCCCTCTCCTTCAGTCGTCTGAGGGCTTCGGGTCACTAATTAACTTTCTATAGCCTACTTCCGTCAACAAGCGGGAATTCTGAACCTGTGACATCATCGCGAAATCTCCCGCGGGAGCAACAGCGTTTTCGTAAGGTCGTGTTTTTAATGCCCAACATGGCTATTCCTGTCTCTTGCACACAGGTCACGCGGGGTTTTGCTGTTTCAGCTGATGTGTTTAGCAGCAGGATTGTGAGCGATGGATTCACAGAGATGTGGAAGAGATGATGTGTGTCTGACTCATGCGCATGTACGTCTGGATCTGGATCCTGATATTGATCGCTTTACCATTTTGCTGAACGTTTGGCTTTGTGCACAGATGGCTATTTTGTCTGAGCAAATCCATCATCATTTTTATGATATATGATTATGATAATATGATAACCACAGGCCATGGCGAGGAAGAAGGAGAGAGAGACTCTGGAGAGAATGAATATATATATATATATATATATATATATATAGTATTATTAATAATATTTTTAATTCACTTTTTTATATTTTCAGTTCATTTTATTTTACTGTAATTCTAAATAAAATATAAAAAATTGCAATGGCAACTAAATACAAGTTTACGTTAAATTATTAAAATAATTGAAACTAAAATAATAAAAAATCAATTAAATTGAAATAGAATTTTTTAAACTAATAAAAACATAGTTTCTTTTTATTCAAGTTTCATAATTTTAGCACTTCAGATTTAAGCAACAATTGGAAATGTCGCCATGGTAACTAAATAAAATAAATAGGTTAATTTTAATTACTTTTAAATAATTTTAATTACTAAAAATACTCAAAATAAAACATGAAGCTAAATAAAATTATTGATTTTTTAATAAAAACAATTTATTTCTTCCTCAACAATTAGAAATGTTGCCTTGGTAACTAAACAAAATAAATAGGTTTAATCTAAATGACTAAACTTACTAAAACTTACATAAAAATATATCTATATAGAAATATTTGAAAACTAATAAAACATTATTTTTATTTAAGTTGTAGTTTTAGCTATTTTAGTAATTCAACTTAAACTTAAAAAACTTAAGTGAAAATTAGAAATGTTGCAAGAAATAAATCGGTTATTTTGAATGACTAAAATTTTGTGCTGTCAAATCGATTAATCGAGATTTGACAGCACTACTAAAATTATAAAAACTAAAAATTACATAAAAAAAACAAGATAAAAAGTATTTATTTTCATTTAAGTTTTAGTTTTAGAAGCACACTTGTGTTGTGAGCTGAGGTTGCAGTGAAGTTCAGCTGTGTTTCTCACAGGGAACGTTACCAAGGCCAAGCCACAGTCCGGTGATGACCAGTGACGACGTCACAGACACTGCTCAATAGAGCCTTTGATAGATGAAAGGGTGGAAGCAGAGCGAGAGATGGACAGATTTACAACGGCCTGTCAGACAAAAGTGTAGTCACTGATTCAGAGGCATCATGATCGTCTGAGGTCAAACACGCAAGCGCTGTAAAATATTCCACTCCTTCATCTGTTTATTGTTTGTGTCTGTATATTTGTTTATTTTTTAATTAATTTTATTTTGTATTATTATTTTTTATCAATGGCTGCATCCCAATCTGCATGACTGTCCTAATATATATACTTAACTGGTAAAATGACGTCAACGTGGATTCTTGTTCGCAGCACAGTATCCTTACACAGTATTTCTCTACCAATGTAGTCGACAAACAGAACAAATCCTCCTCTTGTGTAGCCAGGGGTTGTGGGAAATTGATATACTCAAAAAGCATGCATGTATGCATTGCTCAAAAATGACACAATCTGCCATCTTTGTCAAACTATTTTGCACGCACAATGATCTGGGACACACTAATCCTAATCTTGCACACTATATGGGAGACATGCGAATTGGGTCGCTGTGCATTTTTCTCTTTCAGCATTGCTGTAAAGAGCATTTCCATGGTGACAGACAGAACTTTTAATGATCCAAAGAAGCTGTTGTTGTTTTTTTGATAGTGTTATTATACGTCACATGCTTGTGTGTGTATGTGACCATTTCATGCTGTTCAAACAAGTCTTTAGTGATAAGGTCTCATGCTTACAGCAATTCTGAATGAGGAGTAATCAGTGGATTCATTGTAAAGAAAAAAGTGAGAAGTCTATAAATTCATGATATGTTTGAGCCTGCTTTGAGCAGGAATATTTCAGATGTGAATCAACGATTTCTTAACGGGATTAACCTGTTTGTGGTTTAGTAGTTGGGACATTATTAGAATCTCTCTTGTGAGGAAGTATGGTCTCAAATAGGTTTACGCTCCATTATATCAGATTATTTATAGGATTTAAAGGGTTTAAAGCGGTTCATTTCCCTTCTTTTGCTTCTCAAAAGTTATAACAGATACTAGAAATTTCAGACTTTACTTATATAGTTGCTAAAAGTTGTTTTATTTTGTATTTAATGCATTGCTCATCGTGACTTGTACCCGTGTTCTCTGCATCACAAGTGCAATGCTATAGCACACATATCAAGTGAATATAGACAAGTACATCCGTAGATCAAACCGGCTGATCAAAACCGTGTTTTAAAGTGGTGGTTGATGATGATTTCACTTTTTTAACTTTAGTTAGTGTGTAATGTTGCTGTTTGAGCATAAACAATATCTGCAAAGTTGCAACGCTCAAAGTTCAAAGCAAAGGGAGGGAAATTATTTTACAGAAATATATTTTTAAGGACTACAAACGGCTGGTAGGGACTACAATGAGCTTCTTCACGGGTTAGTGACATATGCCCCAGGAGCCTGTGAAAAAGTTTCAGTGGGAGCGCTGTCCTGCTCTTGATTGTACTCAAAGCAGTTCAACACTGACTGGACGCGCTCCTCTGAGTTGCACTGTCTGGTTGACCGAGTCTAACTGCATACCGAGATGAGAGATCCTCTGCACAGGAGAGAGTTTGCTCTTGTCCCAGTTGACCTGAAGTCCCAACAGGCTGAGATGACGGAGCACCTGTGTTCGCTGACTGTGTTTGTCTGACCCTGTGTTCACAACTGCTCTCGAGGCTGAGCCAGAATCAGCCAGTCGTCGAGATAGTTGAGAATACGAACGCCGCATTCTCTGAGTGGAACAATGGCTGCCTCCACGACCTTCGTAAAGACACAGGGCGACAGGGACAGCTCGAAGGGTAGGACTTTGTACTGATATGCCCGTCCCTCGAACGCAAACCGCAGAAATGGTCTGTGTCGAGGAAGAATCAAGACATGAAAGTACACGTTCTTCAGGTCGATCACTGCAAACCAATCTCGGGGAACGGAGGCATTTGAAAATGCGTTTCTGCATTAACATCTTGAGCAGGAGCTTGTGCAGGGCCCGATTCAAGATTGACCCTCAGTAACCCTCAGCCTTTCTTGGGTACAATGAAGTAGGGGCTGAGAAGCCTGTCTTCACATCGGCTGGAGGGACTTCGATCTCTGCCTCGCAACTCCGCACGGATGTGGATGCTCTTGAACTTGGGTGGGCGCTGGGTAAACTGAATCGCATAGCCGAGTCTGATGGTACGGATGAGCCACCGAGACGGGCTGGGAAGCGCTAGCCAGGCTCCCAGACACCGTGCAAGCGGAACCAACGGGACCACAGACGTACCCGGGGTGGGGCAGCGAGGTGGAACACAGGGACTCGGCTCGGGAGGCACTGAAGCGCCCCGAAGCGGAGTCTGTGTGTATTGTGCCACACTTACCTGGTTCTAGGGCGGGGCAGAGGCTGCGTGGGAAGCACACCGCTGCCCGCTGGCGATAGAGGGGGACAGGAGTGGCAAAGCATGGAAATGTCGCTCACTGCCATCCACCCCCTCTTGAGACCCAGAGATAAAGCAGTTGCTCTTACTGAGAATTTGGGAGCCGCTGACTGAGATGCCAGCCGCGGAACAAATTTGAATAAACGAAAAGATTCTCCGCCCGGCCCTCCACCAGGGAAGAGCAGCTGACTCTGGGTCGCCTGTCCTGATGGTGCCGTCTTCCTGCGAAAGCTCAACATCACAATAGAGAGAGCATAAACCATCCACGAACGCTGTCTCAGCATGTTTGCGATGCGCTAGAGGAGTGAGGGGCCCGAGGAGGTGGTCTCGTTGGGAAACGCTCACTGTAATCCTAAGATCACCAGTGCTATTAACCAAAGTAGCCCTTTTCTGGTGGCCACCAGAAGAGGAACTAGATCGGGTAATAGGCAAAGGGACTCCACCTCGTTTGAGGCACTTGAGTCTCAACCGCGCATCTACAGCGCCGAATGACGCGCGCTGGGTTGTCATGACAACCCACACTGGCAGCCGGCAGCTCGACGGCACACGGCACGCTGAGCGGCTCAAGCCTTTACGAGAAAGGGGAGGCGAACAACGTGCCGACGTGGTCATGCTCTCATGAGAGAACATGAAACACCCACGAACGCAGTCTCAACACGCTTAAGCCCAGGCATGTGAAACAGTGATCGTGGCCGTCAAATGAGGACAGGAAACGACCGCATACAGAAACACACGGTTTGAATGACGTCTTGAAAAAGACGCAGTGTCAAACTGTGTATGCTCTTTCAGGAAAAACTGCTCTCTCTAGTGCTGAAGCACCCAGGGATGACCGCGGCTACACAAACAGGACGATAGTGCAAGCCTGCTGTGAGCACTCACATTCTCATTGAAGGCGCAACATTCAGAGCAGTGAAAACAGCTGTTAGACCTACCTGAAAAACTCTAAAACACTGTTTATTTCATTAGTAGCATTTTTTTTGTTCTATTGTATTTATTTGTGCTATTTGTAATTTGAGTATTTTTTCTTACTTTATTACTGACTGCTTACTTGTCATTAATATTGTTTTACATTTACATTAGTTAGGCTAGTAGTTTTGCTGTAGTATCAAATTTCATAGAGAATAGTGCTATTTTACTGATATCTAAACATTTGATCCACTGACACAATATCTCAATATGCGCTGTGCTATTAAATGAAAGATCAATTATGATAGATCAATAGAATGAACAGTGAAAGTAACAGAAACTCATACAATATATTTTTTAAAATATGCTGCATGACACATCTGCGGTGGAAAATAATTGACAATTCATAAATGATAGACAGAGAGAATGATATTTAATGAATCCCTGAGGGGAAATTTTCCTAACATTCTTCTATAAATTTTTGCGTAAATTGGGCAGGAAAGCCCAGACAGGTCGCTCCCAGATTTTGTTGGATTTCAAGCCATATAGTTCTTGCCTGAGCTTATCGTTTGCTTCATTGTAATCATTTGAGTTTTATGAAAACTTCATGTTGAAGTTTATGTATGAGTTAATAGCTAAACCCAAGGATAAAGTTTGAGCTTTAGAAGCTTTTGAGCGCTCTGAAGGCCTCCTGTAATCTTCCAGATGTTCCTGAGGAGTTTGGCAGCAGCAGGAGAACTCGTGTGCCTCAGTATGTGTCATCAAAGCTGTGAGCGTTAAGAACAAGCATTGTTCTGCCCCTCCTGCACCACGAGAGAGGGAGAGAGAGAGAGAGAGAGAGAGAGAGAGAGAGAGAGAGAGAGAGAGAGAGAGAGAGAGAGAGAGAGAGAGAGAGAGAGAGAGAGAGAGAGAGAGAGAGAAAGAAAGAAGAGGGGATACCCTTTTCAGCATCTGAGTCATGCTGGAGAAGTTGATGCAGAGTTTTCCGAGCCGGAACACCACAGCGGAAAAGGAACGGGAAGACACCTGGGAATTTCAATAAAAACAATAACAAACACAGCTCAGGAAGAACTAAAGCTAAAGACGCTAAGCGAGTGTGTGTGTAAATAAAACATGAATGAAGAGGAGTGTGTGAGTACATGGCAGAGGGAAGGAGAGTATTGTGTTTGGAGGAGGATGTCTTTGTTCCGTTGCTCCTGATAAAGCAAACATAACTCTCCTGTTACCTGGAAGCTGGGATCCCATAAAGGATACATGTCCTTTACCCCAAAATAACAATTAGCCAACACTTACTGCACTGTAATCCCACAACGGCTCCTGCACTGCTGCTTCCTCTAATAAACACTCATTTGCAAATTGATTCAATTAATCTTTCTCCCTGCTACATCCATCTATCTATCCATCTATCTATCTATCTATCTATCTATCTATCTATCTATCTATCTATCTATCTATCTATCTATCTATCTATCTATCTATCATCATCTGTCTATCATCATCTGTCCGTCTGTCTATCTATCTGTCTTTATATTGAACAGTTTGATGAGATGAATACTCAAACCACTGTGTTCGGTGAGTGTCCAATGACTCGACCTGCTCATGCACTGATACGTGACCTCATCACCTCATCGGTCCTCTGTCTGCAGTCACCGGTCACATGTTTAGATCGTTCTGGCCTTCCTTTCCAGAGTAAACAAACAGTATGTAGCACATCAACACCCTTCATTAAAACTCATCACCTTACATTGTTTTGAGCAGGAACCTTCACACAGTAATTCTGTCAGCAGAATCATTTATCTACTCGTCTTTATTGCAGCTGAAGGCCTAAACATGCAACCTACACTTTCACACACTTTCACACTGAAGCCAAATCTTCTTTCAGCATCAAAACATCTGCGTTTTTTTTCATACATTTTCATCAGGTCCATGGAACTAATCATTTGGGTGGAGTTAAGTGCCACTCAGGGTTGAAGGTTTAGGTCATGAATAATTAATAATTAAACATATTTATTTTTTCATATTTATTATTATTACTTTATTCATCATCTTAATTAATGCAGATTTACAGTAATTATTATAATAATGCATTTATTTATTAATCATATTCAGTTAATTAATAATTATTTAAGTAAAAAATATTACTACAAATAACTAATTTCTTTCAGTCTTAATTTGATTATTATTGATTTAATTACTTTGATTAATAATAATAATTTAACTATTTTGTTTTGTATAGTTATTTTGTTGCTGTTGTAATTGATTGTGTGATTATATTACAATTATTCTTTTTAAATATTTAGTTTAATTAAATATAAAATTCCTTTATTTTTAACATTTTACACTTTTAACACTTTTAACATTTTTTTTATTTTTTAATGTTATATTTTTCTTAATTTTACTATCCTTTCTGAATATTCTGTATTTTTTGTTGTTTCCATTATTTTGCACTATTTGTTGCCATGCACCATTTTTGAACAGAGATGCAATAATTTTCATAGCAAAAACAAAAAACGCTGAATGTACTGTAACTGTGTTTGTGGATGTGAGAGAGAAGAAGGAGAGAATGATATTTGCACTCTTTCTTCTTCATTTTTCCTTTAGTAGAGGAAAGATCTGTCTGCACCATTTTTAAGTCAATAAGTGGAAAAAAACAAGAGGGAGAGAGAAAGAGAGAGAGAGAATGACAAGACTCTGCCAAATCCATGGCTCGGCCTGAGGCGGCATCTTTATCATGTGGTTTATGTAGGAAAGGTGGATTTTCCCATCTCCAATCATAAATATACCTCCATCCACACCTTTTCCACATCCCTCGCTCTCAAATTCTTCCACACACCGCAAACATTATCATATCACGCCGTGCACACATCTTTCCAGACCTGATGTCACTGGGCGTGAGTGGATGTGAGCGTTTACTGTTCTGGATCGTAACTTTTGTCCTTTGTTCTTGAACGCTGGTGTTGTATTGGTGTGTGACATCACGTACCCTTCACATTTTCCAGCATCTCACTAAAGATACCATGACAAGCATAAGCACGCACTCACAAAATGGACCATTATGCATTTCAAAAGAGTTCTGTGGAGATTGTGAATATGTCCTTTTTTAACGTGTGATGCCCACATAGGCTAGTGGGACTACAAAGAGCTCCACAGATCTTATGCAGGGCTTTACACATCTTAAAATGCTCAAATGATCAGAGAACACCTGCGTCCTTATTAAAGCCAAAGAGGAAAGCAAGAGAAAGAGTGAAAAAAAGACATTTCTTAGTAGTCATGATGATATTGTATGGACATTCCAATAATAAGACTTATATTAAGGGACCAAGACCACACATACATGTTTTTTGGGGACTTTTTCATAGACATAATTATTTTTTTGCTGTGCAAACTGTATATTCTATCCCCTAACCCTAAACACAAATACAAAAACACAATTTAGTATGATTTATAAGCTGACACCAAAAATGTCCCCACAAGATTTGTCCTGTACATAGTGTACATAGACAGACATAGACACACACACTCACACACACACACACATTCTCCCACACTCATGCACACGCGCGCGCGCGCACACACACACACACACACACACACACACACACACACACACACACACACACACACACACACACACACACACACATTTCTACTCTGTAAATAACTCGGGGCATATCTTTTCTTAGCACTAAACTATAATATACGTTGCACATTTTTTTCTAATATATGCATTATAACCAATAATATAACTATAAATAATCATTTTCATTTATGTTTGAGAACTGACCCGATCTGAAGTCCTGCTGCGCGTGTGAACATGCTCTGGTCAGCTACACAAACAGGAAATGGAAGGGACACTGGAAGTGTTGGAGACACGTTCTGTCTGGTCACCTGCTGATCAGGGTCTGAGTGGTTTTGTCTGTCTGCTTTCTCGTTCAGTAATCAAATTCTCCCATCATAACTGTCACTCAATAATTTCTCCCTCTGTAGTTCCAGGGAGGCTTGAGAAGTATTGAGAAGGCTAACGAATTAGTGCAAAAAGGTGTTGTAATCAAAGGTTCACTCACGCCGGTGTTTCCTCTGAGTACTCCCGCCAAGAAAATAATGATTTCAAACATCCCCCCTTTTGTGAAAGATGAGATGATTGTGCAAGAATTGTCCCGTTATGGGAAGATAGTTTTCCCCATCAAAAAAATCCGCTAGGGTGTAAATCTCCTTTAAAACATAGTAAACATGGTAAAACATCTCGTGTCTTTTAGGAGACAGGTGTTCATGATTCTGAAGAATGGTGAGGATGAACTTGACCTGGTCTTTAAATTTAAGATAGAAAGTTTTGATTATGCTGTCTTCGTATCATCTGACACAACGATCAAATGTTTTGGTTGTATGAAAATTGGGCATCTCAGTCGTAATTGCCCTGATAAAGTGAATAAAGACACAGAGCCGATTGATACAGTTAAAGCGGGGAGCGCTGTGGATGAGAGTAGCGCGTCTGAGCCGAGTGTGTCGGCGATTCCCGCGAGTACAGCGATCGAGCCGCTGGAGGGAGCGAACAGCGCGGAGGCGCGGGTGTTTTCTCCTGTTGATGATGGAGGTGTTGTGGCGGAGTCTCTGGCGGCCGAGAACGCGGTGGGGTTGAGTACATTATCTTCGGCGTTTGTAGAACAAAATAAAGAAATTGTACAGGAAAATCTGAGATTGAATGACTGTGATTTGGATATGGAAGTTGAATCTACTTTCAAAACTCCAATTAAAAGAAGAAAGAGTCGAAATGATAAAATCAGTAAACAGGTAAAAAAAAGTGATGCTGCTGAAGATGAAATCATAGCTTCGGATGATGATGATTCTGATTAGTGTTTCTGTGTGTTCAGAGTTTTGTGTTTGTTCCCAAAATGAAGCAGGGAATGTTCTGTACAAAGCTGAAGACATTAGTGTTTTTCTTCAGGAAACGAAGGGGCTAAAAGGCTTGCAGATGTGGTGGTTACAAATATAAAGGAAAAGAGAAAATAAAACTAATAATAATTAGTGTCATCAGAATATGTTGTTGTCATTGAAATAAACTGAATGTCATTCATGCATAGTGTATGATTTTGGATGATGGCGATTGGTATTCCTTGCCTTGTATGAATGATCGATCATTTGATTATTTTTGCCTTGGGATTTTCACATGCTGGGGGAGGGGGCGCGCGCGCTGCTCAGACAATACAGAGACTCAGAAGATATTGCAGCAGCTCCGTGTCCTGTGTCTTTTATTGATTATATATCTCCCCTAATCAGCGGTTAGGGTACTACATTTTGGAGGCCCCAGCGAGGATGAATGCAGTGAGAGTTGGCTTTCAGTGACGACAGCCCGTTTCCAGTGCCATTCAGCCTTCTACTCAGCCCAGGTGACCAGTGGAGTGAAGACGTTCGGTGTCCGTGTCGAGCCAGGAAGGAAAGTGCAAGCAATCTGAGGTTTATCTTCAATACCAGGAGCGCTGCAGGATTCCAGTCTGCTAAGGGCATTTCTTCTATCACTTTGCACACATCTAGACTGAGTAACTCATGGATCACAAAGAGGATCTGAAGCTTGAGGTGATAGGAGCAGTATATGCTCTCTCACAAGAACATTTGATTGAACTGTGTGAATTCCTAGGGATTGAGTGTGAACATGTCAGTAACAAAAGCCGGTCATTTTTTGTTTTAGTGATTGTGAGACACATTGAGAGAGAGGCATTAGAGGAGCTTGAAGATGCGGGAATGGCAGAGCTTATGTGTTTAAAAGACAAAATCAGTGAAATTCAGAGGGTCGATGAAAACAGTGATTTAAAAAAACAAATAGCACAGACCACAAAGAGAGTGAATGAAAATCCAGTAGCAGAAACCACAGAACAGGAAAAACTGCAAAAAGAAATTGACACATTACAATTAGCATTGCATAAGTTAATGGAGCAAAAACAGAGAGCAGTTAATCCCACACCACAAAACACAGGCACACAACAGAACATAAGTACTATACAGAACTATTCCACGTTGCCAAGTACAAATGTACAGCCAGACACAAGCTCTGATCGCCAGTTGATGTCACCCAGACCAGTCATGCCTCCCTGGAACAGAGAATTTAAGATATCAGGACAGATAGGTGAACCTGGTCAAAAAGATAAACTCACCTTTTCAAGTTTGGCCCATCAAATCGAACATGGATTGAGCAGGGGAGTTTCAGAGCTTGAAATAGTGGATGCAGTAATAAGAGCAATCGCACCAGGCATGCAGCTGCGTAGTTACCTGGAGGGAAAACCAAATTTAACCCTGCCTGTGCTGAGACGTATACTGAGAGCGCATTATCAAGAAAGATTTGCGACCGAATTGTACAAACAGCTTACCTCGGAGGCGCAAAGTAGTAAAGAGACCCCACAAAGTTTCCTCGTTCGGTGTCTTGATTTGAGGCAAAAGATCCTGTTCGCATCTCAGGAAGCGGAATCCAGTTTGAAGTATGACCCGAATCTAGTTCAGAGCATGTTTCTTCACACTGTCCTGACTGACCTGCAGAATGACAGTATCAGGACTGACCTGCAACCTTACTTGACAACCATTGATGTGAGTGATGAAATTCTTTTTGATAAAGTCAATGTTGCTTGTGCAAATGAAACCGAACGGCAAAATAAGAAGAAGCTTATATTCCAACACACCAAAGTGAATCCAGTGCAGGTTAATGAAGTTGCTGTTGAAAAGAAAGAAAAGACACAGTGTCACAAAACCACAGAGAAACGTGGACCTGACATTTTGAGTGAGTTAAAGGAAATGCGGTCTGACATGGCATTGTTGAAGGATCTCAGTGCGGAGGTTTCTCAAATTAAAGAATCCATTCGACAACCTCAGATCATGTCCACACAGTTTTCTACCAATGTGAGGGATCAAATCAACATGCCACCACCCCAGCCTCAGTACCCACCTCAAAGTTATTTGCAGCAATATGACAGGAGAAGGGGGGCCTTCCAGCAGCCACAGTGGCTCCCTGCACAACGTTTCCATCCCCCTTCAACTCGTTTGAGAAAATGTCTGACATGTCAGCAAAGCGGATTGGATGTACACTGTACTCACTGCTATAGGTGTGGCAGTAGCGATCATTTTGCGGTTGGTTGTAGAGCACGAGGCCCAACAATGTACAGAGAGCAGTCTTTAAACGGGACAGGGTCACGACTGCGGGACGAGGAGTGACCAGATATTCAACGATGTCCCCACAGAGCTGCGTACAGTGTGGTATCACAGGTTCAGACTTTAGACTGCAACAATGGGCTGCCTGTAAACAAACATTGTATTGTTCTAAAGCATGTCAAGCTAAGCATTGGACAGACCATATGAAACAATGTAACCAGACAGCAAGAGTACACACAAATTCTGCAATGCACAGAAAGAAATGTGAAGCCGACAAGTCTACACGTGCCGCCTTTGTAGGAGAACAGTGTCCAGTGCAGTGTTACCTTGAAGGGCTCCTTGTTGATGCATTGTGGGATACAGGCTCTCAAGTTTGTATAGTGGATGAACTGTGGAGAAGTAAGCACTTACCAAACATCAGGTTGAGAAATGTGGCTGAGGTAATTGACGCACCTGAAGGACTCCGTCTAGTGGCGGCAAACGGACAGGAAATACCTTATATTGGGTGGATGGAAGTGAGTTTTGGTTTGGCATCAAATGAAGGGGAAACAGATGAACTTGTCATACCTGTGTTGGTGATGAGGGGTAGTCAGCTTCACCATCCTATCATCGGATATAATGTGATCGAGCAAATGGTGGACACCAAGAGAATAATGCAGCCAATCACAAGTGAAGTCCAGAGAACAGCATGTACTAGTGCAGCCACAGGAATAGTTCAAGCTTTCATCAAACAAATCCAGGCTGAAACACCATGTGAATATACAGTCAAAACAACCAAGGAAAGTGTTCATGTGCCCAAACCTACATCGGTACAAGTGGAATGTAGAGTGCAGACATACAGACCAAAGCAAGAGACTTTGCTCATTTTTGAGCCTGACATTAACCCAAAGTGGGCAGAGGGGTTGGAGTTCTGTGAGACGATTGTAACCTTGCGGCGCAATACATCTCCACATATAGTTGTCAGTGTTCAGAACCCTACAGATCATGACCTACTGTTAGCAGGCAAGATGGTAATAGGCACCGCACAACCTGTCCAGGCTGTTTATCCAACTGCAGCTTTTGAGAAACCTGGTTTAACTTCTGTGACGGTCAATCAAATCAAAAATGGAACCAGCCATAACTCTGACATTGCATGGGTCCCGCCAGTCAATTTGAGCCATCTCAGTGAGTCTGAAAAACAAATAGTTCAGCAAATGTTAACAGAGGAAGCAGCTTCATTTTCCGAATCTGACATTGACATAGGTTGCATTGAGGAACTACAACTTGCTATTTCACTGGAAGACACTAATCCTGTTGCACGTACTTACCGGTCAGTGCCTAAACCCCTCTACCAAGAGATGAAAAACTACCTGCATGATCTCATTGCGCAAGGATGGGTGCAGAAATCAAACTCACCATATGCCTCACCGGTCGTATGCGTCCGAAAAAAAGATGTCAGCTTACGCCTGTGTATCGATTTCAGAGAACTGAACCGGAAAACGCATCCTGATAGACAGCCCATCCCCCGTGTTCAAGACATAATGGACAGTTTGGGAGGGAACTCTTGGTTTTCGCTTCTTGATCAAGGGAAAGCATATCAACAGGGCTTCATGGCCAAGGAGAGCAGACCTTTAACAGCCTTTGTGACTCCGTGGGGGTTATATGAGTGGATTAGGATACCTTTCGGCCTGATGAATGCTCCTTCAGCATTTCAACGCTGCATGGAGGAGTGTCTGGGTGGTCTAAGAGACAACATCTGTGTTCCTTATCTGGATGACACGTTAGTTTTCAGTAAAACCTTTGAAGATCACGTGGATGATGTAAGGAAAGTCCTGCAAAGATTGAGACAGTATGGAATAAAATTAAAACCTGGCAAATGTGAACTATTCAAACGTGAGGTGCGATACCTTGGAAGGATTGTCTCGGCGGAAGGGAGTAAGATGGACCCGGCTGATACAGCTGCCGTGAGTAGTCTGAAAGATAAAAGACCAAGCACAGTTGGACAGTTGAGAGCAGTCATGGGTCTGTTGAGCTACTATCGACAGTATATAAAAGATTTCTCCAGAATTGCGAGTCTGCTGTACGACCTGCTGAAAGAAACTGAGACACAGAAGGAAGAATGCAAGGAGACACGTAACCGACAGGCTACAGGAAAGAAAAGGGGAGTGCCTTCTCACAGGCCGATTGTATGGACGGATAAGCACCAAGAGACATTGGAGGGACTGATCGATTGTTTAGTTGAGCCACCAATACTTGCGTTCCCGGACTTCTCACAGCCGTTTGTACTTCATACTGACGCATCGAATCAGGGTCTTGGGGCAGTTCTATGCCAAAAGCAAGCGGGAAAGCTTAGAGTTATCGCTTATGGGTCCCGAACCCTGTCAGTCGCGGAAAAGAAGTATCACCTCCACTCAGGGAAATTGGAGTTCCTTGCCCTGAAGTGGGCTGTCACTGAAAAATTCAAGGATTATTTGTACTATGCCCCCACATTCACTGTGTATAGTGATAATAATCCACTTACTTACGTTTTAACCAGTGCAAAGCTGAATGCAACAGGATGTAGATGGGTGGCGGAACTTGCAGATTTCCATTTTAACATCAAGTACCGGCCTGGCAAAGAAAATGTGGATGCAGACACCCTTTCCAGGATGCCACTGAACATCGAGACAGCAATGAAGGAATGCACGGAGGAATTGCCATCTGACTGTGTCGAAGCAACCATCCAATCTGTTGAGGCACCACACTTCAGCATCTCCTGGACTGCAATGATTTCTCTTGACGACACCATGGCATCTGTGCATGCATGCGAGCCATTATCTGGGGAAGAGATCAGACAAGCACAGCAAAATGATGACCACATTGGACCTGTTCTACAGTTTAAGCTGTCCAATAAAAAGCCAACAGGACATCTTTTTAAGAC
Organism: Meda fulgida; assembly: GCA_030578275.1. Lineage (NCBI taxonomy): Eukaryota > Metazoa > Chordata > Actinopteri > Cypriniformes > Leuciscidae > Meda > Meda fulgida. The sequence continues at coordinate 15,821,312 of CM060637.1, read as the reverse complement.
TTTGAGTGCACAAAGTAAATGCTTACTGCGCAGTTGGGACAAACTTCTCCTGGAAGACGATGGCATCCTCCGTAGAAAGACGAACACCCAGACACAGCTAGTTTTACCTGCAAGGTACAAGCAGCGTGTTTTGAGAGAATTACATGATAACATGGGTCATCAAGGTCTTGATCGAACAATATCTTTAATCAGAGAAAGGTTCTATTGGCCGCAAATGCACAATGACGTTGATCACTATGTCACCAAGAGTTGTGTTTGCCTGAAACAGAAGAAACCATGTAGGGAGGCCAGAGCACCGCTCCAGAATATTGTCACTACTCACCCGTTTGAACTTGTCTCCATTGACTTCTTACACCTGGATAAATGTAGAGGAGGGTATGAGTATATCCTAATTGTAGTTGACCACTTCACACGATTTGCACAAGCCTATGCAACTACCTCAAAATCGTCTAAAACTGTTGTTGACAAGTTGTTTAATGACTATGCCCTGAAGTTTGGGTTCCCGCAAAGAATTCATCATGACCAAGGAGGGGAGTTTGAAAACCAGCTTGTTGCTCAGTTGAAGAAGAGTTGTGGAGTTGCTGGATCAAGGACCACGCCGTATCACCCACAGGGAAATGGGCAGGTTGAACGTTTCAACCGAACGTTACTTCAGATGTTGAAGACGTTGACTGAACAGCAGAAAACCAATTGGAAAGAGTCACTAAACAAACTCATCTTTGCAAACAACAGCACACAATGTGAAGTTACAGGATTTTCACCATTCTACTTACTGTTCGGAAGGTCCCCAAGATTACCCATTGATCTATTGTTCAGTTTGACATCTGAAACTGGAACTACTGATTATAAGGAGTATGTTAAGAGATGGAGACACGAAATACAGGAAGCATTGGAAATCACCAGACAGACTGCAAAGAAGGTGGCAGAAAGAAACAAGAGGAACTATGATGGAAAAGTGAGAGGTTCTATGTTATGTCCTGGAGATCGCGTGTTAGTGAGGAACTTGACACCTAGAGGTGGAACTGGGAAGCTTCGAAACCATTGGGAAGATGTTGTACACACAGTAGTGCGTCAAATAGGAGGAAAAGGCCCAGTTTTTGAAGTGAAACCAGAACATGGTAAAGGAAGATCACCTGTTCTCCACCGAAACCTCTTGATGCCTTGTGATTATCTCCCATTGGAGACTGATTTTGGAAAGGAAGAAAAGACAAAGGGACCAGTGAAAAGACCAAAACCAGTAAATAGATGTGAACCAGTTCCGGAAGAAGAAGAGGATGAGGATGAAGGTTATCCTTACTATAATTACCTACCTGCGGTCCATCATCAGCAATCTGGGCGTGAAAACTGGCGAGATGGATACGTACCTGAAGTCCAGTTTCAGCAACCTGAGGAAGGAAACGGAGAGTTACAAAGTGGAAACTTACCAGTTATCCTGCACAGTGAACCTGGAAAGGAAAGGGAAGAAATTGGTCAAGAGGGAGCAAGTGAGGAGATACCTCAACAGGAAGTTGATGTGATGGAGGAGGAACAACATGTAGAAAGACCTGATGGAATGGAAGATGTACCTGTAAGACTGGGTGAGAATGACAGGGAAACAGGACAGGAATATAGATGGCCTAAGAGAGAAAAGAGACCACCAAAGATATTTACTTATGATTACTTGGGTAGTCCAGCATGTTATAATGTAGAGCAAACAAACAAAACAGCGTTTCAACCCTTGTCATATGAGGTGCAGAACTTACCTCCATGGACTTACCCAGCGCAACACTATCAACCAGTATACTGGTATGCATACTGAAGAGACTGAGGAAATGGGGAAAAAGACTGGGTTTTGAAGAAGGAAGATGATGCAGTTTCCAACACATGCTTTTGTTCACAGTTAACATGCAGTACACTTTTCACATGCTGGGGGAGGGGGCGCGCGCGCTGCTCAGACAATACAGAGACTCAGAAGATATTGCAGCAGCTCCGTGTCCTGTGTCTTTTATTGACTATATATCTCCCCTAACCAGTGGTTAGGGTACTACACAGATTGAGGATTATTTTCATAATCGTGCACAATTTGTGAAAGACACAAGATATTTGATAAAGGAACGGGCTTTCTCAGATCTTGAAGTGTATCGTTTACGGAAGTTTGTAAACAAGTTAAAAAAACAAATTCCTAGTAGAGATGAGAAGAATGCCATGGTATGAATCACTAAGCTTGGTTTTTTTTACCTTATGCACACTCGTTTTTTTCCATCTTAGTTTCTTGTTGAACCTAAATAAAGCTATGAGTCAGCTAAAAATCGGAACTCTCAATTTAAATGGAGCTAGAGATGTTCGTAAGAGGATGATGTTGTATGAATTTATAAATCAGAAGTCTGTTGATGTTATGTTTATACAAGAAACGCACAGTGATCAAAGAAATGAGGTGGATTGGAAAAGAGAGTGGGGGGGACAACTTTTTCTTAGTCATAAATCCTCTATTAGTGGAGGTGTTGCAATTTTATTTAGTAAAAATATGACTTCAATATCTTATGAATTTGTTGAAATTGAAAAAGGTAGTTTTTTAAAAGTTATCGTCAAATTTGTAAAAATTGTTATGTTTTTTTTTAAATATTTATGCTCCTAGTAGTGGAGTGGAAAGAGTTTTATTCTTAAATTTAATCAACACTACTCTGAAAGGCCTAAATACTGATGATTTTTTAGTTTTAGGTGGAGATTTTAACTGTACGAGAGTGATAAAATAGATCGGAATCATTTAGAACCACATGTTGGATCTCAAAGAGTTCTCAAGCAAATCATTCAAACTTTTGATGTTTGTGATATTTGGAGAAGCATGCATAAACAATTAAAACGATACACATGGGTTAATTGTAAAGATAATTCATTGTCTTTGGCACGTCTTGATCGGTTTTATACTTTTAAGCATCAGTTCAATATTTTTAAATTTTGAAAAAATACAAATGTCAATTGCTTAATTTCATTGTTGGTATTGCAAAGTTAGCTATTTATATAACTAGGAGAAATACAATTGAACAGAAAGGGGAACAAGAACTTAAATCAGCTTTTAAAAAAATGGCAAAATCAATACTTGTAATTGAGTTTAATTTTTATAAACTAATGAGTACATTGAGTATTTTTGAGTGGTGCTGTAATAATATGCTGTGTTCATTAGTTGATAATGAACTGGTTATTTCAGAAGTGTTGATGTGAGTTTTTTTTGTAAATGTTTTTTTAGTCATATTTTTGTAATAAAGGATTGTCAAAATTCAAATTCTCTCTCTCTCTCTCCCTCTCTCTCTCTTTCTCTCTCTCTCTCTCTCTCTCTCTCTCTCTCTCTCTATCTATCTCTCTCTCTCTCTCTCTCTCTCTCTCTCTCTCTCTCTCTCTCTCTCTCTCTCTCTCTCTCTCTCTCTCTCTCTCTCTCTCTCTCTCTCTCTATCTCTCTCTCTCTCTCTCTCTCTCTCTTTCTCTCTCTCTCTCTCGAATAATGTGTTCCCTGGCAGATATTCAGTGATGCGTGCAGCAGCATGTCTGATATTAATATCTTGGTAAGATGGAAGTTCCCGTTCATCGGATAATACCGTCAGAACGAGGTCAGATTCTGCCATTTATATACATTTATTGACCCTCACTGCTTCCAACATTCAAGAAATTACTGTTTCCAATGGAGAGTTGTATGGGGAGTTCCTGTTAACCACCGTGTTATCCTCTTTTTAAAATTCGCACCCTGTTGACTTCAATGGGGCAAGTCCACAGTAGTCGATTGTGGAGTTCGCGCGCGCGATCATTGGTAACTAAGCAACAGTGGAGACTCAGACTGTCAGCTGTCAGCCGAACACGGTGCTGTGTGGTGTTCTGATATTATGATATTCTATGACATTTTGATATGATGTTGCTTAGTTACCAATGATCGCGCGCGCGAACTCGACAATCGACTACTGGACTTCGACCGAAAACAGGAAGTAAATACAGGTATGTGAGCTGAATTAACATAATTTTTATTAATATCTTTCACATCTACTGCAGTCAGATTGACCGTGGTCACTCTTAATAACACCACTCACATGGCTGTGCACTTGTAATGACAAATCAAGGATGTTAAGAGGCTAAAAGCAGGTTTAGAGCTTGCCCCATTGAAGTCAACAGGGTGCCAATTTTAAAAAGAGGATAACACGGTGTAAGCAACACCGATTTTTGTCGTTTTTGTCTGTACTGACAGCACTCCAAATGTACAAAAAATGAGCTCAATGTTAAAATTGACCGGAGTTCTCCTTTAAGGTGCACAATTACCATTTGACAAATTGAATTTCAATAGGAATCAATGAGACTGGTCATTTTGTTTTGGCCACATTCATGAACAGAGGTTTGAAAATAAGTTCTGCACTAAAAAAATAAAATGGTGTAGGATTATTTTGAAACGATTTTCGGTGTCCGTTTATTTTGATGGTTCTTTATCATTCACTATAACGTACATGTCTACTAACTCTCACTAGAGTGTTTGTATGAATGAATTAATGAATTATTGGTAGGTTATCATCACATATACAAATTCAAATTATCCATAAATAAGAAACATGTATCACAAAAAATTTAATAAATAATAAAAAATAGAAACAATATCAAATTACATAAAGTAACACTGCTAGGGATAATGATGACAGTATCATAAAAATAATAATAATTTACACATGATTACGAATTTGATTTGCTTTTAGCCATTTCTTTAATTTAAATGTAAATGTTGAATAGTTTGTACTACCCCTTAACTTAGATAAACTTAACTAAATAGTTATCAGATATTAAGCAGACAGTACTAATACTTCAATGAGAGTTAAATGACATGTAGTTACAAAGTTACTTATAGTCAACAGAATACTCTAAAGGGACCATCAAAATAAAGTGTAACGCAATTTTCACTCAGAAATTGCTAGTAAATCTCACAATTAATTACAAAGAAATGTCAAGCAACATTTTGAATTAAACTAGTGCTGTCAAATCGATTAATTGTGATTAATCGCATATAACATAAAAGTGTGTGTGTGTGGGTGCTTGAATGCCTGTGTGCGTGCGTGCGTGCGTGCGTGTGTGTGTGTGTGTGCGTGTGCATGCGTGTGTGTACACATATACAATATATTAACAAATGTTTGGATTATTGACACCACAGCACTAATGACAGCACTAATTTAAACGTGAAATTTTGAAATAGAAAGACTGAAATAACATTTGTATTGAAAAATCTTTGTTTACAACTTCAAGAACTAATTTTTACAGTGTGTGTGAGCTGTGCTTCATACATCACTACACTATTGACAATGGACGTGTTTGCCTGCAAAATTTCACAGAAATTCGACCACACTTTAAGTGGTATATTGAAGCTTGCGTGTAGGTGAACTAAAGTAGGAGAGGTTTTTAGTTTGCTTCAGGAGTAAAGGCAGATGTAGGGGTATGAGTTAGAGTTAATAAATAAGCAGTGGGCATCTCTTGTTGCTGGGGATTTCATATAAATGCAGAATGAGGGTTACTAACTAGTCACCACCCTGCCTACTGCATCACACATATCTGACTTCTACCGTAAATAGCGATGTGTCATTGTGATCTGCTCCATATATATCTCCTTATGCTTGCTTTTTTTAAAGCTGGAACATCATGCGAAGATGGAAATAAAGACTTGCTTTAAACTCATTCCCCAACAGCATCTGTACAGGGGACTTTTGTCATGGAAACACGCACTCGTATATGATCAGCGACATTTGTATAGACATACAGAGCGGACACACTTATAGTCACCGACCCATACACACACATGCACACACACACACACACACACACACACACACACACACACACACACACACACACACACACACACACACACACACACACATGCAAGACCCTACACTAAAAAAAAATATTCATTGGATGAACTCAATTAAGTTGTGTGCAGGATTTCCATCCAATAAATATATGTAGTCCCAACTCAAACTGAGTACATCCATTCAACAGAATGTAAATTAGTTAACCTAACTCATTTTTATCAAATAGATGCAAAAGAATATAAACATGTGACTTGATTAACTTATTTCTATCAAATACTTATTACTAACTAGACTGACTTTATTTCTGTCAGATGTCTTCAAAAGTTTTATTGAAAATTAACAGGGGTTTAACTCTATGTTTTCCATTTAAAGTTACCATAATAGTGATTAGTGTTTCCATTAGTTGGGCTCTTAACTCTTATTATATCTATTGTCTTTTTAGGCTGCTGTGACAGTGTGTTTGTTAAACAGCAGCTGCAAACAACTGCAGCATGAGATCAAGGAATATTATAACACTAAGTTTGAAGACTTTAACGAACATGAGCATAAAAACAGTCTGTTTATGATGACACACAGACATCAACAATCAGCGTATGAATCTCAACAATGGTGACAATCAAAAGTACTTTGCTGCAATGCATGCTGGGTACCACCATAGTACAAAACTCCCAGCATGAATGGCAAAATGAATAAGTTATGCAGCTGAACAGTCCTATAAGTTTGTTTGATTCTAAATATTTGCTTTTATTTTTTGCTGTTGTATTTGTTGTGAATTAGTAGCTTTTCAGTGATGTTCTGAATTAATCTGTTTATCTAAATATTTGTGATTGTCACCATTGTTGAGATTCATACGCTGATTGTTGATGTCTGTGTGTGTCATCAGAAACTGATTTTTTGTGCTCATGTTTGTTTAAGTCTTCAAACTTATTTTTATAATAATGCTTGATCTCATGCTGCAGTAACACAAGGTTTGTTGTGAAAAAAAACATAATTGTTAGATTAAAATACCTCAGTGAATCAGTCTGCTTCATGATGATTATAAAACCATCAACCCTTAACCATCATCAGCTGATCTCATTTCACTTTAGCTTTCTTTGCTGCTCCAAATGTGTTTAACAAACACACTAGTCACAGCAGCCTAAAAAGACAATAGATATAATAAGACTTAAGAGCCCAACTAATGGAAACACTAATCACTATTATGGTAACTTTAAATGGAAAACATAGGGTTGAACCCCTGTTAACTCTCAATAAAACTTTTGTAGACGTCTGACAGAAATAAAGTCATTCTGGTTAGTAATAAGTATTTGATAAAAAATAAGCTAGCCGTTTATATTCTTTTGCATCTATTTATTACAAATGAGTTAAGCTAACTGATTTACATTCTGTTGAATGGATGTACTCAGTTTGAGTTGGGGCTACATATATTTATTGGATGGAAATCCTGCCCACAACTTAATTGAGTTCATCCAATGAAAACATTTTTTGAGTGGAGCTATTAATACATTTTTAGTTAAACCAATTAAATACTGTATATTTACACATATGATCTTACATAGATATATTTAAATAAAGCAAATTAGATTTAAATGTGTCACCTCTAAGAAGGGCTTGAATCATTTTTTTGAGTGTAAATAGTCTCTTCACACCCTTGACACACATTCACACCTTTTTTTACTCAACATCTTTTTCTCAGTGTGAACCAGAATAACTCCAGTTCTTTATTTTCTGCCTGAACACACCCACACTTCCTGTATGAGCTGGGTGGTGCAGCCAGTAAAGCCAACGCCACACCATCTTTGTTCCCTTTTGACACTAAATACCCCTTGGAAACAAGAATGCAAGTTATATTTAGTTGAATTGGCAAAAGCTTCATTTTCTGAATAAGAATGTATAACCAAACTTCCTGTTCATGCTTTATTTATCAGCGGGTGACTCCAAATGAAAGCAGAACATTTTTAGGGGGAATATATTATCTTTCTTTCTTTATACAAATATGTATATATATATATATTTATATTTATATTTTTTTTTTTACTAAAGACCAGATATAGAAGACAGCTCTTTTCCTGTGTACAATCTCTGGACTCCTGGCAAAGAAAAGAATACAATACAATACAATAGAAAGTTTTACGCATGTAAAAAAAATAATGCAATACACTACGTAAATATAAAACAAACAGGGCTGTTAAATTAATGTATTTATAAAAACACCACAATAAAAACATTAGCAAATTCTATATAGGTATAACAAATAATAGATAATAGGGATGTCAGTTTAATACATTCATTCAGTATGATGATAAATTATAAACTGATGTAAAAAAAAACAAAAAAGAACAATACAATTAAAAATGTGCACAATTAATCATGCCCCTATATATGACAATTGATTTGTAACTCTACAATAAATAAACAAAAAAAATTTCAAAAACATAAGAAAAAATAAAATGTATATGAATGGTATAGTAAAATATTATAGTCTAGATTGGTGTTTTATTTTTAATGGGAAATGCTGATGGACAGATGCAATTTTTAAATTTAGTTAGTGAGTGAGCTGAGCTGAAGTGAGCATTAAACTGAAGTGAGCTGAGCAAAAAAAAAGAAATTTCGTAAGTCACTGTTTTAAAAAAAAATACACAAATAGGCTTGACAACATCAGCATCTGTCACACACACACACACACAAACACACACTCACTCACGCACGCACGCACGCAAACACACACACACACACACACACACACACACACACACACACACACACACACACACACACACACACACGGAAAAAGGCCGTAGGGTGTAAAGGCTAGAGGTGAGGGTGCATTGGTAAAAGAGTGTGTGTGTGTGTGTGTGTGCGTGCGTGCGTGCGTGCTTGCGTGCGTGTGTGTGTGTGTGTGTGTGTGTGTGTGTGTGTGTGTGTGAGGCAGGTGTTCATTCTTCCAGCCATTAATTAACTTTAACGACGGAAAGCACATCTGTACTAATTGCTGAACACACTCGGCTATTACCTCCTGCCCCATTCCACATTAAAGAAAAGAGCCATCAAGCACAGTATAAACTGAATAAATGAGTCCATTCCTGTGGGAAAGACACTCGCGAAGAAGCCTGAGACTGGTAAAGAGATATTCAATAAAACAGAACACTGAAAAATGATCTTTTTATCTTTATACATTACAATTTTGACTTAATTTCTCATAATTGCACCTTTATTTCTTGTAATTAAATCTTTATATCTTACAATTGTGACGTAATTTCTCATAATTGCAACTTTATTTGTTGTAATTGCAACTACATCTTAGAATTTACTTAATTTCTCATAATTGCAACTTTCTTTCTTGTAATTGCGACTTCATATCTCATTGACTATTTCGTGTAATTGCAGCTTTATATCTCACAGTTGTCTTTACATCTTCCAATTGTCACTTCATATCTCACAATTATGACTATTTCGTGTAATTGCGACTTTATTTTAGAATTGTGACTTAATTTCTCATAACTTCAACTTTATGTCTTGTAATTACAACTTATCTTACAAATGTGACTTATTTTCGAATAATTGCAACTTTATTTGGTGTAATTGCGACTTTTATATCTCACAGTTAATGACTATTTAGCGTAATTGCATCTATATCTTCAAATTGTGACTAAATTTCTCTATTTCTTCTAATTAAAACTGTCTAATGTTTGCAACTAAATTGCAAATTTATTTCTTGTAATTGTGACTTTATATCTCACTATTGTTTTTACATTTTACAATTGCAACTTCACAATTATGAATTTCTTGTAATTGCAACTTTATAACTTATATCTTACAATTGCAACTTTTTTGCAAGAAAAACTGACTTGCGACTTCATATCACAATTATAACTCCATTTCTCATAATTACAATTATATATTTCACTATTTCTACTATATTTTTCATAATGTGACATCAAGGTTTTCTCACAGTTGACTATTTTTGTAATCGCAACTTCATATCTGTACAATATTTATGACAGGAGGACAGTATATGAGAACAAGGGAAAGACTGAGGTGTGTGTGTGTGTGTGTGTTTTAGAACGAGTGAGGGCGGCCAAAGTCCCTGTATTCCCCCAGGTACCATTTTCCTCAACCTCTGATGACTTGGAGCAGGAAAGGAGAGAACAGTGGAACGGATGCTCCCAGAGTTTTCATGATTTGAGAGAGAAAGACCCTCCGAGCTCTGGGAATTTCCCCAGAACCTTAAAACACACCTCTCAGATCTGAAGTCACACATGCCTCCAACACGCAGCCACCTGTGAGAGTTAAAACCTTCATCCAAAACGGTTCGGGGAGGGGGCGATATAAATTACGTATGAATTCTACAATTCTGAATCGGACATGTTCATACTTCCACTTTTGTCTTACGTCTGCCAAACACAGCAAATCAAAAGAGCATACTCTCTAAGAGAAACAGTTGAGATATTAAATGGTGATTTGTTTTTCTTTCCCACAGAATTCCAGAGCGCCGTCCTCAGATGAATGCGCTGGAATGTTTGGGTTCCTGGGTTAAGTTGGGAGTTGACTGGTTAATTTGTCCATCTGCTTCGACAAACAGTTGGTAATTACAATAAATCTTCATTATGAAGATATATGGGAGTTTTATTCAACTTTAGGTGCTTTTGACCTCAACATTTCTCACTCTCTCACTAGTTCACTTAATATGTCCACTAATTTCCAATATACATCACTGAAGAATTCTGTCATTTGTGACGGTATAGTGTTAAAAAAGCCTAAATTCAGTATTTCACACATTTTGCATAGATTGATATTGATATTTACCTTGATATTTCTTTGTTTTCTTCACACGTGATGTCTATATTCCTTTCTCTTCTTCTTTTTGATAAACTAGAAGCTTTTATGAAGCACTTTTTTCTTATTTTTTTGCTGTTCTGGAAATGCCGGTTTTCCAGCAATTCGTACGTATTTTACGAGGTGGCTAATTCGTACGAATTCATACGACCTCTACCGGGCGAATTCGTCCGATTTTTGCTAAATTGTAAATATTTTACGTGTTGGCCAATTCGTATGAATTCGTACGAATGACCTACCCCTGACCCCGCCCCTAAACCTACCCATCACTGGGTTTAGACAAATCTTACGAATTCATATGAATTAGTCGTGAGATAGCGTTAAAATGCCGGCATGGTTAAACGTTTCTAAAACCTTTGAAATGAGATCTGCAAATACCCCAAATCAAAATGTTGCATTCTATTTTAAGGAGTATAAAAGTGCCTATACATGAATCTCCCGAGGTTGCTTTATCTATGTGTTCATGCTATTTTCGAAAAATCCCAGATATATTACCATTTTGAGCCAAAACGTTTTGTAAAGCTCATATTGTTGGTATGTGAGGTTTGGACTGAGTTTCATTGACAGCAGGTGTCAACAGTGCTGAATTACAGCCTGCCTGAGTTTCCACTTCCCATCCAATCAGCCACCAATATCTCTGCAAGAAAGCCTGTGACCCTGAGGCTAACCTTAGCCATAAACTTCAACTTCAACGTCGGCTCGTAATTTGACCAATAAATGCCTCTTTACCTGGGCGTACCCTTGAGATCTGATTACATAGGTTGCTCTGCGCTCTCAATTTGTTCAGTTACCATCTACCTGTGTTCTCACTTGAGTAGAGAGTGTGTGATCTGACCCCTGAATATTTGCGGTTGCCCTCCCATCAGCTGTGAACACACCTCTGGGACAATTCCTTTAACTGTGGCCCCGGCTCTCAACCCCTCACTTACAGAAATCACACCCTGGTTTGCCTATTCATCAAGAACCTGACACCATTTCCTTGTGCAAAGCTATGTAACCTTCCAAACTTGCATGACAAACGTTCATCCACAAATTCAGCAAGAGTTTACTAAGTAACCAAGTAACTAACCCATAAACTCTCCCATTTACTGTCAAATATACAGTGCAGGGAACAGTGGAAGTCTGTTTCTTCAGAACATAAATAAGAAGATAATTGACTATTTCTTTTAATTGACTTTGCGACTTTAAATGACACAATCGCAACCTCTTGCCTTCAAATCTCACAATTTTACAACATTATTTCTTGTAAATGCGACTTTTTCTTATAATTGCGACTTTATATATTATTAATTATATCTATCAATTGTGATTTTATTTCTCATAATTTTCTCATAATATATGTCACAATTGTGCCAGTATCTCACAATTATAACTATTTTTTTCACAGTTGCGACTTTTTCCTCATAATTGTTACTTATTTTTGCAGTTGCATAATTTATATTTCACAATTTCAACTTTATTTCTTGTAATTTCTTGTAAATAATTTTTCTTATAATTGTAACTTTGTCATACAGTTGCAACTATATCTAATAATTGCAATTAACAATTACCGATCAATAATTACGGCACCTCAACCTTTCGGCATTACCAACTTCATATTTCACATCACAGGCGTAACTATCGGTAAGCAAGGTGTGCGGCTGCTTACAGGCCTGGACCAATCAGGGGCCCGTGTGACTGGAAGATATTGATTGACAGCTGGGGCCCCCTATCGCATTTTACTACTTTTAGTCTGATCACATTTTACTTTATCGCAAATATATTTGAATAAATAACAACATATTTTACTGATCATTAAATACATGTGTGAAACGAACAATGATGGATTTTGGTGTAATTTGCTTCGAATTGGGACTGGGGAATCCCCGGTCGCCAAGTGAACATGCATATTGCATGCAAACTTGAGACAGACAATATCGATATGGATTCGTCGTCAAATTACAAACACAAAAGTGGCTTTCAAAAGCGAAAACGAAAAGAGGAATTAGAGAAATGAATGAGTAAATTACCAAAAGCTTCATTAAAAAGATAGCACAGGAGGGGGAGCTGGAGCAAGAGAATAAAGCACCTGAAACGACAGTGTTTTTTCATGTGTTATGGTGCGCATTTCACCAGTTTTTTGTGTGTGTGTGTGTGTGTGGTGCAGCGTAGGCTACTCCTGATTTTGTCAGTCATCTCATCTCTTTTATGCTGTGTCTCTATGATCCTATCCTGTCCTCTTCATGGTAGCCTACTCGTGGGCATTGCGTCATCACGTGCTGTATAGGGGGGCCCGCCTTGATAATCCTGCATGAGGGCCCGGTATTGGCTCGTTACACCACTTTCTCACATTTTCTACATTCTTGTAAATTACCAATTAACACTTGCAACTTTATTTCCTAAAGTTATAGATCCTCACAATTACAACTTAATCTCTTACAATTCCAACCTTTCAAATGTTATTTTTCTCACAATTAATCTCGCTTTATATTTCACAATTGTGATTTTATCTTTCGGACACAGGCAACTAAAAAAAACACTGGTGGGGAAAGAGTTCTCACAATTATCTTTTACATTTTTTTTTACACTGAAGTAATTCACCTTTAAATCCAGATTACAATGTTTGCTAATTTGAATAATTTTGATGCACTCGTGCCAATATAATTCTGAACTAACCCCAAGTTCATGAACACGCCAAAGACTGAAGCGTTAGACTCAGAGAATATTATCCCAATTTGAGTCTTGAATCAACTTGTATTGAAAGCATTGAACAATGAATGTCAGATGTCCAGGTGAAAGAGATCTACATTAGTGTAACTCAACCTGTATCTTATTTAATCTGTGTGTTTGTGTGTGTGTGTGTGTGTGTGTGTGTGTGTGTGTGTGTGTGTGTGTGTGTGTGTGTGTGTGTGTGTGTGTTGTGTGCAAACAAGCACCTTTTGATTGCCAGAGGTTTGTTGCATGTTCATGCAAAGGCCGAAGTGGCGGAAAGCCAGATATGAAGATGTGAGAAATCTGATATGACAAGCTCAAGCTAGAACAGAGGCTGGAGTGTACTTTATCAGAGGAGTAGATTTCATGTTGGCTTTGGTTTAATCGAGGATTACAAACCACTAATTTAAAGATATCCTTGAAATTTGACCTTAATGTTGCCAAACTTTCCAAACCTCAATGAAACAAGAGATCGCTAATAGGAGATTAAACTACACCTCCAGGCTTTACCAATATACAAGACTGCAATATCAAACAAAATTCATTAAACTTAATGCAGGTTAATTCATTTACATGCTGGGAGAAATCAGGTTAAGGGACAAAAATCTAGCTGTCCCTATCGGTTTATGCTGAAGTTGTTTATGATATTACTCAGGTGAAGTAAAACGGGTTAACACGTTTACATGACCACGTGCATTGTTGGCTTATTAAGCATAATCGGGGTAAGAATGTGCATGTAACGTAGCCAGAGACTGGATGTTATCTGATGCAGGACAGCAACAGAGGAGACTCACCCCTAGATGACCAACACTGTGAGGTCACTCTGTGGAAAATGACATTAAGTTTCTGTTTCAAAAGAGGAAGCTAATGGGGGCTGTATTTATAGGGCCTGCATAAATATTTGAGTGTGTAAATTGTAATAGTATTCTGGTACTAATACTGTGGGTGTAATACTAAAAACAGCATTGGCATGGAAAGACCATCAATTATCACAATTAATCTGTTTATATGACCAAGAAGGACATTTAGATAAAGGGTGGACGGCATATGGGTGGAACATTAATTGATAAGAGTTTTGTTTTAATTTAGATAGTGAAAGAAAGTGAAGCTTCACATCATCTAGAGATACTTTGGACAATTATCATAAAGTCTGGTCCACTTTGCAACTTACATTTGACCAGAACCAACCACTTAAACAGGAAGAAACTGTCTTAACGACATGTAAAATATTGAATGTTTCATCAAACAAGAAAGGTGCTGAAGAAGCGCCAGCAACTCGTTGTCATATTCTACATTCAAGTCCTCCTGGGAAGTTCGTTTTTATGATCTGGGAAGTCATAATTATGGCGTCCGGTTCGTTCAAATGACTTTGGTCAGAGCAAGATTTCGAAGAAATGTTCACATTGTTGCTTTCTTTTATGAAATCCCCACACATTCAAGTGTTAATAAAAAAAGGAATGTATTAAGCTAGAATAAAGCAGAGAGTCTGTTCTTTCTTTTGATATATTGCATGTTTAGATGTTGCTGGGGGCCCTGACTTTTTTGTCTTCCAGAATCAGCCAGTTCCTCAGCCGTGCCTCCGCTGGTTCCCTTCAGCCCCGACTCCCTCTGGCTCCGCCTTGGTCAGATGTAACCCTGTCTGCACCATGGACTTACGAGTTCCCAGTCCCTCCGGTTCCACCTTGGCTCTCAGGCTCACCGGCTCCACCTTGGTTCTCAGGCCCACCGGCTCCACCTTGGTTCTCAGGCCCACCGGCTCCACCTTGGTTCTCAGGCCTACTGGCTCCACCTTGGTTCTCAGGCCCACCGGCTCCACCTTGGTTCTCAGGCCTACTGGCTCCACCTTGGTTCTCAGGCCCACCGGCTCCATCTTGGTTCTCAGGCCCACCGGCTCCACCTTGGTTCTCAGTCCCTCCGGTTCCACCTTGGTTCTCAGTCCCTCCGGCTCCACCTTGGTTCTCAGGCCCACCGGCTCCACCTTGGTTCTCAGTCCCTCCGGCTCCACCTTGGCTCTCAGGCCCACCGGCTCCACCTTGGTTCTCAGGCCCACCGGCTCCACCTTGGTTCTCAGTCCCTCCGGCTCCACCTTGGCTCTCAGGCCCACCGGCTCCACCTTGGTTCTCAGGCCCACCGGCTCCACCTTGGTTCTCAGGCCCACCGGCTCCACCTTGGTTCTCAGTCCCTCCGGCTCCACCTTGGCTCTCAGGCCCACCGGCTCCACCTTGGTTCTCAGTCCCTCCGGCTCCACCTCTGTCCTCAGGCACCCAGGCTTCACCTCAGCCTTTCATCGCTGCAGCTACGCCTCGGCCTCCTGGACCATCAGTGTCGCCTGGTCCCATTAGCCCTCCATCTGCACCCTGGGCTCCATTTCCATCGCCTTCATTTCCATCAGTCGTCCCCTCGGTGTCGTCAGCAAAATCTCCACCATGGCTCCTCCCTCTGTCAACTCCTCTCTGGGCCCTCATCTTGGCTGGACTTTGTATTATCCTCCCGTCTGTGCCGTGACTCCTCCCACCTTCTTCGCCTCCCTGGTTCCTAGGATCATTGTCTCTGTGGTGTCTTACTCCAAAGCTCCAGCCCTCCCTTCATCCTCAGACATTCATCTGCGCAAGGACACACCTTCCTGACGTGGGAGCTACTGTCATGTTCATGTTCAGTTTCATTGTCTTATTTAGTTTCTTTGTCATTGTCACTGCCTGAGTTCTCGTTTGTTACTATGGTTTTTGAATAATCCTCACCTGTTCTCGATTCTGTTAATCATCATCCTGTGTATTTAAGCCCTGAGTTCTCTGTTCTTTGTCTCATATTAAAGTTATGTTTGTCGTGTTTTTGTATCGCCCTTCCATGATTATTAAATACTGTGTTTATTGTTCATTCTGTGTTGTGCATTTCTAATTTTGGATTTTCTACTGCAACATCTGACACTTCAGGTTTGGTAGAGCAATAAATAACTAAAAGGGCAGATTAGTAAATATAAGGAGAGAAAGTAATTGAGTAAATTACTAATTAAGGATGTTTTCTCGCAGACAGCTGCAATGGTAATGATTCTGTCCATGTGAGCGTGAGGAATACAGTGAGGCTTTCTGTGGCTTTCTATGACGACTGGGTCGAGTCCAGAACCTCAGGTCCACATTAACACTAGTTAGAGGAAAAAAAACATCAGCACAGCTTCCTGTTTTCTCCTCCAGCCTGGAACGGTGATTCCCTTATGACCTGCTGCTATGATGATCACATACAAACACCTAAACACAGTGTCACTGTCAGCAACCGACAGCATAGGGTTTCATTCACCTGGCTTTCCACTCTCTCCTTGACCTCCAGTTCAACATCATCAAACTATCTATCCGTCTATCTATCTGTTCGCACTCGTTACCAGATCCTCATATCCGCTGGCTGTCTTCATCTGCTATTATACTCATTGCATTAGTCTTCCCGCGTGCAGCTGCTATTCGCTAGCTCATTGTGATGTTTGTATATTTAGCTGCTGTGTTCATTTCCTCTGCTGTTGACTTGGGAAAACACATACAATGCACAAACAGATGCCCCCCCCCCACTCCCCCCACTCTCTCCCACCCGTCCGTTTTGCCGTTTCTCTCGACAGGCCCCCCTCCCTCCCTCCGTTCCCCCTGCCACCCTTCAGTTTTAAAAGAAGTAGGTTGAGAACGAAAGCAGAGCGAACTTCACAGCATGAAGACCATGAGCTCGCCATTGTTCAGCCAAAAACTCCCAGACAATCAGGAGATCAAGCCTGAAATTCCCCACCAGTTCTTGTGTCGTTCAGAAAAAAAAACCTAATGTTATACCTTTTAATTTAATAGCGATTATACCTAATTTATTTAAAATATTTATTTTATTTTGTTTAGCAACTATATTAACTGATTATTATTACTATTATGAGTGATGTTGTTCAAATACAACAATATTATTATTAATGATATTATTATTATCTTTTTAATTTAATAAAACCAACAATCATAATTATAATTTACTATTATTATAATTATATTGTTGTTGTTATTACTATTAAATAAAAATTTAACAACAATAAAAATGTATAATGATTATTATTATAATTATAATTATCTTGTTGTTTAATAACAACAATAATAAATAAATCATAATAATAATTTATAATATTAGTAGTAGAAGCAGTAGTATTATAGCAGTAGTATAGTAGTATTGTTTAAATAAAAAAATATAACATTATTATTATATTTATTATTTAATAATAACAATTATAATTCATATTATTTCTAATATTGTTGTAAAATAAAAAAAAATTAAAATATTATTATTATCTTTTTATTTCATAACAGCAACATTATTATTATTTAATCTAAGATTTCTGCTTGCTGAAATTATGAATTCACATTGAAGAAAGCACCTGCAGAGGTAAACTCCACTCACATTTTCTTATAATATTTTTTGTAATAAATTTGGTTATGCATTCAAAATTAATTTTCATTTTCATGGTGCTTTGTCGTATTCATTATGATATATTAACTGTAAATGTTACATTTGTGTCCTCAATCCTGCCTTATTCAAGCATCTGTGCTCTGTGGCAGACCCTCCCTCTGCTTTCAGATTGGATTTCACTGAAAAATTCCTTGAAAAACTTGGATTCTTCCAGTGACCTCTGTTGAGACCGAAGGAAGGGCAGAAACGGCCGCTGGCGGGGTGTAGGGCGGTCGGGGAGGGGCGGGAGCCGTCCTTCAAAGCCTGCACTCTGAATTCAGGAATTTTGGCTGGCCATCTAATGGAGGATGAAAATTGGCTTTATCAATCAAATCACACAACCAGACAGGACATAATCTGCACAGAGAGCAGTGACACACACACCAGGCCTGACTGTCTGCACAGCACAGACACTAGAACACTCTGACATTGCGTGTCACAAGTGACTAATGCTGTTTTTCAGATTTTTTATCTTAATGACATCAGCTTATATTTGTTTTTGCATGACTGTATACTACTTTACAGTACACTATACAGCAATACTGTAACCCCTCGGTGACAATAAACCAGTAAAGGTCCCCTGAGGTCAGAGGTGAAGTCAGGGTCAAGTTTCTCACAGCACAGATATTGTGGTCATGTTCTAGGGTACGTTTACACGACAGCGAAGTACTAAAAACGGAAACATTATTTCTTTGCATTTTTCACGTACAGACGGCAACATTGTCAAAACTATCCCGTTCGCACGGATCAGTGAAAACGACTAAAAACGCTGTATTATTCATGCCAGGCCAGTAGATGGCGATGTCACTTTGTTAAGAAACACTATGCGCCTATAGACGGGACATGTGATACTCATGTGGGTGATGTCACTGCTTTCACAAATCCACATTAATGTAGTTTACACAAAGACGAAAACGGTATCGTTTTTCAAAAACTTGCACTTTGAAACCCATTTTCAATAGTTTGCAATTTCAGGCCCCGAAAACTCGAACCCATTGTCATGTAATTGAACGGCCAAAACACATAAAAAAATGTTCTGTTTTTAGTTGAAAACTGTGTCGTGTAAACGGATCCTAGTTCTCTCACCCTTGTGAAAAAGACGTACACTTCAGCATACTTTTAAAAAGTATACTTATGCAGAAATAATATTTTGTGTACTGAATATTTTTGGACCCTTAATTGCATGTTATTTACAATTAAATGACAATTCGATTTATGTTAAATGCATTTAACATTATTTTTTCACCCATTTAAGTAAGATTTAAGTGCATATTTCATAATTATGCCTACTGTCTTGTAAATTCGGTTAAAGTTACTGCTAAAGGCACTGACAAGCATTTATGCTAAACTAAAATAAACATTAATGTTATTTCCATTGAAAGTTGATTGAAATATATTTGTAATTGCACCTTTGAAATTATGAAGTTGTAATTGTGTACATTTAAAATGTATTAAATTTAAAAGTAACACTGAATTAATGTTATTGTAAGTAAACACATAAAACAAGTGAACTGCTTTAAAGCAAAACATTATTAAAACGATTTAAAATGTGCTTCAAAGGAAAACTTAATTTGACATTGTTACAAAGTGCACTTTTTAAAAGTGTGCTTAAGTGTGTTAAGAAACCGGGTTACACTTTATTTTCAAGTTTCATTGTTACAGTGTAATATATTTGTACATTAGGCATATATAATAATTACATACAGCCTATTCAGTAGATTTTGTTTGGTTTAGTGTTAGTTACATGTAATTGTGCATAATTTACTGTTATTACTATAGGTAAAAACATGTAACAAGGACACTGTAAAGTAAAGTGTTACCAACTCATGAGCAGACATGGGCAGTATTTCAATTAAATGTATTTTAAATACGTATTTAATTACTTTAGTGTATTTTGTAATTTGTATTTTGCAGGTGTGGAAAAAATAAAATGTAGTTTGTAACAAAATATTTTGAGGGAATGTATTTAGAGTATTTCAAATACTTAAATACTTAAGAAAAATCATCATAGTAAATGATTTTGCCAAGTTGGTTGTACTTAAAAACAACTAGCCCAAATGACAATGGTTTAGTTTTCTCTTTATTAGCATAGTTGTGTTATTGCTACTATTTTTGTTATCGACCTTTCAATAAAGTTCCTCATTAAAGCTGTTAGTGTACATAACATATAGATTTATGGCTGTTTCCCCTCCCTTAGCCAGTGGTGAGGAAATCTCTCTCTACACTTATTCAAGCCTTAAGGCACGAGTAGAGTAACGGTGATAATATGGCTACGTAGCCTACATCAAACACGTTTTGCTATCAAGGGCAGCCTACCACACCATTGATGTGAACTTAGCTATTCACGCCATTTACGTCAGAGGGAGCTATTTCAGGCCCTGTAGAGGACAATTCGTGGGAATTTTACGAGGTGGCTAATTCGTAACAATTCATACGACCTCACTCATATTTTACGAGTTGCCAATTCATACAAATGACCTAATCAGTATTTTGTATTTTATTTTGTTACATTTCATGAGCCAGTATTTGTATTTTGTAACAAAATAGTTTTTGATGTATTTGTGCCCACCTCTGCTCATGAGTATATTCTTTAAGTACGCTTAAGTGGCCTTTTATTTCATTGGTATTATATTGTTTGCAATACATTTTCTTTCAGTATTTGAATGTGCACTACAAGTACACATTCAATACAATACAATCAGCGCACTTCTTTTTCACAAGGGCAAGCAATAAAACAATGCAAATGGCATGGGTAAATAAAGATTGTTTTCATTCTCTGTTGTTTCTCTTCTTCTCCATCTCTCTCATGTCTGAATCGCTCTGCACTTGATCTGTCCATTGTAAAGAACTGTAGTTTTTGTGTCAGTTCAGGTGATCAGTAACCCCTGCAGCTCACAATAACGTGTGTCATGTCAATCACTCGCTGCATGTGGACAGAAAAGGTCAGCGGGTTTATAAATAGCCCCCTAGAGATGCTCAAACGCCCGTGTCACTTCCTGCTGCTGCAGCAAAGGGGGGGGGGGGGGCGCCCGGTCCCAGTGACCTCTGACCTCCCGGGATATGTGATGTCCCTGAAAGCGGAAAAGCTGGCGAACACTGTACATACAGTGAGATGGGTGGAGGATTTCAGAATGATATCGTGTGCTAATATAGATATGGTTATAGTTATTGATTGGTGTGATCGGGCCTTTGGTCTCTCAGGAGATGACTTCAGTTTTTATGATGTCATCTTTCAACTGGAAATCCCAAACAAAAAAATGTGTGAAATCAGTTGATTTGCTGATTAATTTCACTTTTTCGTTTCTCTGTTGGGCAATATTTATATCTCAAAAGATATGAATGGTTACACACATCATCATACTAATGATTCTCACGAAGCTTGACAAAATTGGGTATGAGTCATATTTAATCAAACGATATATGCATATCTATGCATATCTGTATCTGTCTTTGATTAATTAAATGTGAAAAATGAAAGATAATAGCATTATCATTATTATTAATATTAGCCTGCTAATAATAATAATAATAATTATAATAGTTATTAGTATTAAGTTATTATTAGCTTTTATTTTATTATTATTAGTAGTATTAATATTACTTTTTTTTATTTAATATTTAATTATTTAAAAATGTTACAATTTGTATTATTCGTATTAGTATTATACCGTATATATATATATATATATATATATATATATATATTATATAGGCCTATATTATATTATTGTATATTAGTTCATTTTAAAGATCACATTTCACCCCAAATTAAAAGAAAAAAAATATTTCATAAAGAAAATGAATCCTGTTTTAGACCCATTTAAGATTTGGTTTTGTGACATTATTTTAGCATTAAATGAAATAGGCTACAACCCATTTTAATGGTGCAACACTTTTTTTTGTAAAAACTTTACAAGTAAAATAAAATATCACTTTGTGTGAGTGACATGAGACATTTTCAGATTATAGTAATGAGAATTTGGGAAGGAAACATGCTTAATTTTTATGAAAATAATGTCCCAAATGTAGAATAAAAAATAATAATAATCGCAATGGTCCTAAATAAGGTTAATTTTCTTTAAGAAAAATACATTATAAACATTTTTGTATTATTTTGGAGTGAAATATAACCCAGACACATTCTTGCAGGTTTCATGAGAATCAGGCATTCATATGTTACCACCATCATCAGTTTGGATTGTCCAATGCAGTGTGACTTCCCAGTTTACAACTATTTCCCATAACCTCCAGTGAAACAAGACAGAACAGGTGGCTGTGAGAAAACTGTTGCCTTTTAAAAATAAAATAAAAGTCTCACTTTGAGAATGTCCGGTCATGTATGAAGAGCCACCCTCGTCCATGCAGAATCGCTCCTAATCACTTGCCTTATATGGAAGCATCAGTCCAGCCTCGAGCGGGCAGAGAGCCAATCAGAGCGCAGGGGGGCGGGGTTTGTTGTTTAAGGCTGAAGCCAGAGCGAAGTGCACAGCGCGGCATTGAAGCACCTGAGAAACACGCTATCGCACGCGCACAACCGCTGCTTACTTACTAGGGAAAGTTGCACACTTGCAGCGCTGGAATAGTTATGCATGGGCTATTTTCTGGAGTCAACACACTGGACATATTTTGCTTGGATATTTAAACTGATATTTTAAACTGAAGTGGGTTTTTTTTCCTTTCAAGTATATCATTAATATGCGATTTTTGACTTGAACACTTCATTTCCACACTGGAGATTTTGGATACGACGTTAAATGTCAAAAGGGATCAGCTGGCGCGGTGTTCAAAGTGACTCAACCCCTCTGGAATAAACTTTCCTGCAGCTGAGAGCGACTGTGTGTGTGTGTGTGTGTGTGTGTGTGTGTGTGTGTTTGACAGAGAGAGAGAGAGACAGTTGGATGTGCGCGCATGATGAGCTCGCGGCTTCTGCTGCTGGTGCTCGCGGCGCTCGCGGCGTGCCTGCGGTCTGGTCGCGCGCAGGTAAGCTTCACCTGATTGACGTCACGCTCGGTTTCTCTGTCTCTGCTGGAGTTTAATTTATATGTCTCATTTAACAATAGCTGCATTCACAGATCACTTTTTAAACTGTCTTGATTTCAAGGATGAAATTTAAGCAAACTGTAACAAATGCCCTCATAAACACGCCTGACTGCGTATTTTGGCCCCAAAGTGGAGAGCCCCCACCCTTCAGGACCCCGATAACAGAGAAACTCTACTAGATTTGATGCTTAATCTATCTGTATTTGTTTATGTCTGCAATTCTAAACTCAAACAAATCCACAGTTCGTGTTGCCAGCATTAATGTGCATTGGATGGATTCCCAGATGCTCCACTGCCAAAACCATCACTCAGTCCAAGAGCATCACTGTCACGGCTTAAACCGCAATTATGCTGTCCATTTAACACTACAGTACGCCTTTAGCCGTATTAAAATAGTACTGTGAGTTCCTATAGAAGGACAGAAGGTCCTCTGTACACTAATAAAAAATAAAGGTCGGTTATTTTTTCTTTCATTAATGCCATAGAAGAAGGGGTTTTGGTTCCTCAAAGAACCTTTCAGTGATCCGGTCTTATGTGAACATTCCATGGATGTTAAAAGTGAAATTATATTTTCCAGACTAGGATAAGTCAAAATATAGATTTCTCGGCACCTTGGTCAGAACAGAAGTCATAGCGGAAGTGTGATTAAGGTTTCAACGAAGATCTTCCCAATTTTGAGATGTAGCCTTTATCGAGAGTATCCAGACTGAAAGCAATGAACACAGTATTGCATTAAACAGTCAGTTGTCAAAATATTCATTAAACCCTGCATAGTCTTCTCTGTATGAATTAAATACACATTGATTCTTATTAAAACTACATTCTTATTCTTACTAAAGTTATTCAGTCAAAAGCAGTGAGTGATTTTGTCTTTATTTAACATTAATGACACAGACAGCAGCAGGTATTTGCATTAGTCTTTAAGACCGAATGCATGGATCTAATATAATGACACGCATCCGATTTCGGTTTATTCACTTAAGATATAACTGACTGTTTCTATGTTAGTACTCGCCAAGACAGACATTTTGAAATCTTTGTGTGTATTTGACCGTTAAGATGCGCTCCTGAAACCACAAGTATTTGCTCAACAGTGTTTCGCTAAAAGATTACGATCTCTACGATTCACGATATAAAAATCGTCAGATATCGCCAAACCCTGATTCAAATATATATATTTTTGTGAAGAAAATGTTCAGCTATTGTTATTTGTGCAAATATGTGTAATAATTGTATTATAGTCCACATTTCAATGTGATGCTCTTCCATCAGCCATATATCATTATTGGCCTTTAACTCTTTCCCCACCAGTGTTTTTTTTTTCCAGTCAGTCAGCATTTTTGATAATTTTCACAAAACTTTCATGGCTCCCAGAATATTTTGTTGTATGGATATCTGAACATGCAATATATAGAAAGAACAAAAAGCTGAGAAAATAGTGTTTTGTAAAAGACTTCTTCGGATCGTATTCAGAACGATGATCAAACCCCAGATGGAGTAGATTGAGTACATCAACCCAACGCTTCACAGTCAGAGCTCGTCATGCTCGACATTTCATTCAGTAACACATTAGGCAGTTTTGCATGTGCATAAACAATACTTCTATCGCTTGTTTCTGCCTCTTTTTCGCCTCTGTTTTGATCTAAAGATTCTGTACTCTTTCAAAAGATGACATAGCGCCCCCTACTGTATAAGGCCGTGTCCACCAAAGCTAGCCAGCACTCTTCTGAAAACGTCTTGCTGTGGGCATTTGAGAGCGAAACATTGATTGCAGGAAAATTCAGTCCATGGCGGAGAAGCGTTCCGTCATAAAAAAGATGGAAAATTTGTTAATGGCGGGGAAATAATAGAAATCTCTAATAGAACAGATTCAGCAGAATCATTAATGTATCTTGATTGGGGTTGCAGATATTCTCACATGTGTCCTGACCTTTATGAAAAGGTCTTTTATGACATGCACATCAATTGTCATACACACACACACACACACACACACACACACACACACACACACACACACACACACACACACACACACTATAAGACCTAAATCCCCTTGTGATGTTTCTGTAATCCGTCTCTTGAATATCACCATTGCATCATCGGCAAACCTACAAAAAAACCTATAAACCTTATGTTAGGCCTACCCTCTAAAACAGAGCACTCCGATTTGGAGTTTAAAAGGTCAGAGCTGATGGGATTTTGGTCCTCCAGCTGATGCATCATAAGTCTTGTGTTTAAGTTATATAAGAGAGGAATAATCTAGGCGGCACGGTACAGACGTGTGGATGGATTCGCATAAGATGATTGGGCTTTGAGTTGCTCCCGTTAGGCGTGTGTCACGGCCTGAGGGATTAAAAAAATCTAAATTGCTTTTGCAGACATGACTCAGGATTCGGGGGAATGAAAGCCGAGCCGAACACCTGAGAAGAGCGTGCTCAGATGTGCATTGAATTAATGCCTCAGTTTTGGAAAATGGAAGATGGATCGACCTTATTGTGCTTGTGCTTATCCTTTCATATAATATTTAATCTCTCTCTCTCTCTATGTAAGCATGATTATTGAAGCTTGCTCAGACTTTTAAAAAAAATCAAATCCTGCTCTTTTCATCCTTCTTTCAATACATTTGTTTATTCGACCTATGTGTATGTGGAGGTGTGGGTGTCACTCCATGGATACAGTATTTCTTTATGTCTGAACTCAGTAATGGCTGACTGCCATGTGGCCGGCCTATAAAGTTTTGTATGTGTGTGTGTGTGTGTGTATAGCAATCCAGGTCGATAATTATACCCCATTCCTCCTCAACTTTTCCCCTGGATGAACTATTGGCATTCCTGCATCCCATGAATCATTACGGCATGTGGCAAATGGGAGTGATGTCATCCTAATAAGATCAGTAGATGTTACAGCGCTACACACACATGCTCTTGATAGTGGGTGATATACAGCTTTAGTTTGTGTGTTTCACTCTGACATGCACTTCTTCACACCACAATTATAACGATAGTGACAGAGAGGAACGATATCATTGTAATCACTTTAAGAATTATAGATTTTTTCAGCTGATGAATGATAAATATGAACAGCCAATCAGAATCTACCTGACTCTAAAGAGCTTAAGCATTTAAAGTGGCAGGACAATAAATCTGCAGTGCGTTTATAATAAATAGGAAGGTATTGTTCTTGGTGTGAACGGGCCTTTAGGGGGATTTTTGCAACAGATACAGTCATAATTTAGTTTTCCATGATTAATAAGAAAAGTTATATTAAATTAATAAGGTTATTGGTACTGTACCTTTAAGGCTTCTATATGTAACAGAGGCGAGCTAGTAAGAGTAGACTGACATTAGAAACTGATGTTTTTAGCCTCCTTGTTAGAGCGCCCGCCTCCCACGCTGGAGAACCGGGTTCAAGGCCCACACAGAGCAGGGCGAGAAGGACCTGAGGGGTTATATGTATGTAAATCCTCTTGTTATGAGTGCTTGCTCAGTGATATTCTCTTCAAACTGTCACTCCGCCATTACTGTATTTGACTTGAAAAACATAACTGACTGTAGATGACTGACTGTATTCATGACCTTATAGAACCTATGCACTAGAGAAACAATCGTGCAGCCATCTTTAGAAAATTGTGTTTGAACTTCAGTTTTTGCAGTAGCTCTGTATATTTCTATGGCTTCACTGTCAAAGAGTAATTAGTTAGTGAAGTGGATTTACTTGTTGTAGAGTTAACGAAAGTTATCATGAGCATTGTAACGTTTGAAGTGGAACAAATGTCAGTAGACCGGGAAGATTTTAAAATGAGCGGTTCATTCACAAATCTGTAAGATCCTCCCCTCATGCTTCGGAAATAAAAAACGGAAGATAGAAAGGGGGCGGGGCTACGGAAGGTCTAGCAATAGTGCCCCTTGTGGCCACATTGAGAATGCATCACATAAGTGAGTTATAGATTTCTTATACTTTTCGCACACATTTAAACATCTGTCTGGCGTAGATACAAGCATTCACATTCCAACCTGATTGCACAAGAAAATTTAGCTGTTTTGCAAGTGTGCAATTTCGTACAAATTTTGAAGTTCAATTTATAAACCTACCTCTCGGAATATCAAAATAGTTACGAATTGTTGGAAGACTGTATTGTCACATTTGCATAATTAACGTGGGCTGTTATATGTTTATATTTATGGTAGTGACATCATACCGTAACATTTGTTGAATGAGACAATTTTGCTTAGTTTAAATAAATGGTTAGAAACTTTGCAAAATTAAAAATTACAGTATTGCCTATTTTTATTTGTGGTTATGCAATATGTAAGGGATAATCCACGGCTAGCAGTGCATTAAACGATTTTAATGCATGACGCAAAGTGCATTAAAATTGTTTAATGCACAGCTAGCCGTGGATTGTCCCACTTATACCATGGTCATTTGCCAACATTGACAACTTAAAGCTGTTATTGATGTTTGCAGCGCAGACCAGAAGGGTATTTCCGTCACAAATATTTCACGTCTATTTCCGTTAGATCTAGCATATTCTGCCCGCTTTGCTGAGAAATATAATGTAGCGATTCAGTAGCAAAGCTATTTTATTGATAAAAGTCGCGGGGCAGTGTTGATAACAAGTCTGTGCTCCTGAATGTTTCTGTGCACTGTGTGTGGTTTTATTGCACACCTTCCAGCCAATCAGAATCGAGTATTCAGACAGATCATGGTATAAGGGTTTTTCAATGGCTGATGCCAATATCTACAGCAGGGTTGCCAGTTTTGCATAACAAAACCAGCCCAATTGCTATTCAAAACCTGCCCAATCACTTCCAAAAATACCCCAAGCGCGTTCCAGGGGATAAAAATTGCGTTCTGGGCGGTAAAAATCGAATTTTTAGAAAGCCAAGGGCTTCAACCCTTCGATTAAAAAAACAACCTGAGGCAACAGTGTAAAAGTAGCCCATTTCGGCAGGAAAACCATGGACTTAGCAACGCTGATCTAGAGATCAGGGTGGCCAATGGTTTTATGCCGATACGTGATACAATCTTATATTTTGGAACTGAAACGCACAGGGGAAATACTATTGCCGATAATTGCCAAACCGACAAAATATCAGCCAATTAATCAGACAGAAAAACATATCTATCACTTGTCTATATATAAAGTATATCAAACTTTTCTTTAATGACATTCCCTTCAATGAGTTTATTAATAATAGCATAATTGTTGTTTGTAAATGGTCTGAACTGCAGTACACTGTATTTAACTGTAAATTATAATATATATATATATATATATATATATATATATATAAGGAACTCTGTGTGGAGGTGAAAAATGGATGGTTGGTTATGGCAATATGTTTTATTTATGTATTTATTTTCCCATTGTGAGTCGGCCACATGACACTGACCACATCACACACACACTGACCTGATTATGAGTAATGCATGCTTAATAAAGGACAGCGACTCTGTAACACACATGCTCTCTGTAACTCTGCAGCACGTGCCGTATGTCTGTGCTCAACCAGGTGTCTGTTATTGCACTGAATACATCGGCTAGACATGGATGTGTGTATGTTATTGAAATTCAGACCCAGACAGGTGAGTGTTTGTTCAGAAACCTGTTTGACCATCTCTCTCTCTCTCTCTCTTTCTGCATAAGGGTGACCCTCTTCCTCCATCTCTGGTGGATTTAGTGATGAACAGCCCAATCTCATCCGTAGATGATCTGAAGAGACTTCTAGACGTAGAATCCGTAGGTAAAGCTGATCCCATACCTTTAACAGATACCATACAACACACACACACACACACACACACACACACGTTTACTTGGCTATCTAAATGGGGACATTCCATAGATGTAATGGTTTTTATACTGTACAAACTGTATATTCTGTCCCCTTACACTAACTCTGTCCCTAAACCTACCCATCACAGGAGACATTCTGCATTTTTACATATTTAAAAAACCTTTTATTACTTTATTTTTAAACCTGATTTACAAATGAGGGAGTTTTTTGGAGATTTTGTCAGGTGTTGGTCACTTCTGCGTACAAATTTGTCCCCAAAATATAGTTAAGTAGGTACACACACACACACACACAAACACACACACACACACACACACACACACACGTCGGGTTTTCATGGTTTATGGGGACTTTCCATAAACAATGATTTTTATACTGTAAAAACTGTATATTCTATCCCCTCATAATAACCCTACCAATCACAGAAAACATTCTGTATTTTTACATTTTCAAAAAACATTGTGTATGATTTATAAGCGGTTTTCCCCACAAGGACAAGGATTTTAGATATTGCCATATTCACGTTATTTATACATACATACATATATATATATATATATATATATATATATATATATATATTATACGTTGTATGAAATAATACAATATATATACACGAGATAATACAATATCTGACCAAAATGATACCAGAGTCACCATTAATTATTTGAAAACCAAAAATTATATAAAAAATATATAGACTTTTTTTTAATGTATTTTTTATATAAATTTGGCATTTACTTTATACTCATTGCAAATGTCACTTATGAAATTTGGTTGCATAGTTATTTATTCTATTACATATTGGCTTTTATCGTGCATTGGCTGCCTTACTCTCTACATTTAATCATCAGTCATTGAAAACCCTGTATCAGAACTACTTCAAACAAGTAAACGTCTCGTCATTTGTGGAATGTGTGTGTTTTCTGGGGTGTGCTGAAGTGGGAAGGTGAGGCAGGAAAGAGTGAGGGGTCTGGAATGCAGTGTGTGTGTGTGTGTGTGTGTGTGTGTGTGTGTGTGTGTGTGTGTGTGTGTGTGTGTGTGTGTGTGTGTGTGTGTGTGTGTGTGTGTGTGTGTGTGTGTGTGTGTGTGTGTGTGTGTGTGTGCATGTGGATAATGGTAATATTTACATGAATGGGCCGTGTATAGCCCCTCACAGGCACAATAGCAGTGACCTTGAGCCCAGTCCAGCTCTAAGTTTACAGAAGGGACACAAACACAAGGCTACACTATTGTTCCCTATACCAGAATCCTCTGTTTCTGTATGTGTGTGTGCATTTTAGACAGCTTTAACAATGTTCTGACCCTTACTACGAGGACTATAATACCAGTCACTCATTACACTCACTATAGTAGATTAGATTTGCCGACAGTGGAATCAAGAGGATTCAGATGGCAACTCCAGGTCTTTAGTATGAGACATACAGAGACAAACAAACGCAGAGACAAAGCACAGTTGCACAAACGGGAACATTGAAAAAAGCTATCTGTGATTGGTCACTTCACTACTGTCTGAGTGGGTGTATTTTTACACTACGTAACTAAAGTATCTTTCCAACAGGTGAACATTTTTGTCCTTAGTCCGTCATCCTGATAAAAAAAAGATGCAAAAAAACCTTTCTTTAAAAAACAAGAATACTGCAATTAAAAAATACAAGAAAATGAGAAGAAAAATGAGAAAATAAACCATATGCAAGTAATATTTTGAAAAAAACTAGATCTGTACATTCCTAGACCAGACGTAAGGCCTGATCACATCAAGAACATTAACTAGATAACTATAAGATAACTAAGGTCAACTAACTACCCAAATTGCTGAACGATGTTTCATATTTTTTAATCACGTTTTGTCTTTCATTCTCAGAGGAAGACGATGAGATACCCCAGAATGAGATGCACTCTAACGGAACACACAAACGTCTTCCCAGAAGCCTTAGTAAGTCTTCTAGCATTCCCTCCCTTCCTCTCTTTGTCTCTTTTCCACACTCCCGTCTCTTCATCTTTGTCCTCTTGCAGAATTTCAATGTATTTTCAGTCTGTGGCGATTATTTTCAGACACTGTGGCATCTCCATTCCACAATGGTGTTGTTGCTTTGTTGTGTGTTTGTGCGAGTGTGTGAGATGTGCGTATATGAGCCTGGAGTCTGCTGTTGCGTCTCTATGATTGATTCTGTCTCGTCCTGTCTCGCCACATGTCCTTAGGTCACCCTCAAACACACACACACACAAGTTTCAAAGCTCAATTTTACCACCCACGCTTCTTTCGCACATGCACTCGATCTATTTCTCTCTCTCTGAGTGCTCACTTTCAGTCAAGTGCGCCTTGAATCTGTACACACAAACACACTCTGACAGAGCTGAAAGGGTGAATTATAGTGTGTGTCTGGAGTCTTGTTAGTCTGGTTTGTCTAACTTCCGTCCAAGTTGGCTTCTGCAATGTGGGAATGATAGAGAGTATAAACGTTAAACCAACCACTGCCTTTTCTATCTCTCTCACAGGTGTTCAGGTGGCACAGCAGGCCATGTGCAAGGTGAGAACAGAAGTTATGGAAGTGACCCGCGCGATGCTGGACCGACGGAACGCCAACTTCCTGTTATGGCCTCCGTGTGTGGAAGTGCAGCGCTGCTCAGGCTGCTGTAACACACGCACTGTACAATGCGTGCCAGTCATCATTGAAACACGACATTTACAGGTATTCATTTGCAAGTTTACAACATTCACAGTTGTAATTACTTTTTAGCCCTTTCTGAACAACAGCAAAGTGTTCTAAAATATATTATAAGGCACTATAATAATGCCTTAATATATTATAAGGCACTATAATAATGCCTTAAAGATTTATTTTGGCAAAATTCGAAACCAGGATCCGTAAAAAAAACATTTTGTCCAAGAAGATGGTGGTCAAGAGTTAAGAGATAAAGTCCACCTGTAGTCAATAATTGTATCCCTTAAAACTAATCTTTCATCACCAAAATGACATAATTAAAAGTTTTTTCCTTGTATTTTTTTGTTATGCTTGAATGTAACTACACCCTTGCTTCATTTAGTATACGCGGTTCTATGAATATGCAAATGAGCCCCGCCTCCACTCACTCACACCAGCTCAGAGATCCACTCGTTGACGATCACACGTTGACGTGATTGGTTACACGGTAGTTTGTGACGTCAGAAACACCAGCGATTTTAAAACGTGTTTTTGAGACTGTCTTTAGTTCACTGCAGTTTTAAGGAGAAAATACTCAGCAATGGTGTTGACTGATGAATTTGCACATTGCTTGTCTTAAAGCACATTAAAAACACCACATAAACATATAAACAACATTGAAAGCTTGATTTTCACCACAGGGGCACTTTAAAACTAAAAATGTACTAATATTTCATTCAATACCTTAAAATGTCAATAAAAAAGTAGTTACAAATGTAGTATCTTACCCAGTATTTGTGTGTACTACAATTGTATACTTATTTGTGCGTCACTCTTAGTGTAGCAACATGCTAACATGAAAATGGTTAACTCTAATAACAAATACACTATTTTACCCAATATTTATGTGTACTGTGTATTTTATGCTCATTAGTGTATTATATTTTTAGATTGTTAACATGAAAATAGTTAAGTCTACTTAGAAATACGCTATTTACCCAAAATGTCTGTTTTTATGCCGTGTCATAAGCACGGACAGATGACAGATTGACAGATCAATGACAGATGGTTTGCTAAAGCTGTGCTGGGACGAATTAAACGGCGGCTGGTCATCAGCAAATCAGAAATAGACATTTGATATAGAGTGCAATAAAGCAGGATAATTAATCAATTTACAAAGGCTATTATTCGACTGTATGTGATTGAAGTCTTCGACACAAAAAGTGTCTTAATCTATAGTTTGCATAAATTACTTGCAAACTTTTACTAACCTTTACATACAAACCTTTACTAGTGTAACCTTTACTAGTCGATTCATGTGAGATATCAACCTACTCCTGTACTTCCTCTAAATAATCATCAGATGATCTCTTCTTAATAACTGTCAGCCACAAGATGCGCGATGAAACAATAGATGACAGTGAAGCACAATTTTAGTTTGTAATCTAATAAGAAGATGACTGTTGTGCTGCTTCAATCCATTGCGAAAAACGAAGTGTAGCTTTTGGTCGCGATCAACCGCTACGTGCTGTAAAAAGTAGTTAGCCACTGGAAAAGCTACACCGTTTTAAAAGCTACTGAGCTACTGAAAAGCTACTGAAAATGTTAGTTAGTAGCGTCGCTACTTGTAGTTAGCTACTCCCCAACACTATAATTAGTGTTTTACATTTTTAGCTTAGCAACATGCTAACATCAAAAATAGTGGAGTTTAATTAGAAATTGACTATTTTACCCCAAATTTATACTGTGTATTTTTATGCGAATTAGTGTTTCGCATTGTTAGCTTAGCAACATGCTAACATACAAATTGTTAAGTCTAATTAGAACAGTGGAACAGTGTTGTTGTGTTCAGAAATTAATGGTTAGCATTATTTTGATATCTCTTTTTGTTGGTCTAGATGACGAAAATCCAGTATATAAACCGACAACCAGCCTATGAGAAGGTTGTCATACCCGTGGAGGACCATGTGACTTGTAGCTGTCAATCCCGCGTTTCTGTGCTCAGCCCACGGCTCCAGACCACACCTCTTCCTCCGCCCAGACTCCACCCTAAAGTAACGCTACCAAAGACCCAATCAAAAGAGGAACTACATCGCCATGATGAACTTAAACATAATCAAAGGCTACATTTGGAGGATAAAGAGAGTCAGGAACTACAATGGCAGTCCAAAAACACCGTCACACACACACAGGGCTACCGACAAAGCCCGTACCAACATACACTCACACACACAGCAGTTTATGTGAGAGGAGGAGATGTTCCCACCAGACAAACCACATTAGGAGATCCACACATGATGAGTGACGCAACACAAACTGAGGAGGTCAAATCTGAACACAGTGGCGATAGCATGATGAAAAAGACGCAACAGCATAACGACAAACATCTGCAAGAGGATCTACAGTCAGAACCACAGAAACCACAGGATAAAACAACACCACAGCAACCACAGGATAAAACAACACCACAGCAACCACAGGTTAAAACAACACCACAGCAACCACAATACAATGCTTCCCACAATCCCGTACAATCAGGGCACAGCATGCCACACAGTAGCCAATTAGACACTTTTAGTAGCACTTACAGCCACGTTGAGGTGATCGGCCAATCCAGTGGCTTATCTGAAGTGCTAAGTCATCACTCTGACCAATCAGAAGTTAGAAAACATCACCACCACCACCAATCAGAAGCAAATAATCAAAATATGCAGGAAAGGGAGCAGCAGCCAGAAACACAACATCATCTTCGTCACCAAAACCACCGACACCATCAGCTTCACCAACATACAACGCAAGCAGTAAGCCAACAACAGACAAGCACACAAAAAACAGGTCAGTGTCTAGATTGTCTATACAGTCATTGTGTGTGTCTGTGTGTGTGCGTGTGTGTGTGCGTGTGCGTGTACACATTGTGTTGTGATTAGTAACTTATGCTTCCTGTTATTCTTTCCATTTCTTTAACGTCAGAGGTAGCATATAAAGTCAAGGGTCAACAAAGTAATGTGATGCTAATATTATGATGGCTACCATGAGGCTAATGTTTCATCGCTGATCCTAAAACCCTCCTAACGCATTCCATTTGTCTTCTGTTTTCTTCATTATCCCATAGTGCCGAACGCTCCTCCCACCACCCCTTCAGCCCCTCAGACTCCGCTCCCTCTCCAGCCCCCGCGGAAGCGACGGCGGAAACATCGGAAGAGGATGAGCAAGGCCTCCATGAGAGCGATGATAATGTAATGCTGATATTATAGTATGGTTATTGAAACATACTAATAAGCAATGATTTGCAGCTGAATTGTGTCATTTCTGCTTAACTAGTGTCACCAGAGAGAATTGCAAAAATAATAATATGTTGCATGAGAACACTCAATAGATTACAATTCAGATTGATAACGTTAGTGGTGCGGAAATGACACACTGCTACTTTCACCAAACTTTTTAAAGTGAAATCTAATCAATCTAATTAATTTCTATCCTCTAACAGGGTCATGTCCTGAAGAAGACCAAAGAATTGCTGCCAAAGTCCCAGGAGCAACCACAAAGCTGAGTGTCAGGGTGGAGACACACAGGATATAGCAGAGACACACTGGAAATCTTTTTATAATAACTGGAAATGTCTTTGATCTTTGCCAAATAAGCTCCCATAAACTACATTTCCCATCAGCCATTGCAGTCGTAGGAGGCCATCAGTTCAGCAATCTTCGCACTACGGGAGCTGGCCGTACTCAGGATATCCTGTAAGCATGGACTTAAAAGGGATTCCATACAGACACAAACACAGCCTGCCAAATAGCGAGACCGTATTTAAAACACAACACAATTACGGTCTGCCAGATACGCTTCATTCAGCCCAACAACTGCCAAATGCGGTGCAATATTGACTTGAACCACTGGTTGGCCAAGGATCTGGCTCAAATCAGTGATTAGCTACTTGGGGAAAGTCAAAGTAGCCTTCAATTGCCAATGAATGATGTAGAACCACTGGTGGTTGGGTTGGAAAACAACTGTGGACTATTTATCCACTGGAGGAACTACTGGAATAGCAAATGGAAGAAGTTGAAACTGGAATATATGTGAGGACTTTGAATTTGGACTCTCAAAGAGCAAAACAACTGGGGATATGAAGCTCAGGACTTCCAGAAAAGTATAAAATACAAATAACTTTTACAAATTCATCTCAAAACGTATAATCTGTAAATTTTTCAAGCTACTTAAACACTCCAAGTTTATTAAATGGCAAAATATCAGCTGGCTAGATATGAAATCTAGGAGTAAAAGCACTTACAAAGCAGTTTTTTGAACATGTACCATGGTAATATGATGGTATTCATTGAAGTACTTTGGAGTACCATATATATACCATGGTATATGAAAATGGTAATCAATCTGATACCATGGTACCACCTCAGTACTTTTTTGTAAGGATCTCTCAGTATCATGCACAATATTTAATTAGTGCAAAAACACTGGAATATCGTACACTGGAGATTATCAAATATTACGTGCTGAAAGCACTAAATGTTCGCATGTTGGTAGATGCACGGTCAAATAGTTCCTAATTCAATATTTATATGAAAAACAAGAAGATTGTGTTTAGCCGTAACGAGGTTACAGTGAAATACTCCCATCCTGTAGGGGGCGGTATGGAGTGCTCTGTCATTTTATGCCTGCTGTTCCCAAATGTTCGTCTGTGCATTCAACTGCTTCTGGAATCTTGTAAAGCTATAAAATAACTGTTTGTAAATGACGCATTTCTCTTCTGGCTTTTTACGTAACTTATTTATAAAAGGTATAAAAGAGTAATTGTTATTTGTTTTGATGGAAATTATTGTTAATGTAATAATGCTATTTTAATATAAATATAAAAAGTGTTAAATTTATCATTGGTTTGATGTTTTTGTGAAAACAAGGCAAATGGAATATTCATCCAACAGAATATTCATTCAGAAACGACTATGGCTATGGTTGCGTAAAGTCAGCGTGAAATCAAAATGAACCCTATTTACTTTGTTAGCGCACATTACTTGCCTAGTGGTGAACAATTCATTCGTGCAAGTCAATCCACACAAAAAAAAAGGGAACGCCTATTTTCAATATTCAATCAATATCCAACGGGAAAAAACAAGCCACGCCCTCTATTTTTCTCATTCAATATTCTGTTTCACTCAGAAAATGTCACAAAACTGAAGTAAAGTCATTACAACATCAGGTTCACGCAAAGGTACTACAAAGTTGAAGGTCTTAACTCTACACTTTAACTCAACTAATTGACTGGTTGGTTGTTGGATTGCTGACCACCCTGAAACCATCCCTACTTGCTTAGAAATAAGATAAGATATGACATTAAAGTCTTAATTGTTTTTTTTTAGGCTTGAAGCCAAGCCATATTTGGCGACCATCTTGGATATTCTCAATGTAGCTTTAGTTGTATCATACAAATATAGTGTATTAATCAAATACAGCCAATATTGTCTTTATATATGCTTATCTGCAATACAATCTGATAAACACAGTATCATAAATTCTACTTCTTTAGTGCAAATATAAACAATTTTAAGCTGTTCCTGCTAATGCGCATGCTAATGCTTCCTCTAAAGTCAGTGTTCGCAACGGCTTCAAAATGTTGTGTCTGTGTGTGTCTGTATATATGGGCGAGTCTTTCTAAGCGTGTAGCGTGTGGTGGTCACATTACAGTTGTGATTTGTGTGTGTGAGGGTGACAGGTCGCAGTGGTTACAGACAGTCGTCATAGCAGCACAGATGGACGTGTACGCAGAGGGAGATCAGGTGGTGTAACAGATACGAGAGGCCTGGCCTGGAGGAGATGAACTGATAAATGTTACGCAGACAAAGCAAATAGACGGGAGGGCAACAGAAGGCTGTAGGTCTAACGGCAAAGTGAGAGGAGAGGTAGAGGAAGAGAGGAGAGTCTAAGAGAGGGAGTGTGAGAGAAAGAATATGTAGGGAGTGAGTCTGTGTCAGTGATAAATCAGCCGGTCTACTCTTCACAAGTGCTCAGTAACCTCAAAGTGGGAGGTATGTGAGCGTCTGGGGGTCCAAGATGAGCTTCGAGTGTTAAAAAATAGATTTGAAGTGTGAAAAATTTAAGTTTTGACCAAGATGTTAAAAATGCATAATGGTCAAATATTCTCCACACGAAATAAGTCATGTACTGCTTACTGGGCAATCGAAGTTATTATAATCATGACATATAATTATAAGATAAAAAGATCTGAGATTAAAAGTCACAATTATGACAGTTGAAATTATGAGATAAGTCATAATCATGACATAGGAGATGGCAAATCAAAATAATGGCATAAAAGTCATACTCATGACAGTTAAAATTATGAGATGCTTAATCATAATTATGGCATAAAAAGTCATATATATGACAGTCAAATTTATGAGATAAGCAATAATCATGACAAAACAGACAAATATAAGATAAAAAAAAGTTGAAATTATGAAATGCTAAATCATAATTATGCCATACAAATCCATAATTATGACAGTGAAATTATGAGATAAGTCATAATCATGACAAAAAAAGACAATTTTAAAATAAAAAGTTGAAATTATGAAATGCTAAATCATAATTATGCCATACAAATCCATAATTATGACAGTGGAAATTATGAGAAAAGTCATAATCATGACATAAAAGACAATTATAAAATAAAAAGTTGAAATTACGACACGCCAAATCATAATTATGACATAAAAGTAATATTTATGACAGTCAAGATTTATATAAAAAGACACGTTGAAATTATGAGATAAAAAGTAAAAAATTATGATAAAGTCATAAAGTTCCATAATTGATATCTCATAAATTGACTTTTTTTATCCAAAATATTTACTTTTTATGTCATTAAATTGTCATTTAGCCTTAAAATGCTGTTTATGAAGGCAGCTCAAGGTTTTGGAACAAAGCTGCTGTCTCTTTTGAAGTCAAGAACTTTTCTTAAAATTCATAAAGCTCTGAAAAGTTAGCAATGCCTCTAAAGATGCAAAAAAAATAATTTGAAGTACAGATAGACAGAATAGACAAGCTTTTCATTCTTTGCCCTTCATTCAACCCTGAGAGGGAAAAGGTTCAAACTAGGGGGAGGATGACATAAAACAGTGTGTTTGTGAGTGGAAGCATGTGTGTGTGTGTGTGTGTGTGTGTGTGTGTGTGTGTGTGTGTGTGTGTGTGTGTGTGTGTGTGTGTGTGTGTGTGTGTGTGTGTTGTGATGCATGGTGTGGTTTTGGTGTGTTAGCGTGATGCGAGAGCTCCAGCTGACCCCTGGCACACCCTGCATCTTACACTCACTGAACTCACTCACACCTGGGCTCCACCTGGCCTGATCTCCCCTGCCCCGGTCAAACCTCCATCCATCTACACTGCTCAAACAACCCGGAGAATTAACAAGTGTGTGTCCGTTTAATATAAACTGCAGATTTAACCACAAATGATGCATGGGTTTGTAGCGTTTACACATCAGAAAGGGAAAAAGGGGGTCACAAGTGCTACACAATCACTAGCTAGGGGTCATAGTGTTGCAAAGTGTTGTCTAACTACACATTTCATAAGTAAATTAATGGTTTTACATCTAAATCAATTTCTTTTCCACTGATGTCATCTGTAGGCTATTGGCTAATGCTAACCGAATAGCCAAAAAAGCATTGTTTTCACAAACTTTTGGCGCAAAACGTCTGCAATTCCATGATGGATAAAATCAAGTTCTGGACAGTTTTTCTTGACGAATAGCTCTGATATTTATCGAGAAATCATTGTAAAATGCAGCCAAATCAAACACCATTAAATCTAACTCAAATTCTCAGCTGGTGTGCATGGGTAGTGTTGAATCAGCTCGATATGAGGAGTTCCTGGACCAGTTGAAGTGTGTTTTGGCTAGGTTTTTCTGTGTGCATTATTTATACATTTCTGAGCCGTGTATTTTGGCTGGCACTGCTGATTCAGATTGAGCTGATAATGCATGGGTGGAATAAGGCCTAATGTCTGAGTGTCATAATCAGCATCAGATCGCGCAGGGCTGGTAACACACACGGACCTGTGCCAGATTTAGCAGCTCTGTGTAAGGACACACTCTTAAAGGGACAGATGCCCTGAGAATACACATGGGACACAGACTGACACTCAGAGAAAGATCGGGACAGTGAGAGAAACTTTACCAGAGTGTAATACTGTAAAAGTCTATGGTTACACCCATGTCCAAATGAAACTTTTTGCCACTATTGCTAATAGCTGTAATATAGCCATAAATAATTTCTTCTTACAGGCAAATTTTAGCCCTAAAATGCATCATGGTTAGTGCATGGTTTGGACACAACGGTTTTAATAGCACCTGGATTTCCATCCTCATTTTTAATGTAAATTTTGGCATATCACAGTAAAATGCTAATAAAAGAACATAATGCTTCCCAGAACTGTCTGACAGATTGATGCTAAGGCACTGGTCTTTCACAAACATTCAATTTATAACATGAAAAGCCACAGAGATGATTTTGTTCTCACGAACTCATAAAATGTAAAGTATGGAAGCTTGTTTCCGCCACGGAAAGAAAAAAAAAAGTTTTATCTCTCAATTCTGAAAATTTTCTCGTAATTGCAAGTTCATATCACGCAATTCTGACTTTTTTTTCTCTCAGAATTGTGAGAGATAAATTCGCAATCTCGAGTTATAAAGTCCAATTCCGAGGAAAAAAAAAAAAATGGCAAGTTACTTGCAATTGCGACTTTATATCTTGCAATTCTGAGAAAAAAATCTTAGCCAAATTGGAGAGCGATCGCCAACATGTGACTAAAAGTACAAAGCTTATTGGCTGGCTCATTTCGTCACTGTGAGTTTAGAAAGAAATTAAAACTCCTCTTAATAATGAGAAAAATCCTTCACATTGACGACATGCAAATATTTGTGTCAGTCTGAACAGACGCATAACAGTCGTTTTTTCAAATTTCCCACCGATCATTTTCACCAGATTTTCACACAGAATATTCATTTTGAAGTGAGCATTCCTTAATTCCCTGTTTTTCTGCAATATTCAGAAATACTGACATTTTTTGCAGCTTGTAACCTATAGGAAACTATTGCAAATTAAAAACTTGCAATTCCTAAAATCTTACCATTTTGATGAATATCATTTTGCACCATGTTGATGACAGAAAGAGCATGGGTGTTTTTAGTGCTAAAGAAGTCTGGATCCAACACACACGCATACTATAATGTCTGAGCGCTTGTAAATCAGTAATCTCAAGATTTACAATGCATGAGTCACATGTACACACCAGAAAACTGAATCCTCTGCATGCTTTTTCACAAATCAAACAAGCACTCTTAAGTCATGCAGTTTCCACTGCAGTTTGTAATCATTCATCCCAGAATTCAATCCAACAGTTAATCTGAACAGTCTCTTAACTCTTTAATCGGGTTTGTGTCATGACCTAATCTCGCTGTGTATGACTAATGTCTTCGTCTCAACATATCTGACACATATCGCATGACTCAATGCCTGCGAGGTGCACACACAAGCATGACGGGCAGTTCAGGTGTTCTACTTTCACACTTATTTTTGGTTGCATGTTTTTTGATGTTCATCCGATGTAGATCGAATGCTTTCTCCCACTCTGTGCTGAGTCAATATTGTCTGTCTGTCTCCGCCGGGTGGAGAATTCCTCCCTTCAGTAGCGGGAAGCCCACCCATAGAGTCAGAGACCTCTCAACTGTGTGTGTGTGTGTGCGTGTGTGTGTGTGTGTGTGTGTGTGTGTGTGTGTGTGTGAGAGAGAGAGAGAGATCACCCCCACTCAAGCATCCGCAGTGAGGTAGACATATGTGTTGTTTTCACTATGACTGACAGGTGACAGCACTGAAAATACACACACATACAGACATCAGAAGCTGTATTAGCAAGAGCCTCTTATAGACACAATGGGCTTGATGCTAAAAAAAATTATGTTTAATATAGTTTACCCTTAATCTTAACCCTAAGATGACATATTTTTGCAGGCCAAATTAGTTGCATTTTAGCACTTCCGGTTCCATCGTCCCGAAGTCAATGGGTTTTTGGTTAATTGGCTGAAAGGTCTGTTGTGAACACATGCACAATTCTATGGCATAAAATACATCAGTAATACCTTGTGATTTTTTACTTTTTACAATCTTTTACTAGTCTTGAGAAAGGTTGCTAAAACTGGATAAATGGGACACCAGGGGTTGTCGAGGACATTAAACGTCATCAGGCGAACAGGTCAACTCATTTACTCGCTAGTCCGCTTTCATAACCTCGTTGTGTTTATAATAACGCTCTTGCAAACTATTATTTCTCGAACTTCCTGACGAGTTATTGAAGCTTAAAGTCCCCCTGTAATCAATCATTTTATCCCTTAAAACTCATTTTTGATCACCAAAATTACATAAACGTTTTATTTCCTTGAATTTTTTGTCATGCCTTAAAATAGCTTGAATATTACTCTACACCCTTGCCTCATTAAGTATAGGTGGTTCTATGAATATGCAAATTAGCCCCGCCTCCACTCACTCACACCAGCTCAGAGATCCACTCATTGACGATCACGTTGACACGATTGGTTACAAGGTAGTTTGTGACGTCAGAAACACTAGCGATTTTAAACGACGTTTTTGAGACTGTCTTTAGTTCACTGCAGTTTTAAGGAGAAAATACTCAGCAGTGGTGTTGACATGAATTTGAACATGGTTTTAAAGCACATTAAAATCACCACATAGTCATACAAACAACATTAAACACTTGATTTTTTACCACAGGGGCACTTTAATGATGGTGATGTAGAAGTCATGTGATATGAAGTTCATTCATAGCCTACGTTTAGCTTTTTACTTCTGGCGACTATTTATGCTTCACAATTCGTAAATGTGTTAATTTGTGAAGATTATGATGAACAAATGTGCAAAAATCAAAGTTCTGTTGGTCACAGAGCCTATTTTCTAGAATAATCCAAAAGCCGGTGGAAAAAACCTATTTGTTTTTTGTCGAGGAAACCAGTGATGTAAACGGTTGGCCAACAAAAATACATCAACTGAAGCGCTGTTTTAGATGTAAGGCTAAAGCAAAACATGAATTGGCTAATTTATGTCTCTTTCTAATGGTTGGAATCATTTCAAATGTCCTTACAAGTTTTTAACATGTCTCACTATAGCGAGGATATTTTCCAAAAATAAGCTGAATACACCAGACATCCAACGGCTCCCTGACACCCGCAAATTACAT
This sequence comes from Meda fulgida, assembly GCA_030578275.1. Taxonomy (NCBI): domain Eukaryota; kingdom Metazoa; phylum Chordata; class Actinopteri; order Cypriniformes; family Leuciscidae; genus Meda; species Meda fulgida. Next base: position 15,778,781 of record CM060637.1, on the reverse strand, counting down.
ACTATATCCCAGAAATCGAGAAAGCGTGAGAAGCTTAAGATGCGTTTTTGTGATCCAATCACAAGTGTTCAGCCAAGACACGGCATTACCGGCTGGTATTTTCATGTGTTAATGCGTGCGTATGCACAATACTGTGACCACTTGCGTTCAGATTTCTTTGAGACCCTCCCCTCTTATTTCGCCACACTCAACATTACTGTCACTTTTGAATGAACAAACCCATGTTATGCACCTTAGGCATAAATATGAAAGGGTAGGTGGGTCCTGGGAGGGAAATTAGTTTTTGCAGGCTGTGATGTCTGATACATGCTGAGCAATTTGCTAAAGCTAACTTATCGGCTATGATTGTACACACACCTGCTTCACACCTACTAACAATAGCTTATCACACTTATCTATCTCTAACACTCGCTGACATTTCCTCACACACTGTGCATGTCTTCAAAGTAATCTTGATCTGTGGGGAAAAAATCTGTGTGTGTGTGGTTTATGTGATTTATGAGGACACAAATTTGTATAATGACATGTGAAATGACAAATTTGACAAAACAATGTTTTTTTAAAAATGTAAAAATGCAGAATGTCTCCTGTGATGGGTAGGTTTAGGGATAGGGTTAGTGTAAGGGGATAGAACATACAGTTTGTACAGTATAAAAACCATTACGCCTATGGAGAGTCCTCATAATGCTGTTGCACCAACATGCATGTGTATGTGTGTGTGTGTGTGCGTGCGTGCGTGCGTGCGTGTGCGTGTGTGTGTGTGTGTGTGTGTTTGGGTGTGTGTGTTTTTGGGCGGGGATGGCATTTTTCCTCTTTCGAACATGTTGGATGTCGCAATCATTCACACCCTCCATCAAGAAAAATGCTGAATGAAATATTTTACACTCAACTTTTACTTTTTCGTCCGCTTTTAAAAAACATGCAAACTCATTCACACTATTAGCCACACAGTCAGTCAGAACTAGCAATTCTGCAGCACACCGTGAAAACATCATCATACACAAGACCCCTGATGCCATTACGTTGAAATAACTTGTTAAAAACTGAATGTGTATTTTTTTGTTGCAAAAATTAGATGTTTTGAAAAAAAAACTACCTCATTAGCTTGCTTTTAGCTGCAAACACAGTCGTTTATGTTTCATTCTATGCTATATTCTATTTCATTTTATTTTTCCCCCCACAGCCGATTTCATTGGTTAACTCCATCACCAGTCGAGAAAAAAATCCGACTTCATGTACTCAGTTCTTACAGTTGACAAATATCATGGATGGATCTGATCGCAACAAACATGCTAGCTATCTGTCAGGATGAGCTAATGCTGTCCTAAGGTTACGGGTACTGTTTCGGACAGGGTTAATGCCTTTTGGTAAAATCCGAGAAAAAAAGCCTCTTGAGATTAATTAAAATTTGCTTGTATAGTCGAAAGTAAGAAGGCAACCTACATTTCCTTCTCATTTTAAAGTTTTGGAGAAGTTAAAAGACATCATATGCTTCCACTCTTCCTTTCATCCTGCCATCAAAAATGAAGGAGAAGCCCAATCACGCAGTAAACAAATGTTCTGTATGTGGAAAAAGCGGAACGTCTCCTAATAAAAGTCATGGGGTTCTGTGAAAGTCTTTCGAAATGTGAATTGTGAAACGTGGTGTTTTCCCTCCGGTCCTCGGCTGTTGTTTTATTTAGATTCGGGTTGCCATAGAGGTGTCTGGTGTTAAAATCTGCTGATGGTTTGAGATATATTAACCCGTCTCAGCGCCGAGAGGCTGGTGTTAATTGGATCCTTGACCACTGACTTTCTCTCACACTCCCTGGCTTTCCATATCTCTCGGTTTTCGTTTTGTCTCCCAAAACCCCTTAGCACACCTCTGTTTAATCCTGAGCTGTCGACGCTACTTCCTGTAAGCATGCAAACATTAGGCTTTAATTAACTCTCCTGACTTCTCTTTCAGTTACTAGGCCCTTTCTCTCTATTTCCCATGTTCTCATTTGATCATGTCGGGATATTTCTGGTTTAAGAGTGTGTGTGTGTGTGTGTGTGTGTGTGCGTGTGTGTGTGTGTGTGTGTGTGTGTGTACGTGTGCTGTGCCATACCCACCCCAGAAGCTGACAAATGAAGTGTCTGTTCCACAGCGCGTTTATTTCGGCTCAGCGATTACAGATATATATATATATATATATATATATATATATATATATATATATATATATATATATATATATATATATATATATATATATATATATATATATATATATAAAAATAGCCTATGTACTGTATATACACAACCGACACACCACACGTGAGACAACATCAGACAAAGCATACTGGAGGTGTTTTATTCTCACGCTCAGTTTAGCTGTTAGGGCAAGTAAAGGTCGCGTGACTAGCAAATCAAGAACTACCTAATTTGTAGTTAATTTGTTAATTGTAAGTTACCTTACCAAATATAGTGGAAAAGTTATTTTTAACAAGACAATACATGACATTTTAAAGTGAGAAAAAGTATACTTTTAGCCATTTTCAAAACATTTTATTTTACATAATAAAAAAAAACATTTTTAAGCTATAAATTAATTATTTTTAAACTATATATCGGTGCATGTATTTTTACAGTATCTTATGGGAAACATGCAGCTGCCAGTTTTTTTACCGTACAGTAAAAATGTTTAAAAGGAGAGAGAAAATATTTTAACAATGTTAAGTAGTTAAATGACAGACAGACAGATAGATAGATAGATAGATAGATAGATAGATAGATAGATAGATAGATAGATAGATAGATAGATAGATAGATAGATAGATAGATAGATAGATAGATAGATAGATAGATGAAAGAAAGAAAGAAACGGACAGACAGACATATTTCAGCTCTTTGAAGATTTATTATTTAAGCAACCAAGAATTTATGACCTATGACTAAATATTTCTGAAGACATGATCACACGGCATCAGCATTGTGTAGGAAACAACAAGACAGTGTAAACAACAAGAGCAAAGCTGAATTGAAAGCTCTTGGAGGAGAGTTACGCAAGAACACAGGTGCTACTGTTCAGCACTCTTATCTGATGCGCACACACACACACACACACACTTCTCCTGGCCCGTCTGCATCACATATTTAAACCAATTTTAGAAAAACAGGAACATCGTGCTCATGAAAATATCTGCTTCCCTTTTCTCCATCCCCTCCAGCACAAGACAAAGGCATTTTTCATGAGTGAGCATGAAGGATGTGTACCCAGACGTTTGGGGAACTCAGATCCGATGGGAGAGCTTGAATGTAACACCGACAACATGAAAAACAAATTTATGGGTGACCCCATTTGTGGCCGTGAGGGTCAAAGTGCCGCAACGTGCCATAAAACTTGTTTTGTGGCGTGTTTGTGAGTGTATGCGAGTGTGTGTGTACGTGGATATTTTGTGACTGGGTCCCGTGTTTTCCGTTTCTTGGACAGGAAATGGTACCTAGCGACAAGATGAAAACACAGGAAGTGCAAACTGCGTTCCACACATTCCAGCATTGTCTCAGTGTGCAGACACACATACACTTGTAAACTACAGAACAAAAGCAGACACATGTAGCAGTTGTATGATGATAAACATCAATTTGGGTATTATTAATACATACATATATACATGTGTATATGTATGTGTGTATATATATATATATATATATATATATATATATATATACACATACATATATACACACACACACACACACATGTATATTCACAACATATTATATATATATATATATATATAAATAGAACATATATATATATATATATATACATATATTCAATTGAATATAAGTTATTATTAATATTAGAGTTATATATATATAGTTTTGTTATATATGTTATATGTATAGTTATAACTCTAACTTATATTCGGCTGTTAACCAATTAACTGCTACTTATCTACTTATTGAATTTGGATATAATTGACAACATTGTATTAATAATAAGCAACTAAGCATCTCATATTCGCTTATATGTGAACCATGATACTCTACTCGAATCCTTAAATTTGCATATCATTGACACAGTATTATCATACAGTCCTTATTATAATAATCCCTCTCTAGATATCTCTGTTAATGCAGTCAGGTCATCTGCATAACGAACGGATGATGTCACGTTTAAACCTTTTTAATGAAGTTGACCCTGAGTCTGTCTTGCCACACAAACACACACACAAACACTCATGCGTTTCGACTCATTTTAATGGAGAGCAAATCTCTGTGGACTTGCATAAGCCTCTGATCTCTCTCTCTCTCTCTCTCTCTCTCTCTCTCTCTCTCTCTCTCTCTCTCTCTCTCTCTCTCTCTCTCTCTCTCTCTCTCTCTCTCTCTCTCTCTCTCTCTCTCTCTCTCTCTCTCTCTCTCTCTCTCTTCGGAGTACTGTGAGTGATGTTATTTTCTTAGAAAGCCTCCAGTGAATCATCTGTTCTCTCCTCATTAATTTCACATTTTCTTTCTGTGACTTACTGTAATGCATTATAAATTTTGTAAAGGACATTCAAATCAGGATGCCTTTGGGTTGTTTATATGTTGATAACCATTTTAAAAAACTTTTTAAGAAGGATCAGTGTACTTGGATTGCCTAAGGTCAGTATCACTAATATTAAATGTTCATACTTAGCATTAGTGATTTGAACAAACCCTGAACGCTGAGCATTAAAGCTTCAGCACAGCTTGTCCTGCACCGTTTGCTCTATGGATATGTCTGTTCCATCAAATTGTGTGGTCAGACAGAACACCGTAAAAACTGAAGCATGTGATAAAACATACACTCCTTGCACCTGTGCAACTGGTTCTGCTTGACCCACTCTGAGCGGGATTTGAACCGGTGTCTCTGGCGTGGGAGGCGGGTGCGCTAACAAGAATGCTAAAGACCGCAGCCGCTGGTATCAGTCACTAATGCACCTCTTGAGATCAGGGGAGTGAGGTTTACATATACAGATCTTACGGACCTACGTCTGTTACACCTGCATTCCATCATACTAAAAACACTAAAGGGCTTTTCACTCATGAAATTGTTAACACTGGGTCATTCTAAACCAATTCTAGAATTCTAAATGGAATTCTGAGTCATCTTGTTTCACATTGCTCTTAATATATCCGGGTTAACAGTTAATCCATACGCTGCTGTTTCACAATGTACATTCCTAAACCCTTTCATAAGACATTCTTCTTATCAAACGTTGAAACTATGTGTTTCCATGACTGTCCAAAGCATGTGATGTAAATATGAGGCTTGTGATTGGTTGTTGGATGTTAAGCGTATAGTCTTAACATTCTAACACTGCATCGTTTCACATTGTACACGTTTGGCACCACTATGTAGGGTTAACACCAAAAAAAAAAAGAGCGGGCTGCTGAATGCTTGAATCTGATTGGTTGACGAATGTATTAAGGTGTGCAATTATTTTCAATAAGCTGAAGTATTTCTAGGCATGTCTTGAACGCATTACATGTCAATATCACTTCGCCAAATTATTTCCGTTATTTCAAAGGTCCGTACAGCCTACAACAGCAAATGAAGCAAAACCCGCAACGACACTAACAGAGCAAATAAATATAATAAACAATAGGATAAAAATGACAAATTATTTTCATGTTTTTCAAAGTGCATCTCTCTCTCTCTCTCTCTAATAACTGCATTAGTCTTATGTCAGTGGCTCCATTTCTAGCTCTAAAATGAGGTTTTGGAATGAGCAATGGAAGAGTGGGATGAGACGAGTAAGAAATTAGTCCTACACACGAGCGTTTTAAGGACAGAAACCTGACAAATGTCTTTAAATACAACAGTTGAGGTGTGTTAGCTAGAATACAGTAATTGAAATTATATATATTCCGGTTCATCGAATTTTTAGAAAATAATGCATGTGGCGAACAGGACGGCCGAGGGACGTGAGAGAACGGCGCGAGGCCGGTGGTGCGATTGCTAATGAGCAACACCTGTGAAGCACACCGGTCTCGCATCTCTCACGGAGGAGCGGAAGCATAAAGGAGGAGCGACGACGTTGATGATCGAGAGAGGAACAGGCCTGTATTTTAGTTGTTTTGTTTTTTGTATTTTACTTTAGCCAGCAGTCGTCCGTGAGAGGCTGCTGGCAGTTATATTTATTTTCGGTAGCCAGCAGTCGTCCGCGAGGGGCTGATGGCGGTATTTTCGTTTGTTTGTTTTATTTTAAATAAATTATATTTTGATGGTTCGCCGGTTCCCGCCTCCTTCTTCCCTGAACATTGCTACAATGCACACTCTGCTTCGTTTTGTGGCTGCATTACCACCTCATGCACCATGTGCATTATTTCTAAAAATTCAATGGCCTGTCGTCAATTAATCCTTACATATACACTGTTTTAATATGAGGCACGCGATGGGTTGTCATTTGCTAAGCTTCTAGTCGTAATATTGTAACACCGCACCGTTACACACTGTACACATTTGTCACTGCAATGTGGGGTTAAGAATGCAAAAAAACGAGCAGGGTTTGATAACCCCAGGAAAAAAGCAGTGCAAACCCCGCTTTTAAATTACAAGTGTGAAACTTTCCCTTACCAACAAAAGCAACAACTTAGCAACCAACCAAAATAACATAACTAAAAATCACTTCATGACATACTTTTAGAGCACAGCAATGAGCTAAAAACCGCTTAGAAGAACCTTGTCAACTGTATAACACCCTGGCAACTATCCAGAACAACCTAGAAACCACATAGTAATGTGCTCAAAACCAGTCAGAACATATTTGTAACTGCAAACACTGCAACACTTTGGCAACCACCCATCACAATAAAGAAACTACATAGCAATCGGCTAAAAATCACCAATAACACCTTAACAGCCGCATGACACCCTGTCAATCCCCAAGAACACCTTAGCAACTGCTTGTCAACATACTAAAAATCACTCAGAATGTGTTAAAAACCACATTATACCCTGAAAACCACCCATAACACTCTAGCAACCACAGAGCAATGTGCTTAAAACCACTTAGTAGACCCTTGCAACTGCAACATGCTAAAAACTATTAAAACACCCATCAACCACATAACAAACCTTGGAAACCACCCTAGCTACTGAATTGCAACGTGCTAAAAACCACTTAGCATACTTTATCAACCACATATCAACACCCTAGCAACTGCATAGCAATATCCAAAAAAAAACAAAACAAAAAAACATTTAGAATACCTTAACATTCACATATCAATACCCTGGCAACCACAGAGCAATGTTCTAAAATATACTTAATACCTTAGCAACCACCAAGAGCTAAGAACCATTCGATAAACATTCACAACTGCATAATACTCTGGCAAACACATTGAACTCCCTAGCAACCACATAACAATTCTGCAAAAAAACAAATAGAATACCCTAGCAACCACATAGCAACACCCTGGCAACCCTCAAAAACCCTACCACTGAAGTGCATTTTACATATAGGGTTTTTGCAGAGCCTGACATCATGATAACACTAGCTGGAAAGATCAAGTCATTAGTCTCATGGCTAATTGTGTCTTTCCGTGGCAAATGACCCATTTGCATGATGAATCACATGAACACACTCACAGTGAGGAGGTCTTGCAGCACCAGACGACCCTCATCAGTCGTTCTGCAGCTATATAAAGAGCTGTAGTCCATCACCATGATGGAAAGCGGGCATTCATGAATACTGCATGCACACCCTAACTTTAGCACTGAGCGCAGCTATAAGGAGAGTCCGACCTCAAATTTGGCTAAAAGCAGAACAACATCAAGCACAACAAAACCATTAACAAGAATCGCAGACAAAACAACAGATATATATTTTTTATATAGTATATATTTTCATGAATAGCCTTTCATGTCTAAGGGCCAATCCAAGACTGATGCTAAGTGGCTAATGTTAACTTAACTTGTTGCACAGAGATGAAACTCAGTTTGTGCAGTTTGTTGAGGAGGTTTGCTGTTACTTTTCAAAATGGTCAGATGATAAAACAAGTAATAATAATAAAAATGACACCTTAAAACACCTGCAACACCCTAGAAACTGCATAGTAACATGCTAAAAAAAACACCATAGAATACCTTAGCAACCGCATAATGACACCCTGGCAACCACCCAAAACCCTGTTGCAACTGCATAGCAACATGATAAAAACTACTCAGAACAACTTAGCAAAACCCTGGTAACCAACTGGAACACTCTGGCGCCTAAATAGCAATGGGGGTGGGGGGTGGGGGTGGGGGGGGGGGGGGGGCAACACCCTGGCAACCAACTGGAACATTATGGCACACCTGTATAACAATGAAGAAAAATACTTAGAACACCTTTCCAACCACATAACACCTTGGCAACCAAACAAAGATCCCTTGACACTGCATAGAAACATGATAAAAAAAAAACTCAGAAAAACTTAGCAACACCCTGGAAACTAACCAGAACACTATTACATTGTACATTTTATAATTTACATCTCTTCATTCAATATATATATAAACTACTTACAATACCTTAGCAATAAGAACACCATGGCAACCAGCTAATACTCTAGCAACCACAGTGCAATGTGCTAAAAACATTTAGGACATGTTAGCAACAGCATGACACCTTGGCAACCACCTAGGCGTTACGGTGGCTGTTGTTAAACTCCCACCCTGATGTCAACCAGTCATCACTAAAACAAAAGCAGGCTCTCAGAAAACAGCGAAAGGAATGCAAAGTGATTTGAACGGAGGCCTGTAAAGGTAAGTCAGAAGATTTTCTGACTGTCACTACTTGCTTGAGTTTGGAGGTTAGCCAAACTTAAAAACATAGAGCATGGAGGAATGTATTGCTGAAGGGGAACTTACACTCATCTTGTCTTTCAACTGATGGCCAGAGTGTCACGAAACGCGCCCGGCCTTTTTAGGATTTCAAATCAAGTTGTGCCTCTAATCAAGTCAATCATAAAGGGGGTCTATTATCCTTGTGACCTCATAACCACAGCCATTTCTAATTGGTCCATTTCTGCAGCGTATTTTCAATTAAATGGTGAACTGGTGAGATCTTTACATTGTGGAAATCCTGTTGTTCATGATATCGCTGTAACAAGCTTTAGAGGCACAGAACAAAGAGAGAAATGGAAACAAGGCTAAATGGATGGTGGTTGATGAAAACAGGGTGAGAGGGAAAGGGCGTGAATGAAAGTGCAAAAAGAAAGACGGGAGAGGGCAAAACAGATGGGATGATGGTGGTTGTAGAGTTCAAGAGGCAGTTGTGAGCGACAGATCTGAAACAGGTCGTGAGAGGCATATATATCGGGACGGGTGGAAATTAAAGGAAGGTACGATGAGGGTCGAGGCTTCGGGAGATCAAGAGACAGAGATTAAAGACAAAGAGGTGCATGAAAAGGTGAAAGTGTAAGTGTAGGAAGCGAAATAGTTGGGAAGAGGATACACCTGATGGAGGAGAGGAGCGAGGGAGGAGTGAAGGTGTAGAGAGGTGGGCCATAAATCCTGAGGAGGACGTGGCAGACACAGCTGTTTCTGAACGAGCCAGATGTGAAAGAAGTACAAGAGCGATTTGAACTTCGGCAAGTAACTTCTCCTGCCATTTACAGACATCAATTTTACCACAAATCATATTGAGAAAAACTCACATGCAACTAGTAAAAAAAAAGTGTGTATTTGTGTGTTTTGGCCTTCAGCCCACAGCCAGGTGTGGAAGATACAGGTGAGATGTCCATCCATCAGATTAGATGACACACAAACCTCACATTTAAAGATTATTTTGATTGAACTCACCCTAGTTTTGAAAGTGAATCTCTGTTCTGTCGTTCATTTTTAAGGAGCGTGACGCGCATTTCTCCATATCTCTACCTCTTTATTTTCAGTCGCCCGGTTGCTCAAATGACAGCTGTTTCCTTTGACAAGCAGACCTTCACTGCCTGGAGAAACACAAACACTCGCACATAACATCTTGAAATAAGAGAGTGAATGGTAATTACTCATTCTTTAGAGTCAAACAGCTGTTTGCTGCACGCGCTAGAGTCATTCAGAAAACACACAATGAAAACAGCCGTGAGGGTGACAACACAAAGTGTGCTTACAGTGGCAGAGTGAGATGTTTAGAAATCAAACAGTTAAAGAAAATATAAACACATCAAATTGTATCCAAGAATCAAACTCCTTGGCGTTTCAGTCAAGCTAAAGACACAAAAACAGTTACACCAACATTTTCAATGAGACATTTTTAAATTCATATTGAAATCAATGACATTTTAATAACAAAAACTAACCACAATTTGAGACAATATTGAGATCTCTTCTGAAACTCAAGATGCAAAGGGGACCTTTGGTGTTCTTACATGTTCAGCTTTCTTTAGTGTGTAATGTTGCTGTTTGATCATGAAAAAGGTCTGCAAAGTTACAAAAGCACAAAGTCCCTCCAGCGGGACTTATTCTCTATATCAGTGCGCACTGTTTCTGAATTCCCTGAAACGCCTTCATTGTAGTCTTGAGTTTTCTTCCGGGAACGAACACGTCACAATATTCCTCATTTAAATAATTCCTGCCCAAGTCATAAGCAAAATAAAGGTAAGAGGTCTAGTTGAGTTGCGTTAATAGTGTGTTGAAACTTGTGGTTATGGTAAGGGGCGTGGCATTTCCCAAAGACACTCAAAGTGCTTGACCAATCACAGCACACTGATCCAGCTGTCCAATCAGAGAACACTGTGCTTTCTGAAGGAGGGGCTCCATAGAGACAGGAACTAAACAGTTACTGACAGAATGGGAAGAGAGGTGCTGAAACAATGTCAAATATGGGGAAAATAATGTGTTTTTTGAACATTCAAGCTTGTAAACCCAAAAACAAAATCAAGACTTTGAAAATGAAAGCTTTAGCATAAGTTCTGCCAGGAAGACTTAATTACTGCGTCACTTAAATACCTTCGCATCTATCCAATCACGTCCTTATTCTTACCATATAAAAGATTGGTACTTACACGTTTGAGTTCGCAGATGCCGACGTGACAACAACCTCCACCCTCCCCACCACCACCAGGATGGTCCTGTCTATACTTCTATACTTCTGCGCCCCTGCCTTCGTCTTCAGGCAAGAGATGCTGATCCGCTACCCTCGGATTACAAACTATGGACGGGGCCTACGCCAAAGAACTTTATAAATAATTGCTTGCTGGGTTGCCAATAAATGGATGCTTTGTTACATCATTTTATCTCCCAAGTCTTTCTGGTAGAACTGGGCCTAATATGTCCGCTTAAAAAAAAAAAGTAAGATAAAACCAGCATTAAAATAAACTAACATAACTGAACACCATGATATTTCTTATTTGAATTCACCCCTCAACAACTTTTTCTCCTTTGAAGAACCTGTTTCCCACAGTTGAGGATATTTGAGGCAGCTTAATTTTAGTTTGAATTCTAGTACCGGAAAAGTCATGCAAAATTAAACAAAATGGTAAAACTCCATGGGCATTTTTATGATGAATATACCAAGCTAGAAATTGTTTGTAAAAATGTATTTAAAAAATCTTTTTCCTTAAAACTTATCATGTAAATAAACTACGTAACGGATTACGGATTTAAACAAATGTCAAAAGTTGAGGAGACTTCGAATTTTGTTGTGGACAATGGGGGGATTCATAAAGGTTGAGAACTGCTGCTTTAGGAGACACAATTAAATATAAGTATATACATATAGTATTTTGTATTAAGTACAAAAGTAAATATAAGTATTTTGCTCAGAGAAAAAAAAATCTGAGAAACATGTCATGAGCTCTTTATTTACTATCATGGCTGTCTATGAGAAATAATTAATAATTATTATTAATAGTTACCTGTCATTCAGGTACTGAGGAAAATATTTAGTAGTTGTATAAGACACCATATCAAAGGTTAAAAAGTCTTTTCACCGAGTGAAACAGTAATGCACACCAAGGCTTATGGGGTGTCCAATCCTGCTCCTCGAGGGCCAATGTCGTTAGCTCCAGCGTCCACTTACACACTTGCCTGGAGGTTCCTCGTAATCCTGAAGATCTTGACTAGCTGGATCCACTGTGTTTACTCTGCAGAACAGTGGCCTTCCATGAGCAGGATTGGACACAAATACAGTAGATAATGTAGTACTACACCACCCTCTGGTGCTCACTGTGGAAACAGCAGCCCAGAGTTTCAGGGATTTCTCTTCCTTTTGTTATTCAGTGTCCTTCTATGTTTGCTGAATAGTACACCACTAATATTCTTCCTGGAGCACTTCCAGGTGGATGGAAAACATGTGTGTTTAAATCTCGTGTGTGGAGCAAATGGGGATGTGTGCTTCTGTTCAATTCAGGCTCAGGGCAATTCATGTACCCATCATCCATTTCTACATTCAGAGAGCAATCTTCTTGCCAAGCTTTCTGGGTAGTGCTGACAGAAGTTGCAGGATTCGGCAAATATCCCTCTGAACATGGGAGGACTGGGTCATGGAAGTTGGGCTGGAATGTACCATCTATTCCCATCACATTCCCAGAGGACTGAAGGCATGGATCAGCAACATGCAAAACCACTCGATTATCCTCGATTTCATCCTTGAAGGTAGTTTCTGAGTCGCTACATGGAAGAAGTCATATTCATGTTCTGAACTTCCCTTTTTATCTGTTACTTAAGAATTTTAGGACTTCCAATTCTCAAAATTACAGAGCATTCCAGGAATGCAGTCTATTATGACTTACAATAAGGAAAACTGCGGATGGACATCTACAATCTGAGCGTTGCTGATTTCTGGATCCTTCAGTTCGGTACAGCAGGGTAAGTGGTCCATCTGAGGATGCTAGCAGAAAACAGGACGTTAGCTCATGATTGAGTACTGGGTTTAAAAGATTGGCATCATTTACACCTGGTATTATTGATTTGACAAGAATTGGAAATCAACAAATTCAAGAGTCCCAAAAAAAATCTTGCTCAGTCAGTTAGCCTTTTGCAGAGCCCCACTTAGTTACTGTTGCTACGTCCGACAAACAAATGGTCAAACACAACCAGCGCGACAGATTGCCATGACGGGAAGCCCAGCAAACACTGAACATTCCCCTAACGTTCCCGTATGGTTCCCATTTGGTTATTTTTTTGGGAACCCAACAAGAACGTTCTAGGAACGTTCCCTGTAGCTTATTTTTAGGTTGAATTTTATAACCCGAGGAGAACGTTCTGGGAATGTTCCCTGTAGGTTCTTTTTAGGTTCTATTTTTATAACCTAAAGGGAATGTTCCCATAAAGTTTCCAGAACGTTCCCCTAACCTTAAGGGAACGTTCTATTTACGTTAAGAAAACATATTATATTATGTTATGCACCTTTAAACTAAGCCAAACCTATTTCCTAGTTTTGAATTATGTTCAACAATGGATATATACCTTTGAGCAGACGTAATTATGCTTCGTAATGTTCGACACATTTAACTGGGAGTGGGGCCGTCAACACTGTTTTATCCACACTGTTTTATCCATTGTAAGCACCGCTCACGTTGTGTTTTCGGATTTGAGAATGGTGCTTTGGGAACCTGCTCACATAGCAACGGTTGCTATGATGTGTGATTGGACAGTGGCCGTTTTGGGGGAGGGGCGGGCGAGAGGCTAATTGCATCGGAGGTAGTCAGACAATCGGGCGATCTAAGACAGTGCATGGTCTAAAGCTTCACGGCGCAAGCGCACTTTCACTATTTTAACAATGGGAAAAATGGTCGCCCATTTTCAGATCAGAGTCTCATCTCCCATTTCCTTTAAAAGCCAGTTGCGCTCGCGCCATGGCGGATTCGCTATTCACATGATGGAATTTGCAAGCGGTAAGACTGAACGCGTCTCCAGAGAGGAAACGGATCTGCTCGTGCGCAAGGTTAAAGCAAGCAGACCATCTACGGGACAAGCCGGACTCCACTGTGTCTTTATATACACAATAATAATTTTACATTGTAATCCATCTATTTTTTAATATTTGGAATGTTTGTGTGCTGTTGCGCATCCCTGTGTGTGTAATTAGCAGAGTGTATTAGCATTGCGCTCCCGCCCATAGGGCCCATAAATTAAATAACAAATTCTGCGTCATTGACTTTAGACCAGGTTTCAGTCGGTCAATAGCGCAGTCTATTTCAGTTGCCTCAAAATAGCAACGTGTGAACAATGCGCCAGAACACACCTCGTTTTCAGACCAGCAGCCCTTGGGCGCACAAATGGGCGCAAATGCATTTGCTATTTAAACAACATGGCGCAGGACATGAAAATGATAACTGCGTTGGGCTGAAACTAGCACAAAGCACTTGCGTCGCACCTGGCTGCACTGCGCAGAGTGTGTGATAGGGCCCATTGCATTTTTAGCGTAAATTCTAAGTCGAAAGGCCTCCCACTTGTCTGTCAATCATCTTTTGCAACCAATCATCAACCGATGGTTTCCACAGGATGAACACTCGGATAAAAAAACATCACGAATTTGATGCCAGGAATGGTCATAGTGATGTGGTCTAAGTTGCCAGGTCAACCTACCTGTGACACCTCTGAGACTTTGCTGTGGACAGGAGAGGGAAGTGACACGTCCCATTCTCTCAGTCTTCTGAAGAGAGAAGAAAGACTTCCACTTTCTGTCTTTGAAATTCATGAATTGAAAGGAATCAAATTTTATTTACCTCAGAAGAACAACCAGAATGATGAAAACCACGATGGAGACGGCTGACGCGAGGGTCGCGATGAGGAAATACAAGAGAAATGCAACTAGATTGGGCGCAAGAGGCTCTGAAGCAAAAACATACATTGATAAGATTTGTATAATGTATCATGCTTTCTTGTACTGTAAAACATAGTAGATATGTAGAGACCAGGCCGTGTGGTCCAGTAGACGGGGTCGGTCCACTCTGAGGGATATCCAGTGTAACGCCATCCTGAACGTCTGGTTGAGCTCACATTACAGCGAACCTGAGCCTGGTACTCTGAGGAACCCTTGAGAGAACGCTCTGATATAGCAAACACCATCTCTCCATCCGAGAGAAAGATGCTCTTTACATCCTCCTACAGACAAAGAGGAAGTTAACTTACAAGCACTAGAGAATGAAAGTGGGTGTTTATTCAGATACGGCACTTTTGACCTTTTAGAAGATAGACTTTTAGAAGATAGAAAAACACTTTGTACACACTTCTGTCAATAATGTCCAAAAGTGTGTGTGTATATATATATATATTTTTTACAGTCTATGGTATATATATATATATATATATATATATATACACACACATAATTCTGTCTTTTTCCCCATTATTTTGGGAAACTTGCAAAAATTTCTACCATAGTGTCATTTTCAGACATCTCAAATGATGTATTGTTTAACTCTTTCTTTTTTTGCATAATTTAACAAAATTTACACTTTGAATTTAATTCAAGTGGTATTTTCCTTGATTTTAAGTTGTTCAACTGACATTTGAAAAAACTTTATTAATTGCTTAATTTTTTTTAAGTTGTTGTTCAATTTTATATGAATAATTTTGACACAGTAAAAGTAGTAATTAATAATTAATAAATATTGCATAGACAAATAGTATTATGTGTTATGGCTTGTATTTTATCAAATATATGTATATAAACGCCTAAATCAGAACAGTATGTAAAACACTGTAAACCTTGTTATATTTATGTTAACAGTAAATAAAAGTAGCAAAATAAAACATAAAAAGTACATGGACGAATGTGACCATCAAAAACTCCTAGGACATAACATTGCCAGTTTAAAAGTTGAAGAAACACACCCTTACAAAATAAAAATAATAATTAATAAATATTGCCTAGAAAAGTAGTGAAGTACGCACAGGAGTTAGTGTGCTCCAGTACTTGAGTTCAGTAGTGAGAGGTACAGTACGGTACTTTGTCAGAGTCCAGTTCAGGATCCAGTCTCCTCTCAGTTCAACGCTCAGACCCGTGGGACATGCGGGCTGGACTAGACCACAGACACAGGCCCAGATCAATAACCATTTAATCAATACAGCTTTCTGGAATACTTGACTGTGATTGGTCAATTGCAGCAGTATTGGTCAGCATGCAAGTATCTCTCAAGAGGAGGGGTTATTTGTACTAACTGTGTTGGTAAGCGTGGATCACTTTGGTCACCGGCGTTGGCGTGAGTCGCACCTGCAGCACTCCAGGCTCAAAGATGCTGAAAACACCAACCGTCCTCAAAAAGCCTCCTTCATTTGTGACCTGCACCTTCTCAACACAGTACCACTCATCCCTGAAAGAGAGAGATTACACCTGTCAGAACTGAGGACATCTTTCACACCATCCATAACGCTCTCAAACACTCACAGCGCAGTGGAGTGTGTCCGGTAGGACAGCCTGTAGATGATGTACCGGGTCAATTCTGACTTGAGATCCCAGCTACAGCTCAAATTCTTCCCGCCATTGAGCACACAGTGAAGGTTAGATGGACCAGGGAGAGCGTCTGAAATAAACAAGGGTCTATAGGGCTCCAGGACACCAGGGGGCTCCACTTGATCACAGACTTTGACTGGGTTTCTCTTTATACTCACACTCAGATATCAGTTCTGACCCGTCAAACAACACCTCAGTTTTATTCTCGCTGCCTTCCATGTCTTTCTGTGTTGATTTGGTATGAATTTTCCCGCCTTTCTGATCCTTGACTATTTCATGATTAATCTCCACCTCCAAAAGTGCAACATATAAATCGGTTAGCTTTAGACAAACAACAAAAGCACTTTTTGTTTAGATTAAATCACAAAGAACTTGAAAAAAAAAAGTATTTTCAACACGCTGATGGCAATTCGTAACTAGTTTTTTAGAATTGGTGGGTAATTTGTATGAATTTGTACAATATCATTTTTACATTTTCATACAATCTGTTTACGTCCCATTGATGGTAAGGATTAAGGGTGTCTTCACTGCAAAAAAAAAAGTTACTGCCTTAAATTTTTAAGTACAATCAACTTGGATGTTTAAGTAATTTCAACGTAAATTACATTAAACTGACTTAAAAAATTAGTAAACTGACTTTAAAAATGTATTTAAAAAAAGTAGTGCTGGCAAACAACTGATCGTGTTTAATTGCATCCAAAATAAAAGTTTGTTTACATAATATATGTGTGTGTGCTGTGTATAATTATTTTGTATATATAAATACATATAGAAATGTGTTATTAATATATTAAATATGTATAATTATATATAATATAAATTATGTATAAATATATATATACAATATATACATGGAAATATTTCTTAAATAAATACATGCATATGTGTGTATTTATGTATACAAAATAAAAAGAACGAAAAAAGAATCATGAGGGAAGTTTAGAGTCTTCTGACTGAAAGCGTGGTCATTTTGACACTCACTGAGCGCTCTTGTTCATGCAGTCTGAAGGGGTCAGAGGTCAGACGTGAGGGAGGGGGGGTGTCGTCGAGCTGGTCAAAATTCCAGTCTGGATCTGCATCTTCTATAGGGAAGTTAATATAGTAGACATAGCTTGAGCTTGCGTGACACAAATAGCCAGTGCTTCAGTATGTCTATGGTTTACGTTTACTGGACTAATTGTACCAAATGTTGTGAGCCTGAAGGTTTTGGAAATGCCGGAAGAGTGCGGTGTGTGGAAGAAGAACACGTCATCGAAGCCGATGGCAAACAGAGATGTGTTATACCGACAACAAACTCTCTCCTGCACAGTTGGATTCTGGGACGGCTTAGGAGTCTGAACACAGGGAGATACTCTGGAATAAAGCAAGCAATCATACGGTATATTTCACAGTTAGAACTTGTGCGTTAGTGTATTTATTGTACATGTCATGCATACATTTTTACTCAGTTAGAACATCCAGCAGATCTTTAATCACAAACTTGGGCCTAAATCATAACAGTAAGTAAAAAAAAAATTTTTTTTTTTACTTTAATGTAAAAAATATTAGTGGAAAGCATTCTGGGAATGCTTCTTTCCTCATAAATTGTAAGCGGATTCATACTTTTTACTTAGAAAAGTAACTAAATAAAAGTAAAATAATTTACAATCATTTTAACTGTACTTTTTTAAAAGTTACTTACTGTAAACCTACTGTAAAAGTATATCCACTGGCTCAGTGAATATAAATGAAAAATCTAAAAATATGAATATAAAGTAAAACCATGTAAAATTCTGAACACCAATTTCTTTTTAAAGTACAGTAAAATAACATGCATTACATTTTTTTCTTTACCACGTACTGTATATGATAGCTTATTTTTAACCATCATAAATTATTTTTCTGATAGAATTACTAACATTTTAGTGCATACTACTGCAGAATTATGACTGATGCGCTATTATCCCTACAATAATACTTCTGACTATTAATATTACTAATAATTACTATTATTATTTTGCTACTACTGAATTAATATTGTTTTACTATTATTATTCTTCTACAAACAAATTATTATTATTTTACTATTACAATAGTATAGATAAATGAACTAAAGAATATTTAGGACAGAAACAAACTTTGTTGCATTATTTCCTATTCATTATTTTAAAGCTGCTTTGAAACAATCTGTATTGTAAAAAGCGCTATATAAAGAAAGGTAACTTGAGTTGACTGACTGTTACTGCTATAATATCACTGTATCATACATTGTGTTGTGCTATCTGATGTTTGGGTCTCACCGGTGGTCATCCGGGTCCATGTGGATCAGAGACAGTGGGATTTGAGGATCGTGCCTCCAGCTGCAGTGGATATGGGTGCGGTAGTCATTACGGCACTCCAAAGACTCCAGAGCAGAGGATTCTGGGAATAGAAGACATAGAAAAAGCTGTAAATGTGCACATGCTCTGTTCAATCCATGTCGCAATTGCCGTAATTTTGAGATGACAACACATGATGTTTTACTCAGAGCTGTTCACGTCCGCGGACTGGGAATTATGCCTTTCTACCACTATTAAAGGAACACTTCACTTTTTTGGGAAATAAGCTCATTTTCCAACTCCCCTAGAGTTAAACAGTTGAGTCTTACCGTTTTCGAATCCATTCAGCCGATCTCCGGGTCTGGCGGTAGCACTTTTAGCATAGCTTAGCAGAGATCATTGAATCTGATTAGACCGTTAGCAGCTCTCTCAAAAAAATGACCAAAGAGTTTCGATATTTTTCCAATTTAAAATTTGACTCTTCATTTTTCATTTTTCCGACAACTTTTAATTTTCCGTTGGTCTTAGTTCACGATGTAACTACAGAAGAGGCAAGTTTTAAATAGGAAAAATAGTCATTTTTTTGAGAGAGATGCTAACGGTCTAATCAGATTCAATGATCTATATGCTAAAAGTGCTACCGCCAGACCCGGAGATCGGCTGAATGGATGCGAAAACGGTAAAACTCAACTGTTTAACTCTACGGGAGTTGGAAAATGATTTCCAAAGAAAAGTGGAGTGTTCCTTTAACACTGAAATGAATCTGCAGCAGCTACATGGTACAAGTAGGAGATCTCATAAACAATTTCCATCTTACAAGTTGTAATTACGGGCTCTATGAGGACACGCTTTTTACAAGTTGAAATCTCGTAATCACGGTAATTACGACATGGCGTGAACTCACATTTGTTACCGTAAAACATCACTCACCTGGAGCAAATGTGCCATGTTGAGGACATCCTGAGAGGGTTGATGTCCACAGTGCAGTCAGAGTCAAGAAGAAAGAGACGTCTGGATTCATGGAGAACTCTGTAAAACTGCAGGTGAGGAGGAAATGTTTGATATTCCCTAACAAGAACAACATTGAGAGGAAATAAATAAAGAGTCAGAATCCCTAGTGAGTGGACAGCAGCAGAGCCAGTGGAGCTCACCCTCAGACGGCTGTCCCGGGATCAGGGCAGCGCTGATCTTCTGCGTGTTGAACTCCAGGCACTGCCGGTCACGCTGACATCCTCAAGTGTTGTGAACTTATTTCAGCCTGTGCCAACTTGACCACAAATGTGTTTGCTTTGCCACAAGAGTCAAAACTGCGTGGCTTGCAGATTTCAATGTGCCATATGATTCCTTCCCCAAATTTAAAACTACATGAAAAATATCATATGCTAGTCTTATAATATATAACAGATTATTATATATATATATATATATATATATATATATATATATATATATATATATATATATATAAAACTCAACTACATTATAAATTATATTGTAAATGCAATAGATTTTATTTTCTAGGCTATTTTTATATTTATATAAACACATTATTAAAATAATAAAATATTAAACTAATAAGATACTTTATTCTATTATTCATTTAATTGCTTACCTTTTTTAATATAATCGTTAAATTATTAATTATATTACTAATTTAATTATATAATGGATCTTATTTTCTATTCTACTTATTTAATAGTTATTATTTGAAAAATATTGAAATACTAAATTAATAGTATGTTATGTTAACATTATTTATCTAATAGCTTAAATGTTTTAATTATGAAAAGTATTAAATATTAAATAAATAATTTGTATTAATCACTAATTTAATATATAATATATCTTAATTTCTATTTATAATGTTATTTTTTAAATGAATGAAATCATAGTATATTTTCAGAAAAATAAACATTGAACTATTAAATGGAAAATAAATATATTATATATTTATATACTGTATATATTGTTAATTTAACTGTCTTTTGTTATCTTAATTTTAATATTAAAATGATTATTAAATGATTAATTATATTATTAAATATTAAATTAAAAATAAAATAGGTTTAGAGATATATTATATTATATATATTTCAATTTGTGTTGTTTTAACATTTTGAAGCATCATTCTGTAGTACAGTTTATACTCTTTATTTTAAGGTGTCCTTGCTACAGTGTAGTTATATATTTAAGTACTGAGTAATAATAATTATTAACTACTATTAAAACTATTTATTGTACTTACTATAGAGTTAGGAATATGATTAGGTTTGGTTTAGTTGCATGTAATTATGCATAATTTAATTACTATAGAATCTACATGTAACATGGACATTGTAAAATAAAGTGTTACGCAGTTTTGTGGTCCAGTTTAATACCTACAGCTAGAGGTTTGTTGAAATCACAAACCCTGACTAATGATTAACTGCAGCTTATTTGGTTTCAGAACATTTCTCACACTGATGTATCTGTCCGATCAGGATCCGTCTACACATGCATGTATTAAACTCAGACTAGCATAAAGAGTAATCACGTGTCACTTTATGTGTTTGTGTGTGTGATGTGAGATATCAGCACCATTCCCTGTTTTACTTTAATGAATAAAATGTGAATATTCAGGAGTGGAGACATCATATGTCATTAAAGTCAAGATGCGTCACACCTCAAGTCACCCATGATTTATGAAAATACTTTTCCTGCAAAGAAAGGAATTGAAAGAGGAAGTTGGCTTCAAACACCAAAAAAAGTGAAACGCTACAGATGTCACACCACCATTACTGCTTATAATGCAGAAGAAAATCTGTATTTATTAGCACTGAAAATGTATCAAATATATTAAGCATTAGATTCCACTGTGAAATACTAGTTGTGATAAAGAATTAGACACCCAGAAATGAATGTTTTGGCACTATTTTCTCACCCTCTTATCCACTTTCTGCTGGTTGTGCATTTCCATAAAACAATAAACAGAAACTTAAACTTTTAAACTTCAAAAAGACACAAATGCGCCATAAAAATGGTCCATATGCCGATTTAGTAGTTATTATTCACAAATAAACTTTCCTTCCAGTGAGCTGTGAACCGTTGTAATCGTATCAGTGAATCAGTAAATTGAGAACAGAATCAGTCTGAGTCAGACTGATTCTGAGTCAAAAGAACGATTCAAGGGCAGTATTGGGAAGTATTGACAATACAATATTGAAAAAAACTTTTTGAGTTAGTTATTTGTTATGGAAAGTAATGCGTTGCATAACTTTTCCGATACTTTTTCTCACTTAGCAAATTTTCCCCTTTTTTTTTTTTACAAATGTAAAGGCCTATTAAAACCAAAAATACAAATGCAAAAGTATGTTTAAATACACGCATGTACAGTAAAGGGCGCAGCTCAACTAAACGTCATTGTGTTGCCAGGTCTGCAGGTTTCCCCCAAAATAAATTGTCTTTTGTAATGTGTTATCCCTAACACTTTTCAAGAGCAAGTAAATAATGATAGAATAATCATTTTTGGGTGGACTATCCCTTTAAAAAACAAACAATAGTTTTCAATTTGAAAACCACTTAAAATTAAGAAGAATGTGCGAGGAGGTGGTAGAAAAGCACGCTCGTCTTAATCTGTGTTGTAGACCGTCAGATCTTTGGCATGTGTGACCAGCAGCTCCCAAGGATACTGATTCACGGGTCGTTTGACCTTTGACCCTGTGTGTTTGCTCTCTTGCACCATGAGAGCGACGTCTTCATCGTCTAATATCCGTATCAGATCACCCTTGGGGTCCCGGTAGTTCAAAGCAATATCTTCCACATGAAAGACGTCCCTGAGGGGAAAACAGAAGAGAAGAGAGAAAAACAAATTGCACAATAGTTTAGAGGTCATTACAAGGGCAAATCTAATTAGAATAATGCAATTTGAGGCCTCTATGTGTTGTATCAGCAGTCATGTGACTTATAAGGTAATTATTTAACACTGTGCATGCGGCATTCAAACATAATCATGCAAATGAGGTTTATTAATAAACATTAGTCCAGCGCTGCTCAACAAATGGGCCTCGAGATATCATTTTGTGTGATGCTTGTTTGTTGAGAGAATAAAATCTGGTGTTAAGTTGTCTAATGATTTCTCATTGAAGTAGTATGGATCAATCTTTTGGTTTTGAAGATTTCATTTTTTATATATACTGCAATAAATGTTGACAGTGAGATTAATTTTGCTCTGTCAAAAAATCTGAACTGTACAGATTGACATTAGCATGTTGCTAATCTTTATTTTTGATCAAGGCTTTTTATTTAATATATATATATATATATATATATATATATATATATATATATATATATATATATATATATATATATATATATATATATTGGGTTACACTTTATTTTGACGGTCCACTTTATGCATTCTACTACTCAGGGTTTGACATTAACCAGCAATGTTGTGTAAGACAGTCACTCCTACTAGACACTTTGACGGGTTGAATTTTATATATAATATATACATTTTTCAATTGTAGTATTTTAAAAAGGCATCTGAAATAATAAACTAAGTGCAATGTAGTGTTGTCAAAATATAGAATACTGAAATATCTGAAACGCTGCGCTTTCTCTCTCTCTCATCTCTCCGACAGAATACGCATGTGTAACAGTATAATGGATCCGTGTGTCGGGTCTTAAAGTGACAGCAGCCTAATATACCAGCAGTCAAATTATGAGATAATATAAAAAATATCTTTATGGCAGTTTTTCCCCATGGTATCGATAAGTGGTGTAGTGCAGGTACGGCGTATACCCACTTCTTTTTCAGTCTGCATTGCGTATACACACTTCTACATCCCCTCTGATGCGCATCATTTAGTAGCTAATCCAATCTCATGTGAATAAAAAACACCCAGTCAGGGTCGTTTTTTTGAGCGTAGCCAATATAATGAAAGTTGTGAAATAATTCCCTAATATTAGGCCTAACTCTAATTTGGTGCTGCAATGATTCTCCCATCGCGACGCTGACCTTCTCATTTGAGCTTTGAGCTGCTTCAGCATCAGGACTCAAACACCCGCTCGTCAATGTCAAAATGTTTGAGACCAATCAAAGCCAGCAGGATTTTTGTTCACAGAGGCGCGAGCCGAGCGCGAATCCCAACGCGACGCTTCACTTCAGTTAACGATCATACAGTGCGGGATAAGATGCAAGTAGCTAAAATAAACAGCTGTTTTTTCGATAGAAGTTTTAAATGACCGAAAGAAATAATCAGTTTGATCAAAGACAGTGGCAATTATAGGATCAATTTAACAACACAAGCACCCTATTACATATATTGCCATTATTATTGTATAAATATACAGGTCCTTCTAAAAAAATTAGCATATTGTGATAGTTCATTATTTTCCATAATGTAATGATAAAACTTAAACTTTCATATATTTTAGATTCATTGCACACCAACTGAAATATTTCAGGTGTTTTATTGTTTTAATACTGATGATTTTGGCATACAGCTCATGAAAACCCCAAATTCCAGTTTCCAAAATTCCAAAATTCAATTTCAGTTGCTGTGCAATGAATCTAACATATATGAAAGTTAAATTTTTATCATTACATTATGGAAAATAATGAACTTTATCACAATATGCTAATTTTGAGAAGGACCTGTATTTGTATAAGTTACCTCGAAGGTGTTGTTTGTATCACTCCGCTTGTCTGTGTTTGCGCAACTGGCATCATTAAGCCAGAAGGTGGCGACAAGTGACTATCTTTATGAGTGAGTAATTGAACCATTGATTAAATGAACAGATTAGTCCAAAAAAACATTGATTAATTTTGGAAAGAAAAAGTAGCTGAAACTGATCTTTGATGCTCATACTAATTGCTCATATATGCCTCTGGACACAGAAGGATTGCATTGGCGTTTGTTTGAAATGTAACATCTATGCAAAATAATCTTTGAATAATTTCTCATTCAAGGCCATTCCCGTTTTGAATATGTGATTGTGCATTGTCAACAATAAGCATAAACATTCTGCATTTCCATTAGTGGACCATTCATTGCGACATTTAAGCTGATTCTCATGTTTAAGAATCTGATCAAATACTTCATGCTACTGCCCACCGACATGCTTTTAAAGCTACAGTTGTCTTTGTTGTTTTTTTTGGCCTTCAAAACACCTTAAAATGCTCATGTCGAGATCAGGAAAATCAAAAGTTTCTAATTTAAGGTAATTCTTATAATTCCTGTGTATGGCCCTGATATGCAAGAATTATAGTAATTCTATGTTCTATTAATTCATTCTATATTATATAGTCTTGCATATTCAATACTAATATCCAAGACTAGTCTTACATGTCACTGTTTATAACACAGAGCGTTCATCCTTTGCTGGGACGCTTAAAAAAAATATCGGGGACATAAATAAAGAGTATACCCACTTCTCCAGGCACCACTGCATTACTGGTATCGATGTCAAAATTGTGGCCAATGAAAATGCTGTGTGGCTAGTAACTTTGGAAAACCATTAGCCACAGTGGCTTGTGAACAAAAAAGTTAATGTCAAGCCCTGCTACTAACTGTTAGGTTAGGGTTAGGTGTTAGGGTTCAGGTTAATAAGTTGACACGTAGTTGCAAAGTTACTTATAGTCAGTAGAATGTCTGTTGGGGAGCAAAATAAAGAGGTAGCCGATATTAAGCAGACAGACTACTAATACTCTAATGAGAGTTAGTTGACAACGTTACTTATAGTTAGTAGAATGAATTGAAGGGACCGTCGAAATAAAGTGAAACCGAGATTTCTGCTAGATAGTCTCTAAGTGGGAAATTTGAGAAAAGCTATTCATAATGATTACACTTTACAAAACCTGGCAACAACAAAATAATAAGGTGTGCTCTTGTTGTCTAAAATCCAAACCAGAAATGTTGACATTTAAAAAAACTTAAAAAGTTGTTCTGTTGTTCCTTTCTTTTCTACTGCATCTTTTTCTCCCCCTATTTGAAATAAGGCATGAAACATGGTGTGAATATTAAAGAGACACCAGCTCTCCTCACAGTGAAAAGAATTAAAATTAAAAATGCTAATGATGGGAATGAGAAAATAAACGCGAACATAACCTGATTAGGTCGTTTGACATAGTATTAAATGGCAGAATATCATTATCTAAGCAAAGAGGCTTTCTTTTATTCATTTTATTCAGGACACATTGTATGTCAAACAGGAGAACCTGATTAGGACAGGGATAAAGGTACCTCATTCGGGAGAGCAGATCTCCATGAGACGGTCGAATCGAGAGATCTTCCTCAACGCAAATGTCCCTGCACCAGACAAAAAATACACATACAGAAGCATCACATTAGCTGGGAAATATTCATATTCAACAGCTAGGGTGGTTGCCAGGGTGTTGTAATATGGTTGCTAGGCGTGACAGTGGTTAATTATTGGTTAAAAAGATAACATGTTTAGATGAACTCATAGCACAGGCTCTCTGCAGGAGTCTCGGACCTTGTTTCGATGCCCTCTGGCTGCAGAAGATAGCAGCGCAGGCAGCTGTAGGAACCCAGAGCACGCTTCCCGTTCTTGGCAGCTCCGCCCTCTCCGTCAGAGTCACTCTCGGGAAGAGCTTTAATGATATTCACGAACGACTCGGGAAAGATTCCGGTCGTGTCCCTCACCGTGCCCTACAGAGAGGACACACGGTAAAGCAGATGAAGACATCTGCTACTCTATCTACCTATCTATCATCTCAGAGCTGACGTGTTTCAGTGGGATGGTTTCTTGTATCTGTAGCTGATATGATAACTGGAGGGGACACAATAAAGCAGGGCATTAACGTCCAGAGAAGGGAGAGGAATAATGATTGCTACAGCCCTGACACATTAAGTGCATTCAAGCAACAAAAAAAGGAGTTTCAGTAGCAATGAAACAGCGAGTTCCAGCTTGATCTTTCTCTTTCACCCACTCTAATCTCGATAATGTTATTTGAGGGTCCATTGCATGTCTAAGCAATATCCAATTTTCTCTCTCTCTGCAATTCAATTCAGGACAAATATTTCTCCTTTATTGTCATGGGCCGAAAGATTGCAGATATCTAACTCATAAAAAGTATGTGTGTGTGAGTGTGTGTCTGTTCAGATCAGACCATCTCACTCTCAATGTCCCACTAATTCACACACACTCTAATACATGTCTCTCATCTTTTCTCCTTTCCTTCTTTCCCACCATCATCCTTCGTTCATAAGGTAATCTTTTAGTGTTCCCTCCCTCAATCACTTCATCCTGAAAATGTTTTCCCTCCTTCCTTTCTTTAGTGAATCCCTCCATCCATCATGCTCTCCTGATGCCATGTGTTTGAAGGTATTAGTATGTACAGTGTGCACACATTTTTGTTTGGATAAACGTTGACGCTTTGATATGTGTAATGTCAATGTATTGTTTAATTTTAAATATTTTATGTACAAATCTTTGTGAACAGAAATTGTCAAAAACTCTTTTATTAACCTTTTTATGGCAAATTTTTCAACGAAATCCAGATGGGACTTTTAAAAGTCATTTGCAACTATGAAAAACACACTGGCCATATCATATTAATGTGTTTTACTCATTTACTTATTTGTGTGTTTATGTTATATAAAGGACACGCCTATAGCTCACAGTACAGTTCAAGGTCATAATCTCAAGGGAATTTATGAACTGATTACACCTTTAATGCAAAGTAGGTTGCTTTGAATAAAAGCATCTGCCTTGTGTAAAAAAATTAAATAAAAAGTAAAATGAGGTTAAAGCATTCAATAAATGTGATGACAAAAATCTCATATATTATAAAGACAATAAAATAGCCCTTTGAATACAATATACAATGATATTTTTTTTGTCTCTGGAGGGCGGGGCAACCTGTCACTCACATGAAATCGACCAATAGCAAACCACAACCATCCAATTAATTCTCAATGGACAAAATCAAGTCCCGCCCTACATTTTTTGTTCAAGAAGCCATTTCACTCGGAAATATACATCAAAATAGACTATCGCTTTCATAATTTCTGTTTAATGCTGACTTTAAGGAACTCTTTGTATATAACACTTACATTTAGTTTTGTTGGTGTAACAAACTATGCTCGAATCAGAGCTGTTCGGACCAATCAAATTGTCAGGGCGGGCTTTATACGATGATGGACAGATGATCAACAGTAACGTAATCATCCACGTCACAAAGAGTTCCTGGTTCTGTTGAAACGCCCCATAATCACAGCCCAATGGAGCAGTATCAGACTCATATTCTGACTAGAGTCTGAGTATGACGATGTCAGGCTACCACTTTTACATTTTAAGGCCAACATATTTTCAGTGTAGACATCACGCGTATACACGTATCTATGGGCCAGAGTTACTAATCAGGGTAAATTAGCGTGAGAGCGCAATCCTATAAAAGTACCAATGGGAGTGGAAAGTTCTGTACGTGATCTACTGATGACATGCAAATTAAAGAACACAGACACAGCCGGATCCTTTCCGTTTGGGTGGTAAATAATAGTGCAAATACCAGTAAATTGATTAGCGCAAACCATAGTAAATCACCTTGCATGATCCATTTAATTATTTTCCTCTCATAAATACTGCTTTTGAAAGGAAAACTCCTACAAATGCATATGCAATAAGGTCAGCCGCAAAAATAACCGTCAAGCCTTTTCAGCGCTCATTTTTCACTGCGTGTCTTTAGTAAATCCTGTCGTTTTTTAACGCCAAAAGAGGGTTTGCACCGGCCAAGCTGTTAGTAAATCTGGTCCTATGTGTGCTACAATCACACTTACTCACAAATACCTCCAAACATAAATGTGATCACGTTGCTTCATTCTTTTTCTCTCTCCCTCCCTTATCTTACAAACCCTCCTCCCTCCCTCTCTCTCTCTCTCTCCATCCCTCTCTCTCTCTCTCTCTCCTCTCGCCTACCTATCCTCTTCCACCTTTCTCTCTGCTTCTATCCTGTTATCCTCTCTCCATCTCTCTCTCACCTCCAGCCAGTCAGCGTTGACTCTCCGCAAGAGGAAGATCACGTCTCCAGCCTTCAGACTGAGCTCCAAGCGTCCGCTGCCGCTGAAGTCAAACACCGCCTAACACACACACACAGCGAAGACACGCAAGCGGGAAACACACACACACACACACACCGAAGGAGAGACAGAGAGAGAAACACATCCTGAGTGAGACCGAGCTGCAGGTAAGAGATCCTCGTGCTTTAAGAACTTTGAAGAGAATGAATGAGATTAATAAAATAGGATGAAAGGATACTGGTAAGAAAAAAAGAAAGAAACTAGAGAAAGAGACTATGAGAGATTCAGGAGTGAAAATGCTATTCAGAAAAGTGGGAGAGATGTTTTAATTGTACTTTTCTTTTCTAACACTTGCCAAAACTTATTGTGGTAATAACAGGTTTTTGTCATCATTTTTATTATTTAGCTTAGTCATAGTTTTTGGACTTGCACTATGTTCATTTTAATGAATACCATGGTATTCTTTTATTCTATTCTGGTAAACTGTCTCAAAATATATGTTCTAAATCTGGCTTTGGACATAGTAACGCCATGTTTTGTCGAACATGTGCAATTGCATAATCTCTTGTGAACATGTACTTAAAAAAATACCATAGTTGTAGCAAAGTAAATGTACTATGAAAAATCACATATTCTGGACATGCATCATGGTACACACACACACACACACACACACACACACACACACACACACACACACACACACACACGGTATATTGCCAAATGTGCCTGCATTAAGAGGACCAAATGTCAATGACGCAGTTAAAGGGACCATTAACTAAAAAAAAGAGGAGAACAAAAAAAAGTGATGCAAAATAATAAGTGGAAAGATATGTACAGAGAAGAGAGATAGTCTGTGTCCTCCAATATCATTTGTCCATGTCAATCCTTCAAGTTTAGATAAATCAAATGAAACCAAGGTCAATTACTCCACAAAAGCTCCTTCGTAGCTCAAGAGCTCTTGATTATCATTCAAGTATCACCTGTGTGTCAGATGTTTCTCCTAAGATTTCTTTAGAGAAACAGACACATGAGAATATAGAGCTATACAATTACAGTACAGCTCTGATAATTACTCTGATATGTCTGAGAAATGTTTGAGACCCCTGACATATGTGCATATATACATATATACACTAGATCCACTATGGCCACGGATCACTGCAGTGTATACTGGTGTTTTAAAGCTCTGTGTGTAACCGTACGCTAAACACAAGTGTGTGTATGAGTGCGTGCGTGTGTGTGATGGGCATGAGTGGGCATCTGTTCTCACACCACCATCTCTGTATGTTTAGATAATGCTGTAAATCTGCTGAGCTGTGGGTTGCTTGGTTTGTTTGCATGAGTAGGAGTGTGTAGGTGAGACGTGTTAGATGTTACCAGCTAATTACATCTTGGCAGTTGCTTAAGTGTGAGCACGCATGTGTTTATGTCCGTGCGCGCTCGTAGGCAGCATCTGAACAGAAAGACACAATTTGTGCCAAAACTCGATGTGAAATTCTCCACAAAGTCAACGGTACAGAGCAAGTATCTGAGTGCAGGCTCAGTAACATCAGATGAAGAAACTATTTCAGTAGCACTGCTGCTGTGAAACCCTAAAAATGGCTTTTGGGTCATTTGTGTGGGCTAACTTTGTTATATAGTGCAGGAAAGTAACTCTGTACAATAATTGGCTTCTTCAGCCACGCTACGGTAAAGCTGAACTATTTTAGGCGACTGAAATTTTGTTTGATTTTCCTAACAAAAGAGGACCCTACAAATTAACACCTAGATATGTGACAGCTGAACACAACTTGAAAATTCCTGTTATGACCAACACACTGCATGATGTCGGACCAATACAAAAAAAAAACGAACAACAAAATAACACCTCGTTGAGCGAGTCCTCCTCATATTGGACTGCGTTTTCTTTTGCGCCTTGTCTCTTGTCTTTTTATTACATGGTTAAACCACACTGGAAATTAAACATGACCTGGAAATGTGTGAGAATGTGCAAACACACTCTGCTATGTGGAAATGTGACAAAGCAATTTCCTTTCCCCCGTTTTCCCAATGTAATATATGTGCTAATTAGCCTAGCGCTGAAAAAAGCTCTCAGCAGCATTAGTATTGCCACGACACCTGTTTTTATGTGTTTTAAAGTCTTCTGGAATTGATCTGAACCACTAAACGCACATGCTACATTCAAAATTTTTAGATAATTTCCATCTTAGCTGTGCTTGCGAGTAAACATTATACGTCCTAAATTTAAAACTCAGCATTCATTTAGTCTCCCTCATGTCACTCCAAACCTGTATGACTTGCTTTCTTCTAAACGCTAAAAAATGAATGTTTTTGTCTATACAATGGACGTCAATGGGATCCAAACACAACTATTTTTTTTAACCATTTACATTAAAAATGTGACTTTGTAGACTGTTCGCTACTTAAAATCTATCCTACAGCGATGATGCAATTTCCATACAGAATACTGACTGGTCTTCTTTCCTGCACTCATTTACATACTTAATTGTGACTGGTCTTTTATTCTATCTTCCATTGTCTATCTTGTACAGAAAATATGGTGTCGCATTATCAAGCCAAACGAAAACAAGATGTTCGCTGAATGTCACGACAACAACAATTGCGTAATTCTTTTACAAAGAAGCAACGCATAAAATCCAAGCTTTCCGAAAAATTTAACACTATTAATTAGGGCTGTCGATAATTTGATGAATTATTTGACAAACATGATGCAGGACATTTTTGTCTCATATGTAAATATCATATGATATAGTTAGGCAATAAGACACAAAGTAACGAGTGCTATATCACACGAGTGATATTTTTATTCCGAATAGCAAGAGTGCAAATGTGATATTGATTTTATACAATAGTTCAATAAATAAGAAGTTAATATTGTGTTGTATTTTAGACAAAATATTGTCTGCTTTTGCTCAATTTTGCCAACGAAAATATTACCAATAAAGCCAGAGCAGAACTGTAGTGCGTTTCCGAGCAACACAGTGGTGTTTCGTTTCTGAATGCATCCGCGTTTTGAGCTAATCAATCAGGTGAACCAATGATTCAACGACCCATTCATAAAGAGAGCCATTTACTTCATTCCTGAATGAAACAACAGTGAAGCTAATGAATGAATGACTCACTCATGCCACATACTGGCAGTTTTAGTTTAGTCTAATTTAGTTTAGAGTGAATAATTTAATAAAAAAATAATTGATTTGTTTTAATAAAAAAACAAACATTAAACTGATATTTCACCCTAAAATGAGAATTCTTTCATCATTTACTCACCCTCACGTCATTACAAAACTGTATCACTTACTTCTTTTGTGGAACATAAAAGAGGATATGCTGAAGACTGTTGGTTACAAAACTTTTTGGTTACCACTGAAAAAAAAAAAACAGAGACATTTCTCAGAAATTATCTTCTTTTATGTCCTACACAAGAAGGAAACTCTTACAGGTTTGAAATTACATGAGGGAGAGTAAATGATGACAGAATTTTCATTTTTTGGTGAACTGTCGCTTTAATACTCTTTTAAAACCTAGTAATCTCATGGCATTAGTTATGCAATTGTAAATGCCGTGTAAATGCATTTATGCCACCTCTGAGCTGCACCAAAAAGACTGTAAATATTTCTAAATATTCAGTTGGCCGTTGAACCCTAAAAGTTCATGTGTACTAAATTCCATGTTGAATAAAATAAAATATTTCTTTCTAAATCTACGTTTTGTAATGTCTATTTGATGCTTCATTTTCCAAAATAATGACTTTAAATGATCTTTCAGAGATAACTTCTCAGCCGAATTTGGTGTGCAATTATAATTTGTGATTACTAATTAAACGGCACATCATGGAATTAGTGATCATGTAACAACCTACTATTAATTTGGATTGAAAGCACTAGTAAATATCTCCAAGACATCTATTAAAGAGCACTTCGTCTGGAAAGCAACACATTACATCTGATAAACGTTCTTAAAAGAGCAGATTTACATTCTACATCATTAACATCTAAAGAAATTTCCTTTTTTCATCTGGAAGATGTGATCTCTAAAATGTAACCTGCTCTTCCAGATGAAAAAAGGAAGTTTCAGTCAGAATGCCGACAAGATTGCCTGATAGCACACATACTGTACGTCATCCAGGTGTCTATTTAAAGTGTGTGTTTTCATCTGGAAGATCATCATAGATTTCATCATAGATCTCTAAAATGTTACCTGTTCTTCCAGATGAAAACACACACATTACATAGACACCTGGATGGCGTATGTGTGCTATCAGGCAATCTAGTCGGCATACTGGCTGAAACTTACGAATTAAGTGATATGAAGACCTCAGGGCTTGCGCTGCACTCGATATCGAAGAGAAGTAGGTCGAGAACAAACTCAGATAGATCGACTAAAAAGGTCTAAAAAAAAGTTTATGAAGAAGTAAGTGTGAGCTATGTTGGCCACTTATGTCAACTAGTTATACGAACCCTAAAAAGTCAACAAAAGACAACTATTTAGCCACATTCAAACACAACAATACTCAAATGGCTATCAATCTCTTTCATTTAGCTGCGCTCTATTGAAGGGTCTTTCCTGTTTGGTCATATTCTGAGAGTTATTTCTGCACAGGATCAAGGGGTCGGAGAACATATCTAATTATAGAGTGACTCTGGGGGTCACAAAGCACTCTGATTTCAATTAGGGAGTCAATGACCTCTGAAATGAGCTCATTAGCACATGGCCAGCCAAAAGGGAGGAGAAGGAGGTGTTTTTTCCTACCTAAATGAGTGACCCAGTTTGGCTCTTCTCAACTGGGGGAACAGAGCAGGATATAAAGAGAAGAGATCAGTCTCTGGGGCCATGACACATGACAAAGGAGTTTAACCAAGGAGGGGCGTCAGTTATTAACCTGCTTATCAGTGCTTATAAATGGACAAAAGTCCTTAACTTGCTAATGTAATGGGAGAAATACAAAAAAAATTATAATTGAATCTACAAGAATATGCTAATACCTCGGTTATTTCAGACCGATAACCATCCAAAACAAGAGCTGTAGGACTCTCGCCCCAAGCTTTCAGCCCAGCTCAGGTGTGAAATGGCTGTCCTTTGTGAAACAGACCATGAAAATAACCATGAAAGTGCAATAATGTGTAAGTGTGAATGCATATAATCAGTCATAACTGACTTTAATGCTTAAATGTTATTATATGTGACTATAGAGTGCTTAAAATATCTTCTCTCAGATTGTTCACACCGGTAGCAATGTTTCTAATAGCCAAAGAGCAGGACTTGAAACTTTATCTCCAATCTCTCTATAATGGCTCTCTCTTACTGTCTAAACTCCTTACAGCGAATCAGTGATACAGAAGAAAGAAAAAGCTTTGATTTTCAATCAAGCTCCCTGTCTTGTATCTTATGAGTCACAGGAAATGGCCATATTCTTCCCAGAGCCGTCACACGGCAAATTAACCAATAGATTTGATGATAATCTAAATTACACTTTTATCCAAAATAACTTGACATGCATTTTTACGACAGTTTCAGTCCCACTTGAGAAACTAATTCATTTACTCACCCTCATGTCATTCAAAACCCCTTTGGCTTAAAGAGATTTCACAGAGTGTTCACGCTGCTCTTTTCCATACAACAAAAGCGGATGGGGACCAGCTCCAGAAATGAAAAAGAAGAACCATAAAAGTAGTCAACATGACTTGTACTACATTCCAAGTCTTCTGAAGCAATATGATAATTTTGTGCCAAAATCCTTTACTGTTTACTGAAAATCCAGCTCTCGAATTTAACACTTTCATATATTCAATTTTGGATTTGGATTCTTGCTGCCACTGATGTCAAATCTGGTGTTCAGAATGACAGAATGACTAGAATGGCATAAGCGTGCACACGTGATGACAGATTCTTCCTTTTTGGGTGAATTCTTCTAAATAAAAGCGTGTTTCTCAAGGCTGCAATAATGACAGCACATGAATCACCCCTTTTGAAGTTCGAACCTGCAACCTTTCCCAGATATTTAACCGCGAAGCGACACCACCCACATATCTATCTTTCCTGGTCTTACTTTCCAGATCTTTTTTTGCTCTATCTAGTGTTATGAGAAGTGTAATCTGTCACTTTCTCTCTCTCTCTCGGCCACACATACACACCTGAATTAGGCAGGAGTCTCTTCCACTGTGATCTTCATGTGGAGAGCAGCGTGCTTTGAATCATGTGCTCTCACATGAGCATATGAAGACAAATGCCCAGCACTGTGTGAGCTTTCTCAACACACCTGCTACATCGATCTTCATCAGGACGAGACATGATGGGAGAAATGTTTTGAGGAGATAATAAAAGATGGGTGTGTGTATCAAGGTCAAAAAATTGGACAGAATATGACCTTTTTGGCTCAGCTAATGGCATTTCAAGTAATTCGCGATTAGCTGTTTGTCCAAATAACAGAAGAGAGAGAATAGGATTTGAAATTACTATAGAAATCAATCAACCTGATTTCCTGAGAAGACGTAACTATTGTATTGTAGCAATTTCGTATGAATTTCTGTACTGTCAGTGGGGCGTTACAAATGAGATTCATACGAATTCACCAAAACGTAAAACGAATTGGCATGAGAGTGTGTTGGATCAATCGCAAAGCTCTGGTTTATATACAATAGCTCCAGCTTTCTGAGTGCAGAATCAGATGTAGACATGATTTCATAATATTTTGTTTTCTTTTAAATTGTTGCCCTTTAAACTGACTCGCACCCATAGAGAAGGAAATGAATAGTTGAAATAAAGTCGTTATTTATGTTTGTTTTTGCGCACAAAAAGTATTCTCGTCGCTTGATAAACTTAAGATTGAGCCACTGTAGTCACTCGGACTATTTTAACGATGTCTTTAATAACTTTTCGAGGCCGGCAAGTTCAATCCCTGAAGAAGCCTATGGACTAGTATGGAGGAGTGATCCAGCTCTCAGATTTCATCAAAAATATCTTAATTCGTGTTCCGAACATGAACAAAGGTCTTACGGGGTTGGAACAACATGAGGGTGAGTAAATACTGACAGAATTGTAATTTTTGGGTGAACTAACGCTTTAAGGGATGGCTTGAGAAAGCGAAAGAAGGAAGGGAGACTGATGGGTGAACTCAAAGAGAAGAGTGGGAGAGATTAAAGGAGGACTGGAGGATTAAGTGAACAGTGGAAAAAAAGAGCACAGAATATATTAAGACAAGGAGAAAGATAAGAGAGAGAGGCTGAAGGAACGTGACTGAGATGTAGATGGAAGAGAGAGGGTGAAAGGAAAGCATTAAAGAGATCGTTCGCCCAAACTTCATTTGTTCAAAACTGTCTCTTTCTTCCATGAAACTCAAAAGGAAAAATTGTGAAGAATATCCTGGCTGCTCTTTTCCATGCAATTTACAATAAATTAAGTTTGAAGTTTTCAAGCTTTAAAAAGGATGCAAAAGCACCCTAAAATTATCATGGTACACATGACTTGTTCATTATGATTAATCAGTAAACTGAACTTGATCATTCCGATGTGTGAACAAATTGTTCATATGAATTAATGTACAAATCACTGTTTTTGAGTCAAATCTTCTCAAAGAATCAGTTCAGCTGTTTCACAAACCCAGTATGAATGATGTTGTTCACGAATCAAACAGATCTATTTCACAAGTTCAACTCACTGATTCAATGATTCAGATATATAATGCACTATATGTGTCATCTGTACAATTACAACACATTTGTGTAATTTTGAAGATTGAAAATAAACATTGATTGCACGGAAAAGAGTTGCACAATTAATCTTTAAGATCTTGATACCCACACAACCTTATTCCTAAATGACAATGATTCGCCTGTGTCTATTCAAACTTTTGACAAAATCACACCAGAACCTTCAGATCTGTGTTCGCGCTGCTGCTGAATCAGAGAGAGCAGTTATGAAACAGCTTCACAAACAGTCTTTTCAACCTCGCAGTATCGTTATTTCTGTCTTACAATAATTCAAATTAACACAGAAGTACTGGTATACAAGTATATAGTTTACAGATATAAACACTTATGTCTACGGTAGTGATCAAAATAGAGCAAATCCCCTTTTTAAAGTATCACGGTGCTTCAAATAACAATTGTGTCAATTACATTGTTACACCAGTAGGTGGCGACAAGTGACTGTTAAAAATGTATTTGTCATTGAATCATTCATTCACGTGATTCATTCAAAAACGCTGATTCATCCAGTAATGAAACAAGTGAACTATTTATGATAGTCATTGAATCATTCATTTAAGAGATTAGTTCAAAAACGCTGATTCATACAGTAATGAAACAAGTCTTTATACGTGAGTCACTGAATCATTTATTCAAACTATGTAAAAAAATTAATTCTAATTGATTTTAACATTTTTAAATAGACTGCAGCAATTAATATTTCGTCAGAACCTCTAGTTAATTTACATGTTTTTTTAAATATAGTTCAGAATCGTGGGAGAATCATGATATCGGTTTAAAAAAATATTGTGATTCTCAATTTACCCAGTATCGTGCAGCTCTATTGAAAAATATCTACTATTGTCTTCCACATACAAAATGAAGTCATACAGATTGATAATGACATGAGGGTGTGTAAATGATCATAGATTTTCCATTTTCAGGTGAACTACCCCTTTAAAAAGCAGCTCAGGAAAAATAAGGTGATGATGAATAAAGAAATTAGCAAAAGTGGAACAGGGCAGCAACCATTAATGGGGCAAAGATTTGACCCAGAAAACAGAGATGCACGTGTCTCTGTTTGTCTGTATTAGAGGAATGTTACAGATTCAGTGTCCTCACTGTAAATCTATCACAGGACGAGTAATCAAAATCACAACTACAGTTGTGCCACTACAGTGCCTCTAGATTTCGACACCACGAAAATGTGTGGTGTGGTGTTAGCCGATGCGAAACTCGCTGCTGTGGTGGTGGGGTGTTTTGGGTGGTTGCCAGGGCTTGCTGTGTGGTTGCTGGGGTGTTCAGAGTGGATTCTAGAGGACTGCTGTGCGGTTGCTACGGTGTTCAGCACAGGGTGTTGTGGGTGGTTTCTTACTGGCCTAAGTCAAAAGATTTCATTCTCAAGCCTCTTTCTGGTCTCTAAATATAGATTGGGTCCTTCCTTCAATCTAAGCCTATTTCTACATCCCAATTCGCATATACGTCCTAAATAGTCTTCGAAATTATAATTAGTGTGTTCTAAATCGTGGTATGTTGAAATGAGTATTCCATTTTGCGTTAGATGACGATTCGATGAGAAATATAAACACCAATAAAAAGTGTTAGAAAACTACAAACATTGAGGATGTGCGAGTCATACGGTTAAGTAGAGCGGTTTAGATAAAGGGGTTTGAGTGATTAATAATCAGTATCTGACCTGACAAAAATATATTTATTCAATGTTTTCCACATTATATTTCATATACAAAAGCATTGTGAACTTTTGTAAACATACGTTTAACTTTTAAATACATCATTATGAAAAGTTGCAATGCGTGTAACTAAGCGACAGAGCTGTCCGTTAAAGATGAAGTAGCGTTAGTATTTCCAAAGCTTGTCTACTCTTCTGCTACACACTCAAAAGTATGTACTTTTTCTTCACAAAAACAGTACCTACTTTTAGGGCATAGTTAAGTAGACAAATTGGGATGCAGCATATGAGATTTTTAGACAAAACAGAAAATTGTGTAGAAAAGTAACAGCACACTTCTCAACAAACTACACAATTTGAGGTATAATTCCTTTTTGTAACACAAACTATGTAGGACAAGTTAGTACATTGGTGAAATCCCTTACCATAAGTATTATCAATATTTTCAACATCAGTCTGTGTGAATTATATACACATATTCAAATTCCTCCATAAATAGAGCAGTTGGCAAAAAGCAAAGTGTGTGTAAGCGATGCTTTTGTTTTGACATAATCTTCTGACAAAATGCGAGAATTTTGTAATAAAAGTTTGAGGTGTTTGTGTGTGCGTGTGTTGTGTAATAACCTCAGGATCAAATGTCAGAGCTTTGTGTGGTGCCTGCACACTTGAGTATGTACTGTCAGTATGTGTAGAATGTAGTGTGTGTAGGCTGTTACTGAAAGTGTTTCCAAGGAAACGCTGATGTACCTCTGCTCTGGGTGCGGAGAAAAGGTCTGTTTTGGACTTCACGGTTTTTCTAGTGAGAGAGAGAAAGAGAGAAAGAGAGAGAGAGAGAGAGAGAGAGAGAGAGAGAGAGAGAGAGAGAGAGAGAGAGAGAGAGAGAGAGAGAGAGAGAGAGAGAGAGAGAGAAAAGAGCATTGTGAACTTCAGAAGAGGAAGAAGAAAACATTTTATTACAGTTTTTGAAGACAAGACAGTCAAAGTGAAAGGCTGACAAACCAAAGAAGAAATGTATTGCTCTACAGTTTATCTATCATAGCTACAAAGACTCTTGGTCATTTAAATATCAACTGTGTCTCAAATGGTTCTCCTAAAACGCCTTAACCCATAACTCCTCCGATCCTACTCGACCCGCTCCGAGCAGGATTTCAACCGGTGTCTCTAGCATGGGAGGCGGGTGCGCTAACAAGAACGCTAAAGACCGCAGCCGCTGGCGTCAGTCACTAATGCACATCTTCAGATCAGGGGAGTGAGGTTTACATGCACAGCTCTTACTATCTAGCCTCCCTTAAACTCACCCCCCCTAAACCTCACTCCCATCCGGGTCACGGCACCAAATGTGACTGGTCCTACTCGCACCGATACATGAATATGCTAATTAGCTCCGCCTCCACTCACGCCTGCTCACAGATTCACTCCGCCAACTTACTGAGGTAAACGCTGCACAATTGTATCACTCTTTACAACGTTGGACACATAACGGTAATTAATATGATTCGCCATCTCAGAGTCAGTCAGCTGCCTTCTAACAATCATCATGATCAGAAACGCTTTAAAACTAAGAACGTCAGTGGAGAAAGGCATATAGTTCATAACATCGTAATATACTTCAAACACCCGCTATATTTCTAAAACTAACCGATTTTTCAGATCAACAGAAAAATATACAGGGATAACCTGGCATCACTCAAGACTCTCCTGCTAGTTCACTGTTAATGATATGCTAAAGCCCACCGGCCCGTTGACGCGATTGGTTACAGGGTAGTTTGTGACGTCAGAAACACCAGTGATTTCAAACTGCGTTTTTGAGACTATTTTTTTCACTGCAGTTTTAAGGAGAAAATACTCTGCAATGGTGTTGACGTGAATTTGCACATGGTTTGTCTTAAAGCACATTAAAACACATAGACATATAAACAACATTAAAAAAACTTTTAACTACAGGGGGACTTTAATCAAAAGTCTCCAATTAATCACAAATTAGAAACAAATAAGAAATTACATAGATCTCCTTTGTGGTTTTCCTTCCTTATGTAAAGAGCTGACTGACAAAGCCACATAACTTTTCTTTTAAATATTGGCAGTAGGAAAAGTTAGCAGAACAGCAGTATCTTGTAAAGTAAGCAGTGAAGTGCTGGAAGGAGAAATGAGGGATTGTGGGAAGGCTCCTACACTCTGCGTGTGGGGGGCCGCAGGCGGCGCAGGGCCCGGGGGACCTGTTGGCTGTCCAACTCGGTCTGGTAGAAAAACATCCGTATCAGATCATCCAAAAGTACCCAGGTAGGCAGACAAAGCAACCTCTAAAGAAGAGAGAGAGTTAAACGGCATGTATAGTAGGATGGTTTTTCGTGGAAATTAAATGAGTCATGTTTGTTTCAGATGAATGTCATATTTAAATGCAGTAATGAATGCTATTAAACACAAAGCGTCATTTGAGATGTGGTGAAAATGACACTGTGCTGGGAATTTCCATGTTTTTTTTTTGTTTTTGTTTTTTTACAAATGATGTAATTCACCGGTCATGCATGTATATCTACTGTACTACACATAGTATTATATATATATATATATATACACACACACACACACACACACACACACACACACACACACACACACACACACACACACATATACAGTATATATATATATATATATATATATATATATATATATATATATACACACATACACACACACACAAATTAAATTAGTGAGAGTGTGAAAAGAGTATTTATCTTAAAGTCTACAGGGTCAAATGTGCCCAAAGTTGAAGAAATACCCTTAAGTTAAATCAGAAGCTGACAGACAGTGACTGGATGTACAAAAGAGAGAAGTAACGAAAAAGGGAACAGTTTTTCCCCCTCTGGTAATTCAACAGTGCTGTTTTACAACCACCGAAGCACACGAGTGCAACAATTACCAAACACAACTCCCACCAATACAACATGACCAGGATACAATCGCAAACATTTACAAAATTTCAAGACTGACTCACCTTCATGTAATTGTTGAGCTCTGGGATTCTGCTTTCTGCAATCTCCTTTTTGTTTCCCATAAATACCTTACCTGAGGCGAAACAAACAAGTGGAATAAATAAGTATTTAAGTCTCAAAACAAATGAGTTTGTAAACTAAACAATCAAAAGCTTGCCGAAGGGTGCATCTGAATCTCTTTACTGCTAACGCTAATTAGCACTTAGCGTAATGTGCGCCCCAAATATTACGCTAAATTACTTTCTCATTTCTATTTTTGATTTCACCCAATGGAAATGTTAATAATGTGCGTGTTGGACAATGATGCGAGGTCTGCGAGCAGCACCAGAGGGTCATTCTCAGACACACTTTATGGGATCTGATTGGGAGAAAATAAAATGAAAGGGATCCATTCATACAAGCTAGTTTGAATCAAACTGTAATACCATTTTAATGGCTATGCAATAATTCCCTTTCATCCTAAATAAATTTCCTTCTAATTCTCATTGCGGTCTCACAAGCTGCCTTGTCTTTTCTAATACATTTCTTTATTATAAATACACGTTAAATAAGCATCAATGAGATCTGAGTGCAAGCAAGGAGATGTCCCTTTATACCACATCAGAGCAGACACTGCTAACGTCCTCATTTAAACTCGCCAGTTATCTTTACTTTGCATAATACAACATAATCATAGTACTCATTGACTCAATAGTCTGCAATCAATAGTCATGAAGACAGTAACATCCAGGGCTAATTTGTAATATAATTGGGCTTGATTAATATGGCTCCATTGGGTTCAGGTTTAGCTGGTGGGGAGTTTTGAAGAAGCTTTGATGGAAATTCAAGGAGAGACAGTGAAGCCTGTCGGCTCACAGTCTTTTAGGTGACCTTAATGAAACGGTGTAGTGTGCCAAACACTTCAAGTTTTCAAAGGACAAACGCCACCTAAGGAGTGAACTTTGACTCTGAAGGAACAGCATTGGAGAGAATCGATACAGTGGGTGTTGGGACACTGGAAGTGGGGTAGTGGTTAGGCCTAAGGGGAACCACAAGGAGTGATCCATAATCTGGTGTTTTGAGATCTTTCTTTCAACCCTACAACTGGTTCCTTCCTCTAGCCCAGTGGTTCTCAACCTTTTTTGGGCCAGCG
This sequence comes from Meda fulgida, assembly GCA_030578275.1. Classification (NCBI taxonomy): domain Eukaryota; kingdom Metazoa; phylum Chordata; class Actinopteri; order Cypriniformes; family Leuciscidae; genus Meda; species Meda fulgida. The sequence goes on along the minus strand of CM060637.1, from coordinate 15,736,552 downwards.
CCCCCTATCCATTATCCAAGTCCCTTACCGCACCCCCCCACCAACCACCATCACCAACAAAAAAGGCTTAATGTCTTTATTGAATGTATGCTGATTATCATTCTGTTTTAATAATAATAATAATAATAATAATGTGTATTATTCACGTCCTTATAAACCATGAACTGCACTCTCCATGACATGATGACAAGGACGTATCAGCAAAGGATTAATTGATTTCTAGCCGTTGCATTAGCTTAACTACAATGTATATTTATGGAGATGAGAAATAAAAACCCGCCCTGTACACTGATCAGCTTTATTAATATGATCAGCTCTTCGGCCGAGCTTTCGATGCTGTTACAGAAAGGGCGAAAGGCCGAAGCTGATCGTTGGTTGTCGTCACATGACCTCCTGTGCGCTTGCGGCATTCTGAAAAGTTGAGATGTTTTCAACCGACTGCGTCGCTTCTATTATGAGTGCGCTTGCCGCGTGCCTACACTTAAAATAACGTATTTGCACGTGCATAAACGCGATATGTGAACGGGCCTCCCTGACTGGTTCGATGTAAATTAATAAATCATTTTAAAATGGACAAATGAGTAGACATTTAAAATTGTTGAGCAAATCTTGTTTATATTAAATGTTTGATTATTCATGTTGAATGTAAAAATGTTAAAAAATAGAACAATACATTTATAAATAGTAGGCCTTTATTAAAAATAAATAGACATATGAGTGTCACGGTGTGGGTTTGTCTTGTCATGTTTAGTGATTCCCTGTCTGTCTATAAGTCATCCCAGGTGTTTCCCATTAACCACGCCCCCTTGTTATCCTGTCTTGCTCATTTGTCCCTGATTATTTAAGCCCTGTGTTTTAGCCCTGTCTTTGTGAGTTCTTGTTTAATGTTTGACTATTAACGTTCGTTCTCGTTCTCGTTCTCGTTCTCGTTCTCGTTCTCGTTCTCGTTCTCGTTCTCGTTCTCGTTCTCGTTCTCGTTCTCGTTCTCGTTCTCGTTCTCGTTCTCGTTCTCGTTCTCGTTCTCGTTCTCGTTCTCGTTCTCGTTCTCGTTCTCGGTTCCTGAGTCCCGAGTCCTGTATCCAAGTTTAGTTTATAGTCTTTTAAATAAAGCGTGTGTTGCATTTGGATCCTGCTTCATCTCTGCTGCAACCGCACCACGTTACAATGAGACTGTTTATTCACGTTTAAAACATAGTTTAATAAAGCCAACATTTAAAAACATTTTGGCAGGTTTTTTTTTCTTTATCCATTTGAAACTTGATCCATCTTGTTAAAATATGCTATTATAAACTCGTAGGGGCAACAAATTAACTTCCGACTCTCTCCCATGCCACTCAAAGTAGATATAAGATGGGCTGTCATTGGACAGTAAAAACAAGGTCATTAAAGCGGTAATGTTTGCACTTAGGTTTTATTACGCATAGGAGAGTATTGCAAGAAGCTGCTTACATTAACCTTACTTTCGGAAAAAAAAAAAATCATGATTTTTCATGAAAAATTATGTTAGAATTGTAGGCCTAAAATACCTTGGTATCAGCTTGTTTTCATCAATGGTATAATTATTACAATTACAATAAATTGGGTTTGTCATGACTAATTTGTGTTCATAATCAGTAAAAAAAAAAAAAAAAAAAAATCTTCTAACAAGAATAAACATAAACTTTTGTATTATTAATTATTTTCAACTATCTTGAAACTATCCAAGAAGCGTTTCGAGGTCAGATATGACGGCGGAATTAATACAATACTAAAATGTGATTACAGGATATATCAGTTTCAAGGGATACAGTTTTAAGGGATACAATTATTGACTACAGGGGGACGGAAGCTGAATCTTGTGATTATGTTTAGGGGCGTTACATTTCCGACACACACTTGAGGTGTTTGGCCAATCACAATGCACTGGGTCAGCTGGCCAATCAGAGCACTGTGAGCTTCTCAGAAGGAGGAGCTTTGAAATGGGTGTGTTTCAGACAGACTGGGAATAGAGGAGCCGCAATAATGTACAGTTAAAGCACATTTAAAGCACAGGTAAAGAACCATTAAAGCATGTTAACCTGTTAAATTACACCAAATAAATAAAAAAAACTTTTAAAATACCATCATGACCCCTTTAAGGCGAGACACGGCAGGCAAAAACATAGATTTTTACTGCAGTGATCAGTTTTGAGATTTTGGGCTAGTTTAACTCCTTCAATATGTGTTCTTTCAAGCTGCTATAAAGAAAACGTTGAAAATATACATTAAGATGTTTATTTTTTTATTACATTTTGTGTACTTGCGGCAGTAAATTTCGCCCGAATTTACCAAGAAGTTAGCAATCCAACGCGTCATGCCGCGCTCCGTCTGTTTACTCAAGTCTGTCATGACCGGTATCGTTGTAAAGCTCTGAGTCTCCTGCACAACGCTATGTAACCCAAATATGGGCATTTCCTTTCTATCAGTAACCAATCGGGAATGTCCAAAGGGTGATTTAAAGCTAATGACGAAATCTCATTGGCTAGTGCTGGTTTCTGCTAACGTGAATCGCTCAGATGCATCACGTGGTGTACTCTGCCAATGTTAATTCATTGAGTTACTGCAGTTGTAGGCCTTAAATGCCTGCCATGTTATTAAATAATCAGTTTTCATGAGCTTGAAATATTATATATTATTATTACTAAGGGCCTGAGCATTTCTTCTGTTTTTGAGCATTTTTTTCCAATAGAAATGTATTAAATTCCCTACTTAAATCTTTAAATGCCTTTTTCTCAAAATTAGTTTTTTGTCATTCTCCAGTACAAATATCCCAGCCTATGTAGCACCTATGTACACCAGACTTTCCAGTTATACACGTAGCAGTATTCTGAAGATTTTTTTTCATTTGGATTTGTTAATAAATCATTCCTGGCCTGATTTATGTGACATTATAATCAAAAAAATATGTCGAAAATCGATTTTTTAAGGCTATGGACAGTATATTTTGATTTCCTAGGTGATGAAAGCATATATCCTGAAATCCCTCTGAACTTTTTTTTCATCTTGTGTGTAAACAAAATGCACCTGGCTTTATCATATGTTCAGATCTATCTACCGAAAATAAATGCAAAATTGCGCATATTTAATGAGATAATGCCTAATTTGCTTAATTAAACATACAGATTTCAAAAACTTATAATACATTTTTTTTATATACTTATGTAAGTAATCAACTGAGGAAGTTTCATGGTGATATCTATTATTTAAAAATGTTACCCTATTCACCTGTAGTGTCTCGCCTTAATCAAAAACTTTCAAAGGCTATGGAAATTTACACAATACATCTAACTAAATAGTCGTTCAGTTCAGTTCTGTACACACTGCTCAAATATATTGACACTTAAGTTGTTACAACCTGAGCTTTGCAGGAGTTAAATTCAATTATAGAGTGTGGCATTCATTCTGAATGGGATTAAGCACTTACGGTAGAATAGAACAGAAGTGAAACCCGTATTTAGCTTCAGTGTGTACGTGGCGTGTGCTAGTGGACCTAGATTTCCTCACATCTCTACCACACTGTTATTTAGTGGAAGCTGTGCAGCTGCTTGGTCACAGACCTGGCAGGACAGGTAGTTGGCAGGTGTAGTATCCCGTCTGGGCTTCAGATGAGTACTTCAGCTCCAAACTCTGGTGCAGAGCGAAGAACTCTCGATACCTTCTGTAGATCAGGTACTTACTGTTGCCTTTGGTCTTCACCTCAATCACGAACATCTGCAAGAAGATGATAAAAAAACAAACAAGTCAAACACTAGGTGTGTAGTAGCGTGATCAGTTAAAAAAAAAACATTGAGATGCAATACAATGGCATAAGACATCAGTCTGACACATGCACATGTAGGCAAACAATTAAAAAATAATTCCAGGATGAATCCCCTTAGGAGAAAATTTAAGATTGCTATTTGATACTGTAGATATCTTTAAACTACTAATCCTTTCGGATAGATGTATGCTGTTGGCTAAACATACCACAGGTTCAGTTAGGCAGACTATAAGGCAGATAAATTATAGAAGACGAGTAGAGTAGAAGAACGATTAACTACAGGGTTCAGGGAACTCACAAAGTAGACAATGAAACCTGTCTTCTCCTCAATATCAGCAATGGTTGCAGTGACTGGGATGTTGTCCGGAAGCTGGTCGAAATCACTGTAGGGTGAACAAATGTTACAGTTTGATTATCACAGAAAATATATTGTTGTTGCTGTTTTTTGTTGTTGTTTATTTTTTAATCAAAGGTACGTTAATGTATTTACAATAAAGTAATCTGTTCCAGCCTTAAAAGTAGAATTTTGTTTGTGCACACATACTGTATAACTTACCATTTATATATTCTTTGTTGAGACACTTACATTTTTTTATTGTCATTATTATTATAATAAAGTAAAATTTGTTTATGATTTAAGCTTGTATTAAAGTTGTCTGAATATACTTTTTGAGATGGGAATACTTTACAAGGTAGATAATCAGTTTCTTTAACACAAATGTAATTTTATTCTGAATAATTAACATGCCACAAATTAGCATATTCTGAAAACATTAATTTACCCCACTTTGGAGGTTCATCTATTTTTTTGTGTGATTAGTACTGTACATCATACAGTAAGACATGAGGTGGACAAGTCTTGACTAGTATAGATTTAGTTTTAGTATACTACACTAGACTGAGTAGTTGTTTCAAAGTATACTCGGTGCAATACAGTAAAGTAGATTATAGTGTAGTAGCTAGGCATAGTATTTTCAAGTATAGCTACAAGATGAACTGGGTTACACTTTATTTTACAGTACGTGCCATTACAGTGTAGGCTACTTACCTAAGAAAGTACTGAGTAATATGAGGTGTTACATGTATGTAACATGGGTGTAACATGGGTTAAGGTTAGGTTTAAGGTTAGTTAGCTAATAGTTGGTTTAAGGCTAGTTATTACCCAGTTATTGTAATTACTAAGTATTATGTATGTAGTACATACATGGGGAACAGGACTGTAAAAAAGTGCTACCACGAACTGAATAGTACACAAAGCCCTGAAAGTGTCTCTTATATGATTTCATGAATATTCATGAGTAAATAGTAATAAAGACATGATCCCGCTCACCTTTCATCGCGCAGCTGTTGAGGGAGAGACATGCTGATGGTATTCAGAGCTCTTCAAGCCCTCACAGAGAGAGGCAGACAGAGAGACTGCTCAGTAAAGTGGAAGTGAAGCTGCTGGTGGTTTTCTGAGGCGGGCTTACAGTTGCACGTACATCAAACGGGAACTGAAAGAGTCTAGTATTATGGGTTCACGCGTTTTTAGTGGGTTCAGAAACAGCACGGCGGAGCTCAAAGGTATGGAGACGCGCTTGAAATGTTTCAAGTGGAAACAAACTTTATTTTTTTAATGTATAAAAAAAATGACGCGTAAGAATAAATAAATAAAAGCTCAGCGAAACGCAACCAGTGCATCATAAAACGCGTCCTGTAACGCCCACTTACCTGACAAGCGAATGAGAAAGAAAGAAAGAAAGAAACCAACCAACCTGTATAATAATAATATAGGCCTATTATTATATATTAATAACAATTCTATTATTCAAACCTGTCGTTGATTCATCGTCGTGTGTAGTTGAAACTCTTTCAGATCAGAAGTTAAAGGCTATGCGAGGAATTCACTTGCAGTTTCTCACGTCAACAAAGACCCGTCATTGTGGCTGCATTCCTCGGCTACGTGAAAACAATCGGTTCATGAAATCATTTAATTTCTTCCACAGGTCTCAACCCACTTCAGCAAGAAAGCCTTTAACGGGGTGGCTGATTATGATTTCACTTTTCTAACTTTAGTTAGTGTGTAGGATGTTGCCGTTTGAGAATAAACAATAGACCTATCTGCAAAGTTACGACGCTCAAACTTCAAAGCAAGCGAGATATTTTATTTTACAGAAATTGCTTTTTAAGGACAAGCCTACAACAAACTGGTAGGGAATAGCCTACACGACATTCCTCCCGCGTTAGTGACATCAAGAACCCAAAAATGTACATAAATCCCGCCCCCGGAACAAGATGTAGCGATGATCATGACTAGAACTTAGAAGATAATACATAAATTCATCAACTAACCATTCAGAAATGTTGTCTATTGTCACTTCTTCTTGAGTCTCTCCATCTTTCTGCCTCCAGTTTGAACATAAAAGGCTAAACGTTTTTGAAAATTTCAGTTGCTTGTGTGTATGGTAATCCAAGCTGCTATAGGGACACAGCTGTTGAAGCTCCTTATAATATGATATAATATGCAAAGTAATGATTTAACGAACTTTATATATTTCGCAAGATGTGCTGTTGTAGCCTATATAACAGTCAAATATAAAATAATAAATATTTATATTAATATATTTTTTAGATATTGTCCAAATATATTTAATAAAGCAATTATTTTGTCCAGCCTATTCTGATCTGAGTCTTGTAGGCTAATAGGCATATACTATACTGTTCTGTATCTACAAATGTTCTTCTAAGGTCCCTTAAACCTGTGAATGCCAACAACGCCCTGGCAGTTTTAATTCAAGAGGGTGAACCTTACAAAATTGCAATCATGCTCTACACAACACATAGGCGCTACAATAGGTTCAAGGTCATGGCAGTTGTGATGTTTCCTTTCAGCTCCAGGAATCGTGTGTGTGTGTGTGTGTGTGTGTGTGTGTGTGTGTGTGTGTGTGTGTGTGTGTGTGTGTGTGTGTGTGTGTGTGTGTGTGTGTGTGCTCTTGTTTTTGTGATTTGTGAGGACACAAATGTGTATAATAACATGGGTATTACACTGGTATTACAACTTGAATGTTATTTATGAGGACATTTCCTGAGTCCTCATATTTCAAATGGCTTTAAAAACATACTAAGCAGTGTTTTATTAAAAATGTAAAAATACAGAATGTCTCCTGTGATGGGTAGGTTTAGGGATAGGGGCAGTGTAAGGGGATAGAATATAGTTTGTCCAGTATAAAAAACCATTATGCCTATGGAATGTCCTCACAAATCACAAAAACAGCTGTGTGTGTGTGTGTGTGTGTTACACATTGCCACTTCAGCGAGAAATAGCGACTGTGTCATGGTCTCAATTCAAGGCCAGACTACATGTTACACACATGCCTGTGTTTACTGCATGTTCTCACAGAATGAGGAGGATAGTGTACAGATTTGACAAACAGGGCTTCTTTGAATCCAGTTTTCCACTTCCCTACAGTCCTTGTATCAATTGGTAGGTAAGACGTTGCCCACATGTTCATAAAGTGCTGGAAATACGGTTTGTATGTTTGTATGCTTCATGTATGCTGGGCGCGGGAGATAGGGAGGAAGCAGCACCCTCTGTTCTCACAGGATTGTAAATGCAGCGCAATTTTTTATTTATTTACATGTATTAATATTTATTTAGTAATTTATTTATTGTAAACACTTTAAGTTGGCTATTAAAACGTGTTATTTAAATGTTGAGTTATGTTTTTTTTTAAATATACGCGCGGAGTGTGACGTCGTATTGTGACTGTTCAAAGAGCGTGCTCTAACGTACTCCTAAACTCAAGTCCGCCTTTGGTGTTGTGTATAAGGTAGGCAGGTTTTTTGTAATCATTTTAAATGACATTTTTATTGTATATTACAGTGTAAACAGCTCAATTTTATTTAAAAGGCTTATTTTTTAACCGTAACGTTAGACTTTTACCTTTACTATTACGATTGCAAGTATGTGCCACATCACGCGCATTGGCTAGAAGCCAGAAAAATTCAGTTTTCGTCATGATCCGAGCATTTAGAAATAACATTGTTGTCAGATTTCATTGGTGATTTCAAATTTGAAATTATATCGTAAGCTTGGTGAACAGCTTTGGAGAATTTGATGTCTCTTCATTCAAGCACTTCATACTATCCTGAGGTGTTTCAAAATGGCCGTAGCGCCGATTGAAAACTAACAGTTGATCAAGATCAGTATGAATGAAGCTTTAGACATGGATAATGGCAACAGTTTTGCCACATCATGTTAACATTACTTGTTCTGTTGTAGTGTAACCTTAGGAAATTCACAAAGAACACGTCTTTGCGTTACAGGTTGAACTACTTTAAACTTGAGCGTCGCGGTTTTTTTTATTATTATTAGGCCAAAGCGCTTTTCCCGAGGCTAGCGTATTTTTCCAATTGTTTTCAATGGGAGCGCATCGTTTTCAAAAATGCCAACCTCGTAACGAGCATCTACAGTGCGTTTAGAGTTGACGATTGTTCAACTTTGAGTAAAATCAGCGCTCATCAGTGTCACTTTTTACCCAGCCGTCCAATCAGAGTGGAGGAGGGGCGGGACTAATACACACCGACCAACCGCCACATTTTACTTGTACAACATCAACAGATGAAAACAAGCATAGCGGAACAAAATTTAACGAATCCTTCCCCAAACTTTTTTTTTTAAATTCAGTGTTCATCAGAGCGGTCCAAGACCCTATGACTTTTGTTGCACTTGAACCACGAATACACACCAAACAAATTGAACGGATAAGAGGAGTTTTGTGGTTGAAATTTAAAAAAAGTAATAAATCCTTCCCTCGCGAGTCAATTTGACCCCTTGACTGAATGCGAGGAATGCTTACATAGAAAAAAATGCTAAAAATGTAAACTAAAAATGCTAAAACTTTACCAAAAAAAACGATTGTATAATGTCTACATGTGTAGCTATCTGAATAAATGCATGCTAAAGAGAAATTACTTAAAGGATTAGTTCACTTTAAAAAAAAACTTTTGCTGATAATTTACTCACCCCCCTGTCATCCAAGATGTCCATGTCTTTCTTTCTTCAGTCGAAAGAAATTATCGTTTTTGATGAAAACATTCCAGGATTTTTCTCCATATAATGGACTTCAATGGACCCCAAACGGTTCAAGGTCCAAATGACCGTTTCAGTGCAGCTTCAAAGGGCTTTAAACGATATCAGACGATGAATAAGGGTCTTATCTAGCGAAACGATTGGTCATTTCAAAAATAAATAAAAAAGTTAGTTTGATAGGCACAAATGCTGGCCTTGCTCTGTTCTGTGATGCGCGTTCGTGACTCTCCTGTTCGAACTCGTTCATCAAAATGAACGAATCTTTTTTCGAGTCATTTCGTTCATTCAACGAACGAAATGACTTGAAAAAAGATTTGTTCATCGGAGAGTCACGAACGCGCATCATAGAACAGAGCAAGCTTGCATTTGTGCTTATAAACTTTAAACTTTTTTATTTATTTTTGGGGAGAGGAAGGGGGAGCCGGTAAGAGGACTTTTCACAAGTGAGGATATTATTGCGCCAAGTCGAAGTGCTCAAAAGCACTTGTTATGGTATTCCGCCATACAACATAGTCATCAATTTTAAACGCTTAGAAAAGCGCAACGTTTTATTTTGTGTCACCAGCCTAGGTCGAGTTACACTACTCGAGTAACTGTGTTTAAATAGGGAAAACGAGGAAGTGTTTGGTCGCTTCTCTTTTTGGCCCATATTTAATGCACTGGGCTGAGCTAAGTGCTAACATAGTTTTGCGGCAGTACAGAGCGATATAGTGCACGCACTGAGACGAGAGAGGTATGTATCAACTCGTCTTAGTTAAGGGAATAACAGTTTAAAACCGGTGGAGTATCCCTTTCAGGACTCAGCAGAACAGCTCATTTGCTCCAAATACAGCTATAAGGCCATCTAGTGGCTAGAGTCATGAAATATCATGTTATATATATTTTTTTCCAGAGGTCAGCAAAGACACCCAATGTAAGATATTTTGAGCTGAATTAAAAGGGTTATGCATCAAATTGTGAGTTATTTTGAATTTAAGTTGAAAGAATGTGAGGAATGTGCTTAAATTGCTATTTATTTATTAATCAAATCTAGAAATTTAAAGGTACATAAAATAAAGAAAACAACAAAAATTCGCCAAAAAAATGCGGTAACGCTTCCTTTTACAGTCCAGTTACCCGTGTACATACTCAGTACTTATTTTAGTAATTACAATTACTGGGTAATAACTAGGTACTAACCCTGAAAACCTAAACCTACCCCTAACCCATGTACTTACCTTATATTAGCCAGTACTTTCTAGGTAAGTACACTGTAAGTACACTGTAAGTACTGTACTGTAAAAGGAAGTGTTGCCAAAATTGCATTAAAAATAGAAAAAATATGATCAAAATGAAATATTTCTGGACAAAAAAAAATAAGTATAGCCTAATTTTAGGGCTTCGGGTCATTTTGACCCGCGACGGAAAGATGTGTTACAAAGTGCGACAAGAGCCAGAGCAAATACTTTACACTGTATTAGAAACAATACAGAAACAAACTATCTGTGAAATGAGATACTAGTAACACTCTCATGGATATTTCGTATTATAGCGACTGACATCTCAACTGACATCTCAACTGAAAAAACGCAGCGCTGCCGAAGCCTTCTCAAGTGCCCACAGCCAGGCGTTTTCTGCTGGATAAAGACGCTTTGGTGGACACACGCCCTTAGTGCAAAAAAGCTTAAAAGACGCAAGCGTAACGATCCAACACGTCCGTCTAGCGCATGTTTGCATTGAAAGTCAATGAAAAATCAGCGCAGTAAAAACGCATTCTGTGTGACTTACTGTTCTTTCTGACAAATCACCATGTTCATCCTCCCTTTTCTGGCCTCTCATCACTCCTTATTTATTAGGAGAAAGACAGTCCATTCGTGGATCTGTTTTCTTTCTATTTCTGTCTCTCTGTCTTTCAGTCTTCGTAATGCTGAGGCAGGGTAATGTAATAAGGCCGGTAGACATAGTGAAACACCCTTGCACGGTGAGAGAACAGAGGGTCAAACAGTACAGAGAGAGAGAGCCTTTATTAGTTATGTGGGCAGGATCAAGCTACAATATTTCGATATCTGACAGATGGGAAGTGCTGTGTTAAAAGGGAATCCCTGAGAGGAAGACATATTTTGACTCATCGGGGCTCCTATCAGAAGCAATGTCCCATATTAAATAGCTAGAATGCAATGGAAGCAATGTCCAGTATCAATAAAATAAGAATAATAAAACATAAATAAACACATAGCCTACCCACAGACTGCATGGGGAAAGACTGAAAATCACTGGCATATGTGTGAGTGAGTGTTTATGCAGTAAGTATTTCCCATCAGTTAGCCGAGATGACAGGATTGAGTGCCACTTTCCAAGGTGCCAAAGAGAAACTGCTGAGAGTTGACAGGCACACAGTCATTCACATTAATCTCGATATGACAGGCTGCGCTGTGGCGAACACTGTAAAAGTCACAATACATCAAATATATAATATAATAAACAACTGAACTCATGCTCACACCAACATAGAGACTGTCCACAGCCCTCTGACACTGTCCCACTAAGAAAGAGAAGTGGAGCGATGAAGATATACACTGGTTAAAGTGCAAGTACTAAAGAACCTTGAGAAGCAGTGTGAGACTGGTGATTTATCTGCAAAGAGGAAAAGAAGCCAATGGAGGAATGTAAGTATAGCTGGAAATCTGAAACCCAGCTGGTTTGATATCTAGATGCTCTTATTAATACAGTGTCACATTACAGGGATCACGCAGGGCTATGTATACCCACCATGCAGTGGTGTTGTGTGTAAACATGTGTAAAGAAGTTCTCCCTGTCTTTCGTCAGGCGTCTTAAGTATGCGTTAAGTATGAGTGAAACCCATCCTGGGTCTTTTTTTCGTGGGGGCACATGGCTCAATCACCATAAATATCAGACAAAGATAATTTAACACCAGGGCTTGAATGGCGACGACAGGCGCCTGGAAAAATGATTAACGGCATGTTCCATTCAACTCTGAAAGTCTGAATACGCAACACCCTACTTGATCAAAATTCAATTTAAAGTCATGTCACACTAGAACTATGATGTCACTGAGATGTAGTGTATGCTGTGACGTTGCGCATTCGAAACAATCTAGCGTTCTACGGTATTCTAACAGCTAAATGAATCTTTCTCGATTGACGGCAATTCCAAAGACGTAGGCATTCGCATGCCATCATTGAGATCGATTTTTTTTTTTTTTTTACAGAGACTGCTCTTCCATCACACTGCAAAAAAAAAAAAAAAAACTGGCCAATTTTTTTTGCTTTTGGCCACATGCCCAGAGCTGCTGCTGTCACATAAAAGTACAACAAAAAATCTGAATGGCTTTTTGAAAACATGTAAATACGGTTTGACTTTTTTCTCCATGACAAGCAGGTTTCAGAAACGGAATGTTGTGCAGCTCTTTGCGTACTGGGGTATTTCTGCTTTTATATATATATATATATATATATATATATATATATATATATATATATATATATATATATATATATATATATATATATATATATATATAAGTGCCACCTACTGTCAGAGGGTGAAATGTAATTTTCATTCAGGACATCTGGCATTTTTTTACGCATTGGTCTGAACAGACAAATCACATGCAGACCGAATTTTCATTCTAAACATGCGTGAACATGACTTAAGATTCATATTGTATTTTATACTTATGATCACTGACTTGATAGTTTTTGAAGTCCATAATTTTTTGGTTTGATTTTGTCATATGCAATGCTTTGTGGGGTGAGTAGTTCATTTACAATTTTCTTTCAATGTTTCGAATAATTTTTGCCTCAAATCAAATGTTGTAATCTGATTCATTTCAGAGCTGGGCTGCGTTTCTCGAAAGCATTGAGAGTAAAGTTGATTGTAAAGACCAATGGTGCCACTGGTTCTACGATCTGCTTTTGAAAAATGCACGGTTGGTTTGGTTCAATGTCCAGAAGCGTTGACGGGAACATTTTCTGACTTGCTTTTTACAAAAATGGAGCCAAGTTTGCTGAATAAGTGGGCGCTCGCTCGCTATTGAGCTTCATTGGAATCAATTGCGTGTCAATTTGAATCTACCGAGAAGAAAATCGAGTCTCCTGTGGCGTGTAGAGATGCTGTATAGGAGGAGCATTTCAAATCTGTCACTTGGTTCCATGTCAGTCAGGATGTAGGCAGTCGACAGCAAGGCACTTCACCAGGGTTTAGAACAGAGCTTTATAAACTGAAGAGAGAGAAGTGGACAGTGATTTACTGAGAGGACACAAGAAGTCAAATGAGACCCGATTATTAATAGTAGCATTTGATTCGTTAGGCCACCAAGAAAGTGATCTCTCTCAAACACACACACAGAGACACACATACAATCCTTCATTCTCCTGCGTGTTGCATTATGACCCGGTCTATCCTGAAATAGACATAGGGTAAGCCAGACTATATAAGACACCCAGTGGACCCCCATCTCTCACCTTGGGCTCTTTCTCTCTCTCCAAGTCTCTCCTCCCGCCAGCTTTCCCTTCATACAGGTATGGGTAGAGTTTAGGCATATCGTTTTCTTGGATAATTCCCTAAAAAACAGACATTAATGAAACAATAGCTAACATAAAGGAAGAGTAAATAATCTTGACATAATCTGATGAGAAATGTTTGAGTTCTCTGAATCTCTGAATTTTGAATCCAGACATTTATCTTGGGAAATCCATGTTTTGAGAGGAGAAACAGATTATCGGGGTTTTTTTCTTCAGGACTTGATCACCAATTAATCTCATTCCTGTCAAGGATGAACATTTTATTATCATTTCTTTCTTTCAAGTGGGTTGTTTGCATAACCTGGCTTACCATATAACCAAGAGTAACCACTGTAAAATGTAAAGATATTTTACGGAGTATCCTCAGATCTCCAAACTGGCTGAACCCTCGGGAGAACCGCTTTTGTGGTTCACCACCAATTGTGTTTTTGAGGAACTTCTTTGTATATTTCAATTGACAGTTGAAAGTTCTTGCAAGAACTTGTGGGTTTTTTAGTTCCTCAAAGGTCAATTCTTTGATTCATACAAAGGTGTCTAGAGGTTCTCCAGAGGTTTCCACTGGTGCGACCCCAAATGGTGCCTCAGTTATCTTTATTTCTACAGTGTAAAGTTAGCTTGGGACTTTTTAAACCCCTTGTGATTCGTCAGAAGGTTATTTGTCAAAAAACCTTACAATCTTTCTTGACAGTCACGCATCAACGTTCTGCATGATTTATATCTATATGTCTAAGTAGTTTTCTCTGGCGAAGTTACTGTAGCAGCTGCATAAATAGTTGCATAGAGCCTGTAAACACCTGCTGCTCAAGGAAGAACCGTTAAAAAAACACCATCTCATCTGTCATGCCATGTATTTTTACATTTGAAATTGAATTCTCCTCGTTTGTTGTGCTAGTCTAGTGTTAGCTAGCCAACGATTTCTCGTAGCAGTCTGTCATGTCTCGTGTTTTTTGTAATTTATTTGTAAAGTGTAAAGTTAACATTTTTGAATTGGAAAGCCAGGTTCAACATCTGGTGTTAGACACAAGCTCTGATTGGCTGCTGCAGTTGTGAAGTGTTAGATGAGGTTAAACAGTCAGATCTCTTGGTGTTACAAGGGAGACACCTCAAATGTCACTTCACTTTATAATCTGTGATCTCACACACATATATAGTTCAAACTACAGTAGGATAGAGTTTCTCAAGAGGGCAAACACATTCTTCTCCGAAGGCCTGTCCGCCCAACCCAACACACTTGGATGAAACATACCTTAACTTAAATAGACAAACATACAAACACATACACAGCTGTCATGCCTTATGCATGCCACCTTTGCAGCTTATGCATGCTGTAAAGTTATTTACGGGCGACAGGAACTCTTGCAATCAAGATGAGAGCAATCGAATCTGTTCTCTTGGCAGCAGATCTTATTGTTGGTTAGTGTTCCTTACAGCAGGTGCCTGAACTCGGACACTAATGGATCTAATGGTAAGCTGATACAGCAGGAGGAGGATTTTGTTCAACATCAGTACCTTTGGATAGAAACTGCCATTTGAGTGTGAGACATCAAACTGCTTGAAATCACTGCTAGGGTTTGTATTCATGTACTCACGTAAAGTATGTTTCAGGTCTTAGAGAAGGTGATAGAAAACCTGCATGTAGTTGTTAAACTCTTAGAGAAAGGCATGACTAATATAACAAATAAACAGAGACAACACAATACATTTAGCACTGGATTAGAGACTTGACTTTAATCCCTGCCAAAACAAATAAACATTTTTTTTTTTTGCATTTAACTGTAAACGAAAAAAGACTAAATGTGTCCCTGGGCTGATCAAAGTCTGCTGGGAAATCCTGTAGTCTTGATTCACACACATTGGCACCCATTCTGTTTATATCAGTTATTAGCACCTAATATTCTCTCTCTCTCTCTCTCTCTCTCTCTCTCTCTCTCTCTCTCTCTCTCTCTCTCTCTCTCTCTCTCTCTCTCTCTCTCTCTCTCTCTCTCTCTCTCTCTCTCTCTCTCTCTCTCTCTCTCTCTCTCTCTCTCTCTCTCTCTCTCTCTCTCTCTCTCTCTCTCTCTCTCTCTCTCTCTCTCTCTCTCTCTCTCTCTCTCTCTCTCTCTCTCTCTCTCTCTCTCTCTCTCTCTCTCTCTCTCTCTCTCTCTCTCTCTCTCTCTCTCTCTCTCTCTCTCACTCTCTCTCTCTCTCTCTCTCTCTCTCTCTCTCTCTCTCTCTCTCTCTCTCTCTCTCTCTCTCTCTCTCTCTCTCCTCCAGCTGTCAAGATGGCCATGAAAAACCTTCTGAAAGATGACGATATCAAAAAAGCCCTTGATCAATTCAAAGGTGAGTTTTGTAGAAAGGAATAATTTGTAACACTTTATGCCCGATTCAAAAATTAAACATGCTAGTCTTTTTATCGTGATGTTGTGAAGCGGCGTCGGTTGTCGTCCACTATGACACACTATACGAGATCGAATCGTGCGTCCTGACACCAGTTGTTGTTTACGAATCCCCACGACACCTTACGTCATTTCACTCAGATATACATCACAATAGAAAAAAAGTTAATCGCAAATTTGATTATAGTACCGACTTTAATGTTCATTTCATCAAATCAGAAGTTGTATTTAACAGTTGTACTAATGTTAACAAACATCAATAAATACTGTAACAAATATATTGCTCATAAATAATGTACTGAACGTTAACTCCAATTCTGTGGTAATTGAATCCATATCCTGTGCCATTCCCGGAACATTATTATTCTTAAGAAAGTGCAATTATTATATTTATTTTTTTATTAGAATACAAATGTTATAAGTATTGTGACACTTTTGGAGGAACTAATTTAGCTCCTACTTCAGAGTCGGGTTTAAACCCGCACTATAGGAACTATCCGTGACGTGAATATCCGTGAATATTTGCTTATTGGCCGAACGCACGCGAAAAACCAGTACCGACATTTTAAAAAGGCTGTTTAAACACACAAATGATAGCCTATATATTTACTACAGAAAATAACTCTACGAACATGCAAAAAAGTGATAGACGGGCCTCTTAACCTTTACGCTGAGGAGAAAATCCAACGCAACTTTATACCTCACGGCATATGCTTATAACTTTTCATTACTGTCTACTTTCTTTGTGTAACAGTTCTATCTAATAACGTATTAGACAGGACTGTTAGACAGATCGTAAACTAATGAACACGGAGAATGCAAGCGCTTTGTGGCTCAGGCTCTGGCGTTCTCAGCGCCGTCAAAATAAAAGTCACAGCAACAAGCGCGGCTTACGTCACTTCAGTCTTTCTACTGGCGGTGCGAATGCAACCGGGAAAATGTTCTTAGGGGAAACTTTAGTTCTCGGGGAACCATCTGGTGGCTAGTTCCTAGAACTACCCGGTGCGAAAGACCCTATGGAGCTGGACTTTTTTTTTTTTTTAGATGATGTGAAAAATTATAGTTCAATGCTTTTGCGTTTGTTTGCGTTCGCTCGCAAAACTTTTGAGTTCTTTGTGAACTTTGCAAACACAATACTTTTGAAAGAGAATGCAAACGCATTATGCAAAAGTAATGAACTTTAAAACTGTGCATTGACAGCTTTGTAAGTGCTTTAGCACAATACCCTCATGCCTACATGTATAATGTTTTCATTTTGTGGCTATAGCCTACTTTCCAAACAGTGTGTATTAAAACAATTATTTTGGTGTTAGACATACTGAAATAGTTTTCTGTGGTCGACACTCGACAGTGCTACATAGCAGTGAATGTCATCAGCTGAAGTGTGTTTCTTATAAACAGCTGCGGACAGCTTCGACCACAAGAAGTTCTTTGATGTGGTGGGACTGAAGGCTCTGTCTGCTGACAACGTGAAATTGGTCTTCCAAGCTCTGGATGTGGACGCCAGCGGCTTCATCGAGGAGGAGGAGCTTAAGTGAGAGACGCTTTACAGGCGGCTGCATGTTTTTATGTTTGTGCCAACTCTCCGAACGAAGACCCATAAAATAAGTTTTATTCTTGTGTCTCCTGTCGGCCTAAAGGACACAGAGGGGCCGCGAGCGATTCCCGTTTGCATTGATTTGCTATATATATATGTAAATGCCTCTGGCAGCAGCCTTGTCCACCTATTATTTATTATCAGTAGATGACTGTCCATCATTGGCCAACAGCAGGGAAGTGCAGGGTTGCCAGATTGAAATTAAAGGCCCGTTCACACCAACAACGATAACTATAAAGATAAGGATAACTTTATTAGCGCCCACACTAGCGGACGATATCTTTCCGTTTATTATAAGCACGTGCTGAAGTTATTGCATCTGCCGCTTTAAATGCTCGAGCTCTTTAAAGCAGGATGGATTCTGATTGGCTGTCAATGTTTTTTTATCGTTCATCAGCTGGAAAAATTGTTTGGAAAGTTTTTTTGAAAATTTTCAGAGACACAAATTTCTCTGTGCCGTTAACATTACAGTATCTGCTGTTCTTTTATATTTAGAACTATATTTTTATTTTTATCAGTATCATCCTTGGTGTGAAGGGGCCTTAAAGGGATTGTTCACCCCAAATTTTTTATTGTCAACATTTACTCACCCTGAGGTTGTTCCAAACCTGTATGAGTTTCTTTCTTCTGCTGAACACAAAAGATATTTTATAGAAGGTCGGTAACCAAACAGTTGATGGACCCCATTGACCTCTATAGAAAAAGTCAATGGGGTCCAATGTAGTACATATTTGGGTGAACTGTCAGGGTAGACTTTTTTGTTGTTCATTATACAACTACCAAACTGAATTTTTAAATGTTAATGGATATCTCATTAATTAGTTTAATTACTGAACAATTCATGATACAAATTAAAATAGTTTGTGTGGTTAGAACCTCTAATTCAGGTTTAAACCGCACCAAAGTAAGAACAATAACTGTAAACTTAACTATATTAGTGTCCACATCGCACAACATCTTTCTGTTTACTATAAGCTTTGTCGTCTGCCACTTTAAATGCTCAAAAAAAAGTGATTTCAACAATATTGTTATTGTAATGTGGACTTGCCTATTCTCATAGAAGTAGAACGATTATTAAAACTTTATATTTAAATTTATTGTTATAGTCATCCTCTTTTATCATCTTAACTCGCACACTAGAACAGTTTTCAAGAGTATTTAAATTCAGTCACTTAACTGTTGTGTTCAAGCTGTGACCTGGGTTGCCAGATTGAGTTTTATCTCTTCTCTTGGACAGGTTTGTGCTGAAGGGTTTTGCTGCAGATGGCAGAGATCTTACCGATAAGGAGACCAAAGCATTCCTCGCTGCTGCCGACAAGGATGGAGATGGGAAAATTGGCATAGATGGTGAGAGAACAAGTACTCTTAAAGGAACAGTACCTCTAAAAATTAAACTCTGCCATTATTAAACATTGTCCCACATACTTGAATTTGAACACACAATAAAAAAAGGAGTCTAATCCACAGTCAACTGCTATTTTCTTTCAGAATTTGAAGCTTTGGTGCACGAGTAAATCATCATATTTGGCAACCCTTTACACCACTACTCTCCTGTGAATACCTACAGCCAATCATATTGTACGTCTCCTGCCACAAGCCAGGAGCACAACCGCCTCCTTTTACCACATTTATTTATTTACCTTTCTTTTTTTATATACAATCTCTGTAGATTTTAGTTAGCTAACAACATCTCTCCTAAAAACCTGGAGATTCCTGTACTGCTTTCATCACCCATCTCTTCTTTTTTGTTCATTTTGGCACGTTTCTTTCTGTTTATGGCTCAAAATGCTCCTTTCTTCTCCTTATCTCGCTCCATCTGTCATCCCTTCCCTTTTTCGCTCCTCTCTTGTGATAGAGCCACTGAACATGATGAATATATGAAGAGAAGGATTAGACGAAATGAGAGAAAAAAATATTGAAGAGAGATCAAATAAAGCCATGCGTTGAGAAAAAAAAACACTGCGGTGTTCATTTATTTCATTGACTCCTCTAGTGCAGAGTGTATTACATTCCATCTCTTAATCTTGAATTATTTGACAAAAGTAGGGCTGTCAATTAAATTAATTAACTAAAATTAATAATAATTAATAATACTAAAATTAACTAAATTGCGGCCATGGTATTACAGATTTTATGTATGGGTCAAGGGTCATTAATTCTGCTATTTATTTATTTTTCCTAATTATTCGCATTAAATTAACAGCCCTAAAATGACCAAAATCACTAAATATTAATGCTCATCTTGAGAGGCATAATCCAACGCAAAAGTGCACACAATACATACATGATTTCTTCCTTTTTAATAAATAAATAATTGTGCTGAAAAACACCTAAACACAAAAACATTTTGTGAAATTTGTGCTAAACCTATTTAAAAAAAACACTCTTAACGTATACAGATTACAATACCTATCAAATACACAACATTCAGACAGATGCACACATGAAAACAAACCTAGTGATCAGACTCAACACCATAAAGCATAACACAATCTGAAAGTGTTGTGAATTTAAAGGGGCCATATACTTTTCCATAACTTTGCACTTATGTTAGCCAAGATGTTTTGTTTGAAAAAAAGTCAATTCAGTTTTCATGATCATTTTACCTTCTTTTACGTGTTTTTATGTGTTGTTGATGATGTGTCGATCTAATATAAAACATTAACTTTTGGCCTTTTTGGAGGATGTTTTAATAGTATATGTAATTCCATTTCTCCTGATTAAACCCCTTTAAATGATTTAGCTAACTCCATTTAGCTGGAAGAAAATGTAAATAATGCACAGAGAGAGTGTCACTACACAACTGGGTATAGCCATCAAATTAAATACTAAATTTTGTTTATAAAGTGCCTTTAAATTAATTTAAAAAAATTCCTTTTCATTCTAATATTAAAGTTGACTTCAATTGTATACTTATCAACAAATCAAGTGAGTACAGACTCTGAACCAGTCAGAGTGCAGGTGATGTTTTTTGGTGACAGGTGTTGTCAGTGAATCCGTGGTCCGGATCTGTCGTTGGTGACTGTGGGCCGGAGCTTCACGGTGGCAAAAGGATTTGATCCTCTAGAAAAAAAAAGGTCATTACTTAATTGCCGTTAAATTGCGAATTTAGCACATTTGCACCAAAATTCTCGTGATCGTAATGTAAAAATAAAAAAAAGACTTAATTGTGACTTAATTCTTGGTGATTCTCATAATTTTTTTTTTAGATTAATAATAATCTTTTATTTTAATCAGTATTTTACTGAAATACTCCCCTTACGTATGAGTACACATATACATAATATAAGTTTGCATTACTTGTCATGTAACTAATTTCACAAATGCTCTATTCTTCTGTTAAAAATGAAAACGTGTGTAATACCTGGGAAAAAGAGGGTGCTCTGGTGGTTGTCCATGAGTAGTTGGCCTCTGCGGACATGGAAAAGGGTTTACAATGGCACTCAAATTGACACAACATATGACAGGGTGCGTTCACACTTGTAGTTCGGGTTCTCTTGGTTCTGGTGTGTTTACACTTGTCAGGCTTGGTTGGATTAAAACCAACTCTGGTGCGATTGCTCTGTTAGTGCGGTTCATTTGAATAAGTGTGAACGCTGCCATCTGAGCCCTGGTGCACCAAACAACCAGACATAGACGCTGAAAAGATGGATCTCAGTCCACTTCCAAACAAACTGGTGCAGTTCTACTGAAATATGAACGCATCACGGTCCAAAGACATGTGAACGAACCATAAAACAGGAAGATGAGACCCTAAAAAGGACAGAATGCTCAAGCTGTTTTTTCTCATCATAGTTGTGATGTTGTCCATCACAGTTCAGGACAGGCATCAGAACTGCGTCTCCTCGCAGCAGATCTGTGTGTGTGTGTGTGTGACGGAGGGATTCCTGACGCTTTTTTGACTCCTTTACACATTTATAAGCTCTTCACGAGTTCTCAGCTGGTCAAAATACCATTATTTAAAGGCTACGTACATACAGCAAGTGCATTTATCCGAGCAAACAGCATTAATTTGGGTGTTCGGTAAGTTCTGTTGCGAAATATACGTCATAAAAGCTGACCAGTCAGGTTGTTCCCTATGTATCCCTATGCCTTTAGGTTCGGTGATAAAAATGCCAATGTGAACACTAAGCGGACCAGGACCAAATGAACCAAGCAAACCAAACTACAAGTGTGAACACATCCTGATACATTTAGTCCTGGTTCGCTTAACATCACGACTATGATGAGAAAAAACAGCTTGAGCACTCTGTCCTTTTTAGGGTCTCATCTTCCTGTTTTATGGTTCGTTCACATGTCTTTGGACCATGATGTGTTCATATTTCAGTAGAACTGCACCAGTTTTTTTGGAAGTGGACTGAGACCCATCTTTTCAGCGTCTCGATCCAGTTGTTTGGTGTACCAGGGCTCAGATGGCAGCGTTCACACTTATTCAAATGAACCGCACTAACAGAGCACATGAATTAGTTTTAATAGAAACAAACTTGACAAGTGCGAACACACCCCGAGACATCACCAACTTTAACCAAGAAAAAGTCATTTGAGAGTTTCAACAAGAACCTGAATTCAATTCAAATTTATTTTATTAATTGAATTGAATGAATCGGCAAATTATTTTCCAGACTAAGAGCACATTCCATGAAAATTCACTTTGGTTTCTGATGCCTATGTTTCTGTTATCTATTAACTATTATCTAACATAAAATTAACCTAGCATGCAAAGAAGGTCGTTTTAAACGCATCAAATATTTCATGTCATGAATTAAAAATTTTGGTGACATTTTGACATTACATTAAAAAAAATCTGGAAACCTACAATGTGGATTTCACTTAATCACCTCTGAGGTTGATTCGGTCTTTCTCTCGGGGAGAGGAGAGTGTAGAACGGTTGGTGCTGGAAGCGCGAGTTCGTTAATATTTTTGTGCTCTACTTTGCTCTCAAAATGAGACTCCGCCCTCCTGTCAGGGAGAGGGGATATTGGTCGAATGTCAGCTGATCCACGGCGGAGTGGTGTGGCTGGGGGCGGGATCTCATGGTAGGTTTTCTGGCTGGTCTTGACCTCGTTGTTAGACTCCGCCTTCTTTTCGGGGAGGGGAGAGTTTGAGCGAAGATCCGCTGATGCACGACGCATAGGCACCGATGGGGACGGGCTGTCACTGTAGCTCTGGGTGTCTGAATGCTCTGATTGGCTGGTTGGCTCCAGGAGGTTGTTCATGCTGTGGCTTCGGTGCGACGTACTACTGAAAACGTAAAGACGTTAATCTAAAATTGTAATGATTTATAAGTAGTTACAATTTAATACTCAAGTTTACCTTGAGCCCAAAGGCACAAAGTCTTCAACGGATGCCACGTAGGCGGCAGGAAACCAACCTTGACTAAAAAGAAACAAAGAAAAACAATACTAAGTAGTTTCCAGCGGCTTGACTTAGCCATGATACTGGCGGTAGACGCTCTCACCGGAGGCTTGAGTCGTGGCGTCCGTAAAGCCAACCGTTGCGTGGTTCTGGGATGAGCACGGTCAGCACGTCCCCACGGGAGAACGGCAGCAGGACTGGGTTGGATGAAGCGGGGTGGGACACGATGGCCCTCATGGAGCGCCCGCCTCCCAGACCCAGAGACTCTCCTACAGAGCTGGAGCGGGAACGACTGGGGAGAGGAGACGGGGCTGGGAAGAGGTGTAGACAGAAGGAGAGAAGAACATTTAAACTTCTCATTGAGACCCCAAGGATTTTAATAACTTGAAAAAAACATTATATTTGAACATACATTAATTTGGGGGGGGGGGGGGGTACCCGGGATCTTACATACTAATACAAGTGACTCAACAGAACATTAGGATCAATTTAACTCCACTTTTAAACATACACTCCTGAACTACTCTAAGCACTTCCCCACCGCCATTTTGAAGTTTATTTGGACGGTATACTCAATATTTACACTTCTGGCAGATCCATAGACCACAATGCAACACAATTGTGAGGCTTAATTTAGCCCCAACCCCACACAACTCTAGTGTATGATATTGGAGTTATTTTGACATTTAACCACACAATACTTGTAGCTACCTTTTTTTTTTTTACCTAGATACAGTATATTGTTCATTTTCAGCTTAAGCATCTCTATATAATGGTGCGTAAAACAAATTCATAAGGGAAAAAAAAATTGTAAATAATAAATTGGCTCCATTGCGGATTCGAAGAATTTAAACATTTCAATAGTTTCGCCAGTAGTGGGCACTCCTCCAACGTAAGCAATGACGTGCAAACGAGACGGAGGGAAGTTAGCGAGGGAAGTGCATAGAAAAATTGGACTTTTTTGCAGCTAAAGTTCTAACATGCGCAGCACTGAGTCTCCAGACCTCTAGAGGGCACTCTGCCCAGCGGCTGGCGGTCCATTTCTCGGTCTCCAGTCTGCAGCAGAGAGCCCAGAGAACTCTTTAACTGCAAGAGACATCAATCTTAGTGTTACCAGGCTATAGTTCTATAGTGATGAACAGAAACTACAACAAATATAATTTTTGCGTTCCCATTTGCTCCAATAGCAAAAGAAAAAAAATCCACATTAGGGTTTCTTTACTTTACAAAAGAAGTGTTTTAAGTGTAGAAGAAGTGTAAATAAACTACTTGTTTGTTACGATGTTATAAACTGGAAATGCGTCATCACAGTCTGTGTAAATGGCCACAACATACATTATACGATACTATTAACAACCCCCAGTTTTTTATTAAAATATTCAAAATCTCCAAAAGGTGATACATTCTTCTAATTCATTTTTTGCTAGTTGACATTTTACAGAAAATCAACATAAAATTGACTATTTCCTTACAAGTTCAATCCATCGATGTACATTAGGTAACACTTTATTTTACAGTGTCCTTGTTACATTAGATACATGTACTTACCATAGCAATAACAGTTAATTATGCATAATTACATGCAACTAACCCAAATCCTACCGTAACCCTATAGTAAGTACATGTAGTTAATAAATAGTACTCTACTTAAATATATAATTACACTCTAACAATGACACATAAAACTAAAATGTAACCCATTATTCCAAGTAAACACAATAGGCCTATTTATCTTTATAATCTTTTAGTAGAATGTAAAAAACTCTATTTGTGTGCTGCAAACAGCGTTTCATTACTTTAAGTAATGCAAAACACAATTTCATGGCTTGTAAATTCACCCACAATGAACAGATGTGATAAAAAAGGTAATTTTGGACTCTGTACGCCACACAGAGCTACCCATCTGTTCCATTGTGTGACTGGAAATGTCTGCGCTCGGCAGTTAGCGGAAAAGAGCATGGAGAAGTGGGGGAATATGGAGTATTTACTCCTCATTCCCATCATTCCAGTGTCACCTGAGCTTCTTGATCTGATGGAGTGGGCGTTCGAGGTCTGGAACTTCTGCTCTCGCTGACTTTTTCTTTCCATCCATCTGCTCTCTGCTGGAGAGATACTCCCGTCTGTCAACACATGGAGAAATGTTAGTGCAGTCAGTGGGCTGATAAGCTTTGGAAGGAACTGGAAAGAGGATCTGTATGACTGAGCGGACACTGCAAATGAACTCCAGTGGAAAGCAGCTGTACCTTGTTGATAAGGTATAGTAGTGACTGTGTAAGTCCGCAATGCTTTTCAGCCAGGAAACGATACCTCCTTTCCTCCTCTTTGAGGATTTCATGCTGGCTCTGCCTCAGGTACTGCATGTACTCGCTGCCCTCCTGCAAACACACAAATACAAGAACTGAGACACAGAACCTGCTCCAAAACCTAGTCTTCACTCGCATTGCGAAAACGTTGAACTCAACTTTGTCATATTGCCAAAGGCCGTCATTTGTTATTGAAAATCAAATGACTCCTGGTTGATTTTGCTACAAAACAGCGTGAACAACCCTTAAGACAACATCCAAACACAAAGCAGACTTCACTCATTGCTAACTCTTTACCTAACAAACACTACACAAATAGGAAGTACACAAGATTCAACTAACCAATAGAGTTTGACACTAGAACCTAAAAACTCCCTATTGGGATCAACTGAGATTGTTTGTTAGAGCATTTAGTGGTCAGCTTAGCAATAGGCTTATGTCAGACTCTTCTGGACTCAACTGAGATTAAGAGTTTGTTAGAGTACTGAGATTTTATCTTAGAAACATGTTAACTGCACACTATTGGAATCAGTTGAGATTGTTAAGAGTTTGTTAAAATGTTAAGTTGTTAGGTTAGCAACATGCTAATGTCAGATTCTTCTGGACTCAACTGAGATTAAGCGTACGTTCACACAATAACGATAAGCTAAAAACAGAAACTTTTTTCTTTGCACAGATGACAACGTTATCAAAACGATCCCTGTTCACATGGATCCGTGAAAACGACTAATAACGCTGCATTATTCATTATGCCACTTTGTAAAGAAAGACGTCACCGTTTTCACAGATTCAAGTTTTTGAAGTTTACATGAAGATGATAAGCGTGTCGGCTGTAAGAACTTGCACTTTGAAACCTGTTTTAAAAAGTTTGCGTTTTCAGGCCACAAAAACGCTGTTGTCGTGTAAATGAACGGCCAAAACGCACAAAAAGTTTTTCGTTTTTAGTTGAAAACGGTGTTGTGTAAACGCCCCTAACAGTTTGTTCGAGTACTGAGATATTAGCTTAGCAACATGCTAACATTAAACTATTGAAATCAACTAATACCCGGTTTCCCAGACAAGGGTCAAGCTAGACCCAGACTAAAATGCGTGTTTGAGCTGTCTTATACTGTATTTGAGGAACTTGCACTGGCATATCTTAAAATATTGTCGGTGCCATTGTTTTATCACAAGATGCACATCAGTAATGTTTTTTTTCTAAGGAACGTTTAAAAAGCTACTTAAATATCCTAATTTAACTAAAGCCTACTCCTGGCTAAATCTAAGCCCTGTCTGTGAAACCGGGCCTAAGAGTGTTAAAGTTTCTTAGGGTTTTCAGACGTTAGCTTTACTACATGCTAACATCAGACTATAGCTGTGTCCCAATTCAGAGGCTGTATCCTTTGAAGGCTGTGAAGGGTCAGACCGAGCGTTGTTAAATGGGACAGTTAGCCTACGGAGGATTGCTCGTCGCCTAGCAACTGTCGTTGATGAGTGACAGTAACGTTTGTACTGGACTTTTTTGAAAGTTATAATAAACTGTCTGAAACAAAACAATGTTTTGGAGAGCCTTTGAATCGGGACAGTCTTCGTCGCGACGCGATCGGCCTTCGAATGCAGCCTTCAAAGGATGCAGCCTCTGAATTGGGATGCAGTTTATATTACAATACACTGCTAAAAAAAATATTTTAATATGCACAAAAACAGCACAAATAATGGATAAAACAGTTGATTTTTATTTAGGTGGAACTGGTTTTAAACAATAATTTGTATCAAGTAAAATATCAGAGACAAAAAATTCACCAAGATAGTTTTATTTTCAAAGAGAGTTTTATTTTCATAATTTCCATCTACATGAGCAACAATGACTACTGGTAATATGCAAATGTGCAATGACCTGATGCAGCGATAAACACAGTAAAGCTACCATGATCCGTCTTCTGATAAAATTGGATACTACAGTAAAATTAGCAACTAACAATACAGCGACATGACCTTTAGCGCGAACACATTTTTACACTATTAGCAAGAAATGTCATTCAGTTACACTTATTTTAAGGTGACGTAGTTACATTGTACTTACTCAAATAAGTACTGTGTAATATGAATGAACTACATGAACTTACGGTTAGTTATTTGTAATTATGCATCATTTACTATTATAACTATAGTAAGTACACATAGTAATGTGTAACCACCTTAAAATTGTTACCTGACATTCAATTAACGCTGAGTGCAATACTTGGCTAAAACTTTGTAGTGAAGGGAAACTAAGGCGGATGACATAGGTGACTTCTCTGTTCAGAAACCAAAATAACATCAACCCACAAATACACACAAACTCGAGGTCTTACCAGTGAGTCTCTGAACGCACCCCGTCTCAGCTGTCGCTCCAGAGCTGCAGCCTGATTCCTCACCTCCAATTCATACACTCTACGACTGCCCTAAACACACACACACACACAATACATCAGCTCAAATATATACACACACACATATCTCAATAGATGGTTCAGACTCACTTCCATGTATTCTTCATCCAGTTTCACGTTCTTGTCCATGGCCTGCAGAACCTCCACATGGAACCAGCGGAACTGGACCAGGACCAGCAAACAGACCGTAAACTTGGAGACGGTTTCTGAATCCAATCACACAGAAAGACTTGAATTTTGAACTTACCACACCCTCCACTTCAGCCGTCAGCTTCCGCTGGGTCTCTGATATCTGAATCAACACGTCACCTGGGAAACAAACAAATACATTCATTCAATAATTCATTAAGAATACATATTTAATAAGTGCAGAAATGGAAGAGTAGGTTTTTGTAAACGATGTTATCATTGATTGGAGACTGTTGTGTTTGTTCAGTCAGTTGTGTAAGATAATGCAGTCGAGCCGTAACAAACCAAGAGACTAAAACTAGTAATTTGCCACTGAATTTGATGATCATAAAAATCCTGTCATCATTTACCCACCCTAATGACGTCTTTCTGCTGCAAAATACAAAAGAAGATATTTTGAAGAATGTTTTAACTGTATTTGCCCATGAAATGAAAGTACATTTTTTGGACCCCATTGACTTTCAATGTATGGACAAAAAATAAAAACACTAAAATATTTCCCAAAATATCTTTTGTGTTCCTCAGAATAAAAAATAACAATGGCATGAGGGGCGAGTAAATGATTTTAATGACTTTATTAAAGAAATAAATTAAATAGTACAGTGATTCAATAGAACTGGTAATAATTATTGTAAGTTAATTAATCATTCTTATATTATGATTTTTGGTTAATTATAATTAAGATTGATTATAATTACAAATATGTATAATTATACCTAATTATATTAGCTCATTTTAAGTCCCAACATTTATCATGTAGCTTGCCAAAAAAAACATACTTTTTAGTCTTTTTTTCATTAACATGTGCATTGTAATGATGAGTGTAACGTGCTGAGGTGAAACGACGAATTTGAAGGGGCGAAAGAATGAGACCATGCATCAATAATGTATGTCTCAATGCTCACATGGACACCTGATCTCTAACACACACACACACACATTCGCACACACACCTGTCTTTTCCTGTCGCATGCAGGTTTATACGTCTGTAGTAATTTTGAAAGATATTTACTCTTTATTTATTTTCTTCATGCTGTTCCATCTTTAAGCCCCTACATTTTTTGTTCTGATGCTCATCATGCCATGGCGCTCTACGCATATGACTGGAATGAAAACTCATTACATGGGCAGTGAGCCGAGGGTTTCGCTGAGCCAAATCTTGTGTTTTATGACAGAGGAGAGGAAGCATCTGCCACTGGACACCATTTGCTGAAACATCTATTGTCTGAAGGACAAACAAGCTCTGATACAGCCAGAAAGTACAGATAGAAACTCTGTGGACATCTTGATGCACAATCTGCCCAACTGGCATTGATTAAGAGACACAAAAACACACACATCTTGGGTCTTACCAAGTGATCTGGATGATAATGTGTTGAGAGCTTGCTCGCCCATCTTAGCAAGAGCACTGAAGTAGGCCTCACTTGTCAGAGTCAAAGCTTTGATACACACACATACACAAAAGTACAGTAAATTTAGACCATTTTTTCAGCATTCCCTGATGATAATAACAGCTAAAACCAGCCTGTGGTGGTTTGATGGTTTCCCAGCCTGGTTAAGTTGGTTTTTGGCTGGTCTTTAGCCGAGACAACTAATAAAGTGTCCTCAGTCTAAAACCATAGAAACCAGACTGGGAGACTAGCAAACCACTATACCGTAGGCTGGTTTAAATGGGGTTTTAAGCAGGGTTACCATTTTATTACATATGTCTTTCAACGTATTTCAAAAACACGACGAAAACGAGAAAAAAAAGAAAACAGAAAGAACCCATAACAAAACACAAATCAAACCATCAATGCCTTCAATAAAAAGTGCAATACACTTTCAGGAGTCTATTTGAAAACACACACACACAAACAATGTGCTCACCTTGAAAAGCGTTGATGTAGCCATTTCCTAAAGTAACCAGCTTTTGCAAGCCGGGATTAAACTGATCCATGAGGTTCTGAATAACCCAAACAACACCATCATACTGTCAATATACATGCTGGGGTATTATTAAATATGAGTAAGTGATGATGTACAGTTAATTATTATCTCTAAATAACCGCATCAATGATCAGCTGTCCGTACAGTGTCCTGCTCATTACGGCTAATAAATAAACATAAAATATTGAGGTTTAATTAAAAATTATTTTATAATGTGATAACAGACAGAAGAGTGATACGAGAGACATGACACTAGCTCAGATACGTTTGAAATCGGTGGCCTGGGAAAATTATGGATAATACATTTTAGTGCTTTTCATTTACAAAA
This sequence comes from Meda fulgida, assembly GCA_030578275.1. Taxonomy (NCBI): domain Eukaryota; kingdom Metazoa; phylum Chordata; class Actinopteri; order Cypriniformes; family Leuciscidae; genus Meda; species Meda fulgida. Next base: position 15,706,690 of record CM060637.1, on the reverse strand, counting down.
TATCGACCACAGAACGTCACGACTGACCAATCATAATCAAGTATTCCACAGAGCCGTGTAATAATGTTAATAATTAATGAGGTTTCTCATTTGATCTCAGCTTAAATGAGAGTAACAGAAGACTCACATTATAAACACTCAAAGTTGATCTATGCAGAAGGTCACTGTTCGCACCAGACATCATGTTTCTGTTGGAAAATACACACGTAACGCTACGCAAAGCAACAATGAACATGTACAATCAACTCCAGAGGAGAATATCGAAAACATTTACAGAGAAACTCTAAGAGACGGCTTTACGTACCTGTGACGGTGAAAGTTTGCACGCTGTAGTTATTCTGTGTGTGATGACACTCTGCTTATGTCTGTAATGGCTTTTTTCAGGTCCTTGTTAATGCCTATTATAGGGCGAGAGAGGGCGAGTAAGAGAGAGAGAGACGTCCACATCTGATACGGCCTGAAGTTTTGAATTATTTACCTGTCCCATGACAGAACATGGAGATGGGCGGGCAGGAGATACACACTTTAACTGAGAGAACAGCTGTAGAAGTGACACTTCATCTGCTTGAAGTGCCCTAAAGAGACACTCAACTACAGCCAGAAGCATGTAAAACAGATACTCAAAATATGCTCAATAAGTATTGCTCATTTTCCTGCAACTATGTGACTAAAAGCTTTTACAGGCTCATATTGATTAAAAGTACATGCTACTCCACAACTTATTTTTTTTAATGGGATATATAATAATAATAATAAAAAAAGAAGACTCTTTACAGGATAGTTTTAATAATACTGGTATATCAAATAATACATTAAATTAACAGTAATTTTTGGCTGATTTCATGATCATATAACACCTGTTTATAACACTATAGGCTTATTACTTTTATATTAGGTTACATTAGTACTTTCATTTACTATAATATTAGTCAAATCACATTTTATACAAAATGTTATTTCACAAATCACACGCCAGTTTAAATAATTATCAGTGCTTTTTTTATTTCAAGGTTTATATCACGTCAGTAAAGAGTTTCAAATCGGTGCCACAGCAGCAGCACACTTTATATAATTATAAAGTGAATTATTGCTTACTTAGGTCTCTGAACAACAGATCTGTGGTGTCAAGTATAAGCTATGACCACATCATGACAAGACAAACACATTGTAAATACAAGTTATCAATAAACCAAACAAAAACACAACAAGGCTAATGCAGGAGGTATTGAAGTTATTCTTGATACATATTTGTTGTTAGTAAACAAGAGTATATTCAACAATATCTTTGATCATAATTTCTATACTTCACAGACTGAGATTACCAGTTGCAGCTTTATAATGTTCAAGTATGCAAGGCTACATGACAGATTGCAAAAAAAAAAGGCTTAAAAAAAACACACAGAAACTCTATGAAGATCAGTTCCAAATAAATGGTAAATGCAAGGAAATGTAATTAGTTTGACCCTTCACTTTCGGTCACATCGCAAGTGCAAGAAATGTCCAGGGAAACAAACAAACAAAAACAGTGTCAGTTTCTTTATAAATGACATGATAAAAATCCACACAAAGGATGTATAGAATGATAAATAATAAGTAAAACCATTGCTTCAAAAGAAGCAACTATTCACTTCCTGTATAGGTCATTTTAATCAATGCAAATGTCACACGTAAATTTAGCATACATAAAATATAATGCAATACAAAAATATCTCCATAGTTCAAATATTGGATTGTTATTATAATATTGTATGTTGTTATATTAACCTTGGTCCGATTTGGTATTTATGACACATACAAAACATATGGGGAAAGTATGTTATAATTATATATTTTTAGAAATATTCTTCATTTAAGTTAATTGAACATGTCACAAAAACATACACACGCTAATGTAAACAGAATCCTCCTCTGTATAGGATGAATGAGTTGTGCATATGAAGTGTGTGTGCTGCTGTCAGAGATGCTGGCAGAGTGTTCGTATGACTTCTCTGTGCTCATACAGGTACATCTGAGTCTCCCACAGCATGTCAACCAACACTGCGTCACTGACCTCGTCCAGCATCACCTCCTGAGACAGCTGAGGACTCAACCTGAGGCACACACGAGGACGTTAGCAAATGAAAGATGGAGAGACGCAATTGAAAGGTACGAATGAAAAGAAAACAAAATGATGACGGAAGAAATGAAGAGAAATTAAACGCATATAGGACAGAAACAACACAGGAAGAAAAAGGCAGGGATAGGATGGAACAAATGATAGGAAGCAAGAAATGTAGTGAAATGAAAAATGGGTAAATTATTAAAAAGAAAGAAAGAAAGAAAGAAAGAAAGAAAGAAAGAAAGAAAGAAAGAAAGAAAGAAAGAAAGGAGAAATTCAAGTAGGGGAGGAAGGAAAAGGTAAGAAGAAAATACAATTAGAGAAAAGGGAAAAATTCAATGAAAAAAGGAAAGAAGGAACAATTCAATTATTTGCAGGGGAAAATAAAATGAAAGGAAGGAAATAAAATCCTAGAAGGAAGGAAGGAACGAAGGAAGGAAAAATTAAAAAGATATTAAGAAGGAAATTAAAAGATAGGAACATTTAGGTCAATTAGGAGGAAAGGAATTAAATGAGAAGGAAGGAAATAAAAAGGTATTAGAAGGGAATTTAATTATTAAAGAAGAAAAATAAATGAAACAATTAGGGAAGGAAGGAAATAAAATGAGAGAAAAGGAAAAAGGGAAATTAAAAAAGGAAAGAGAACAATTAAATGATTTGAAGGGAAAAAAATGGAAGGAAGGATTAAAAACTAATTAAGAAGGACATTATATGAAAAAAAGAAGGGGAAAATTTAGGTAAATTAAAGGTGGAAAGGAATTAAATTAAATGAGAAGGAATGAATGAAGGAGAGATGAATGGAAAAAAGACAGGCAGGGAGGAAGGAAATAAGGTATTAGAAGATAAAGGTATTAAATGATAAATAAAGAGAAATTAAAGGAGTGAAGGAAGGTAGGAAAAATAAAGAAGGAAATGAATGAAAAATGAAATGAAAGAAAGGAAAGAAGGAACAATTAAAAGTATTTAAGGGGGGAAATGGAAGGAAATTAAAGGAAGGAAATACAACTACATAAAAATTAAGGAAGGAAGATTTAGATATTATAGAAGGAGAAAAAAAGGAAGGAAGGAAGAAACTTAATTACATGACGGATTGAAGGAAATTAAAGAAAAGGGAAAAAAATTAAGTGAAATGAAGGTACGAAGGAAGAAAATAAAGCATGTAAGAAACGGATGGAAGAAAGGAAATAAAACGAAATTCAAGAAGTGGTGGGACAGTGGAGATGAGTCACACAAAGAAAGAAATGATAGGACACAACAATGCAGAAGAGAAGAGAGAGAACGCAGAGGCAGAAGGAAAAGAACCACTGACCTGTGATAGTTTATATCGGCCATCTCACACCACGCTCGAGCTCGGTCCACTGCACAGCCATCCGAGTCCGTGCACTGACATAAACACACACAAATAACACCATCAATCATTCCAACGTCACAAGAAGCGTCAACCACCACCACGCTTCTGATGAGTAAACTCACGCAGTCCACGAGCATCTTGCCCAGTTCTCGGACGCCAACGAAGGTCTTGGCCAGTTCCAGCGGGTTTGAAGGCCTAAACACGTCCACAGAGTTGACCGCCACCTGAGGAGGTTTACCCGTACCCAGCGAGATGACCACACCTAACCGGCTCACGTCTGCCTCGCGGCCCTGACACACACACACACACACGGCGGTTCAATACTTCTACAACATTTCACCAATGGATCTTAGTCAGGAAGTAGACTCTTTCTGCCATAATGTGCACAAAATATTGTTGATATTACAAAGAAATATATTGCAGTCAAAGTGAGTCTTGAACAGGTCATTTTTAAAGAGTTAGTTCACACAAAAATGAAATTATCCCATAATTTACTCACTCTTAAGCCATCCTAGGTGCCATCCAATTTCTTTTTTTTTCACCCCAACACAATCAAAGTTATATTAAATCAAATCCCGGCTCATTCCAGCTTTGTAATAGCATTGAATAGTGCTTTGGAAGCTCCAAAAAAGTGCATCCATCCACCATAAAAGTAATCCATATGACTCCAGGGGGTTAATAAAGGGCTTCTGAAGCGAAGCGATGGGTTTTTGTAAGAAAAATATCCATATTTAAACCTTTATAAGTGAAGAGATCCGGTGAAACTTCTCGTTTTAGACTTTCATGAAATAGAAATTCATGACCGGCGTTTTGTTTTGCTTTATCCTTCGCGTTTCCACATCCGTCAATTCTCGCCAGTGATCATCGTTTATAAAGGTTTAAATATGGATATTTTTCTTACAAAAAAACCATCGCTTCGCTTCAGAAGGCCTTTATTAACCCCCTGGAGTCATATGGATTACTTTTATGGTGGATGGATGCACTTTTTTGGAGCTTCAAAAGCACTATTCAATGCTATTACAAAGCTGGAAAGAGCCGCGATTTGATTTAATATAACTTCGATTGTGTTGGGGTGAAAAGCGAAAGTCATATACACCTAGGCTGGTTTGAGGGTGAGTAAATTATAGGATAATATTCATTTTTGTATGAACTATTCCTTTAAGTCTATATTTGTGTATCAGACCTGTGCCCTCAGGGCTTTGCTGTATTGGTGTATTTCTGTCATGGCATCTAGCGTTGGGTTGTTGGCCAGCAGCCCTCCATCCAGAAAACGCCCCATTGGTCGAAAATAAGTGGGAGCTGCTCCACTGGAGCGGGCGGCGCGCCAAACTAATTGCTCTGAGAGAAAGAAAACGTGAATGAGCGAGAGAGCGTAAAAGAGAACCAACAAACAAAACCCACGACCGATTAGTTCCAACGTGAGGTTCGATTGCGCTATATAAACACCAAAAACCTTACATACTGTGATCTTTCTATTCCACACGCACTCTCTCTCACACACACCTTCATCAGTCACCTTCCTACGCTTTCTAGGAGGTCGAGTATATCCTACAACCAAAAGATCTTCGTCCTCCCACCCTGAAACAGCGACAGTGAAGCTTCACGCATCATTTGATATTGAGGATAACTGAGAAACTCAAGAGCCCGTCAACATGCTCATAAAGAGCACGAGGGGAACATGAGTGTTTTCACCGGCACAAAGATAATTAGCGCAACGATATCCCGAAAACTAAAGTACAGAAGATTTACCCTGTGGCACAGTGAGGGGTTGAAATGTGGCAGTAGATGTGTACGGAGGGTCTCTTTGAAGAACCGGTGGGTCGTAATTACGAAACAGATGCAGCTCTCCAGGGTGTCTGTCTGCAAGAACGCTAGTCACCATAACTCTGAGAGAAACAGACAGGAGATGGATTAAAAACAAACATTTTCTGACAAATATGTGAGCTCATTTTGTGTTCTGGGCTGTTGCAAAGCATTAATAGGCAGTTGGTAGGGTGTTCCCAGGTATCGCTAATGCTTTGCTTAGGAGTTCTGGATGTTTGCCAGTTTATTAAAAAGAAATATTCAGGTGTTGCTACACAGTTACTGGGGGGTTCAGAGTCGTTGCTAGGGAATTGTGAAGAAGTTCAGGATGGTTGCTAGAGCATTACAAGGAGGTACTTGGTTGTTGCTAGGCAGTTGTTGGGATGTTCAGAGTCAATAAGACATTTCTATGGAGTTGTGGGTGGTTGCTACAGTAGGGCATTGCCAGGGTGGCATCGCTTGGGTGTTCGGGTGGCTGATATGGCATCGCTTGGGTGTTCGGGTGGCTGATATGGCATCGCTTGGGTGTTCGGGTGGCTGATAGGGCATCGCTTGGGTGTTCGGGTGGCTGATAGGGCATCGCTTGGGTGTTCGGGTGGCTGATAGGGCATCGCTTGGGTGTTCGGGTGGCTGATAGGGCATCGCTTGGGTGTTCGGGTGGCTGATAGGGCATCGCTTGGGTGTTCGGGTGGCTGATATGGCATCGCTTGGGTGTTCGGGTGGCTGATATGGCATCGCTTGGGTGTTCGGGTGGCTGATATGGCATCGCTTGGGTGTTCGGGTGGCTGATATGGCATCGCTTGGGTGTTCGGGTGGCTGATATGGCATCGATTGGGTGTTCGGGTGGCTGATATGGCATCGCTTGGGTGTTCGGGTGGCTGATAGGGCATCGCTTGGGTGTTCGGGTGGCTGATAGAGCATCGCTTGGGTGTTCGGGTGGCTGATAGGGCATCGCTTGGGTGTTCGGGTGGCTGATATGGCATCGCTTGGGTGTTCGGGTGGCTGATATGGCATCGCTTGGGTGTTCGGGTGGCTGATAGGGCATCGCTTGGGTGTTCGGGTGGCTGATATGGCATCGCTTGGGTGTTCGGGTGGCTGATATGGCATCGCTTGGGTGTTTGGGTGGTTGATATGGCATTGCTTGGGTGTTCGGGTGGTTGATATGGCATTGATTGGGTGTTCGGGTGGCTGATATGGCATTGCTTGGGTGTTCGGGTGGCTGATATGGCATTGCTTGGGTGTTCGGGTGGTTGATATGGCATTGCTTGGGTGTTCGGGTGGTTGATATGGCATTGCTTGGGTGTTCGGGTGGTTGATATGGCATTGCTTGGGTGTTCGAGTGGTTGATATGGCATTGCTTGGGTGTTCTTGTTCTGGTGGTTGATAGGGCATTGCTTGGGTGTTCTTGTTCTGGTGGTTGATATGGCATTGCTTGGGTGTTCTTGTTCTGGTGGTTGATAGGGCATTGCTTGGGTGTTCTTGTTCTGGTGGCTGATAGGGCATCGCTTGGGTGTTCGGGTGGCTGATATGGCATCGCTTGGGTGTTTGGGTGGCTGATAGGGCATCGCTTGGGTGTTTGGGTGGCTGATAGGGCATTGCTTGGGTGTTCGGGTGGTTGATATGGCATTGCTTGGGTGTTCGGGTGGCTGATATGGCATTGCTTGGGTGTTCGGGTGGTTGATATGGCATTGATTGGGTGTTTGGGTGGCTGATATGGCATTGCTTGGGTGTTCGGGTGGCTGATATGGCATTGCTTGGGTGTTCGGGTGGTTGATATGGCATTGCTTGGGTGTTCGGGTGGTTGATATGGCATTGATTGGGTGTTTGGGTGGCTGATATGGCATTGCTTGGGTGTTCGGGTGGCTGATATGGCATTGCTAGGCAGTAGATAGGATGTTCTGGTTCTTTGCTAGACAATGGCTAACAATTTCTGAATAGTTGCTATGGTGTTCTGGTGGGGAAGTTGCTGTTTGGTTTAATTAAAATCCCAAACCTTAAGTATAAGTACCTGGGGTGTGTGACGTCCGTCATCTTAGTGTTTTCTCCAAACTCGTTCTTCAGAAATTCCTCCAGAGGGCCAGACTCATACGGTCGAGAACCTTTAAACACCTGTTCCTTCATCCTGAAGTACAGGCAGCGCAGATACTCCATCGACTTACCTGCTCAAGTATACAATAAACATAATTATGCTAATGCATGTACATGCTTACAGTAACCAAGAACATATTTTTACAATTATAAAATGGATCATTCTGTTCCTAGATGCTGATAGGTCAATACAGTTTTATAAATGTACTTAAATATTATATACTAAATCAAATACCGTGTACAATAGCTAGAGCCAGAATGCCACCGGTGCTAGTCCCAGACACCCAGTCAAAGAGTTCCCTGATAGGACGTCCTGCCTCTTTCTCCAGAGAGATTAACATCTGGATCAGAACCAGGCCTTTAATTCCTCCACCATCAAGACACAACAATCTGTCCATTCTTGAGAAAAATAAAAACAAATGAGTGATTTACTCTTTGTAGGCTTGTTTTGATCAATATTAATTTAATGTAACATACTTCTTGCTTCCTGTTTTGAGTCCATCAACCTCTACAAATCCACGAGTCATGGCCGTGACAGCTGTCGCCACATACATGATGTCATCAAAGCCTGTGGACCAATTATGAGCAGTGAACCAAATTATTGGCAGGTTGACTATCATGAATGCCACTGTTAATAAGTGTGATATGTCCGTCAAGCATGTCCGTCACTTTGGAAAGGTCAAATTCTACCAGCAAACATGAAAATGGTTAGATTATTATAGAGACAGATCTTATTATATAGACAGATTACATCTGCAGATTATTGAATTATGAATCTATGGTCTCATCAGATTAAAGTGATGATGCAACAATATCGTGCTTCGTCAGCATTCTCAACTGTAAAAGACTAGCCTCTTTTGTCTCACAGGTTTGTACAGTAGGCTGCACAATTTTGTGGCATTTATGTTGGTGTAACTATATTAGGTTGTTAAGTGATTGCTTGAGTTCAATCCAAAATGTTGACCTTTCCAAGATGACGGCTGCTGCAGACAAATCCAGTTTAATCAAATGGTTTAGATATTCAAGATATTCTAGTTTATATGGAATAAGAAAGCTTCAAATAAAAGTATTTGGTTCAGAAATACAACTTTAGGGAGTGTCTGAAAGAGTGCAGAAAAAGGACATTAAGACATTAAGCAAATTAATGTTGTTAATTAATATTTAAATGATAAGAATTTTAACTTATATTTCCAAAAAGTATGCAGCATAACTCCTTTGTGGAATATTCACTCCCACAAAAAAATTTTAATAAAATAATTTACTGATTATTTGACAGAACATTAGTGAGTAAATGTTATGCTTATTAGACTATGATGTTGTTAACTTTATTGAAATCAATTGTGAGTCAAGTCTTCGCTGCTCTTTATATGAGGAACACAGTTATACAAGTAGCCTACCTATGTTCAAAATCAGCCACTTATCAGGTTCCATTTCAGTAAAAATATAAAAACTACAGAAGAAGACTGAGGGACAGAGAGGAAAGATATTGCCAGGATATCTGAAGTTTGGAGGCGGGGCTTTACCTATGCCAGGAGGCGGAGCTTTGTTGATGCTGGGGATAGGGCTGTCGAGGGATGGGGGGTGACAGCGTTCGGCCCCTACACTACACAGCATGTTCAAGAGCACCTTACGGTTGGGCCCTTCAGTACAAGCGCAGGATTAGACACATGCACGCGGCCACACCCACACCATGCACACGAAAGAAAGAAAGAAAGAAAGAAAGAAAGAAAGAAAGAAAGAAAGAAAGAAAGAAAGAAAGAAAGAAAGAAAGAAAGAGAGAAAGAAAGAAAGAAAGAGTACATGTAGACTGAATGCTTGAATGAGAAAACAAGAGCATGAGTCATTCCTGTAGTTAAACACACAGATATGCAAAAACCATCATGACACGCAAGCGTCACATGGTTTATGGTGATAATCTTTATTATCTAATTACTATCTTTATTAAGAATTACAATAGCCAATCAAAACATCAGGGCCCATCAGACAGCTTCTGCCGGTTTTTCCAGAGGTTAGCTACTGTAGACTTATGCTGATGAACACATTTAAAAACTATACACAATATATATTGTCACTATCCTTGATACATGTTGCATTTTTGTATTGCGATATATATTGTGACACCCCTACATTTTCATTTTAAATAAATAAATAAATGAATACTCAAAAAATATATAGTACTTGTGGCTTTAGAAACATGAATGAAACTATTGGATGAGAAATTAAAACACTTCACCTTTAAAGCAAAAACAAAAGCAAAGCATTAGTGGGTCAACTCTTAAACTTTACATAAACTTGCATTGTGACATATTGCACAGTTGTATATATAATATATATATATATATATATATATCAACACAATTTATGGTAGTTTACAGATAATATTATACTTGCATGCAAACACCCCAAATGACGTCATGCAAAAGGCTCAGGACAACTGTGCAACTAGAAATTGAAAGAGCTTGAACACATTGGAGATTCTAGCCTTCAATCTCACATACATGGTCTCTGATAGCATCTCTCTCTCTCTCTCTCTCTCACCCTTGCTGGTACGGGCGGCGATGAGTCCTGGTGTCTCTCCCACGTCATTGTGAACCTCCACATCTGCTCCAAACACTATGAGAGCTTTGATCAAGTCCATGTGGTCCAACTGTGGGCCCAGAGGATACAGCATACAAGAGAATAGAGACAAAATAGAAAAGGTGTCCGCTATACTTACAGGGTTACTACACATTTTCCATTTCAAAATTCCATACTTTTCCAGACTCAAATATCTAGACCTCCTTCCAAACTATTTTTCAGACCATATTTAACATGAATGGCTCATACAGCACTATATTTGTTATATATATTTTTTGGGTTTTCTTATAGTGATCATTTGCTCTTGCATGATGAGAAAAATCTAAAAGGCTTTATAACCTGCATATATTCACCATATATGTTCTGCATATTCATGCTCAAACATCAGTTTGATACTGTGACTGTGGTTTGATGTTGCACGATCACCAATCATCAAAGTACAGTCTGAAGGTCAACATGACAATCAAACAATCACTAAACTTTTGCCATGAAAACACTCTGCTTGCTTTATGATCAATTTCATATTAGAACGTCTTAATTCTATATTTTAGAAAAATTAACACGGGCAATAGTCTGAATTCTGTAAACACTGATATTTTTCCATACTTTCAAATCAAATTTCATGCTTTTCTAGACTGTGTAGGAAACCTGAACCCACATTTTCTGTAAAATTGTTTCCGAAGGTCAATTATCCTGACGAATACTGTGATCACGTTACCTTTTGAAACATAAGAACTTTGAATTGTTTGTATGAAATGTATATTTAGCAAAAATTGAATTTAGCTTATTCTTGTACACAGTGTTATTTTTGTAAACTAAAAAAAAATATATTAATCATTAATTGAAAAAGCTAAAATAAAATAGAAATTTTAGATGACAAATGGAAACTTAAAATAAATCTGAGTAACTGAAGTACTAAATTTACTGGAGTTAAAACTAAAATGAAAGCTAAAAAACTAAGAGCATATCAAATACTGAAAATATATATATAAAAAAAAGCTAATTCAAAATATGAATACCATAATAGTATATAAATAATACTAAAATAATGTTGTTTTTACTAGATTATTTTACAAATTTTTTCACAAATTTTTTGTATTTCAATAAATTAATTACATTTTTAATTATTATAATTTAATAATAAATAAATATTAGTTATCAATACTTATAATAATTATTTTATTAAAAACTGCATAAATAAAGGCAGTACAACCAGTACTATTATTATGCATAAATATTTAATTTAAAATGTATTTATTTTCATATTTTTTATTTGATTACACATATTGGGGTGAAATATGAGCCAGACGTGTTCTTGACAGGCCTAATGAATTCTCTCGCACCTTCATGGCGAGGTGCAGTGCTGTGTTTCCGTCCTGGCCCTTAATGTTGGGGTCGGCTCCATGTGTCAGCAGTGTCATTGCGGCCTCAAAACGCCCCCTCTTGGTCAGGATGTGTAACGGACTCTCTCCGGTCTTACTCAGGTAGTTGACGTTGCATCCTCGGTCCAGCAGTACGCGGCTCATCTAGAGAGAGAAAATGCAGATAGTATCGGCTTCAGACGTCACACACACAGACCGTCGGCTGAACGTCTGGTTGAGTAGAACGATTGGTTGAACTCTACAGGATTCCCGGGAGACGTGCGTGTCGTGCTTTTTAACGGCTCTTGTGATGCCAAACCCCCTCATTGGAGAAAGAAGTGTGTTTACGACTGACAATGAGCGCTTATCTGGATCAACTTAACGCTGGATTTTCAAAAGTATGTGACGGTCGCGGCGCAGTAAGCTTGTCTGTTATCGTAGGGACGTCGGCTTTACAATTTCACGTCCTTAAACATGGGACAAAACGAAGCTCTCGGACGGTCTTTGGCCAATGAAAGCAGCGACGATGTCCAGACCTTCTGCGGTCATACGCAAGCCTAGAATGCAGATAAATCCTCAAGTAAGGGTGTGTTCACACTGCTAGTCTGGTTCTCTTGGTTCTTTTGGTCCAGACCAGAAAAGAAAATGATACATTTGGGCCTGGTTCGCTTAGCGTTCACACTGTCATCTTTAAAACAGAGTCTAAAGATACAAAACAACAACAAAAAACGGCTTTTATGGTGTATATTTTGCGACTGAACATCCAACACAATGCTGTGTTCTGGGATAAATGCGTTCGCTACATGTGCATAGCTGCATATAATCCCTCCGTCACACACACACACACACACACACACACACAGATCTGCTGCGAGGAGGCGCGGTTCTGATGCCTGTCCTGAACTGTGATGGACAACATCACAACTATGATGAGAAAAAACAGCTTGAGCATTCTGTCCTTTTTAGGGTCTCATCTTCCTGTTTTTGGTTCGTTCACATGTCTTTGGACCGTGATGCGTTCATATTTCAGTAGAACTGCCCCAGTTTGTTTGGAAGTGGACTGAGATCCATCTTTTCAGCGTCTATGTCTGGTTGTTTGGTGCACCAGGGCTCAGATGGCAGCGTTCACACTTATTCAAATGAACCGCACTAACAGAGCAATCGCACCAGAGTTGGTTTTAATCGACCCAAACCTGAACACACCCTAAAAAAGCAAAGTAAGTATTCCTGACCTCGGGAGTCTTCACCCAGTGGAGAGGCGTCCCGCCATAAACCGGATCCTCCGCTAGAAGTTGATTGGGATTAGATGATAAAATTGCTTCAGCACAACTAAAGAAGAGGAAATGAGAAGAATAAGGTCATTCATTGAAACTCTCAGGTGAATTATCAACGAAACAATAAAGGTTCCTGGTCCGCACCTCTTCTCGCTAAACTTCATGGCAGTGTGGATTGGATAGCCATTACTTCCCATGATGTCACAGCGGGCTCCGCCCCCAAGCAGACCCTTGACCACCTCCACCCTCCCGAGACGGCACGCGATGTGCATCGGCGTTTCCCCGGAGGCGTTCAGCTCGTTCACACCCGCGCACAGCTGTGCACACAACACCTGGCGGAAACGAAAACGACACGGTCATCGAGATCTTAACATGGGAGTCAGTCGTTCAGCAAGTGAGTTGACCTCTCACCTCTATAATAAGGGCGGAGTCTTGTTTAGCGGCGCAGTGCATGGGCGTCTCCCCGTTCTTGTCCTTGATGTCCGTGCGAGCCTGACACTCCTCCAGGAGCTCGCGCACGCAGCCCACATCTCCTCTCTCGCAGGCCAGGTGCAGCGGCGTCTGGCCCTGGGCGTCACGGGCGTTCATCTGGCTGTGAGGGACCACAACAACCTACAGTTCGCAACTTCTTGATTTAATGTTTATTATCAGACTGAAGGTTTTTATCTCACTTGTGCATATTTGTGATAACGCTGCATATTGCGCAGCTTCTCACATGCCGTTTTAGAAAACTGTACAAAATAGGAAAGGGAAGTTGGAATGTACTGTGTTGAGACATGCTAAACACTGTAGGTAACCATTAGACATTATTTTTATATCACTAATTTAGCTTGGTGACCTCTATTAACAGAGACTACAGTGACTATTTCTGCTTTTAAAAATAACTAAAGCAAACTATTTAAAATGAACTAATTAAGGCAAAAAGGTGCTTAAAAAATGTGACAAAAAAATTCACATCTATGCTCACTTTTCCATATTAATTAATTCGATTTTTCACTTAAATTCTTGATAATTAAGATATATATAAAATGGATATTATTCATATTTAGATATATTTACATGTAATTTTTTTTTAAATACATTTTTAATTTAAAAACATTTTATTTTTAAATGTATGTACTTCTCAGATACAGTGCATGTGACTTTTGTAGGTTTCCCATTTTTAGTTGGAAAAAAAGCATAATTAAGGATTCATGCATATTAAATTATTAATAAGGGCTATATGACAGTAGTTTTAGTTTTAAATAATCAGACTGCTCATTAAAGGTGCTGGTTTTGAAATTGCACGTAAAATTTCACTACTACCTACAGTATCAGATGACATTTATATTCGTGATTTGGTGAATTATGTAAATAACTATATTTAAAAAAAATATATGTTGAAATACATATAAATATGCTAAATATAAGTAATATTAACATATTAAATATATTTTAATTATATGTATTTTATTAATAAAAAAAACCTGTGTACATCTAATTTTCTTTATCGAGAAAAAAGAGCTCTATTTAGAATTCATGCATTCAGTTTTTTAAATAAATATATATTCTCATATATTTCTATTTCGATTATATTACTTAGATTTAAATCAATTTTTTTTCTTCATTTTTTTAAATTAATAATTGGCAGAAACTTCTCTCGAGTAGGCACTTTTTTGAATAAGTAATTACTCCACGGCCGCTAAAAAGTATGTTCTATTTAGTTCGAATGTAATCAGGACTCGTCCGCCATGTTGTCATTATCATGTGAACTACCAGCATCAGTTTCGTCGCTTCACTGTCATTCACAAATCCTCTCCCGTGGCCATCATAAGTCTCACACTTCAGTATGAAGTCTCGCAGGAAGTAGTGGGTCATCCGAGTACCTTTAGCCTGCTGTTTTATGAGTACTGTGAATTCGGACATATTATTTTTGTCACATACTGTTTTTCGCCAACTATATAGTAGGGAACTGAAGTATGTGATTTTGGATGCAGCCATACTGTAGGTGACCTTTAAACTTAGTCCTTCTCTTGATATCTCACCTCAAAATGTAATTGTGCTTGAGACAGTCTCTCAGTCCGATATCCACAGCGACGTGAGCCGAGCTATAGTCGGGGTGATTCCGCACACAGTCCACGATCGGCTGGAGCATCTCGGGTTTCAAAGGTGGGCGGAGCATCTCATAAAATGGGCGGAGTTTGAGGGTGTACTGAGGAAACCAATTCATGGCATCTGCCTCTGAAGATACCTGGAACAACCTGAGCACAAAAACAACAAAATGCCAATTCCTTCCGTTCTTGAAAGCAACATATGATGACGAGCTAATGAAATTGAGGTTGATGACAATGAAACGCTATATTCAGGGGGGTGGCGTTATTTAACAAGAGCCTGGATCCACAATGGTTCTTTGTGGCCAAGGCTTTCCATTGCTGGTTACAGTCATGCGCTGATGGGAAAGCAGACCAATTCGACAGAATGAGAGTCTGAAGCAATATGGGAGATTTTGCAAGACCACAATGAAACCACAAGACTTTTGACAAGTCAATTTATTGGGGTCATGCTCTATTGTAAATATCTTGACTAAAGGGTCTCACCTGAGGGCCACAGAGGAAGACTCCGGGCAGAGAAGCAGGCAGTCCCATGACTGGCTCTGTTGGTTCCTGTACAGGACCAGCCGCCCCTCCTGTCTCAATAGCACTTTGCCATTATATTCCGACAGCTGCACATCCCTCACACGGTACGGGTTGGAGAACAGGTTTGACACGGAGCTCACCGTGTCGAATATACGGCCCAGGAACTGCATGGTGAGCTGGGGGAAGAGGGAAGTGAGGTGGTGATGCTCTGATAAGAGTTCTCATTTTATCTGACCAACACGGGTTGATTTAATGTTTATTATCAGACTGACAAGAGATTAGATTTTTTTTTTTTTTTTTTTTTTTTTACAGGAGGTTGGTTTAAAAATTATCAGGTTTTTATCTCACTCCTGCATATTGTGGTAATGCTGAATATTGTATATTTTTTCACATGCTTTTTCACTGGTCATTTGGGATTACGGTTTAAGGATAAATAAATATTATATATATATATATATATATATAGAGAGAGAGAGAGAGAGAGAGAGAGAGTTTTTATTTATTTGTATGTTTACAATATTATGTTAGCTTAATATTTGAAGATATAAAGGTAATTATACCACAGGATTTATAAATAAATAAATAACTGTAATTTTCCTTCTTGATATTTCTCTGGTTTATGAACAGAATCTGCACAGTTTACATAATATTTAAGGATTCAGAGGTCATAATTTTATAGTGTTTTTATTAAATACATATACATAGATACTTTATATTTGAAGATATAAAGATAAATATATCATAGTATAATATGACGCTAACAGCGTTGGCTTTTAACAATCACTAGCAAGTAGCAACTGCCAAAAAAAAAACCCCACAAAACTTGTTTGTCAAAACGATATGCCACAAACCAGTTTAACAGTCAAAAGTAACAATGTAGATGGCTGTCATCCGTGCACAAGACTTTGATCAAACCCACACCAACAGTCAGCACTCGTTTTAAAGTAAACGCCACAAGTGCGCATTAATCCTCACTAAAATATAAAACCTCTTAGTCATTTCGTTAATCGTAACCCACGCTTAACGCCTTACCTTTGCGCTATTTCATTCGTTCGGTTATTGATGTACTGAGAAGCAGCCGATCGTTGACTTTTGATAGGACATCAACAATCACCGCAGAACAACCAACCTTGAGTAAGATTGCATGACAGACGCAAGAGCCAATAAGCATCCGAGTTTCCAGCGCGCAACCGCGATTTCAGCCAATGAGGGCGAAAGAGGGGGGGGGGGGGGGGGGGGTTCTGGAGAGGTTCCCTTTAAAGTTGTCACAGAACACTCCCTGCAACAACGCTCTGGAGAGTTTCGTTTTTTGTCTGCTCAAACCAATGTAGCAAAATTATTAAATTCATTTCACATTTACTTGACTAACTCTTTTCACAATACATATAGTTTCAAAGCAGCTTTTTTTTTTTCAAATTTAGAGTAATTTGTTATTATTAGAGCTGTCTGTGTCAAAGTAGGCTAATGTCCATTTATCAGAAATGTACAGTTTTAAGATAATCATGCAGTTAGCTAACATGTATTAATTTAGGTAGAAACATTCATTAAAGCAGTTAATTGTGACAATAATGATTATAGAAAATCTGTCAGTTTTGTATGTCGATTCAGAGTTGGTGTCTCAAGTCTTTGCAGGAGTTGGCACCATCTCTTGGTCTCTCTTTATCTGTATCTCTTCGGGCATCCCGAAATAAAACAGAAAAGCTAATGGAAAATGACATTTCATAACATTTCCAGCAAAAGATAATCATGTGCATTTGATCTGATTTATTAGGAGATGCATTATATGAATCCTTGGCTAAAGAGATGAGTCTTCAATCTAGATTTAAACTGGGAAAGTGAGTCTGAGCCTAGAACATTATTAGGAAGGCTATTTCTGAGTTTAGGAGCCAAATGCTAAAACGCTCTCCCTCCTTTAGTGGACTTAGATACCCTAAAGAGAGTTGTGTCACCTTAAAGAGCGTGATGGATTGTAAGGCGATAGAATATCAGTTAAATACACAGGAGCTAAATCATTTAGGGTCAGTAATACTTTATAATTGATTCAGAACTCGTAGCCAGTGTAGAGATGATAAAATTGGTGTTATATGATTATATTTTCTTGATAACTAGCTACGTTTTGGATTAATTGTAGCTTGTTTATTGAGGATGCAGGGCAATGCATTACAGTAATCTATAGAGGTCATGAATGCATGAACTAACTTTTCTGCATCAGAAACAGAAAGCAAGTTCCGGATCTTAGCGATGTGTCTGAGGTGGAAGAAGGCTGTTTTTGTAACATGTATAATATGATTTTCGAAAGACAAGTTGCTGTCTAACATAACTCCCAGGTCTTTAACTGTAAATGATGAAGTAACAGTAGGCTACATCTTTCAAAATGCAAATTGTATTTCAAGAGATTCTGTGTACAGGTTTTTAATGAGTAATAGGCTACCTCAGTCTTATCTGAATTTAATTGAAGAAAACTGGTCATCCAATATTTTATATTTTTAGCACATTCAGTCAACTTGAATAATTTGGAGATTTCTTCTGGTCGTATCATCGTCATAACAGTGGAAACTAATTCCATGTTTCCATGGTTAATAATATTACCAAGGGGCAGCGTATATTGAAAATAGCTAAGGGCCTAACACAGACCCCTGTGGCACTCCATAATTTACGGACTTTAAATAATTCACAGATAAACAAAATGGTAATGGTCTGAAAGGTATGCTCTAAACCACCTTAATGCCTGTCCCTGAATACCAGAGTAATGTTGTTGTAGATCAAAGTGTAGCCTATATGTCATGATCTATAATGTCGAATGCAGCACTGAGCTCAAGTAAAACTAGTATTGCGATACATCCATGGCCGGAACAACTAGAATTAAGTCTTGAATCTGTAATTTTAACAAGCGTAGTTTCTGTGCTATATGATGGGGTCTGAGCCTGGACTAATATTTCTATTTAATATTTCAAAAAAATATTTTTTTTATTGTGGCGTGTATCCAAGTGAAACGGCTTCTAAGACGTCGGTGCAAGTGTGGGGTGAATTAAAAATACAGCAATATTTCATTAAAAACAAGAATTGTTCATTTTTATTTTATGGTAACTTTAATAATTCAACACTCTGTAACGTTAATTGGCACATAGGAAACAACGATTGTGATTTACATCTTTACAAATTGTGAGTTTAATAATTTATCCTATATATGTCAAGAAATATATAACGAGGAAATATTCTAATATTTTACTAGCTCTCTAGCCGTTTCCAGGACTACCGGGGCTAGTTGACCCGGATCACGTGACAGCGCGGGGTTTTGTTGCTGTCACAGATTTGTAAAGTGAAGAGCCGCGAGACAGAGCCGTCTGGAGCGCGCGCACTAAAAGATGGAGCAGGAGCTGTCGGCGACCGGAGAGCGGGTTTTCGCCGCGGAATCCATTATGAAAAGCCGCGTTAGGAAAGTAAGTACGAATAAAATATGTTAAGGGTGGCTGGGGGTGGTTTTTTTTTACGACGTAAAGTACACAGAGGGGGGTAGTCTTTCGTTTGTCTCGCGATGCGGAGCTTCAAGGCGCCTGCAATGACAAGAGGGGGAGGCCTACTTGCAGATGTTTCCCCGTTTAGCGACCCAGTGCGTTTATTTACATTGTCAGATTGGAAATTTCAAGTCAAATCTGGGTCATTTGGATAAGCAACTTGAGTTTATGTTGTAAAATTGAGTTGTGCTGTGCTGGGAACTGACAACAGCCCGCTAAAAGAGCAGCAGGGGGAGGCTAAAAAGGGACGAAGTGTCTGGCATAAGTCCATGACAAAATCAATGCATGCTGGCTGACCCAAGATTCAAAGATCTCAACAATGCAGGAGGATCGAGTAGTTTAAATACTGCACGGTGTCATGCCACATGGTTTAAAGTGTTAGTTGTGCTTGTATTAGGTTATATTTAGATAAACACACTTAATGACCCCCAAAAATCAAATAAATGGGCCTGAGGTTGAAATAATAGACCATGCATTGCTCATGCATTCTTTAGTTAGAGTTAAATAAAGAGGATTTTCCGTTGTCTTTCTCTTTGCAGGGTCGAATCGAGTACCTGGTGAAATGGAAAGGTTGGGCTCTAAAGTAAGTGTGTAAAATATATAAATATTGCAATGCATATAATTTCACATAGAGTTGCAATGCAAACTGTATTTTAACCTTTTCTGTTGTTTGGATGGAAAGGGGATTTCTTTTTTTGGTTTCACTTTGAGGCTTTTTTTCCATTTTCTTCACAAGTAGTGTGTAACAGCTGCAGCCCTATAAAGAAAATAAAGGGATTTGTACGTTATGGCTTTGAATAATTTATTTAATAACTGGTATAATTATAAACGGTTATGGGAATTATTTTAAACTTGAGAGTCAAATCTAATTAACGCAAGGAGCATTACATTTACATTTTAATGGCAAGTAAACTACAAAAAATTGACCCAAACCCCAAACAGTTTATGAATTAGGCTAATTCTGATTTAATGAAAATAAATTGTTTGTGTGCCTGTTACTACATGACACTTTTGCATGCATTGTGTAATAGACCTTATCATCGCAGAAGAGTCATTTGTTTAGCTAAAAAAGGTCAAGTAGTGTTCTGACATGATGTACTACATCTAAAACTATTTTAAGTTAAAAAATTATTTGTTTTTATTATAATGCATGCATTATTGATGAACTGATATAAATTAAGAGCTATATATACAAATGTATTTATAAAGATATATATACATTTGTCACACCACAGCACTATGTAAAGGATCTGTAACAAGAAAAAAAACCTATATAAATATAAGAGATGCAATGATGTGTAGGCCAATAATCCGTACCGGCCGATAAAAGCAATTATTTTCACCATCGGCCGATCATGAATATATTGTGTCAATCAAAAGGGCCGAAAAAATACAACCCATACTGTGTGGGAAGAAAATCTCGTGTTGAATTTAAGGTAATTTAACGCTAGAATAACACATAAACAGTTTAAAAATAGCTACGTTAAAGCAGGCTCTATTTGACCCTATAAATTACCCATTGCTCAAACCAAGGTTGCCAGGTCTGCAGTTTTTCCCTACACCAAACATCATTTGTAGCTCGCCCCCATCCAATAATCGCAAAGAGCTTTGTTACTTGTGATAAGAAACAAAGTCTTAGCTTTTAAATTCAGTTTTTTTAAATTCGCAATTCAAATAGTAAATGGCGTTTTGATGATCTTAAATTTGACGTGAAAGATCGCACAACAAAACATGCATGAACATCAGAAGGTATGTTAAAAAAGATAAAGTACAACTTACCGAAAGTTATAATTTCTCATCTAATAGCTAATCAGAGTTTCAACCGCAGAAAGACGTTAAAAAAACAGCTTGTGAACAAAATGTCACTAAACGTTGCACTTATTACTAGGGCTGGGCAAAAAAAAAAAAAAAAATTCCATTCATCGTTGTTTAAAATGTTGTTGATTCAAAATCTCACTTTCCACCCATATGTATTTATCACACAAAAGCCAGTATTAGTTTTCCTACACTGTTCATAGGCTTGCAGCCTTCATGTTACAGCTAATGCTGTGAGATTTTTTTTCATCTTAAACATAAAATAACCTGATCCTGTTTGATCAAGGCATGTGCCTGTTTCTGACTTGTCCAATTTTCAGCATCTTGCATCAAAATCCTGCCTATTCATTGTATGCATTTGAAATATAGAGTTGGGTTCTGTTTAATGTACCCAAGTGTACCTAAAATAAAAAAGTTTAATATACAGGTTTGTGGCTCTTAATTTCTTTTATATTAATTAACCACATGTAAAGATATGTTCACTGTTCTTTTTTTATAAATATAGGGTTTGTATTAAATCTATATTCATTTAGTCGAATCGGGAATCGAAATCGATTGTAGAATCAAATCGAATTGAGAGCTTACAAATCGAAATTGAATCGAATTAGAAGATCTGAATCAATACCCAGTCCTAGCACTTACCTCAGAAAAGTTATCCAATGTTCACAGTTTGTTAGTTAGCTATAAAAACAAGAGCTTATTATTACATTAAAAAGAGGAGCTTATTTACTGTTAATTATACATGTATGCTTGATTACATTTGTCATAGACAAGTGTTTATGAAAACTACCTTATGTGCAACCGAGTTCCATACAGACATTGCAGTTTTTATTATTATATCTGAAAATAAATAACAGTTAAATATAAAACCTCTGTTGTTAATTTTCACCTCTAATATTTTAGTAATGTACCAAATGAGAGGATTCCCTTTATATTTTGCAGCATTGTTAGGGAGAGATTTTTTCCTTAGGAAAATCAAACTATCGGCAGATATCATTCTGAATAATCGGCTATTGGTTTCAGCAGAGAAATGTAGTATCAGTGCATCTCTAATAAATGCATCTTTTTTTTTTTTTTAAACTGAAATCTTGATGGGGAGATCTTGGACCTTTAAACCTTGTACCCATGACCATTTTGAAGATTCAAATGTTTTGCAATATAGACACAGCACATGGGAACCAGAGGAGAACATCCTGGATGATCGTCTCATCGCGGCCTTTGAGCAAAAGTGAGTGCCACTTAAAGACTTGCCTTTACCTCTTAAAACCTAAATTCTAAAATTAAGTAAAGTTATAAAAATATAAAGAACCAAGATATTTATTCTATATACAGTGTGTATATATGTCCCATCAGTTCTTATTTTCAATGTAAGAGCCAGGTAAAGATTGTTTGCACTCATTCTTTTTCTTTTCTTGCTTTATTTTTGTAGCTTTTTGCTGCCAGTCAGTCTGGAAACTAGCCTCTATGATGATTTTTTAAACAAAGAAGATTTGTATTACACTTCAAAGGCTTTCATTTTGATTGTTATGGTTTAGGATTGACACTAAAGTGATGTCATATTTTCCTTGGCTTAAATGGTGCTGTCCCACATTTCATAGGGAGCGGGAGCAGGAACTTCACGGCCCAAAGAAACGTGGACCTAAACCAAAAAACTTTGTACTAAAGGTTTGAGTTTTCTTAAAATGTTTTTAGAAATATATGCTTTTTTTATTTTAAATGTTTTAATACAAGTTTATGCCTGGAGTGTTTCAAAACGTACAACTTCCTGTTTGATACTTTTGTACTTCTCGGTCATATTTGCTTTTTACCTATTTGCTTTTTCTAGGCACGGGCACAGGCCGGTGATAGACCTCGAAGCTCAAATCCCAGACGCACTCCACCTCGCACCACTGCGAAGCCTCCCCCCTCTTCCTCTTCTGCAAGTTCAGCTGCTCCTCAGCCTTCACCATCCTCTTCCTTCTCTACCGCTCCAACCCCCAGAGTGCACTCTCTTGCTGCTGCTCATAAACTGAAGAAAGACATCCATCGTTGTCATAGAATGTCTCGACGACCTTTACCACGACCCGACCCTCTGGCCGACCCAACAGGATCCACATCTTCACCCCGTCCTCCCATCTCTCCATTCTCCGAAACTGTCCGCATACTCAACCGTAGGGTCAAACCTCGGGAGGTTAAGCGGGGACGCATAATCTTGAACCTGAAGGTCATTGACAAAGCTGAAAATGGTGGAGTAGTCAGTAGAAGGTCAGCGCAGTCATACACGGGGCGGGCGAAAGTCCCATCCAGGAATCGCATCATTGGCAAAAAGCATGGGGACATGCCTTATAGGCCATTCCAGCATCCTATGAAGATGTTGGGCTTTCCAATGTATGGCCAGCCATTCGGGCTTCACCCCTGTGGGCCAATGTCCTCCATGGCCAATGAAGGGTCCAATACTGGAGCCAATCAAAGAGGTGGAAGCACCTGCGGTTGCCATTCCTCTGCAACTGCGCAGAAGTTTCAGTACCAGCCTCCACCTTCTCCATCCAGCTCCAGTGGGTCTAACGGCAGCTCCCCTTCTTCTCAGAAACAACTGACCCAACCTGAAGCTCCTACTTTAACTAAATTGGGCTCCCCAGCCTCATCACGTTCCAGAGATGCCTCCAAACCTCACCCAAAGTCCAGCCTGACGCCATTCCTCCCTTCCTCACCCTCCTATTCGTCCTCCCCATCATCCTCTCTTGAAGACGAAGACCAGGGCTCTCCGAATCTCACCACTTCTCGGGGCCGAAAACGGAAACTTCGACATCGAACCCAGCCGGGTCAAGCCTCGGTCAGCCAGGTTAGTGACAGCAATACTGCTCCACTTCATGAGGAAAACAGGGTGCCAAAAGAGGGGGACCCCGATTGGCACCCTGAAATGGTACCCAGCTGTGCCAATGTAGTAGTGACTGATGTCACCACAAACCTTCTCACAGTCACCATCAAGGAATTCTGCCATTCTGGAGCGGGTTCTGAACCCTCCTCCCCTTGCCAGGCTGACAACCCACCCACTCCCACCACAGCTGCCTCTTGAAAGTCCCCCCTAAATGCCCCCTGCCAAAATATCTGCCCACTTAGCCCCATGAGAACTTGCCATAATGATATTCACGCACCCCAAAATAGTTGCCGTAATTGAAATTAAAATGTATTTTTGGTGAAATTAATAAGTTAATTAAGAAATATTGAATAAATACAGGGCAGGGTTGCTTCCCTTTACCTATACTTTTTAAACAGCATGTTATGATGGTTTGTAGTACTTCATGCCTTTCTTCCCCCTCTTTTTTTCCCCAGTGATCCTGTCTTTCCACAGCCTTTTTGCCCAGTAATTGCACCTTGTCTTGTCACCGCCAGTGCTGTAGAGACCGCCATTCCCATATCTCCAGACCTAAAGTTCAGAATCCACCCAAGAAATGTTGATCTCAACAGCTTTCTTGGACTTGAGACATTTTTTTTATCTTCTGAGGTGCATTGTTATTAGGATACCGACCACAAGATGCTTCACTCCTGCTTTGGAAGTTCACCCAGTGTGGGTGAAGATCGTGTATCCGCACACGCACTTGTTAGATAACAATTATTGTGGCAATATGCCCATTTAGGCATCCAACCCATGGATTGATCTCGCCATCTGTCTCCTTTGCTAATGAAGAACCATTGCTCATGAAGAACCCATGTCATCATTGCGCTCACTAGATCACCTGGGCGTAGACGTGACTGTATTTATATGCACCAAGCTGCGAAATCCTGAGGACAGTTAAGTTATTTCCTTCCACTTGAACGCTTTGAATCCAGATGTCTGCCGAGTCTCTAAACTGACTCAAGTGTGAATGCTGAGGACTGCATCTAATGTGTGGTACTGTATGTTAAACCTTCCACACACTCAACAACCCACTTTCCTTATTGGAGAAGTTCCTTCTCATATTTGCCTTCATGTAATAGTTACTGTATTTTGGGGGGGTTGGTAACCAGAGGTAACTTCTCTCAGAACTTGATTGAAGGAGTTCAAAAAAACCATTTTAGAGACTTTTAGAGTAAGTGGGTCTCAAACCTACCAAATATAACAGATTGCCTTGGTTGATGAAACCCTCTTTCGCACTCTCAAACGATACAGTCCGGGACCATGTTTATGGCGAGTGTTATGCTGGCGAGCTTGACTGCAGGTCCGACCAGGTGCTAGAATTGCCAATACAGACCTGGGATAAAGCTAGCTTGTTTAGTTAGTAGATGCTTGGAATGTGTCTGTACCGATGTTGGTATTGGTAGATATCTATCTATCTAGTTTTGAAAACGATATCTGTGCAACCGTAGCAGATACATAGATATACACACATTAGATTCCCCATTAGCGGCTGTTTCTATGGGCTGCTATACTTAAGCTGTCCGCCATATTGAAACGGTCATAGCCGGTCTGTAAACATTCAAGAGCAAGTGAACTGAGTGTCTACAACCATAGTTAGAAGCATGTATGAATATCTATATCTGCAATAGACTTCAGCAGATGATTTTGCTAAACTAACACATTACAAGAGGAAGGCATCAGCTAAAAAAACATTGAAAATTTACCATATTAAAAACCTGTAACCTGAGTTAATGCATATAAAAACACAACCAGCACATTCTCACCTGTGAAAGGTTCTTGCAACTAGAAGCTGCACAATGTTGTGGCATCATTGATTCTTACTGTGAGTAACGACACTCTGACCGTTACACAATGGCAGGTGCACCATCTACGTATATATATATCTATGAGCAGAGACACCGCTCATGTCTATTCCACTTTTACATGGGTTGTAGAGTGTAGTTACAAAGGTTAAAGGAAAAGTTAATCCAAAATCCAGCAAGCAATATTAGAATCAGGCCTAAAGAAACAGGTTAACACACAGTTTATGGCAGCTAACATGGTTGTACTGAAGGATGATAAATTGTCACTCTTCTGGAGGACAAAGGCAAACCTCATTATACGTTTTAATTATAGAACACAATTAATTTCCACTTGTAGTCATAGCCATCCTCTAATGGAGCACTTTTACTCTATCACTGTGCCTTTAGGGAGAAATGAACCTTAGAAAAATATGGCTTATTTTTAATAGTTTTTCCCAAAATTATTTACAAATATTGACAATTTTTATTATTTTTAGAATGTGAGTGTGTGTTTATATATGAACTACTTTTTAAAAACTTTAAACTGCTTTGGTTTACCGGCTTCCAAACATTAATGTGATCTCTTATTTTCTTTTTCTAAGTCCTTTATTTTTGTTGATCAAAGTCATCGAACATTTATCCCAGGTCTGAAATAATTCATGTTGTTAACTTCTCCCTGGTGCTGCCCCACGATGGGCGCCACGTTTGATTCATATGTACAGTAATATATCTAATATCGAAGCATGTGTTGCATTTAGCTGCTCTGTTCGACCCCGTAATGTTGTTCCCTTTACCTACAAGGTGTTCCACAAACAGCCAAGTCTTTGTTTACCTTTATATCCTTAATGTTAAAAAAATAGATGTTGCTATGGTGTGAAACAATGCAAGATGGTTTCCCCTAAAGAGGTAGCTTAGCACTATGATAATATGTGGCTACATTTCATGCAATAGGGCTTGTGTTTTCTGGGATGTAGCCACCAGGGACCATCACGGCACAGACAAGAGATTATGTTTAAAAAGGTAAGGATGAAGGTATACTGGAGGTTACATCCTCAAATATCAGTGTCTGATGTGATTTTTGTTTGTTTTAAGAATTTTTTATTATTAATGATCATTTTTCGTGTTGTAGAAGTGAATGATATGTGCTGCCTTTATTTTATAGCCATTGTTGTTCAATATTACTAGTCTAATTTGGGTTTGAGAGAGTATATAACCCAAAAACACAATTAAGTGTGATTTATATGAGTCATTAATGCGATTGATGAAGCTGATTATGATAATGAACTTGTTTCTATTACATTGTAATGTAACGGATGCATGATTTGAGAACCCCAATTGTACAGGTCATTTAAATGTCATACTGTTGTTGTTGTTGTTGTTGTTGCTTTGTGTGTTTCTTGAAAGAGGCTTTTAATAAAATCACTTTAAAGACACTCTTTTTTGCCAACCTTAATTATATTGTTTGTTAAAATGACTTTCCGTTGAAGGAAGTTTCATTGATTCTGAATTGTTTTGTTTTTCATCCCAAATGATCTGTCTTTAAGTAGCCTACATAAGAATGGTAGCCTTTGAGAAAATCGTAATAGTGATGTTTTCCCGAAGGCCATGAAAGCAACATGTTTTCAACCACTAGCCTATAGTTCTCACGCGAGATGTTCCGTCTGTGCACCTCTGCTCTGGTGGGCTTCATTCAGGAGAACCACATGCTATGAATAGCTGAGAAGTTTCTGGACTAATTACATGCCTTTATTTCTGGCTGTACAAATGCCATAATCATTATATGATTCCTAATGGGAGCACAAAGTTTGATTTCTGAATGACCACAGAAACTAAAATGAATCATCATTTTGGAGAGGCATGAAAAACGATATTCTTGCGCCTCCTGCAGGACCTGGATATATAACGACTATAGAGAGACATACACAACGATATAAACTATGCTTAGACTGGTATAAACTGTCTATAAAGGCCTATAAACTGGATAGATACATAGACATACATAACGATATAAACTAAATATATATAGGCATAGACATAACGAGATAAACTGTATAGGCCTATATAGATAAGATAAATATAGATAAATAGAATCAGTCTATCAGCATCCATATACAGCGGGTGAAATAAGTATTGAACACGTCACCATTTTTCGCAGTAAATATATTTCCAAAGGAGCTATTGACATGAAACTTTCACCAGATGTTGGTAACAACCCAAGTAATCCATACATACAAAGAAACCAAAACAAAGAAGTTCAGAAGTGAAGTTATGTGTAATAATGTGAAATGACACAGGAAAAAAGTATTGAACACGCTTACTGATATTTATTCAATACTTTGTACAAAAGCCTTTGTTGGTAATGACAGCTTCAAGACGCCTCCTGTATGGAGAAACTAGTCGCATGCATTGCTCTGGTGTGATTTTGGCCCATTCTTCCACACAAATAGTCTTCAAATCTTGAAGGTTCCGTGGGCCTCTTCTAAGAATCTTGATCTTCAGTTCTTTCCATAGATTTTCAATGGGATTTAAGTCAGGTGATTGGCTGGGCCATTCTAGCAGCTTTATTTTCTTTCTTTGAAACCAGTTGAGAGTTTCAAAGTGTGTTTGTCTTGCTGAAATGTCCACCCTCGTTTCATCTTCATCATCCTGGTAGATGGCAGCAGATTTCTGTCAAGAATGTCTCTGTAAATTTGCCCATTCATCCTTCCTTCAATTATGTGAAGTTTGCCAGTACCATTTGGTGAAAAGCAGCCCCACACCATGATGTTCCCACCTCCAAACTTCACTGTTGGTATGGTGTTATTAGGGTGATGTGCAGTGCCATTTCTCCTCCAAACATGGTGTGTATTATGGCATCCAAACAGTTCAATTTTGCTCTCATCTGACCACACTATATTTTCCCAGTATTTCACTGGCTTCTCCAAATGTTGTGCAGCAAACTTTAAACGAGCTTCAACATGCTTTTTCTTCAGCAATGGAGTCTTGCGTGATGAGCGTGTATACAGGCCATGGCGGTGGAGTGCATTACTTATGATTTTCTTTGAGACAACAGTACCTGCTAATTGCAGGTCTTTTTGAAGCTCTCCACAAGTGGTCATTGGCTCTTGAACAACTCTTCTGATTATTCTTTTCACTCCTCTGTCAGAAATATTGCGAGGAGCACCTGGTCGAAACAAATTTTTGGTGAAATGATTGTCTTTCCACTTCCGTATTATGGCCCCAACAGTGCTCACTGGAACATTCAGGAGCTTAGAAATGCGCCTATAACCAATGCCATCATTGTGTTTTGCAACAATTAGGTTGCGAAGGTCTTGAGACAGCTCTTTGCTTTTACCCATCATGGGATGTGTCTTGTGTGACACCTTGGCAATGAGTCCTTTTTGTAGGCCATCAGTTGAGATTGAACCAGCTGATATTAATTTGTACTGACAAGGGTCTGGATTGCTTTTTAGTTTCTGATAGTTTTCAGCTGTCGTCTTGGCTTTCCATGCCTTTTTGCACCTCCCTTTCTTCATGTGTTCAATACTTTTTCCCTGTGTCATTTCACATTATTACACATAACTTTATTTCTGAACTTCTTTGTTTTGGTTTCTTTGTATGTATGGATTGCTTGGGTTGTTACCAACATCTAGTGAAAATTTCATGTCAATAGCTCCTTTGGAAATATATTTACTGAGAAAAATTGTGACGTGTTCAATACTTATTTCACCCGCTGTAGATAGATAAACATATTTTTTATTAACAGAAAGAAGATGTTACAAATAGTACAGTATATAAGAAAATACAACAAAAGTAACAGAGTTGCACACTAGGGGGATTCATGTAGATCTACATACGAGTTTTAACTGCTTTTTGCTTAATAGAAAAACGAATTGAGTCAATATAAAGCTCAATTTCTTTCTTAAATGATACCAGTTTCTTTACTGGAAAATATACATGTGTGAACATGGAATTTTGCCATTAAAAGAATAAAATGTATTATATAAACCTGACTTTGCTTATCTCTATAATTCTCCAAAAGACCAAATAATAGATGTTTCCAAAACAACACAAATTGGCCATCAATGTTCTTTGTGATAAAGTCACAAACATTTTGTCACAAAAAGTGCAATTAAAATCAACATCGCTTTTAAATTTCTGAATGTATAATTTTGAATGATACCTCCTTAACTTTGTTTGTCATGAAATATTGATTAGGTATAAGCCAAACCTTTTCCCACACAATACTATCTGTCAATTGATTCCAGTATGAGTAAATATTAGGGAAAGGCACATTGTTTCTTTGAACAATAACACTTTTATGGATGTGTTTTGTGAGTCAGGGGGGAAACAAACATTACCAACATAAGAACTTACTATAGTAGGTGGGTACCATTGTTGAATATTAAGTATCTTCTGACGTCTAAACAGCATACATATTTCAGGAGATATATTTACAGTTTGTGCTTGACAGGTTGGATGACGAATGTTTGACGCGTGTTGGAGGCGGGGCTTCTACTGAGGAGGATGTTGCCGCGCTCATGGCTCCCACACCGTGTATCCCAGTGCAATACTAAATAACTTCAATGAAAGGAAAAGCATTGCCTCTGTTTATAGCAGAGAAGTGCATTTTTTAAAATTATATATATATATTTAAATTTTTAGTTAACACCGTACCGTGCCCTATATGCGAGCGAGCTATGGATGTGCAGGTTGCAAACCACTGCAGCGTCAAGTCTGCAGCGAAACCGCCGAGTGCTGCTGAATGCGGGCTAGAAAACGCACCAAAGAAGAAATCCCGGACGAGGAGAGGCAGGAGAGGGAAGAGACGGAGGGGCAAGAAGGCCAGCGAGCCTCCGCCGTTTCTCCCACCGGAGGTAAAGTGACGTGATGTCGGAGCATGCTAACATTAGCCAGCGGAGATGATTCTCACTGTACGTGTATCAATAAACACAATATCAGACAGAAACTGGTGTATAACCTTGTCCTGTTCTACATTATTGGGAATAATAACTGCAAATGTGCTAAAATGTTTGGCGAAGTACTGATATTTGAAATGCACAAAATTACTCTCGCCAAAATATCGTAGTTATTGATGCTACTGTAAAATAATAAATGAATATTAGAGCAATTTAAAGAAGTTTTCTCTGTGTGTTTTGTTTTATTACATTTTGTTTGCTTTTTGATTGGCTAGTGAATACTAGTTGACCACAGTAATACTAATTGTATGATTTTAGTTGGTTAGTGAAGGCCATCTGACAGAATTAATATTATAATAATAATTATGTTAGATAATAGTTGATCAAATCTATTTTCCCAAGCTATTAATATGTATAAATAGTAAAACGCTCTTTATGTTAATGCAGTTTCAAATAAATAAATGTTATGCAATTAATTTTTTATATATCGTATTTTTTTCAGCCAAAAAAAAAGTTATGTGCAAGACCTGTTTTTTTGCAAGAATTTATATTTTTATTTAATTGATTGATTAATCGACCCCCATGTTTTTAGGCTGAAGAGGGGAACATTGAATACAAGGTATGCAAACCCTACAATCAATCACAATCTGACTAAGTGAAATTTAAGTTATTGATAATTTTTATCATCACAGTTCATCAAATCCTGTGTTTTTTCACCCAGTTGAAGCTGGTAAACCCCACGCAGTATCGCTTTGAGCACTTGGCCACGCAGTTGAAGTGGCGACTGCAGGAGGGCCGGGGGGAGGCGGTGTATCAGATAGGGGTGGAGGATAATGGTCTGCTGGTTGGACTTACAGAAGAAGATATGAAAGCATCACTTAAGACTCTTCGCAGAATGGCCGAAAAGTATGTTTTATTTTGATTGGTTTTATGTTAAGAATATTTATTTTAATTTGAAATATTTATCATTATTTATTAGATTTTCATTAAAGGGGTGGTTGGTTATGATTTCACTTTTCTTACTTTAGTTAGTGTGTAATGTTGCTGTTTGAGCATAAACAACATCTGCAAAGTTACAATGCTCAAAGTTCAAAGCAAAGGGAGATATTTTATTTTAAAGAAACTGCTTTTTAAGGACTACAACAAATGGCTGGTAGGGACTACAATGAGCTTCTTCACGGGTTAGTGACATAACTAACCCTAAAATGTACATAAACCCCACCGCTGGGAACGCGATTTATAGAAGATCATGACAGAATATGCTAATCAATGACTAGAAGATAACTACACACCAGCAACATAAACTCATCAACTAACCATTCAGAAACGTCCTGTTGCATTCTACATGTTGTCACTTCCTCTTGAGTCTCTCCATCATTGTCTGACTCCAGTTTAAACATAAAAGGCTAAAGATTTTTTTAAATTTTCAGTGCATGTCTGTGTGAGGTAAAAGGACAGAAGCCGTTGTAGCTCCGCCCTCAAAAAGTGACAATTTTAACATGCTATATAAAAATACATGTGGGGTATTTTGAGCTAAAATTTCACATACACACTCTGGGGACATAAGAGATTTATTTTAAATCTTGTGTAAAGGGCATTATACCACCCCTTTAAACTCACAAACCCCCTGCTATTTCATCACAAACTCCAGTCTGGGAAACCCTAACATAATGAAATATTGTTGTTGATAACAAAGAATGTAATATTTGTATTTTTGTGTCAATATGGTACAAGATTATCCTATTCAAATCAATGTGATAAATGAGTTAGGTCAAAAGTAATCTAAAAGTAATCCAAAAGTAGTCAGATTATATTACCTTAAATGTGTAATGTAATGGATTGCATTACTAACTACAGTTTTTGTCATGTAATTTGGAGTTAGTAACCGACTACAATTTGTACGTAATCTACCCAGCACTTGCAAACATGTCACAATATTCCTCATTTACATAATTCCTGCCCAAGTCATATGTAAAATAAAAGGTTTGCCTGGTTGAGTTAGTTAGTAGTGTGTTGAAACGCGCTTGAAGCACTTGACCAATCACAACACACTGGGCCAGCCGACCAATCAGAGAGTAATGCACTTTCTGAAAGGGGCTTTATAGAGACAGGAATTAAACAGAGTGTTACTGAAAGACTGGGGAGAGAGGTGGCGCAACAATGTCAAATACATACGTGAAAAATAATGTTTTTTTTAACATTCAATCATTCTAGTAGAGCCCAAAAACAAAATCAAGACTTTGAAAAAGGGCATAATATGGGCTCTTTAGTTCTTTAATGTCGGTGTGTTAGAAATGGCTGAAAAGACTCTGTGACTCTGCGCAGGGTTGGAGCTGATATCACACTTCTGAGAGAGAGGGAGGTGGACTGCGACAGAGCTCGACGGAAAATCGCTGAAGTTCTCGTGAGGAAAGTTCCAGATGACCAGCAGGTTAGCTTGTGATGCGCCTCGATTCGTTTCCATTTCATTGCCTTTGTAAATTGTGGTTGCTGTCATTTTAGTCATACATTTATAAAATGTAGCTCACACATACAATGACCTGGATTTCCCGAATACACCTGTTTTATAATGAACTTTTTTTTAAAGCATTTTACTAAAAACGGAAAAGTTTTCATTTTGCGTTTTTCACGTATATTAGACAGAATTGTCGAAACTATCCCCGTTCACACGGATCTGTGACAACGACTAAAAACGCTGTATTACTCATGCCAGGCCAGTAGATGGCGATGTCACTTTATAAAGAAACATTTCATGCCAATAGACTGAACCAATCGTGCCGCAATAGTCCTGAAAATTGAAGCCAAAGCGTCTCGACCGCCCCCAGGTGTTCCCAGTATAAGTCATAAACCCCGCCTCCCCATGAAGTCTAATGGACCTCATATGAGGCAAGCTAAACTATCAAATTACACTTCAAATAGGCTACATTTTTTCCAACGATGTTTTCTGTAATTTAAGGTACTTTATAAAACGGATAGTTCCGGTCCTTGATTCTGATTGGTTGAGCTGCGATCAAAGCCGTTGTAAATTAGCCGCCTTGCATTACTATTACTGTGCAACTGCGTTTGTGATTCTTTGTTGCTGCATTTGTTGCTTGGCAACCTTTGAAACTGCATTGCTTGGCGTAGGAATAAATGTGTTATAACGTTATATTTTTTGTTGCCGGTGGTAATTTATGAATAAAATAAATAGTAAAATTAATATTTTACGGAGTAACCGTTTTATAAAAGCAATAAGCCCCTTGAAGCTGTGTTTTACAGTGAATTTAGAATAGCTAAGGGGTTTTAGGCACTCGTGGCTAACAACGCCCCTTAGCTGTTCTAAATTCACTGTAAATCACGGCTTCAAGGGGCTTATTGCTTTATCACGCTAATGTAAGTTTAATTTTTATTAAGTTTGGTCTTAGTTAGTTATTTGATGCTATAAAAACGGGAATGTGACGTCATGATTGACAGCTTCTCTGAGCAAAGTAGTCACTGAGGCACCAACAGTCGTTTTGGGGGATTTTCTGGAGGAGATTGGAGCTTCAACTTTAATTTCTACATGTCCATAACTGTTTATTTCACACTGACACGAGTTGCTCTGCAGTAAACTTTGTACAAACCGTTTCTGCGAGAGTGAGGACGGGACCTGATATCGCGGCTCGACTTCATGCTCACTACTGCACAGAATCAGGTCCCAAATTTCCCAAAAGATGTCAGCGCCATATTAGGACTTTGGCGGCTTCACTTATCACCAATAGAAGAGAGTGAAGAGGCATCGTCCATCTTTTTTCACAGCCTATAGACTGAACATATTAAACACATGTGCATGACATCACAGTTTTCACAAATTCGTGTTTTTGTAGTTTACATGGAGATGATAATGGTATCGTTTTCAAAACAGTGCACTTTAAAACCCGTTTTAAAAAGTTTGCATTTTCAGGCCCCCAAAACTCCATTGTCGTGTAAATGAACCGCCAAAGTTTTTAGTTTTTAGCTGAAAATGGTGTTGTGAAATGGCTCCTAATAATGTATTATGCATTATCTAATCGGTGTGTGTAGTTCCTGGATCTTCGTGTGGCGGTTCTGGGTAACGTGGACTCAGGGAAGTCAACTCTGCTGGGAGTGTTGACTCAAGGCGAGCTGGATAACGGACGTGGCCGGGCGAGACTCAACCTCTTTAGACACCTGCATGAGATCCAGACCGGACGCACGTCCAGCATCAGTTTTGAGATCCTTGGCTTTAACAGCAAAGGAGAGGTGAGACAGATATTTAAAACCCACAAGTACACTTTAATTTCTGGTGCGTTTTTTTCAGTAGAGCAATCAACTACCCTCTACTTGCCATCATATACGCATGAGGGTTTGAGAAATAATTTGCATCATTTTAGGTTGTAAACTACAGTGACTCCCGTACAGCGGAGGAGATCTGTGAGAGCTCTTCTAAGATGATCACGTTTATTGATCTGGCTGGTCATTATAAGTACTTGAAGACCACAATATTTGGCTTGACAAGCTACTGTCCAGATTTTGCCATGCTGGTGGTGGGAGCCAATACTGGCATTGGTTAGTATTCATGCATATATATTTATATTGATTTAGAAGTTTTGAAAGAGATTTAAGAACATGTTTAATGAATAAGCCATAATATGTGGAACCAAACAATGAAATATTTACAATAAATTCAATCAAATATAGTTGTTTATTATTCTCATGCTGTAAAATTCTCTCAGCTGGCACAACTAGGGAGCACCTGGGTTTGGCGATGGCGCTGAAGGTGCCCATATTCATTGTGGTGAGTAAAGTGGACCTCTGTGGGAAAAGCACAGTGGAGAAAACGGTCCGTCAGCTGGAGAGAGTGCTCAAACAGCCCGGCTGCAACAAGGTCCCCATGGTGGTGGCCAACCCTGATGATGCCGTCACTGCGGCACAGCAGTTCGCACAATCCTCCAGGTACATGTGTGTGTGAGAAAAGAGAAGTTATTATACACATGTATTGCTGAAGTCCACTTATAAACATATTCATGACCACTTTCCACCTTCTCTCTGAGCCTTACCATTGTACAGGCTGTTTTTAGTACTGTCCCTTTAAGATTTAAATATGTAAAAATGAGTACCTTACAATCTACCCTACCACAGTTGTTCAACACTAGTTTGTGTATGTGTGTGTGTGTGTGTAATGACGTATCTCTCTCCCCACAGTGTGACGCCCATCTTCACCCTCTCCAGTGTATCTGGTGAGAATCTGGACCTTTTGAAGGTCTTTTTCAACATTCTTCCTCCTCTGAGCAACAGCAAAGAGCAAGAGGAGCTCATGCAGCAGCTCACAGAGTTCCAGGTACACTCGCACTCTAACCAACACGCATTTGTTGTCTGAACTCTAGATGCCACTTTCATGTCAAATTGATGTGTTCTTACAGGTGGATGAGATTTACAGTGTTCCTGACGTAGGGACAGTGGTTGGTGGAACACTGTACAGGTCAGTCCACATCTGTGTCAATCTTGTCTGTCTGATGGTTTAATTACTGTGTAACAGCCATCTAGCAATGCACTAGCAACAGTTCAGAACACTTAAGGAAACCATAGCAACACCTTAGCAACCACATAACAACACCCTAGCAACCACTCAGAACAACGTCTATACAATATAGCAATGTTTAGCATTGTAGCAACTGCTTAATTGACACCCACATATCAATGCCCTAGCAACCATTCAGAACACCTTAGCAACCCCAAGCAATGCCTTAGTAACCACCTAGAAAACACTTGCAACCACTTATCAATGTCCTTTCAACCACTCATAACACTTTAGCACTGCCTTAGCTCTGTAGCAACAGCTTAGCAACACCCTAGCAGCCATTAAGAACCTTATCTACTGCCTAACAATGTTTTATGATTGTAGCATGTGCTTTGCACCTACATTTCATTGCCCTAGCACTAAAACACATTTGGAACGCCCCAGCAACAGTATTATAACTTTCTAACTACCACCCAGAACACTATATCAACTTCTTAGCAACCCTTTAGCAACCACTCTGAACATCTTTTTTCAACTGCTTAACATCTCTCTAGCAAGCTCCCAGAACACCCTAGCCACAACAGAGCTTCAAAACTTAATATATAATCTGTAAACACTGAATATCTCTTCCTATAATATTTAAACTCCGTAATGGTGTGATCACATTTGCAAAATTTTGCAGCAAAAAAGGTCCATTGTCTAATGTCAATAGTGTAGTGAAGTGTGAAGCACTGCTAAAAACAAATAAGTCCCTTTCAAACCAAGCAACCTTCTGTTAGTTGACACTGAAAATCCTTGTGACCAATTTGAACCTGTTGCATGAGGAAATCTTTCCCTCATGCGAAATCTCAGATTGCATGGATTCCTATTGAAATGCAAATTAGCAAAAATCTGCCATATGACAGCCAATTTGACCGCAACTTAGGGCCTATATAACCTTCACACTTCAATGCTTTTTCTAGCCAATCAATATTCAATTTGTCTTGACAAACTTCTTCTTCTAGTTAATTGACTTTCCATTCACACGCAGTGGTGTGTGTCGTGAAGGAGACCGGCTGGTTGTTGGTCCCACGGATGATGGGAGGTTCCTGAGGTTGAAGGTGTGCAGTATTCACAGGAATCGCTCCGGCTGCCGCGTGCTGAGAGCCGGACAGGCCGCCACGCTTGCGCTGGGGAACTTTGATCGCTCTTTACTACGAAAGGTCTGATCTCAAAAAGAGGTTACATAGTCATATCTTTATGATGTCTTTCACTACGATGATCTCTTTTAAAGAGTGTTTATGTTTTTAGGGCATGGTTATGGTGAGTCCTAAGATGAACCCTACAATTTGCTGGCAGTTTGAGGCCGCCATTGTCCTCCTGTTCCACGCCAAGACTTTCCGCCGTGGTTTCCAGGTCACTGTGCATGTGGGGAACGTGAGG
Source organism: Meda fulgida (assembly GCA_030578275.1). Taxonomy (NCBI): domain Eukaryota; kingdom Metazoa; phylum Chordata; class Actinopteri; order Cypriniformes; family Leuciscidae; genus Meda; species Meda fulgida. The sequence goes on along the minus strand of CM060637.1, from coordinate 15,669,717 downwards.
CAGACCGCCACGGTGGAGTGCCTCCTTGGGAAGGTGTGGGTTGTTTGCTTCCTGACATTAAAGCAGGGACGGGTAACATCCGTCCTGGAGTGCCGCTGTCCCACAGAGTTTAGCTCCAACCCTGATAAAAAAAAACTCACCTGCCTGTAGCCTTACCAGAGATGGTCTTATTATTGGGAGATAGGAGGGTCCTTGGCTCAACCATTGGAGAAAGCGTAATGGCTGACTTGGATCACGTGTGCCTAATCACATCACAGCCTTGACGTCATTGAATTTCGTTGAGAGTTGTGCGACAGCAATCACTGTTTGCAATGGAAGCTTGTTTCTGCCACAGAATAAAAAATAAAATTGCGTTAAAAAAAGGTAATTGCGACTTTATCTCACAATTCTGACTTTTTTATCTCAGAATTGCGTGATATAAAGCACGTGAGAGATATATGTGAGATATAAACTCGCAATTCTGAGGAAAAAAGTTTGAATTGCGATGAGTTAATTTCTCACAATTGCGAGCTTATATCTCAAAAATCTGACTCACTGAATTGTGAGATAAAAAGTTGCATTTATCTTTTAAAATGTTTTAGTCTGCGGCGGAAACAAGCTTCCATAGTTTGCATATATAAATGAATGAGAAGTGCCATAAACTGAATCATACCTGTCACGCAATTTTCCGTGACTTCTCTTATAAAACAGCATTTTAAACATAAAGTTTAAAAATAGATCAATCCAAAACAAATGTTTAAGAACAAACATGTTGAAGATTAGCTGATGGGCTGTAGATTAATTCATTTATAAGCCACAAAAGCAGTTTATTCTGAGTAGTGAAGCCTCCATTAAAAGAAATGCTGCCTCTGGACTCCTTCCCTGCGTACCGTAGCGTTAGTAGGCTTTTTTTTTTTTGCAAACCTTGCAGGCTTAGTAATCCTGAAACATGAATTAGCTTGTTCCGGTGTGTTTGATTAGGGTTGGAGCTAAACTCTGCAAGACATCGCCACTCCAGGACCGACATTGCCCATTTCTGCGATAAAGGCTGTGTCTACATTAATCCACATACATTTGAAAACAACATTTTCGTTTCAAAATGCTCTCCTTCCATACAAGCGTTTTTTTAAACATTTTCCAAAAGTTTCTCTTCGCACTGAAACGTCTGAAAATGCTAAATTCACCGTTCTGCTCATGCTTAAAACCTTATAAGATAATACAGATGAAACAGACATAATAAAGTTCTCATGCTATTCTTCTGGCAGGATAATTTTATTTAGCACAATATCTCACCATTCACTGATGCGTCTATGTCTAACTCTCTCACCATTATATGTTTGGTCTAAAACGCAATTGCCTTCACGTTTTGCCGCAGGACAGCAATTGTTAGTAAATTTTCTGTCATCTTTCCAGGACTGGACTGCGATATGAAGAGTGTACAAAGTAAAATCTTTAGCAACAATGTGAAAGTGCACATAACCGGCTGAATCTATCGGTTAAATATGTCACATGACTAAACATGCGTAATCGGTTACAAACACCGCCGTTTTAATAGTCCACACTACAACACGGAAACTGCTTTTTCATAAAGCTCTGTTTTCTTGAGACAAAAACGCTATCGGTGTAGGCAGAACACCGGAGAGAAAAAGATGCATTTTGAAACGAAAACTTATGATTGTGGACACGGCTAAAGGAATCATGTCTTTACAAACCCGGTTCTTCTGTGGAACACAAACAGTGTTCTGAAGAGTGTTGCTCTGTTGGCTTATCGTCACATATACACGTGTGTGTTTGTCTTCTAGGAGGAGCTGCGAACAGGCGAGAGAGCCGTAGTGTGTTTCAGATTCTTGAAGCACCCCGAGTACTTGCGCGTGGGAGCCAAACTGCTCTTCAGAGAGGGGGTGACCAAAGGCATAGGACACGTGACGCACCTCCTTCCTTCCACCCAGAACCACGTGCCTGATCAGAACCGCAACCAGAACCACAGTTAGACATGGCGGGAGTGAGACCATATGTCAAAAGAGGACACTGTCTGTACTTGCCTTGAGTTTGCATCCCCTAGTTTTATCACACACCTTTCATTTCCAAGCAGATTTGCCTGTGTGCAAATGCTCTTCATTCCTGTGACATTTGGAGGGTTGTGGTACAGCGATTTAATGATTAGAGTTTATTTCTGCTGGATGTAATGGTGCTTGGAAACCTCCTATTTTTGCACACGTGTGTTTCACATCTTAGCTCAAAGCTGGTTGACCTTGAGGAAAGCATGTGGGATTTCCAGTCGCTAAGTTGGGTATCTGGAACAAATTTCTGCAGGAAAAACTGCAGAAAAAGACTGCATTATAGATAAGAAAACAATCGTAGTAGATCGTAGAAAACACGTTTTTTTCCAGCAGTAGTATTACTTCTTCAGATCCTCAGTAGTATTAAATATGTAGAGTAAATCTGGTGCACACCTCAGATTTGCTTATTTTCTTTTTACAAGGATTTACACAGAAAGGCTAAAAGCAATATTCTAACGGTGCTTTCACACTGGCAGTTTAGTTCGAAACAGTGCACGGATCACATGAAAAATTGCTAATGTGAAAACTGTCGTGCGAACCTGGGTCCACAACAGGGTACCGAACCCAAGGCCCTGTCCCAAATGGCACCTAAACACTCGCGGCCTTCCTACGAGTCTGCACTTTCGTGACACTGCGACTTTGACTGTCGGGAAGAAGTCTGCTGCAGAGCAGTGCGTGTAGTGAAGTGTGCCATTTCCCAGACATGGTGATAGTGTCGTCCCAGATCCGGCCCACATCTGGTACATGTGGATTCAACGCGTACCTGGGCCGACACTATGTTGCTGTCTGGGTTGGGACAGGGCCCAAGACTACCCGAAGGAGGTGGCCTGAGTTCAGTTGCACTCGAACTGTGGCACGATTCACGTGAATGTGAAAGCAAAAAACAAAACTGCACATGCATTTTAGCCGATGACGATATATTTAGTTCAATAAAACACATGTAAGGCATGTTAGTGTTGAAGATTTACCTTGGATACAAGTGAGCCTGCAGTGTAATCGCGCATAGCGAGCGCAGTCAGAGCGGCAAATGAATGGAAAAGCCCTGTCTCCTCTAAAGATTCAGTTAGCAAGCAGCAGAAAGCCACTTTCATGCGACACACAGTAAACCCAAGTGTCGTTTACTCTGCTGCGCATAATAGCATCAAATTAATAATAAAAAACACAATATATTGACCGCGTTCTGTTTTCTAGCATGCGGCGTGCATGTTTGTGATGACGTAAGATGAACGCTAATGCACCAGTGTTCGATAGACGATCACACTCGGACCGCAGCAAGCGTGCGAAAGCCCCCTTAGCGTAGGCCTTAAGCCCAAAGTATACTTCAGTTTTGATCTGAACCCACTTTTTTTGTTGGTTTTGACCAATAAAAAAGTTGTTTGTCAGGTATCTCTTAACCCCCTCACACAAGTGCTCATCAGCCCAGGTGTCTATTGATGTGTTGTTATAGTTGGACAATATTTTTAGACCACAATCATTGGTATGGTGTTGGCCCTCCTTTCGGGGCAAACACAGTAGCAATTCATCTTAGGGATGACAGATACAAGTCCCTCACAGTGACCAGAGGGATTTTGATCCATTCCTCTTCCAGAACAGTGTCAGGTCACTACGTGATGCTGCTAGAGGAAATGTTTTCCGACTTGCTCCTCCAAAAATACGCCAACGTGGCTCATGCATATTTATTATGACTGTGCAGGCCACGGGAGAAGTTCAACTTCACTTTCGTGTTCATCAAACCATTCCGTCACAAGTCCTGCTGTGTGTATTGGTGAATTATCATGCTGAGACACGACACCCCCTACAATTCAGGGTACAATGTTTGGACTATTAGGAGCGCATGGTCCTCCAGAACGGTTCATTAGTGTTTGGTAGTGACGTGTCCATCAAGCAGTCGGGAATGTCACAATATTGCAGCCCAAACCACCACTGATCTACCCTGTGCTTTTCAAAAAAATCAAGCCGCAGACATACAGTGAACGTAATGTAAATTTCGTAATTAGCAAAGTAAAAAGCAAGTATACTTTGGGCTTTAATCTGAGCTCTCACTGTATGATTTGTATGGTACTTTATGGTTGTTGCTTGTCAGACAAAGAGTTTGGTTGTCCTGTTTCCTGCTTGTAGGAGCCGTTGTGATGATGTGCCAGAACTGTGTCGGAGACCAAGATTTGTCAGAAAGGCAACTAGTTATGATTCCCAAAAATTGTCTTGAATGGAAGAATTGTGGCCCTTATTTTACAGTGTGACACTTGCCATAGTTGCAATGAACCACAGCCTTGTTAATGTTCATGTAATTTAGTTTTTTTTTCAGTGCGTTGGTGTGATGGGATTCGCCCTCATCTTCAGGACAGAAGAGTTAACTGAAAGGGATTTTTTGGAGCTCTGGGGCCTCATTTATAACCACTGCGTACGCACTAAACAGGCCCTGAAAGAGGCGTACGCCACTTCCGACGCACAAGTTGTCATTTATAAAAACAAACTTGACTGGAAAATTTGCGCACCTGCACGCAAACTCTGACCCATGCGTACGAACGTTTTGGAGATGGAGCAGTTTGGCAACTCAAATTATACCTATACAGAAAGATAATACAAATATAATTTCCCTCGCCAAGCCTAGCACTTGAGGCAAACATCCATCCCTTCTTAAATGTTCGCGCCAGCGAGCGCGTTGGCCCGTTTAGTGAAACGGCAGATAAAGTAAAACCGTAAATCTTCATGAGTCCTAATCTTAAATACAGAGCATGTTCACAATAACAGTTTAAATAAATAAAATAATGATTTAAACTATTTTTTACTTCTGATATAAACATTTAGATTAAATATGCCATTTTCATTAATGGAGTTAAACACTTAAACTACATTAAATCATTACTGAGAAGTTACAACATTTTTTATATTCAATAAATGGAACTATTTGTCGTGGATGCGATGCTTTTGAACACTTTTCCTTTGGCATTTTGGGTTTTAATGTTTTAACTACAGAGATAATTGCTTATCATGATTATAGCAGATTGTCTGAGAAAATAGTTTCGTGCAATAATGCACAACAAGGCCTATCTGTTTCCATTCAAAATATAAATCAATTAAAAATACTAATTGGCCAGTGGAAAAGATTGAGAAAAACGTTCTCTGAAGCGTATTTAACACTTTTTGATTTATTTATTCAAAAACAAGACAAGATAGGTTACTAAATCATTTTTATTAATAATGTGACGGCACATCCGTATTTCATATTTTCCTAATGTCTTGTACCGTTATTAAACGTCATCACGTGGATGAATAAACATATGCACATGATATGCAGATGAGGATATGCATAGTAAAACTAGGTGTTTTAAGCTCCATATATGGTTATTTCGGGGTGGAGACGCATGTGCGCACAATCTTCCGCTGACTGGGATTTATAAAGTGAATTCTGCGCAGGTTCTGGCGTACGCACGGTTTTATAAGTCTGAATATTTTTTTTTGCGTACGTCATTTTTGGCTTTCGGGCGCACGCACACTTTTAGTAAGGATCCTACGCACAGTTTTATAAATGAGACCCCTGTTGTAAGACCAGTGAGGCATGACTGGGATTTTATAATCCTGATGACATTGTGCCTAATTATAAATTTATCTTCACTGATATGACTCCAAAAACAAATTTGTGCATATTGCATATAAGCGAGGTTTAGGTAATTTCAGAAATAGACAGGGCCACCCTTAGGGCGGAGCAACTGGTGCGACCGTGCTTGGGACGGCCCTGCGTAGAGGGTTAGCTGAAATCTTAAGGCAGATTTGTGTGATCGCATTCGTCGTGAGCATGTACAGGAACACCGATAACGGTTGTGTTTTGCGTCTCGTTCACCCGTGTAGTCCTATTTGATATGCATTGCAATTATTAAAATTATTGCAATTAAAACATTGAATGTATGAGTGACCATTTAAAGTTACGAAACTAAAAATGTGACCGCTTATGTATAAAAGCTCATTTCATTAAACGATATTGAATATTTGGCATCGTTCATGATACTTCAGCAGAATGCAAGTGTAATTTACCCTGTAAAAATCATTCTTGCATAGATTTTCACACGAACGATGTCAAGAATGGTTTTACGAACATTTTACAAAGAAATTTGTTCTGCTTGTGTTTCATAAATGAGGCTCAATTTCATTCACAAATCCAGCTATTGGTCATCAGTGCATGTTGTGCTTACACAAATAATTAATATTGTCTGATGTGCAGCTGGTTGGCTTTATTATGTTTGGGATGTATCTTCATTTCATGCACTTCTGAAAAAAGCCTTCAAACCCCATATCTAATGCTTTGTTATTAGTTCCTATGTAATAAAGCATTAATGTTTTATTGTGGAAACGCTTTGTTGTTTGTTATTTAATTTTATTAAATACATGGAACAGTTTGTTATGGAAATTACAGCTTCAAAACTAGTAAAGCTCTTATCAGCATACCAATATAGTTGAATTTGAATCAATTGTGAACAAAACATTCCTATAGAAACCAAGTGGGTAAAAAGCCAAACAAAACCGCAAGTCAAAAGTTTTGACAAGTTTTATTATGATAAATGAAAGCTGTCTTTGCGCAATAAATTGTTAATTGTTCACAGAACACACTGTTGTAGCGTAGCAGCAAGCACCATTAGAGGTTTACGTTTATGGCGTTATGAACAAAAAAAAAGAAAAATATTATATAAAAAAATTACCTTCAAAAGATGAATGCTTTTTGTTTTGCACTTTGTGAAACAAATCAGCATTTGTGAATACAGAAAATTTCAGATGGAAAATAACCACTAAATCTGACATCCTTCATATGTGATATAATACTCAGATGACTATTAATGCATCTGTACCATTCATACATTCTTCATTCTTCCTCCACTTAACTATACATGCTTGAAATGTGCATCTAAGTCTACCTGTTCTACCAAAGCTTTTAACCTTACAAACATGTATAACATACCAACATGACACTATTCATATCTTTTCACAATGTAAATGTGATGCGTTCATCTTCGAGACTTGCTCTGCAGAACTAAGTGACTGTTGAAATGATGCCTCTCTGGAAACGTCAGGCACGTCAGTGCTGATTGGGACATTTTTACGCAAGGCTCCTCTGTCTGGGCTTGATTCTGGGGTACAGCTACAGAAGAAAAACAAATATCAGCAATGCATCAATCATAAAAAAAGGATGTCAGAGATAAGTAGAAAGCTTAAAAATAATATACGGTAGTTCAGAATGTGTCAAGTTCGTAGAAATGTAATCTTTGTATTTGTATTGGTATTAATACATTTTTGAAAGACATGTATACCATTTAGTGACTCTTCAAAGTGTCAAGTAGTGTAACTATAAAGCAAAAAAGTGCTGAAATATCCCTGATACAATCATAATTTACACAAAAATACTTCATGGATGTTTGGTTTTAAGATTTGGCAGACAAGTTTTTCAAATGAGCATCTTATCATTGACCCAGATGTATGCAAATGCAAAAAATAAAGGCATTTCAGTAGGACTTTATTTTTTAGTCCTGTTCCCATGTACAAACTATGTACTTATTATTGTAATTACAATAACTGGGAAGTTCCCCTGTAGTCAATAATTTTATCCCTTAAAACTCATCTTTGATCACCAAAATGACATTCAAATGGTTATTACTTGATTTTTTTTTATGTCTTAAAAACAGCTTGAATGTAACTACACCCTTGCCGTGGTTCTATGAATATGCAAATTAGCCCCGCCTCCACTCACTCACACCAGCTCAGAGATTCACGTTAACTTGATTGGTTAAAAGGTAGTTTGTGACGTCAGAAACACCAGCGATTTCAAACCACCTTTTTGAGACGGCCTTTGGTTCACTGCAGTTTTAAAGACAAAATACTCGGCAATGGTGTTGACTGATGAATTAGCACATGGTTTGTCTTATAGCACATTAAAAACACCTAATAGAACACCTAAGACACCTAATTTCACCACATGGGGACTTTAAAACTAACCTTAACCCATGGAGTTACCTTATATTACCCACTACTTTCTTAGGTAAGTATACGAAAGTGCACCTACTGCAAAAAATAAAGTGCAACCGGCATTTTCTTACCCCGAGAAGATTGCGAGGTATGTAGCCCTCATTGTCGGCACATCTTGCCCACCACCACTCCGTTTCTTCACTGTCCTCTCTTCGTAGGACGGTCAGGCAGTCTCCTTCCTTAAAGGACAACTCATCTGGGCCCTCAGCATCATAGTCCCACAGGGCATAAACTACACCCCTGTTCATGATGCCCATCTTCTCCTGCACACCTGTGGAAAAACACCTCAATGCTACAGATTTATTGCGATACTCCACCAGTTGAGCGACAAAAAGTCCTATTTTTCGTACTGTTTCATAATGGGAGGACTGGTTTCTCACCATAGAGAAACTGAGAGCATTGGGCGTATCCTTCTTCCATCTCCTCGCACTTGTCTGCCGCCGTCTGCATGTCGCTGTAGGTCGTGGCGTATACGGCAGCTCCCGATTCCACCAGGAACTTACACACTTGCACGTTATTACAAGAAGCAGCGCAGTGCAGCGGAGTCCTAACAGAAAGAAAGAGGTTTTGATTAGTTGCATTAAAACTCTGGGCAGAATTATCCTGTACTTATAAATGTTTTCCACTCACCATCCATCGCTGTCCGCGGCATTCACGTTCACTCCAAACTGCACCAAGAACTTTACGATTTCTGTGTGTCCAGCGCACACAGAATTGTGCAGAGCAGTGATGCCCTCATCATTGGGCAAACTGGGGTCGTCCACCTGGATATGACATACAGACATAAACTTGAAATGCTAACGTGCAATACATACATATCTAATTGTTATATTACTTACTAGTGGACCAAGTATGCAATTGATCATGACCTATTCCTCACCTCATATATGATCCTCTGGACGAGGTCGTACTCGCCCTCTAAAGAGGAGTCCAGCAAGAGGGCCAAGGGGTTAAAGCGCACACGCATCCCGTGGTTGATGCGCTCCGAGCCCGTCTTACGCAGATTTGTTCTTTTGCCCTGAGAAACACAAGAGGAGATGGATGGATATTTGATATATTCTGTAGCCCCGCCCCTTTCAGCGCTGTGCTTGTTATGTTGTCTTCCGGTTTGTAATTCCACAGAATGAAGGTAAGATCTTACGGATTTAAGAATGAACTGCTCGTTCCAGTCTTTTGACATTGTTCCGCTTCAAACATCACATTGAAGAGTTAACGAAAGTTATCAAGAGCATTAAGTAAATCCACTTAACCACTAGCTAATTACTTTCCGACAGTGATGCCATAGAAAAATATTGAGCTACCGATATAACGAAGTTCAAAGACAATATTCCAAAGATGGCTACGCACTTTCTCTGACGCATAAGGTCTATACTAGAAGGAAATTCTGTATATATTGTATAATTTATGCATTTCTACATACATTGAATGGTAAAGTTCTTGGACACGAAGTAATAATACTAGGTGTTACCCAGACACGAACCAATCTTTCATTCCGCATATTAAAAGCCAATTGAGGGTCATTGGTTGCCACTTCTGCTCCATTTATTTAATGAGATCTGCGGCAGAGTGCTCAGAATCTTAGTGTGGCTAGTTGCTAAGCAACAGCACAGAATGGATAGTTTGAATGGAATCTACTGACCTGACTTGTCTTCACCCTCTCTTTGTTTCTCTTTCTTTTTCTATCTGTGGCCATACTCAAACTGTAGGCTAAACGGTTAGAGAGTTTTTTACAAAGACGAGGAACCTATCCCAAATATCGTCTTTCTCTTTTAAGGTTTTTTTCCCCGAGTCTACATTTTGGAGATGCAACAGCTTATTGATTCATAAAATGACAAATTGGACACCCTATGGTCTTGTGCACTTCATGGACAGATACTAATAAAGGCAAAGAAACAATAGGGTTTCCAATTGTCATTTTATGGATCAGCAGGCGTCCCATTTTGTGGCCATGATACACCTTCTATGGACACTTTCGGCCTAAGACGACCTACACACTCCGGGCTCTTTTGTGCAGAGCATTCGGCTGTAATGGGCTGCTCGGTGTTGAGTCAGTACCTGACTATGTTGAAATGCTTTCACACCTTAGCACAGCAAAAAAGAAATTCAATTTTGAGCCATCCATCAATACCAACCCTGCTGCTGGGGTAGTCCCAACAGTACACATTTTGGATGTCTAACTTATCTGACACATCCATTTGAGGTCTTGGAGTCTTTAGTATCAAAATGATGAGTTGAATTAAGTACGTTTGATTAGAAAGACATAAAATGTGCAGCGTTGGGCCAACTCCAGAATCAGAGCTGGAAAACACTAATCAAGAAATTTAAGTTTTATAGTTGCATGTTCACAGATCATAATCAAAGACTATCGAATAACACAAGATGTATTGTCACTCGTCACTCCTATTGTTTAGAATGGGGAAAAGTGCATTGCTCAATGTGGCGGAATAAGTCCCGCCTTCTAAATAAGAGCCAATCACCGATTGGTAAAGTCATCGCGTCACTGCAGCTGCCATTAGAAGCTCCGGTTCCTATAGAAACAGTCAAGACGCGCGCTTCCACTGCGCATGAGTGTGAATAAGTCTGACAAATGTCGCTTTCTGTCATGATTCGAGCGCTTAAAAACAAAATTTGAGACAGTTATTGTCAGATTTCATTGGTGATTTCAAATATGAAATTTAATCGTAAGTTTAGCAAACAGTTTTGGAGAATTTTATGTTTTCCCATTCAAAGAGATAGGAGCTGCACTTTCATGCCCGAAAGGCGTTTCAAAGATGGCCGCCGAGTGAAATTACTTGTCTTAAGGGGACTTTGTCATAACGCCATAATTTAATCAATTAAATTTTCCTGATTGGTAAAAACATGCCTGTTAAGGTTCACACTGACAGCAAAAAAAAAAGTGATTATAGTTTAAAAAAATTAAAAAAATGGATATTTTTCTTACAAAAACCCATCGCTTCACTTCAGAAGTAATTTATTATCCCACATTAATCCATTACTTATGGATTACTTTTATGATGGATGGATGCTCTTTTTGGAGCTTCAAAAACTCAACCGCAATTCAATGCCATTTTAAAGCTTGGAAGAGCCCGGATTTTTTTTAAATATATAACTCACGATTGTGTTCAGCTGACACAAGAATACATATACACCTAGGATGGCTTGAGGGTGAGTAATTTATGGGATAATTATTAGGTGAACTATTCCTTTAACTGAAAAAAAAAAAAAACAGCTCTACTTTGTCACTCATGTCACTCATGTCGCCTTAAATCAACAACCCTTGCTGAAATTGAATGACTTTGGGCCACTTCACTGTCAGTGTGAACATTCCTTCAGTCCTCTAAAGACATGGTTGTGCCTTTAGGGAATATAGTAGTACCTACCGGTGGTAGCGTGACCTGTCCTGTGACCTCTGGAGCCTTCATATTAACACTGTCCTCCCCTGGCCCCTCCTGCTCTGTCATGCTGGGATATGGAGGTGGAGGGTAAGGTGGATACTCCTCAATATAAGGCTCTGGAGCAGCCGGGCCATAGACTTCCTTTTCTTCCTTCAGCTGTGGTTCCTTCAGTCCAGTGCTAGAAATGGTGCTGCCATCCAGGCTAGGCGATCGAGCTGGAAGCGGTGGAGGCGTCAGCTCTTCCTCCTCTCTTTCACACTCAGGTATCGTAGTATCATGGGGTCCCTCCTGGGGTCTAGTGCCCTCGTCAGCTACCGACCTGCATCCATCCTCGCCTTCAGCCTGAAAGAAGCCAGCTGGGGTGATCGTGGTCTCCATGGCTGCCAACGTGGTCTTCTGGTAGAGGAGCTTCTGGATGTTGGGTCCGCCGGGCCCCTCGGATTCTGTTATAGAGCCACGCTTTTTAAGAGGCCTGGGCGCATGGTGCAGTCTCTTCCTTAGGGCCTCCAAGTCAACGTCGCTCTGGAGCCGATGGGAATTTGAGAGAAACGGGAGAAGTTTGGTTGGGCTGAGGGGCCGGGGAGCACGTTCTACCTCCTGGCCCTCCACAGAGGAGGATACAGGGGCCATGTTGTTGCCCTGGTCCACTTGGTCACCATCTAGACCTCCAGTTTTCTCAAGATGACTGCTGTCCTGAATAAGGGACTGCTGCCCCCCACTAGATGGGATGACTGGTTTACCGTATACTGTGAGAGGAAAGAAGTGGGGATCAGGTACTAATTGCTATTTATATTCCTGAGTGACCACTAAAATGAGAACATAAGGTACATTACTTAGCTTGAATCTAACCAATCCAAGGGTACTGAGTATATTTAGTATATATACTAATGATAATGCATTATATTTTATGACCATATCCTGATTTAACATTGGTTTCCGTGCCTGAGCCACGAAGTGTACCTTTGCAGACAGAGCAATTTGCCTATGTGCTCCTAGTTTTTAAAGATATGCAAACCAAAGCTGGAACCAATTGACTACAAAGTTATGTAACAAAAGGAATGAGTACTTTCCCTCTCTTTGTGAAAAGTGAGCATCACTATGAGCCCTACTCACTCTGGATAAAGCTCTACTTACATTCTCATATGTACAATTTTGGTACACCCTAAAAGCACACATCACACTGTACACACATAACCGTGCGAATGTTTAAGCAGAATAAATGTGTACAGCTGTTAAGATTGTTGTTGCAATTGACACTTTTGTGCCAAATACGGTCTCCTTGTGTATTTAATTCAAATTAATTCCAACTTGCGTACTGTCTCTCCATCTGGTGTGCTAAAAAGTGAATAAACATCAACACTTGTAAATTTATAAGGAATAAAGTGTAGCAGAACAATGGAGTGTCAACTTGCTGCAGTTGCCCCTTAACTAAAGAAAGCTTTTGATGCTTATGAATCTTTGTATACTCAAAGAAGTTTTATAATTTATAAGTCTATTCGTGGTCTAATTCCATCTTATTTGTCTCTCTGCATTTATAAAACAAATGTTTGCTACAATCTTTGTTTAAATTATTTGTTATATCTCAAAAGTTCCTCAGGGTCGAACAGAGCTAGGGAAAAAAGGCTTTAAATATAACACTTCATCTGCTTGGAATAATTTACAAAACATCTTAAAGCTGACTATGCTTCCATCATCAACTGAGTTTAAGTTACTTTTAACTGATTATGTGTTTTGTCTTTTGGTAAATTGCTGTTGTGATCTTTGATTGTGTTTTTGTGTTTTGATGTGTATTTGTATATTATTGTAGCTGCTATCTTGGCTAGGTCACTCTTGTAAAAGAGATTTTAATCTCAATGAGTTTTTAACCTGGTAAAATAAATAATGAATGACTGAAGACCAAAATGCTCAGGCGCAATGTTTGGATCACGACTAAGAAATATGTTTATTCTAAGCTCAAAAATCCTGTTCTTAGACTTTCAGTCATTTACACAACTATATGAAAAACCTAAGCATTTACTCTCCTGTGCTGCAACAGCTCTCAAATCTCAGACAACAGTTTGACAACTAAACGAGTGTTTATGATGAGGAGTAAATTATGGCAGAATTGTTGGTTTTTCCAGCCAGTAACATTACATCTGCTGAAATAGATACTTATCAAATTCAATCATAAGATACCTCTAAATTAGTTTGGATGTCTTGTGTGGTGACGGTACTCACATCGAGGCTGTGAACGGGTCAGTGTACTTTGCCCTTGGTAACCCTTCCCAAGAGTGTTCTGCTGGGTGTACATGGAGTAGATGGAGCTTGCTGCCACCGTCTGGGGCTTGTGGAGTGTGGTGGGGGTGGACGTCTCTTTCCCAGTTGAAGTATCAGTTGTGAAAGGGCGCACTGTGGCAGCTGGTAAGGTGTCCGGTTTAGGGGGCAGAGGTAGGGGTAAGGTGTTGTTGTGGGATGGAAGGGGCATCGGGGGTTTCTGATTGGCTGATCTGGCTTTGCCAGGGAAGGTGCCCGTGCTGTAAGGAGGTTTACTGAAGGTGGACTGGCCTGGTAGAGCGGGTTTGGGCTTGCTGGGAACAGGAGGTGGAACCTTCCCAAACATTCTGCCTCCAGACTAGGATTGAAGAGGCATTAGTGTTTATTTACTACATAATAGCTATACATACATTGGCATTCATTTATTGGAAATCTCTGAAAACCGGTAAATTCATGCAGTACCTGGGCATCCCTCAAGAGGTCCTCACTACTCTGGTTCTTGCGTAAGGGCAATGGCGGCAGTCTCAAATCTGCCTCAGGATCTACGAACAGGCATTTAAGAAAACAGCTTAATCATCTCTTGAAATTTAAAAATTAGGATTTCTCACTGGAGTAACACATTGTCTGTGGGTTTGTACTATATAAAGTGTGTAGTGGATGTTAAATACTTTTGCTTATCCCAGTTTAATGGAGAGAAAACTTCAAGTGAGCCATTAGGGGTTGACTTCCTGAAGTGTGTAAACACTGTGGCGCTATCAAAACATTGGTCTGACATGTCAACTTCTGGCTCAACCAATGGCTTGAGTCTGAAAGCATGTTTTGAAAGGTTGGAGAGAGAGGTCTACTGCACCTTTTTCCTGGGATCCATGGCTGGTCATACGGGGAAGGGTGGAGGAATGGCCATGGGTGCTGCTGTTGGTTTCTGTGTTGGAAAACAAATCCGACACCTTGGAGATCTTACTTGTCAAGAAACCAATACCTGGAAATAAAATTAGGAAAAGATGAATCGGGGGGTTATTAGTCCAATAGGGAGAGGTATGATGGTATATACAGATATATACACGTACCTGTGGTCAGTTTGGGGAGGGGTTTGGGAAGAGTGGCTGTGCCGTCGGGATAAGCAGGCTTCACCAGAATCTCCTGCCTGGGAGGAACTGGAGGAGCTGGAGAGGTCTGGATGTACGGCCCAACAGCAGCAACCCTGGCCGGGCCGATGGGCTGAGAGCTCTGCCCTTCAGGTGGCTGCTGGAAGAGGAAGAGACGGAGAATGAGGGGAAGTATTTCTGTGCGTCACAAACTAAATTTGTGTCCAAAAAGAAGAAGAGATGTGAATGTTATAGAGGTGCTCACAGGCAAGTTCTCCTTCTGTTGGAGAGCAGCTTTTTTCTTCCAGAGCCTCTCTCTCAGTTCAGCCACTCTTTTGTCCATGGTGGCCATTTCTCCGTTCTTCTTGTTTAGATTCTCTCTCTGCTGCTGGAGTTTGGCACTTTGCTCCTGATTCAATTTATTCCTCAGCTGTTGAAAGGAGAAAATCCCAGAGCAAAAGAGGGACTGTTGAATTTTGTGTACGAGACTATTCACTTTTTTCTCAATTTAAAAACCAAATTTAAAGCCTGAAAAGAGTATTCCTGCTATAATTCTTTCAAATAAATGCCACTTGGTTTGATATTTTGTTCTAAAGTAATATTTTAAGTGTGTCCAAATACCACTGCATGTGTGAATAGCAAGATTGCGTTATAGCAAGCTGTAGGCCAAGAGGAAAAAATCTACCTGAAGTTCTTTGTACAGTCGCTCTAGTTCCCCACTGGAGCTCGATCCAGCCTCGTGTGGGACATCCATTTTGCCGCCACGTAACATGTCCAGTTGTCGACTCAAGTCCTCCACCCTGCTGACGGCCACCACCAGCTCCCGCTGCTTCTGCTGGAACAGGCCGTTCATCTGCTCGATTTCCTCCACTTCAGAGGGAGAAAAAGGAGGTTTATAATTCACTTGTTAATTAACTTCTCATTCCCATAAGAAAGAACATTTGTTGTTGTCTCTGTTGATTAATTTAGCTGCTGATGGCAGTTTTATACATCAGAAACAGCAGAATGAACTTTTCCATTAGTGGGCAAATGATCCACAACAAATTACATCATCGTAAAATGATTTTGGAAAAAGTCATTTAAAAAAAAATATATATAAATATGGATGAATGTCTAGCTTTCAAATTAGACAACTCATATATAGTTTATAATTAAAGTAAATCTGAATTATTCAGTAGAAAACCTAATCAGCTAATCAAACCAATTGGCTTGGATTTGGCTATTTTTTAATAATTTATAAAAATATATAGAAAATTTTGCACAAATCTAACCTTTCATTAAAGTAAAGAATTGAAAGTGTGTGGGGGGGGGGGGGGAATCACATTATGAAATAAATAATTTTCTCCAAAACACGTTTTATATATATATACATATATATACATATATACACACACATACACAGACTTGTATGTTAGATAAGATAAATCGATTTGACAGCACTAATAATAATCTATAATTTTCTTTAGTGATAATTGTTTTAGTAAAATTAATTGCTTTATTTTAGAAAACAGATAATTTCTACACCACAGCACCAAACAAAACAGGAAAAATAAAGTCTATTTTTAAACTGGCATCCCAAACCCTCTCCCTCTAATTTCACCTTGAACCAATATCCTTCAAAGAAGGTCACTGTTACAGTGCATGCAGTTTCAGCGTTTCTAACCTACTTTCTCAAACGAGTTTACTCCTTCTGACCTAGTTTACTATTGCTGATGCGTTTCTGTTCCACTTGTCCTTTCAGAGCTCGGACCCTGCGCAGTTTGGCCTCCTGGTTCTCTGCGTTCTCCCGCAGCATTCGCAGTTTCTCCTGCTCGGACGCCTGCTGTTGATGCTGCCGCTGGTCCTGCAGCTTCAGGAATCGCAGTCGCTGTTCCTGTGAGGGGGCGTCAGGTCACAATCTCAGCAAAACTCATTTTCAGACATCATTAAGTTTCAGAACTATGTGCCTACTGTTTTCAATCATGCTAATAATGGACAAAACAGATATGGAGAACATGACAAATATGATGATAACGGAGTTCACCTTATAACATCAGGCAGTCGTTTTATTAAAATGCTCAACTTGTGACACAATTTTCTGTATGACTTTGTTAGGACATGGTGTTCTTTTCCATACAGCCTTGGTCTCCATTTATATACATTGTATGGAAAAGAGCAGCTTGGACATTCTGCTAAATATCTCCTTTTGTGTTTGATGGAAGATAGAAAGTTATACAGGTTTGGAATGAGTAAATTACTTAAATTTATACATGAAGTGTCCCTTTAAGTTGTAAAAAAACACTGACTGGTAATGTTTGCCAATGGCGCAGTGGGCTACCTTTGTGGCCAGGAGCTGTTGTTGTGCGTTGATCTGTTGTTGTTGACGTGACGCCATCTCTTGCAACTCGCTGAGTGTGATGTCCATATGAGGGGCCGCCATCTAAAACAATATCAGCTTTTGCTATTTTATATAGGACAGCTATATTTGAACCATTTTAAATAGGGATGCACCGATATGAAAATTTTGGCCGATACGATAACTCTTTATATTTGAAAGCCAATAACTGATATATTGGCCGATAAATGTGAATCCAAATTTTTATATAATTTTTGAGAGCCTGATTACAAAAACAAAAGTCTCACCCTTTAATATATAATTTTATGTAGCCTACAGACCTTATGCACAAGAGAAACAAGCGCGCCGCCATCTTTAGAAAACTGTCTTTGAACTTCCGTTTTTGCGGTCGCTCTGTATATCTCTATAGCATCGCTGTCCAGGAGTAATTAGCTTTTGAAGTGGATTTACTTATTGTAAAGTTAACAAAAGTTATTATGAGGATTGTAATGTTTAAAGCAGATGTCTTAACAAATGTCAGTCGACCGGGAAGACTATAAAACGAGCCGTTTGTTTATAAATACGCAAGATCGCTGTCAAAATACAGACCGGAAGACAAAAGACAGATTAAAAGAGCGCAGAGCTGAAAAGGGGCGGGGCTACATAAGGTCTTTTAGTTTTTACTGTATTTTCATTTTTTGAAGTGTCTCAGCTGAAGGAAATAGATTATTTATCGCTTTGATATATCGGCCAAATTTCTTATCGGGTCGATAACCATAACATAAAAAAATTTACATACATCGGCAGATACCAATATGGTGGTCAATATATCCTAATTAAAGGTTGTTTTAAAGGATTTAAAGGACAAGAATGGTAAAACTTTGTTGTCAGGTCACGTATACAGTATACGCAATTACATATGTTATATGTGGCTTTCTTTTTTGCAATCTTTAATATATCTTGAGTGCGGTGGATTAAACTATGAGTGGTCCCTTATTCCCAAAAGTCTGAATTACGGTCGTCTCAGTTACATTTAAGGCTTAATTAAACACATTCTCTACATTTACATTTACATTTATGCATTTTGGCAAGCGCTTTTATCCAAAGCGACTTACATTGCATTTCAAGGAACACATTTACATTTTTATCAGTTCTTATATTATCCATTTTTTAAATTATAAATGATAAAAATGCTTTGGAATACCATAATTCATTCCAACCCCTTTAAGAATAATATCTATTCAATCTTTACTAGTATATGTGCACATTTTACTGAAAGTTTCTGTTTCTAAATTACGCCTAAGTTAGCAACTGTAAGCCGAGGGGGGCGGAGCTTAGCAGAATAACAAATCTTTAAGGGAATTCCTACTCACTCCATTTTCCATGTGTCTGTCCATTGTCCCCTTCACTGCGTTTCTCTTGCCAAGAGACTCTTGAGCTCTGTGACCTCCTGTAGTCAGAGAGAGTTAGCAGTGTTAGCAGCGTGCTAATTATTGCTCATACTTGGGGTTAAGGATGTATATTAAGCTTTAACAGATAACTAGTCAAGAACCGTTTTTGGCCAAGAACATAAAGATACCTCAAATCATGCAGCTTGTTGAGGAGAAGGGTATCTTAAGACTTTGACTCAAATCTCAACAGTTAGCATTTAACAAACTAGCATTTGAACACACTAACAATAAAGGTCAGGAATAATGGATTTAGCCTGAAAGAGAGTGGCTTTGCTTGGGTGAACCTCATTACATAATGACTGTGTGGCTGGGGAAAACAACTAGTGCTCAATTATCCTGCATATGACTGCCTGTGCCAGGGTCCCACTTACATAACCTAAACACTGGCACTGCTAGCACCGCTTATGTGGGTTACTGGATAAAACAGTCTAGGAGTGAAACAATGCCCAAATAATGCTCTTGGTCACAGTCTGACACCACAGGGGTCCTAATCAGGGCTTACTGATTACACAAGCATAGGGTTTTACCTCAATTCTGTGTCAAAACAAACCACAAACACCACGGATACGAGTCAAACTGCATGTAATTGACATAATTATGCTCGACAGAAAAATAAGGAACTCTTTGTGAGGTAAAGCTAGGCGCACAGAGCCGATATCACTCGCATTGTTGTGTAACAGCCGGTCTTTGTCCGGCGAAAAAGGCCAAAGTCACTCAGAGAAATCTGAAACCTCACACATGGTTTCACATGACTGGGATGCTTAAACTTCTCAGGGGAACAGGGAGGATTCACTTCAAACACGCCGTGTAAACAAACTACTAGAAATTGCGATAAAAGTAATTTGAGTTAAAAATAACATGAAAAACAACCAAAACAACCAAAAAAAAATTGTTATATACTGTATGTTATATATGTTATACATGTTATATATATATATATATATATATATATATATATATATATATATATATATATATATATATAAAGACAAATGGTGTTTTGAGTTAAAAATAACATGCAAAATAACTGACAAAAAATTACTTGAAATTCAGAGAGATTTTATATATTATAAATTTATACATATTTCTAATTACAAAAATATAATATAATAATAACGAGAAAAATTCAGTGCTACCAACACTTAAATATAAATACCAAATAAAAAATATTCATGTACAAATAAAACATTTTAAAAATACATGACAAAGGGTATTTATGAGTTAAAAATAACATGCAAAAAAACATTATTATAATATAAAATAACTTAACTTACAGAAAAATACCAAATAAAAACTATTTATTAATAGTTTGTGGCACTTGTCATGAATGATGTGCTATGTATGTGTTTAATTATGTGGGAGTGGCAACAATTAAATAAGAATTAGAGAAAAATAGTATGTGTGCAGGACATGTATGTGTATTGGATATGTGCGTGTGTGAATACGTGTGGGAAGTGACTGAATTCTTGGATGCATTTGGATGGAAAGTGAAACACACAAGCACACACACGCACGCGCACACACACACACGCACACGCACACACACACACACACACAAGCAAACACGCGCACTCGCACACACACGCACAAAATGACTGTCAGTGTTTGAACTACACCGGTTCATTACTTTCACACAGGTGTTCCTTCACCATCTGCACTCTGCAGTATGAGCTGTACATGTCAATATTGTCTTAATTGTTTCTGTGATTAAATGGATAACCAATCAGATTCTCAGAATTTGTCTTTTTGTTTGTTTTCTCACGTGCCTCCTCTGGTGTTTCAGAACATATCGTCCATTATGTGTGCGTGTGTATAGGACACAAAATAAAGATCCATTCTGATCCATTCCAAAGCCCCCCCACCCTTAGGCAGGGTCCACAAAACAAGCTGTTCTGCAGTAAATTATTCATGCCCCAGCACAGCCACAGCCATGTCAAATTTACAACCTCTCTATTCACAGTCTCCTATTAAAGGAAATGACATTCACGCCTATCTGCAACAACATCATGTCCACACCGACAGCAGACCGCCGACCAGGAGAGGATGTGATTGAACGTGCCCGTGATTTGGTATGGAAAAAGAGCCGGTCTATATTCAAATGGCCATCCAACCATCCAACAGATAATAATCCAACCATACAGTAAAAAATACACACTATCCAACATTCTCCACCTCTTTCGCATTGCTCCTGTCTTCAGTATTCAAAAAAAGACACAGAAACTAAAAGTAGGTAATTTGGGGCCTTTTTAGATTTGAAAAATTCTAATAATAATAACAATAATGTGTATAAGTGTGTACTGCACTTTTTCCAAGCTAAATTAACCATTTTACCATTTTTAAATGTAAAACAGAATGATGGTCACAGGGTTGACAGTTAGAGTTTACACACATCGATCACAAGTTCAGTATGGCGTACCACAAGGCTCAGTACTAGGACCGCTGCTTTTCACTCTTTACATGCTACCATTAGGACATATCATTAGGAAACATGGAATTAGCTTTCATTATTATGCCGATGATACTCAGCTGTATATTTCTTCAAAACCTAACGAAACTTACCAATTCACAAAATTAACGGAATGCATAGCTGATATAAAAAATTGGATGACTAGTAATTTCCTACTACTAAACTCTGAAAAAACAGAGATTCTAATTATTGGACAAAAAACTTCCACACGTAATAACCTAGAATACTGTCTAACACTTGATGGCTGCTCTGTTAAGTCTTCGTCGTCAGTTAGGAACCTGGGTGTGCTCTTTGATAGCAATCTTTCATTTGAAAGTCATGTGTCTAGTATCTGTAAAACCGCATTTTTCCATCTTAAAAATATATCTAAATTACGACAGCCGCTCGAGTTCTTACTAGAACCAGGAAATATGACCATATTAGCCCGGTTCTGTCAACACTGCATTGGCTGCCTATTAAACATCGTATAAATTTTAAAATATTGTTGATTACTTACAAAGCACTAAATGGTTTAGCTCCGCAGTACTTGAGCGAGCTCTTAACGCATTATAGTCCTTCACGTCTATTGTGATCTCAAAATTCGGGCCAGTTGATAATACCTAGAATATCAAAATCGACTGCGGGCGGTAGATCCTTTTCCTATTTAGCACCAAAACGTTGGAACAGTCTTCCTGACATTGTCCGGGAAGCAGACACACTCTGTCAGTTCAAAGCTAGATTAAAAACACATCTCTTTGACCTAGCATACACATAATATATCATAGACTTCTATAATTCAATGTTAGGCTGCATAGATTCGGTCAGCCGAAACTGGGAACACTTCCCTTAAATCCTGATGTACTCGTTACATCATCATAAGAAGAATGGCATCTACGCTAATTTTAGTGTCTTTGTTTATCCCGAGGTTTTCCCGCAGCCTGCCTGATCCAGGCCGTATCCAGATCTGACTAGGAGCTTTGCCTGGACCCGATGACAACGCAGTGCTGAAGTGCCAACTAGCCTCTCCCTATAGAGGATCCCTTTCCCACTCTACAGATAAAACGTTGTGATTCCGGTTCGCGTACCCACCCCGAAGTGATAAAATAAAACAAAATTCTGTATCAAATTACAGTTACTGTAAATCCGGCCTCTAGTTCATAAACGCCAGAGGAGAACTGGCCCCCGACTGAGCCTGGGTTCTCCCAAGGTTTTTTTTTCTCCATTGGGTCACCTGATGGAGTTTTAGGACACCAGTAGGTCACCTGATGGAGTTTTAGGACACCAGTAGGTCACTTGATGGAGTTTTTCGGTTCCTTGCCACTGTTGCCTTTGGCTTGCTCAGTTGGGGATATTCAAAATAATTAACCAAGCATTAATACCATTGATCAGCCCTACCAAACGTGGATGTTTTTTCACTAAGAAACAAACATTGTCATGTTATTTGATTGATATTGTGAAGCTGCTTTGATGCAATTTATATTGTGAAAAGCGCTATATAAATACACTTGACTTGACTTGACTTTAATTTGACATAATGAAATACAATATGCTTCTTGGAGAATTTAATCAAATTTAAGATAAAGTGAAAAAAAAGAGACTTTAAATTGCCTGTAGAGCTTTACGACATTATAAAGTTATTTATTTATTTATGGAATGCTTCATTATATCTATCTATCTATCTATATATATATATATATATATATATATATATATATATATATATATATATATATATATATATAAAATGGTAACAGGGTTGACATTTATACAGATTACACTGATGGTTCATTTAATTGTGTATATATATATATATATATTAGTGAAACTACAATATGCTTCTTACAAAGATAATTTAATCCTGACATTTCTAGGTACCTTTTCAAATATCATTTTTTTACTATACAAAAATCACAGTAACAGGGTTGACATTTTAAGCCAGTTCTCTCCTGACTAACATAAGATAAAGTGATTCAAAAATGAGACTGTCTTTCAAGAAGTGAGCTCTACAAGGACAACTCAAAGTTTTTTATATTTATTTATGGAATGGTTCATTACTTTAAAAAAAAAAAAAAAAAACAGTAACAGGGCTAACACATAACTTTTAAACAGTTAAATAAATGGCTTAAATTGTTAGACAACATTTAAATAAATAAATAAATAAATGGTCACACTTTTCAATTTAGGGTCCAATTCTCACTGAATTACAACTTTTGCCTCAATAAACTCTTAATTACTGCTGATTAATAGTTAGTAAGGTAGATTAAGGATGTAGAATATGAACATGCAGAATAAGGCATTATTAATATGTGCTTTATAAGTACTAATAAGCAGCCAATATGCAAGCTAATAAGCAACCAGTTAAGAGTGAGACCCTCAAGTAAAGTGTTACCAAATAAATAAATAAAACATTATGTCATTTAAAATAAATAAATATATATATATATATATATATATATATATATGAGAGAGAGAGAGATCAAAGAACAAATTATACCTTTACTTGTATTTTATTTATATATATATATAAAAAATCATATTCACTAGGAAATACACAGGCGCCAAAAATGCATCCTCATGATAAAAGGCAAAAGTTGAAAAGTGTACATTAACATACAGTAAACATCTTTTTTTTTTGCACGTATGCATATGAGGAACAAAAGTGGCACCAGTTTTGTAAAATGACTTTTTCTGAAAGATTTTGGTGACTTTTGAAAGCATTGACCTTTCTCGCTCTCACCTGTATCGTGGCCAGGTGCTCGGTCATGGCGCAGGAAGAATCGCACCTCCGCCCTTTGCTGACCCCAGCGCTGCAGCACTTCGATGATTCGCTCGCTGTCACCAATCACACGCTCTGAGAGAGGAACCGACCAATAGGTAAGAAGTCATGCAAATTAGGTGGCAAAGATCCATTCTAGAGTGATGCATCACTGCACATTTAAACCACAGTAACATGGACAGGTGCAGCAAGATGATTTCTATCATTTTTATTTCTGTAAGACTTTGTTAAAGGAATAGTTCACCCAAAAAACTACAATTCTGTCATTTATTCACCTTCAAGTCATTTCAAACCCGCATTACGTTCTTTCTTCCGTGAAACATAAAAGGAGATATTTTGATAAATGTTCATGCTGCTCACTGTACATTTGGTCAACTTGATAAACAATTGTTGTAATGAACTTAATAAGATTAAAAAACACACAAATGAAGTCAGCACATACCAGATCCTCTCCACATCTCGGCCAGATAGCAGTCCACCTCCCCCGGCTCTTTACACATGTCCACCACATCTCGACACAGCGTCTCCGGCGTGATGGGAAGCTCTGTGAAGTGCTTGTCGCTGTTGCTGAGGTACACCGTTAGGAACATCTGAGTCGGGGAAAAAAAACACAACATGGGACGTTACAACAGAGGACAGAAAACTTTTTTTTTTGTTCCTCCGAGTCAGTGAACTTCGATTCTCTAGTTCTTTATAAAGCCATTGATGTACTTGTGTTTTAAAGAACCCAGAACAGATTCCAATACTCTCAATACTTTTTGTTTTAACTTCATCAGAATGGTTTTTGGTGCTTGCTGTGTGAACACAAGAAGATTTAGTTATTTTGTACTTCAACTCAAACTTATTTTTTTCATTCAGATGCCAAGGCAA
This sequence comes from Meda fulgida, assembly GCA_030578275.1. NCBI lineage: Eukaryota > Metazoa > Chordata > Actinopteri > Cypriniformes > Leuciscidae > Meda > Meda fulgida. The sequence goes on along the minus strand of CM060637.1, from coordinate 15,645,076 downwards.
CATTTCTAATTTTCATTTAAGTTTTTTAAGCGTTTCCTTTAATATTTATATTTTCGTTCAGCTTAAGTTTTAGTAATTTTGTTATGTGCCTCTGTAATATATATATATATTTTTATATTTCAGATTATCTTTGATTTATTGTAAGTTTAGTCATTTTAGCATGTCAACTTCGGCTCTTTTTATTTCAGTTAGGTGCCAAGGCAACATTTCAATATATATATATATATATATATATATATATATATATATATAAATCGTTTTAGTGTTCGTTTTATTTAATAATAACAACACTGATCTGAGAAACTTAGAATGTAACAAACAATGACTGTTTTATCCATACAGACAGACTCAAAATCCATATACAGCAGAATAAAGTTTCCTGAAGAGGTTCTTCACTTACATACATGAATGTAGCTTTATTATGAATGCTCTCAACCATCCAGACCTATTATAGATATGTGACTATGCAACACACTCTCGCAACTCTACTTTAGCTTCATTTTTCAACGTGTAGGATACTCCATTGCTTTCAATTAAAGAAACCCGTGGCGTCATATAGAACGTGTTGCACTGTATGCCTCACGTAATGTTATAATACAGCAGTGTGTGTGAGTGAAAATGCCAAGATGGATGGTTGACAGTAAAATAAATGCTGTATTTCTGTCTTGGCACTTTAATTGCAGCCGGCACAGATGGCTGTCACATCAAGAGGGTTCTTATCCAGAAATAAAACACAAGCATGGGGTCATTATTAGTCATAAAGCAAGGAGGTAATTGATTTGTAATTCCAAAGGAGGAAAAAGACAGGGTTTTTGCCAATGTGGGTAACAGCATTAATCAAAAAATACTACATCTTAATATAAATTCATGACTAAATTAATGTGATTTATTATTAAATAAACCCCGAATGATTAACGAAGACATAAACTCAACATCTTTACCAATAAAGAATAAGCATCATTTTGAAGGACATTCTGCTAGTGTGTGTTTATTTTCAGACTATCGGCAGCAGTTATTATCACTGCTGATAGAGTGCAAAAGTGTGTGTGTGTGTGTGTGTGTGTGTGTTTGTGTGTGTGTTTACATGGTTTGGCAAGCGAAGCTGAGGTACTACTGTCACACCAGATGGGTAGAAGGCTCTTCAACCTTAACACCGGGACAGGAAACAGTCCATGAGAATCCCTGAACGCACATATTTTATTACACGCTTCTCTGGGATTCTTGATTCTGATTGGTGAATTGCAGCATTCTGCAGTCAAGTGTTTTTGTATATTGGCCACAAATTATTTTTCCGCCAACCGATTTCTTAACTGTGCTAGTTTTATGAAATTTATATCACTTTACATGTCTCTTTCTTCCATAATAAAATAATTGTAAATCACAAATTTGTATATATATATATAGGTTTTTCTTTATTATTTTATAATATTGAGACGTACATTTTGCAAGCTGAATTACATGGCTAAAAAACTTCCTGAAATTCACAACCAAAAAAGTGCAAGTTTTTGAAAACGTTACCGCTATTGTCATTGTTAACTACAAGTCTATTATGAGTCATGAAGTCTTAATGGTGTAAAAAAAAAAAACGTATTCATAAATCTGCAAATCCTGATGAGATTGAGCCCATATTTTTTAAATTTGCAGCAGAAATAATTGCTGAGCCATTGACTTACATCTTAAACTTATCACTGGGACAGAATATTGTTCCTGAAGATTGGAAATCTGCCCTGGTTCTACCAATGCTGAAAGGTGGGGACCCATCTAAATTGGACAATTATCGTCCAATCTCTAAATTATCAGTGATAGCTAAGATTATGGAATCTATCGGCAGTGAACAATTAAAACAGTTCCTGGTTAGTAATAGTATTCTATTTATTTTTCAGTGTTGCTTTAGGAAAAATCATAGTACTACCACCGCTATTATGAAAGTACTTAAGATGATGCTTTAGATGGTCATAAATCATGTGCTGCATTATTTATTGATTTAACAAAAGCCTTTGATACAGTCAATCTTATTATCACGGTTGGCTTGCATTGGCCTCTCTGATGCTGCTATAGGTTGGGTCAGTACTCAGTAGCTACTTAAATAACAGATGTCAACATGTACCACTAAATGACTACATGTCTGAGAAACTTACTGGTAATTCTGGAGTACCGCAAGGCTCTATTTTGGGGCCCTTGTTGTTTACAGTATATATTAATAACCTCAGTGAAAATGTTTTAATGCAAAAATACACTTGTATGCTGATGACACCATAATCTTTTGCAAATTCTGTTCTGCAAATTCCCCTGCTTAGACAATTTTAAAGCTACAAAAGCATTTGAAAATATTCAGCTCAATCTACATGCATTACACTTAATTCTAAATGATAAGAAAACTAAATATATGTTTTTTACTAGAACCCGTAAGCCTGGAACTTCCTTGCCTTAGCTCCACACATTACAGGGCAGGCCAATAGAATTAGTTTGCTCATACAAATATATGGGATGTCTATTGGAGGAAACATGTCTTTTAATTTGCATATTAAACAGTTACTTGCTAAATTGAAATTAAAGCTGGGTTTTTACTTCAGAAACAGTTCTTGCTTTACTCAGAAAGTCCAGAAAAAGCTGGTTGAATCTACCTTTTTGCTGGTTTTAGACTATGGAGATGTGTTTTATAGACACTCCACAAAGACCCTGTTGAAATCTTTGGATTCTGTGTATCATTCAGCATTGAGATTTATAATGCATGGAAAGTACTCTGTCCATCACTGTGTATTAAATGGTCGGTTGGCCCTCACATAACACAAGAAGGCTCAATCACTGGTTAACCTTTGTGTACAAATCAATAACTGGACACTCTCCTTCATATTGAACTACGATTGTTTTAAAGTGTGATTTTCTGTTTTAATTTGTAATATTCTTGTGCATCCCTGTCTGCTTGTTTGTTGTCTGTTAAAGTGTATTCTATATGTGCTGTCTTCTTGGCCAGGGCTCACTTGTAAAAGAGATTGCAATCTCAAAGTGATTTTTTCCCTGGTAAAATAAAGGTAAAATAAAAAATAAAAAACGATAATTTGCGAAAAGGGTGATGTCATGCATATCACGTTCAGTCTATATGCGCGTACTGTTTCTTTACAAAGTGACATCACCCACTACTGGCATGAATAATACAGAGCTTTTAGTGGTTTTCACAGATCTGTGTGAACGGGGATCGTTTTGATGTTTTGATGTGAAGGAAAAACTTTTCAGTTTTAAGTACATCTTAGACGTGTAAACATACCCTTAAAAAAACTAGAACTATTAAAGTTTGTTTTCGTTAATTTAAGTTAAGGTTAAATAAAATATAATTATTAGATGAAAACCTTTTAGTAATGTTGCCTTGACAACTAGCTAAGTACTAAAATGACTAAAACTAACAACTGAAACAAACAAATTACAGCTAAATTAAAATAGACAAAAATTCATACAAATGACAAAATAAAATGAAACCAATTTTAAAATAAAAATAACTCACAATGCATGTTATTCTCATATTTAAAAAAAAAATTAATTCAAGTTTCAAAGCTTAAGTTTTTCCTATTTATATTTGATTTCAGCATTATTTCACTTAACAAAAAGTAGTTTTAGTTTAACTAACAAAAACAGCACTGCAATTCACCCACAAGCATTTTCCTGAACGCAATTCTCGATTGCGAGTCATAAATAAATTCCTTACTGTAGTTTTTAAAATAGCTAGACTTGTCCAAAGAGTTATCGGTATTCCTGATCTGTGCAACATCGGCGTCGTGACATTCATCTGCCGTCACACACAGCTGTGCGACAAGGGTTTAAGAGGCTTTCTCTCCTTCAATGCGCACACACACACACATCAAGTCTAATCTGGCTTTGGATATGCACACGGCTGCTAAAGCACTTGTATCCGCGCCTACTGTCATGTTGCAAGCATGAATAAATAAATGTTTGACAAGATTCAGTCAGGAATATCTGTGGTTAGGCTTATAATCCAGTAGTCTTTTAAAAACTGTCCAGTTGATCCAAAAGGGCCAGTAAAAATGAGGCCTGTTAAAGGCGGTGGACCTCCACAGAAATGGCCACGTATGACAATAAAGACTTCAAAAAAGTCATCAAATAGGATCCAGTGAAAAAAGATAATCTTAATGTCAGCATAAAGATTACAGTCTATATCAAGCAAATATGGAATTTGGCAACTAAATTACAGATAAAAGATTAAGAAGGTTCTTTATTGGCATTGACGGTTCCATGAAAAACCTTTAACATTCATGGAAACTTTCCAATCTACAAAATGTTCTTTATAGTGGAAAAAGGTTCTTAAAAATTAGATTACAAATGGTTATTTTAAGAACTGTTCACTTTAAGGTTCTTTGCAGAACCTAATGAATTTTCTATGCATTATAGAATACATATATTTTTGGTTCCACAAGTAATTTTTCAGTGAACAGGTCTTAAAACCTAAAAAACATTTTCTCTATAGTGTGAAGAACATTTTAATAATGTAAAGATCTTAAGAGAATCTTTTGTGCAATGTAAAGGCTCCATGGATGTTAAAGGTGAACTTTCAACGCCACTAAATAACCTTTATTTTTAAGAGTGTGGCATCCAAAACCTCCTCTTGTAACCCCTTATTTTTAAGTGTGTAGAAGACTGTAGCCCAACTGTTTAAGTTAGATGGATGATTATATTTCTGTCAGACCATTCTGTATGAATCTCTTGGGATGACCAATGAAAGCTTTTATTAAATGAATGTGTCTGGGAATGGAATTTCATTTATCTCCCTTTAATGTATATCTTCCTCTAATGCACTTATGTTGTAAATTGCATACGTCTAAATCATACTAAACACAAACCTAATTTGTCTCTGGGTTATGGTTCATAAGATGAGCTCTTAAAAGATCCTAATTGAATTATGGAAGGAGCATACTGTGTTATGTTAAAATTATGTTAAAATTAATTAAACATTTATCTATTTCCAAGACATACCCAATAGCTGACGTGGCTATCTTCCAAATTTCAAAGACAATACCCTGGTTTCCATTACAGATTTGCGCAAAACTTTTACGATATTTTTCTAAATGTCGATAAAAAACTATTGCGAAATGATGGCGTTTCCATTAACCGATGTTATGAGACTAAACATATTTTTTCCTCTCGGGGTAAATCATTACAAACATCATGGCAAGGAAAGTTGGTAGGTTTACGTATATCGTAGCCACCGCACAAGCCATTATTTTTTATCGACAGAGACGTAAGCATGTTATCCAAGCATTAATGGCAAGGAAAGTCCCTTATACTTGTGAGCGGCCACATATGAGGTGTTTCTCGCTTCTATCTGCTTCAAGGTCTTGATAAATTGTGGCATAACTTTGTTGTTTAGAATTCCAGTATTCCCGTAATTCTTTTGTCCAAAGTTTAATAAAGAACTCTGTGTTGTCTTCTATCCAAACATACCACTCCATCTTTAAAGAATGACTGAATTTTACGTACGGCAGGTGACCTGTAAATGCGAAAAACTGTTTCAATTGCAGTTTTGCGAAATATTCCTTTGTCAAATTGCCTGAAAAACCACCGCATGTGAGCGTAAATTTTTTTTTGCGATGTATGGGAGTTTCCATTGGCCGTATTTTCAAAGTGCGATTTCAATTAGCGCAATTTGAAGGTAATGGAAACGCAGCTAGTGATCTGTCTTTGTGTCCTGTCAAAGTAGGACATGTGTCTAAATGTCTGTCCGCATGACAAAAAAATATTTTTAATCAGCGTTTGCTTCCATAGGGCATTAAATCCTAGATCACTGCTGTTATAGAAAAGCCCTTGTTCCAAAGGCCAGCCCAGGCGGTGATAGTACAAATAATATTATAGCGGAGCTGAGTAATATTTCTGAGAAATCTTAAATGACATGATGCTGTCCTAGGGCATGGGACAGAGATTTAGGATTACAGTATTATAGCACTTTTTTGCAACAGGACACTGTTTATGTTGCCATAGGTAACCACAGGTGATGTAAGGAATTTGAATAGTCAAATATACTGGCATTTACCATCAGCTGACAAGCTTTAAACTCTCACTGAATGTCCTGGAGACTTCCCATACAGATTCATTTAAGTAATCCCTCAAAACTCATCTTCGATAACCAAAATTACATATTTAAACGCTTTCTCCTGTGAAAAAAAATTCTGCACCCTTGCTTCATTTAGTTTACGCGGATCTATGAATATGCTAATTAGCCCCGCCTCCACTCACTCACTCCAGCTGACAGATTCACTTGGCCAACTCACTGAGGTAAACACTGCACAATGTTGTCGCTCTTTACAACGTCGGACACATAACGGTAATTAATATGATTAGCCTTTTCCTAACTATGTTATCAAACAGCTAATAATGTGTTGCTAATGTTACACAAACTATGTTCCCGTTTGCCTTCTAACAATCATCAGAAACGCTTTGTTTAACTCAGAACATCAGTGGAGAAAAGCCTATAGTTCATCATAACATCGTATCATCGCATCATACACCCGCTATATTTCTAAATCTACCAAATTTTTCATATCAACAGAAAAATATACCGGGATAACCTTGCTTCTCTCAAGACTCCTGCTTCAGAGCGGTCATAGTTAATGATACGCTAAAGCCCGCCGGTAAATTGACCTGGTTGGTTACAAGGTAGTTTGTGACAACAGATCACCAGCGATTTCAAACCTGTTTTTGGTTCAATGCAGTTTTAAGGATAAAATACTCAGCAATGGTGTTGACTGATGCACTTGCACATGGTTTGTCTTAAAGCATATTAAAAGCACCACATAGATAAAAACATTGAAGACTGGATTTTCACCAAAGGGGGACTTTTGGTTTAAAGAGAAAGTTAACACCAAAATGAAATTTCTTTATTTAACTCTATATTAACTTTCTTCAATGCTATAGAACACAAAAAATAATTTTGAAGAGTGTTTCAGCTTTTTGTCCATACAATGAAAATGAATGGGGTCCAAAACAACTCTGGACCTCAGTCACATAAAAATACTAAGTTTCAACATGAAGTTTTACGCTGGTTAGTGTTGGTATAGCTGGTCAAAGCCAGGTTAAGCTGGTTGTTGGTTAAGCTAGTTACCCAACAATGTCAGTTTTCTCAGCAGACTTTTCACTCTATACTTTCTTATCTCCAGTTAATACTGACATAACTTCTCTAACTGACCTGATTTTATTTATGCATTGCCTTTTATGTGTTCCCTACACATTTCAAAAAGCAAACAGTATGTAGGCCAGTTCATTGGGACATTTTAAGTGGACAAGAAAAAGGATGTCATTCTCTTGAAATTCAAAGTCAAAGGCGTAGCCCTGGGCAACTTTGCATTTCGTGCACCAAAAGAATAAACATTAAACAAAAGGTTTTGATGACAAAACCATATCTTTGTCAACAGTGCATTTGCAATTGAGTGCGTAGCTTTGACGCAATGACATTCAGGTTAACGCCTATACTCATTAACCCTGAAGTATCTTAAAACTAACCAAGCCACAAAACCTCATGAATTAAATGGCATTTACAACATATATCAATAATAGGAACCATTCTTCATTATTTTTCCTGTTGTCAATGCTGAAACAGTAGATGTATTGTTCAACTGGATAAATTAGATTGTCTGTTCTACAACATACAATGTACATTCACAGCCCGTATTGCATGGTTTTCATTAACTGTAAAGGTTCATTGCCTAGACTATTGGACCTTGTGCAAAGGTGGGCAGTAATCACATTCGACAGGATAAATGAAAAGCGGTCAGCCACAAAGTCGAAGAAAAGCCACTATGCCTACACAAAGAGGTAAGTCAACGAACGCAGAGAGCAACAATTATTCAATCTGATCACTACAAGAGCATCCATCAATACATGCTCTGATTGGACACGGTTTACTTGATATTGTGCCTTTAATTATGGCTCTCATGCTTTGTTAGGAAGTAGCTGTTGGTGCTTCTGTAATTCACAGGACAGAACCCGCATATTCAGCAGGCTGTCAGCCTGCAGTGTGTGTGAGAATACAGGCCCAGAATCAGCCATATGGCCCCTGCAGTGGATTGACACAAAGCATGACTAATAAGAGGATTAGTCTTGAGTTCATACACTACAACTCCAACCCACACACACACTAACCCTCCAAAACCCTTTGGCCACCAGGAGAATAAAGGTGGTTTAATAAAAATGCTGAAGCTTCAAAAATACTCGCTCGAGGACCTGATTTAATATAACCTCTGCTAGTCTAAAGGACAGGTGAGCTGACTTCATATGCGCTCTGTTCAGCAGTACAGACCCTATTTATTGTAGCTAGAAACATCTTAAAGGTCAAAGTTAAAACATTTCGAGTGCCTGATTACCGGTCGGTCCTTAGGAGCCGAGTTTTCCAAACACACTTCTCTGCATAGCAGCAATGTTGTTGTGTGGAATGTGATCTTGGCAACAGTTGCCGCGGCAACCGACCGCCGCAATTCTGGTCATTGTTTCCCACCGAGGCCTCAGGTGGCTGAAAGGGCCCGACAACAATCAGCGATATTCATAACTCCTAATGCACAGCCTTTGAACTGAAGTGGGATACGGAATTAAATTACTACAAGCTAATCTTATTCCACAAGTGCTCCCGGCCCGAGACATCTATTCACATGTCAAATCAATTTAGAGTCTTGAAAATAGCTGCTCTGGGTACTTTTCTAATCGACACAAAATGCATGACCACACAAGGACCCTTCAATGCCTTTCAACAGAGGGAAGCTATGCAACCCAAATCAACTTCCTCTAGGGGAAGTATAAACAATGCCTTGATATTCTCAATCCAGTTTTAGTTCAAAACGCACAGAGGAGGACAATGCAGGTTGTTACTTCAGTAAAATGTCGTACTAAGAGGAATATCCCACTTCTACTTTTTTTTTAATCACAATTGTTGTTCCTTTGAGACTTAAGGCAGCTAGTAATTCACAGCAAAAACAATGAACTCAGCGTCTGAGGTACAGAAAGATTTATGGGGTGAACAAAGAACACAGTCAGATAATTCAGATAATTCAGACTGCTGAAAGAATATGGTTTGTAACAAGCTCAAATACACTGCGGTTCTCTCAAACACAGTGTACGACTTCAAAATAGCTGCTTTACTTAAATTAAGATTATCTAGGATCTAAAACTGACCATGACTCAAACTGAAATGATCATCTATGATCTTTACAAGCTAAATATACCATGCTGTTGTATCCACCTCAAACACACAACAATGCTACTCACCAGTAAAAGTGTAAAAATATAACTAAATGTTGTAGTATCTTAAAACCTACGTCTCAGAATAGTGTATTTCCATTGAAACCATTCCAAAAAAATCTAAACGCCTAAAGAGGTTGTGTCCGCAGGTCATTAATTTCATTATTTGCATTTGAAAATCCGTAAAAAATGAAAACTCATAACGTCCCATTCCATTATACACAGGGATTATAATTCACATTAACGGTATAAATCCATGGATATTGACCATTCATCCAGATTGAAGGCAAACATCCGGTGACAAAGCCATTGGAGATTAAGGACTTTCTTGAAAATGGACCCATAGAGCAATGAGTTTTACCAAGAACTGTCATTAATTTACTATAATGGAAAGATCAAAATGACAAATAGCCCTTGTGATCGTTGTGGACAGAGGTGGCACGATCATATGTTTTTACTGTGGATGGTTAGTGTATGAATGTGTGACTCACCAACACACACCATCAAGGACTCACCCATAGTGACAGCAAAGAGATGGCAGGTGCTTTAGCACGCTAAAAACTCATTTCACGACATATATATATATATATATATATATATATTATAATCTCAAAACATATAACCACTACATTAACATCAAATGACTCTTTGTGCCAAATACATCGTCTAACCTTAAGGGTCTGTCAGGTAAATTATACTGGGCCATCTTAAAATCGTAGTTTTGCTGAACGATCTTGATTATTTGGTTACATTATTTGTTTATATGGCTAATAATAGTCATATCTGCTTATGAACATTCCATGGAAACGTATTTAATCCAAAGAGATGCTATTCTAGTTGAAAGTAAGATGTACAATCATTTTAGCAAACCCTTCCTTATATTTGTTGATCTTTTTTTGTTTCAACACTTAGCCTACTGAAATTAATTAAAAGATAAGCAATATTCTGGATCAGTCTGTGTTTACTATCAGATTCAATTCAACATCTGCCTCCTATTTATTTAATAGAATCCCATTTATCACCATTATAGCCTAACACATGCTGCCTGGGAGTGTTGATCTGTTATCATCCATCTGAATCTGATCAATGCAACTTGGATGAAAAAAAGAAAAGACATACCTAATGAAATCGAGTTGCTCAATGACAAAGAAGCAATGTTGATGCATGGAGATGAAAATCATTGTACATCAGCGATTTTACATAGCTTGATCTCGACTTACCGGCATCATATTGAAAATGACCTCCAGATATTGTATATCCTTATATAGTAGAAATTGGTCTCCAAATAAGTGTTCTTATTGTTGCTGTTTTATATGCAGGTGAATTGAGCACGAATTATCCTCTTCTTTTACGAATCATTATTTTAGATTAGTCTCCTCTGATGTTGTCCGACAACATTGCAGTGTTGATTTATTACAGAAACCTGTTGCAGAATGAACCCGAGATGAACTCGGTAAATACAGTAAAGTTTCGTGCACGAATTGCTCAGACTTAAGGAACCGCAGCCCGCTGATCACACCGAACCATTTGTGTACGCAGCGATTCACTACCGCTATACGATAAAAGCGATATAAAACATAACGGTATTCCGGGAACGTCTTGTAGCCTATCATCTACTGTCCGCTCAGCTGATTGCAGGTCCACATTATATCCGTGCGAGCGAGTTTTTTCGCTGGATCAACAAACGCAACCCAACCCAAGATGACGCTGCGCGAGATTCCGAATATCCCCGGCGCGTGCATGACAAACTCCGCCTCGCGCCACCCGCGCGCTTCCCGCCCACTTCATCATCATCATCATCATCATCATCTCCTCAGGAGCTGTTCATCGCTCAACTAAGACACGGTTTGCGGATTTTATTTGTCTAATGTGCCCCACACTATAGAAGCCTTTTTAGAATAATAATGAGAATGACCTTTTTAGTAATATGGAAGATACAAACGCTGTCTGTCAAACAGACTGTCGTTACAAAACAGTTCATTAAGTTTCATTGCACAGTACGATTATATAAGCTAGCTATAACTAACAAATACTTATAAAATGCACATACAGCGTGAGGAAACACCCATATAGGTAGCCTAGATTAGAAATAACAAAAATAGTCATCAAACACTCACATCAAATAGTCAAGTCATCAGATTACCTGACCAACCAAGACGTTGAAGTTGAATATGGAAATGTAACGTTACCAGAAATAACCATTTTGTGTTGCTGAACATGGTAATTTATGACAATACTGGATTTCTATGGAGATTTTATACATGAAGATGATAATCATTCAGTCATTTACATGTCAAAGTACCCTATGACACCAAGTACTGTAGTGCCCCTACATTTGTTTGATTAGGGCAAACCAACGATAATAAATGAACATAAGCATTTATATCAGATATTTGACAAGAATATATTGTGTCGACTGACCTGGGCTGTGTTTCTCAAAAGCATCTTGAGCTAAGTAAGTTTGGGTATGTCTGAAGTCTGTAATGGCAGGACTGGAGAAGATAACTCAAGTATGGAAATACCTCTGGCAGATCTGTTATCTTAACTATAAGTGTAATGTCTTTTCAGCACTGCGCTTGAGATGAGAGCCAGGTGGTGGTTTGCATGAAAGCATGGTCTGAGAATGCAGTTAAATGGTGTTACAGTATAGGTGAAAACCATTGCCATAAAGACAAGAAACCTCGAGTCTTGAGCAAAAGCTGCTATAATCGTGGTTTAACTCCTTGAAATGATGGGGGAAAAACTACAGGGAGGAACTGCCTGAGGAGAGCAGCAATAATCAAATGTACATTAAAATATACTGTCTTATCCCATTTTACACTTTTCAAAGCACTTACATGATAGTGATACCTCATTAGTCCCGCTGAGGGAAATTTGGGCGTATGAAGCTAAGAAGGCAACGGATTAATAACGATCACACAGTCATGTCTTGTAACAGTCAAATTTGTAGCCAAAGGAACAAAAGAGTACAGTTGTAACTAAACATTGGGGTTTTTGTGCTAAAAACATGAATTAAACTTCAAAGTTTGCAACTTGTTGAGAAGAACCATTACATTTCTTAGCAATGTGATCGAAACTTTGATCTGGCAAATTAAAAATCACATAGACTTGTTTTGAAAGAGCCACCAAGATACCGCCTAAAAACCCCTAGCAACCATTTAGCAAAGCCCTAGTAACCTTCCAGAACACAACGTGGATGCAGTGGAGAAGCACCACATTTCCTTTAGAATATGTAAAACCTTTATACAAAATTAAGCTAAAATCACACACTTACAAAAAAGGTTCAATGGGGTTCTATATGTTCTATATTGACTCGATTTTAAAGAACACTTTATGCCAAAAAGGTTCTATGTTTAAGGAGAGATGTATGATTGTGATTGCATAATAATTTCAAGTTCAATGGGCCATTTAATATCTTTTCCACTTTTAGTGCTTGGAATGCAATGTCTCTACTATTTCTCTTAACTTCCTGTTTCTTTTGTCCTTTCGTATCTCTCTTCCTCTCTCTGTCTTTCTTGACCATGCGGAGCACCCATGATTGATGGGTTGGGGACAATGTTATGACAGGTTCTGGACGTTCTAGATTAATGATGTTTGGCTCAGATTTACAGGTATTTGGCTGTAAAACTGCCTCTGTTGTATGGACATCATAGATTTTAGTGCAATTTTCAAAGTAAAAGCTTTCAAAAGGTAGTTTAGGATGTAGGACATACTGAATCTGTTTCTTTTCAGTATACTGCTGATTTTCTTCTCTTTTTTTCCACTTCTTTTTTGTGTTCATTCTGTCCTCTACTGGACAAGAGCAGTTATGACAGATGTCTAACCACTCCCCAAAGAAAGGTCCCATCCTGTTAGTCAATGTTCACAGACAACACATCTCAGACAAATATTGCTGAACTAGGATTAGGTTGGACCTGTCCTTTGTTTCTTTACCTTAAAATATAAAACTGAGCCAGAAACTGCTGTTGTAGAGTCACAGTCACCAGGGGGCATGACATCAGGCCTTATTTAGTATATGAGTTTCAGACAGGGCGGTGTTGTGACGGATGGTCTGGTCTGGTCTGGGATGGGGCAGGTGGAGGGATGTTGTTGACTACCGCCAGATGACACACTGAATGTCCCAAAAAAGCAGGCAAATGACCTCTAAAAGCATTAAGTCATTTTATATATTGCATATTATAATGTCAGTATCAATACTTAAACCAACATTTGCAAACATTTTTACTTATTTATCACATATTTTGTTTCATAGTTTTTAAAGGATCAACATGCATTTATGCTGTACTTACAAAAGAAAATTAAAATGATTGCACTTGACTGAACTTTTTTCTCATGATCTTAAAAACCCTTTGAGCGTAAAATGATTTAACTGCTTAACGTTAGTTTTGTAGACATGCAAAATGTATAAACTACTAATATACTACTACGAAAATAAACGAAATAATAATGAAACGAAATAGTTATATGTTAAATGGATTTTTAATTCAAATGTTTTTTTTTTTATGAAATATTTAGCAGCGTCCTCTATAATACTGTTCTAAAGTATCAAGCATGCAAAGGTGTAATCCAGACAAAGTGTGGCTACTTCAGGTAAGTTTTGTTATACTATATATCATTTTCAGTATTTTACATGAATATAGTATACTAACATACTACTGTCAAATATGTAGATAATATTTTCTTTAGGTGTAGATAAAACTGAGGAAGTTACTACTATCTTACAGTCCACAACATTAAAGTGTATTCTTTGAGCCTTAACTGTTCAATTTTTATTCAATTAGTGTACAAACGTTATTGTGGTTGATTTAGATCAACATGTTGTAATGTATTATTTTTTTCACTAGATGGTGCTACGAAGAAGCATTTAATACAGTGGAATAGAATGGGACAGCGCTTCTATTCATATGATGCAGACTCAGTGAACCTGTGGCCATGATTGCATGCCATGTGCAGTAACTCACTGCTACTCTCAAACTGTAATGTGCCATTATCTTCTACGCAATTTTGTTTTTACTATGTTTGAGGCTGCTTGTTGTGATTGCTTTAGTATGTGAAGGCCAATGATCTTGCTACACTACTGTGGTATGTACATGCTTTAAAACACAGTAGGCATATCTACTTCATCATTTACATGTTTCATAATTTCTACAAAATCTGTAGACGTAAATGCATTTATTCTATTACCTGAGATGTTTTATCAGGGGTGCAAAGCAGAGTTATCCGTTCTAAAGAAAAAGTGTCATCCCAATTTCCACAGAGCGTGAACCACTGCCCATTGTGGCTTGTGTGTGTGGGTGAGGGAGGGAGTGTTTTTTTTTTATAAATCCGAAAAAAATAATTATATTTCATGATGTGTGCAAGAAAAATGTCCAAGGCAATGATGTGAATGAATGACTTGAATGCATGACATCATATATGTTTCCTGATGCATGTTTTGTCTGTTGCCACAGGGAAAGGACAGCAGAGGACAAGAACAGAGGAAGGGAAGCGAAAAATAATAGGAGTGTGCTTCTTCTGCTGTTTAATCTCCAGACAGTCCCTAATTTCTCTAATTATCAAGCTGCTAAGCAAACAGAGGCAAGCAGGCAGGAATTGGCCGTCTCCTGCGGCTTACACTTCAGGGGGTCGTGTCTAATTTGAGGGAAGACCCGGTCCATCTCTTACACGAACACATCTAGGGCTAACACACCCCTACCAGCACGGCCCCTCCCTTACAACCCCTACCCACATGCACCAGCTTTATGGCAGATGGCGTAGTTCACCCTCCCTCTGAACCTCCATTCCACCCCCACCCTCGGCAGCTTTTGTGCCCCTGTGCGTGCAGTGTTAGGGGGCTGCGACAACAACAGCCCTCCCCACTGCTTCCTCCCGCCCTGGCCCTATTGTAAATGGGGTTCTAGCTTCATGCATGGCTCTGCGATCAGGTGCCCTAACAGGGTTGTCAGCGCCCAAAAAAATCGTTTTAATCCCAGCGGTGGCGCGTCAGGGGCACTGGAGTTCGTAGTACTTTCCTGACACACTTGACCGGGTTTGATCCTGAACCATTGGGAGGAATATTCAAACCATCTCAAGAATATTCTAAAGACCTGTTGCAGTTTGTCGCAGTGCTGAATGTTTTCAATAACTTAGTATTGACTTGTTTGCTGAAGTGTTGAGCATATCGTTGCACAAATTCATAAGTTACCGAATTCTACTTGCCAATTTAAGCTTTTTTGGTTTGGTTCCTTTGCCTGGGTTCCTTCGTAGTTCTTCGCTGCAACTAAATACCCAATGTAGGTAGTACAGCAGGCAAATATTCTGCTTGGTCAAGAGCATTGAGATGGAAAAACCTTGATCAAAGTCAAAAGTTAAAAAATTATACTCGCTAGTGCTTTAATTGAGGCTTCGTCCATTGTCATTTCTTTGCCAGGGTTTGTTCTTACAAAGCCCTTTTTTGCAACCAAACACTTAACAAAAATGGCAAATACAAGCAAAATTCTGCTTAGTCATGAGTGTTATGTAACTGCTAAGGGACTACTGTTTCCCTGAGGTCATCTCCATGACAACAGGGTTCAAGTCTCTTGGGGCCTTTGGCACACGCGACCCTTCTGCAGGGCAAGACCCCTGGGGCCTGGGGGTGGGGACACGTGTGGGTTAAAGGTCACTGGACACTATGGACACTGAAAGCGAATTGGGAAAGGGTTACGGTGACACGGGCCCGAGGTCGCCTAAGAAAATGCCTTGCATCTCCATAGCATTAGTTGCAGTCAAAGAAGTCCTTTCTGGCCATCAAACCAATGATGACCCTTGGCGTGGATGGCACACGCCACCAATTTAATTTGATAGACCGCTAACTCACAAACCTGTTTCACCCTCTAGTTTCTTTCTTGTATAAATCTGTGATCTACATCTCGTGCCAAGTAGGTGAATCTTTGCTTATGTTGCATTCTGCTGCCCCTTGAGATTTTAGCAGAGATTCGAGATACAGCCTGCCACTGGTTTTCGAACAGATGCCCCTCTCCGAGGCCATAACCACTCTCGGCTTTGAGGAAGACACGTATGGCTCAATATTAAGAATAGTGGATGATTCTTGAACTTTTACTTTTTTGGCTACATCCTTGCTCCCTTTCCCTTCAGTTTCAGGCTACTTTTCATGGTTTGGTCCTTACATTGTAGGCAACAGAGCAAGGAGTCAAATAGAAGGTGGACAGGGGGAAAAAAAATCAATACTTAGCGTGTCCACTGGCATATACGGATGACGAATGCGGCAACAGAAGATGCGAAGATCAGTTGGCCAATGTAGTGAGAGAGAGAGAGAGAGAGAGAGAGAGAGAGAGAGAGAGAGAGAAGAATGTATCAAGAATAAAAAAAAATACAGGGAATGAGTTGGGAAAAGAGTCGGGCCCCCACTCTTTCTCTTCCCTTTGTTTTTCCCTTTTTCTTTTCTTGTGAACTGTAACGTGTTCCTCAGTTTGCTTTGTTATTGCTTGACAACCTGCTGACACTGACCCACCAACTCCCTGAAATTCTTGTTGCCTCTCCCACAGTCGTTCTTTTTTGGTTTTGCATCCATATTTCTGTCTCACATCCTCACCGTATCATATTGTTATAGTTACTATTTATTACGTTCTCAACAAGTTAAAAGAGTCTGGGAAGGGAAAGAAGAGAGAAAAGAAGGACGTCGGGATGAGATTTGTGGCTGTGGTCATTCCAGCAGCTCTTGTCCCACCTGCCATCCGTTCATGATGGAGGGGGTGAAAGAAGAGTAGAGTGGGGAGCTGCATCTCTCTTTCCCTCAGCTAACTCACCCTGACAGGCGGGAACGCAGACTGCAGAGAGGAGGAGGATGAGAAGGAGGCGCCTCAGCCCACACCCTCCAATCAAATCCTCCCTTCTCTCTCAGCCAGTGGTAGCAAGGCAAAAACAGTAGCAGGGCTAAAGCTAGTGGTCCTCTCTTCTCCTCTCCTCTTTTGCCTTCTCTTTTCCTAACACTCTAGGCATGGAGTACTATTCCTCCATCTCCTGGGCGTCACGCCTCTCTCCTCCACCCTGGCTGACCACTGCAGTGCATCCACGAGGTACTCTCTCCCTCTCTTTCTGGTTTTCTTTCTCCCCTCCTTTGGCTCTCTCTCACGTACATTCTCTTTGGCTTGTTGCTATCATAGATTGTTCAAAATAACTTTTGGGTGAATCTGATGCTGTCATCGTACTCTGTTTTGTCCTACTAATGAAACAGGACCTGTAAATGTTGGAAATTACTAAATACTTCATTGCGAAAAATTCAACTTTCAGTGCAACTAATTGTCCTTAATTCATTATGTTGCTCTCATCGGTTAAGTTCTTCCTTGCATAATTTATGCACCGCATTGCTCTCTGGGTTGGAAAGTAGTAAACAATCATTTATGTTTTAAACCCACTGTGAATAGGATGTGCTGTGGTGCAAAATATTCCCTCTCATCACACTTGTTCGTAACACGATGGAATTCAATTGCACAACTTTTCTTTTTCAACGTTTAATTTTTTTGACTATTCTGCCTGTTATGTATTCAAGAAAAAAGCAGTAGAAACGTGCATGAAATAAGCGGAAGAGCATTATGCAGATATTCCTTCACAAAATGTATTTTCTGCATTTATTTTTCAACAGAGCGTAAATGATTCAACAGAGCATTTTTTTTTTACTACCGCTACCAAACAAAGTTCAGTTTTTAGCCAGATATCTGTTTAGAGCAGCATGGCACACTTATGCATGGCCTCTCATATGGAGAACGCATTTCCAGGCTGCACATTTCTAAAACCAGTGTGTCCACCCCCTTTTCTGTCTCTTGTATTGATTGGTTAATGGCATTATTTGTGGAGTGTGCCTCTCTGGACGTAAGCCCTTTTTGGCCCCCTCGCTGTATTTGTGTGTGTGTGTGTGTGTGTGTGTGTGTGTGTGTGTGTGTGTGTTTGGCAAATAAAAGGCCATTGAGGCCTGACCGATGGTCATCTTTCAGCATTATTTGCTTTCACACCAAAGGTCAGGGGGGGTCATAAGAAGTCAAAGAGTAATAAGTTTAACCCTGATAGGGCCAAGGTCACTCATAGCGTGACTCCAACGACACCTAATCAATACGCCCCTCACACCATCCTCTTCCTCATATTCTGAGCAAGACTCTTTCCCTCTAAACAAGCCTCTCATACCACCATGTGCAGACCTAAAGGTGTTACAAATATTCCTTGAAATACCTTGTTTTAATTTCAGTCTTATGCCATTTGTTTTGTGTCAAATGTTTTGTGAAGGCTTTTAAAAAAATTTTTTTTTAAAAGCCATTCAAAGATGTACGTGTCGCCTTAGGTGCAGCGAGCCAATTGTTGGAGGCAGCGCAGGGCAACACCCACCCGACAGATTTGTGAACCTTCTGGAAATTATTCACTCTGTGCTTCTGCACCTGCACATGTCGTTCTTAAACCTCATTCTTAAACTGATAATCCTTTCACAAAATCTAATATCACTGTTAAAATTTCGCATCCAAAAATGGCACCGCCATAGAAAGTCTTTAGACCGTGTTGCACTGCAGTTAGGTGTGGATTTCGACTTTACGTCACAAGTCCTGAGAGAAAAACAGCAGGTGTTTGTGCACTTGCGATAGAGACCAACTAAATGTTTAAACCTGAACCAAGTATGAAAAACGTTAGTGTGGGAAGGCCACCGTCTGGGCCACTGTGTACGATAAGAGCCTCCATCTTCACTGAGTCAGCCATTTTACTACAGTACTAATCATCTTCTGGGCATCCAGTCTACACATACTGACACCAATCCTGATATTTGTACTTTTTTTTTAACAGATTTTCACTAAATTTTGCAAAGTTTTTGTAAATTTCTCAATCTAGTACACTCTTCGTTATGTATGAAAACTGAAAGATCATGCAGTACGATCACAAATGCGAGTGCAGATCACATTTCAAATTCGCAATTTTTTTTTGGTCAAAATAGTGATCCAAATTGTAATGACAGCATTCTAGAGTAGCAAATATACACTTACCATAAAAAAAAATTCACATTTTTTGTACTGTCTTTATTATCGTAAATATAGTCAAACAAGGCAAATAGACGGTGTCGGATTCATTTATGGTTGGAAAGTTTTCCTAATTTGTTTATTTGCATACTGGTAAGCAGAGGCACAAGTATACTCTGATCTTATAGCATTGAAACCAGGTTGACAAAATTTACAACACCAGAGTCTACAAAAAAAGAAGAAAAAAAACACTATTAACTCACATAACTAATAAGCAAATGTTCAAGGATCTTTTGATCATCTTAAAAACAGGTTGATGAATTGCAGTCAACATAAAAAAAACAGAAAAACTAACTAAAACACAAACTTTTGTGAAATTCCAAAAAAATAAGCAAACTACTTTGTAAAATACTGACTTAAACACGCACTCTTTGTTTGCGTAAACCATGCTGTCAAAACAAGCGTTATCTCATTAACCTGAACCTGTCTCAGCGAGGGAAACTTTAGAAGAGCAGCTTTATAATACAGGCTATGTGGGATATATTTCTGTAAACAGCCCTACTGTCTCACCCCTTCAACCAGGCCACATACACTCAGTGCTCTTTAACACGCACATACTACATTCCTCCTGTCCCGCCGGACAGAACAAGGGGAAAGAGGGAAAAGGGAAGTGTCTTTTTCACATCTCTCCGTCTGTCTCTCTATCTGAAAAAAAAAAAAAATCCTTATCCTTATTATCAAAAAAAACAAGCAATGGTTAAACAGGAAGAAGTGACCTGCAGGGTGGAGCGCCTATCAGGCAAGCTGAAGATAGATCAATGAAGGGGGGCCATTGGAAGAAGGAGAGCCGTGTGCACTCTACAGTCAGAGTGATAGGGTGGGATTTCACAGGCTAGCAGCACATGCTCTCACCACGCCGAGAGCTGAAAGACGTATAGTACACGTGTGTGTGTGTGTGTGTGCACTGGTAGGCCCTGGCGTCTTGGGACTGTTGCTTTTGAGGAAAAGGCAAGGTAAGATGCTTTTACCACAATATACTTATAATATCCTGCTGCTGCACATTTATCTTCAGACAGGGCTCGAATGGTTGGTTTCGAAAGCAAAAAGTGCGACGCAAAACGTGTTTAGTACCTTGGCTGTGTTTTATTCTTCAAACAACAAGATATCAATGTAAATGGTACGGTTTGCTTTTATGTTGAGTTTTTTTTTTCGTAAAAATGTGCTTTGTCACCACGGGCCCCTTGCCCATATGACACCGCCAGTAATTTAGTTGATTGCAGTAATGCATTCATTGATTGATTACTGAAGTCTCTACTGTACAAGCACATCTGTTCACTTCACAATGAGACGAAGACTAACCTTAATATAACTACTACTAAAAAAATTTAAATATGATTTTTACTTAATATTATTTTAAAATGGTCAAATTAAATTTACATTTTTATAGACAAATAGGAGTGTGATTAAATAAATAAATTAAAATACACATGTTTTAGACTGCAATACATTTAGTTACCAATTTGCCACACAGCTGGGCTGGTGGAAATTGTAGCAGGTACGGCTTTAAAAACATACATGTGACAGGGTGTGAATGTGTAAATGTGCAAATTACTGTGTGTAATATCCTATACAGATTATGTAGTACATGTTGGAACATTTGTTTGATTATAGTATGGTTAAATTTAGGTTGGGGGTCTATCACAAAAGGCTTCCATTCGTCCGTAAGCTATCACTAATTAAAGATGACTATTGCTCTAATTATAAAAACGTCCAAGACGTCCAGGGTACCAGAGAAGCAAAACTTCAGAGAACACAATATAACCGCCCTCATTAATGAGACAAGTGCAACACCATAGATCCTTCTGTCAAGGTCTGGTCATATTGTCTTTTTTTTGTTTTCAATTTTCTACCAGACAATAAGACGACAGAGGGGGGTCCCAGGCTACATCCACTGCCAAAGAAGCTGTTCTACTTTTTCAATTGTTTTTTTTCCTCTCGCCCTCTGCCCCTGGTGGGAAAGTATTTAGGACTTTAGGTCTGTGTCAAATAAAAATGTCATCCCTGCTCAAGTCTGCCGTGATTGTTTGTGGGCAAACTGGTGCTCTGAGGTCTTGAGATGTTGCCTTACAGTAAGGGCAGATAATGGGAATGGCTCCGTCCAATTCACACGCCACCTTTGGTCAAGCCCAAGTTCTGGAACACCACTGGCCGTCCCTTAACAATACCACTCTCGGCACAGGGGGTCTTCTCAAACCCAAAGCTCAAACAAATGCACATAGGAACACCATTGTACAGTAGAAGCCTTTTGAATATGACCACCAGCTGACACATCTCATCTCAGTTTAAGGGAGGAAGAAAGAGGTTGGAGAAAAGGGACTCAAAAACAAGAAAGGGGGCCGTTTTTTAATTTATAAAACTGCATTCTAAAAAAAACAGCGTTCAAGTTAAAAGAAGTTCAACTTTTAAAAGGCATCTAGATCTTGCGCTTCTCGTTTTCGTTTTACTGACCTGCGGCTCACATTTCTAACGATAAAACAAAAAACAAAGAGTGTGTAAGAGTTGGGAATAAGACGATTTAGCATGGTGGAAGAAAAAAATGACAAGAACAACAGAAAAATAATTATTTTAAACAACTGGACTTTTGGAAAATATTGATATTCATAAAACATGCGCCACTAGAGATTTAATGGGAGGGGCACATTTTTGTTTCGAAAGGACCAATTCTGAGATACGACATATCATACAGGCAAACATTAAATGGTTTATGATAAAACTGTAATATGTTGTCTCGTATGACAGACTTATGTAAAAAAAAAAAAAAAAATGACATTCAGACTTTTTGTCAGAAAACATTCACTGGGCACTAAACGGAGACAAAAAAAAACATTAGACGACTCAGCATTGGACATTCAGCTTATCGGTTCAACATAAAAATGGCAAAAATAATCTCACTTTTTGCAGGCCTATTTATAGAGCCAAAGACAAATGTTGTTCCACCCTTTAACCCTTTATTTCCGGCTCAAGCTGTTGTTGTCCTATAGTTATGATCGGAAATATCTTTATTTACTGGACTTTGCAATTACAACACACTTGCCATGTCAGATGTAGTCATTTGCATTTTTAGTTAATGTGTATTTCCCCCCTTAAGACAGTGAATTTATTACTTTTTTTTTTATCTTGCTACATTATTTAAAAATAAGCATGACACTTTTGTTGCTCTGAACCTTAAATTAGCGAACAGAGCATTTTGAATTTTTATTAAAGTTTCCAAACAGTCAGATAGATAGATATATAGATAGAAGTTTTCTGTTTAGGGTGCATTAAAAAAGGTTAAATAACAAAACTATAACCTACAACATACTGAAGTGCTCATGTTTTCTTTTTAGATTCTTTGGTGGGTATCAGGTGTTCAGTAGTAAATCACTTTTTCAGCAATAGTTGAAATGGCCAGTAATGCAACTCCCACAAAAGCTAAGCCCCTCATGCTTTGTAAAAGGTCTACTAGTTTTGGAAGAACTGGCCTTTGATCTGGCCTACACGACTTAGTCTAGCAAACACACAACGGCTACTCTCTCTCTCCCTCCCTCATCCCTCTCCCTCACTCCTTTCTTCCGTCTTTCTCAATTTGTTGCAGTGTTCAGGGGTGTCAAAGGACCCGAGCTGTGACTCTAAAGAAGAGACGGCGAGTGGGACATACACATCGGACGCTCTGACAATACAGGCTCAGGTTCCTGTGAGTTTACCATGGCGACCAGCAGGCCCTGACAGCAGCGGGGATCACAGTCTTGCTGAAGAAGGGTGTGTGTGTGTGTGTGTGTGTGTGGTTGAGGGAGTGTGGGGGTTATTGGGGGACACACGCCAGATGCCTTGGGGAGACGCCCTTCAGCTCACCAGCTGGGAGAGGCTAAACTGCCCCTCACGCGTCGGTTCTCGGCCTTAACGGATTAGAGTGTTTGTTTACGGCACACTTCGACTATCATGCGCTCACAAACACAAAAACAATAATATATAAAACAGTGCTTCTTAATTGGATTCAGGACCTAATACTGTAGCAAAACTGTTTACCGTAAAACAAACATTTTCTTAAAGTCACCATCTCTGGGAGTACTTATTTATGGAATATTGCAGTGTTTATTATAAATTATTCATCTGTTTTGTTCACAACATTGGGTCCTCATAACAACATCTCATCTCTTCTCTCCTCGCCTCCAGCAACTAGTAAGTCAGAGGAGATCGAAGTAATAGCAAACGACAAGAATCTAATCAATTCCTCAAGGAATTTTTTTCTCGTTTGAGAAGCCATTTCGTTTCAATATACGTCACAATAGGGAAGGAAAGACCATCGTGACTTCCGTCTCATGCCGACTTTAACTCCTTCCCTGCCATTGACAAGTTAACTCGTCATTTATGAGAAAACGCTTCCCTGCCAATGACAAGTTTTTACATCTTTTAGCGTTATCACTGCTATAAGGTAGGGGATGCTATTATATGGAAGCTTGTTGCTGCCACAGAATGAAACATTTAAAAAGATAATTGCGACTTTTTATCTCACAATTGCGAGTTTACATCTCGCAACACCGACTTTATAACACGCGATTGTGAGTTTATATCTCGCAATGCTGAGATAAAAAACTTGCAATTGCGAGCAATTATAAAGACTGACTTTTTTCCTCAGAAATGCAAGTTTATATCTCACAATTCTGACTTTATATTTCCCAATTGCATGTTATAATGTTTAGAATTGAACGTTTATTTCTCACAATTGCGACTTTATATTGCGCAATTCTGACTTTATAACTCGCAATTGTAAGAAGAAATGTCAGAATTGTGATATAAAAAGTCGCAATTACTTCTTTTTTTTAATTCTGTGGCGGAAACAAGCTTCCACACTATTACGCCTCTCCTGAACGAGTACAGAATCTCCAGATAAAAACACAGGCAAAGAAGAAGCAGAAACGAGCGATCGCATATGTAAGCAGATGCATATGAATAATAATGTGATCATCAACACTAAACAGCATATAAATCAAGTGGTATAGGACTGTGCAAGTATTGGAGGTGTTGATGACCTTTCTGAATATGATCCAGATGTAGTCTTTAAAAAAAAAAAAAAAAAAAAGATTTTCTCAGCTTTTTGCTTAAAAATTGTGCTTTTTTTTATTAAACTTACTCACATTCAAGTGCTGATAAAAAAAGAATACATGAAGCTAGAATAAAATGGATTTTTTTTAAAGGGGCGTCTGTTCCTTTTTATATATATATTTAATGTTCAGATATTCATACAACAAAATATTTGTGAAAATTACTAAAAATACTGGTATAGGCTGGCAAAAAAAAAAAAAAAACGCTGGCAGGTAAAGAGTTAAAATTGAACATTGACATTTATTATAATATTAGCCTCAACTGTCCAACTCGATAGTTTCATGCTCAATTAATCACTAACAAAACGCATGGCTATAGTGCAAACCATGTTCATGCTAGCTGCAGACTATATTTAATGTAGTCTGTGATGTATTTTAATTTACCTTGCAAAATTTTGAAGATAAGGGCGTCATGCACACTGTCTAAGTGAAATTTGCGCCTATCTGAAAACTCTGATTTTAAAGTTCTCATAAAATATAACTTCACCCTATCTGCATGTTATTGTTCTTATTGCAAACATTTACCGGTGCATAAGTTCCATTTATTCATAAATGATTTGACCTCGTAAACAAAATGGCAAACATAACCATGCTGGACTTTTCCAATCATTAAGTCCGCTTAAACCCCACCCCTTTCTTACAATTTAGTGGTGCAGGTATGACGCTAAAAATGTAATTTAAACCTTTAAACCAACAGTTGGGTTTGTCCATATTTGACCCAAACATGGGTTGAAATGACCCAGTATTTTTTAGAGTGAAGTCTAATTCGCCGCTGCTTCCTTCGAGATTTTCCAATGTGGTTTTATAATGGAGATCTTCGATTTATGTGTACAATGACGTCTGTGGTAAATATAACTTGACTGTTCTTTGACGGTTTGCTCTACAGCATAAATTACACACCCATAATGAAACGTGAATTTTGAAGCAGTTTTGAAGTTTTTACTATGTAACTAGATAAGGCAGTTTAGGGTGTGAGTGTGTGCGGTGTATGTTGTAGAACAAAATTTCAAAGTATAGTCAAGTTATGTTCACCACAGGCTTTATTTTACACATAAATTGAAAAAAAAAAAATCATTATAAAACCCCATAGGAAAATCTCGAAAGAACCAGGGGCAAATAAGACGTCTTTTTCAATTACACGCTTTACTCGGATGTAAAACATATATATGGGAAGCACCCCACCACCCCACAAGCCACCAGTTGAGAACCACTGATAATGCTCAGTTCTAACCCAATCTCTTTGTTATTGGCTAGCATCACAACAAACAGCTAAAGAAGCGATGAGCCGACTGGGTAATCTCTGCAGGCAACTGTGATGTGTTAACAGTCTCACATTGACCTGTAGAGGTTGAGTAGTCTGTTTCCACCCTAAACCTGAGAGAAAACCACCTCAACTGCACCTGAATCTGACTTTTACTTCAACACTACATCTGTGCTAATCTAATGCTAAAATGCTAATCTGTTATTTTTCAATAGCTGCTTCACTTTTACAACAAAGTTGATCAACATGTGCTCTCGAATAGCTAAAGTAGTTTGAATGTTACCTTTTCTGGGACGTGAACATCTGTGTGCCCCCTGCTGGAGGACGCCGGTCTCACGCGGCTGAGTTTTGGCATAATCTCAGCTGGCAACTGTGAGTAGTGTGTCACCCCTCTCACAGGCGCTGCTGGGGTTCTGTCACACACAGCACCCGCACACCATGAAGAAATGTCAGCAGTCTTAATCGGATACAATAGAGAAACCTGTTGAAAAGACGCTTTAATTAAAAATGTAAATGTTTGTGTTTGTTATTCATTCAATTATAAATTCACAGACTTGTTCGTCCATCAAAAACAATGCATTCATCACTAAACGATGGGTATCTGCTGTGGTGGTACTGGAGGAGGTTCAGTGTTCCTGATCTGTGAGAACTTTCTGGTGTTGGTGATACTGCATCAGGAACTGATTGGATGATATTTAGGAGCCATCAGTTCTTGATGCACTCCCTTCAGCACTGAAAGAGACACCTATCTTTTCACTTTTACAAGTCAGTGAACAGTACTTAACTATAAGATTAATAGCTTAATATTGTAATTGTTTTGAGAAGTTTGTATAGATATTAAAGCTGCAGCACTAAACATTTACAATCTGTTTGTTTGAGTGGCAAGATATAGTATTGCTGTATTATCGCTGCTGTTATTTTTTATTGATTTATTATTGTAGCATTGCTTAAACCCATCCTGTACAATAACTATAACATATTGTACATTTTTGTGCTTTTTTTTGTTTTTACAAGTTGTTCCACTGTCTTCAATAAAGTTATAATGATGCTTTACATTTATTCTGAATAGAAATGATCTGTGCTCTGACACCAATCCTTTCACTTATAGCTATATACTTTAAGATACTTACCAATTTGCTTAGTATTCTGACTATAGACGATTCGGACACAGTTAGCAACACTAATGGCCAGTTTAATAGGCTTAAGTCAGACTAAAATGCATGTTTGAGCTGTTTTAAATTAAAGCAATTGCACCTACACATCTTAAAATATGCCAGTGCTATTGTTTTGTCTTAATATTCACATCACTGATGGATTTTTTAAGGCACATTTTAAAAAGCTACTTAAATGTTCTAATTTAACAATAAGGGCTAATCCTGGCTTAATCTAAACCCTGTCTGAGAAACCAGGCCTAGAGACGCTAAACTAAATGTCATTGCATTAGAGAACAAAATATGGATAAATATTTGTTTAATATCTTTAATGTTTTTAATCTTTAATAAATACCTCTTGGGTTGATATTCTAAACGAAACGACATCTACACATAAATATACCAAATATATTGGAGGATACAACGTGCCAGTCACCACAGTTTTAAACGTGCCCTCAGCCGATTCATTGCAGCAGTCTGAGCTGAAGAGGAGATTAAAATAAAAAATGTGAACAGTGACGCTAGTATATGGTATAGAAAACAAAAGTAATATTTACTATAGCGAAAATCAGCTAAAAAGCTAAGATGTACTGCATCTGTCATGAAATGAGCGCTACAAGTAGCTTGTGCTGCTGTCTAGTGGCCGTCAAATGCCATACCGTGGATCAGCACATGGAGTAACTTTGCTTCTTTCTCCCCAAACTGCAGTGTGAGAGCTTGTTGCATTGTCCATAAACCAAACCCAGCTACTTTTTAGCAGGTGAAAAAAAAATCACAGGGCAGCTAATATGAGCTCGAAGAGAGGCAAATTGAAACGTACCAAAAATGTGCTTAATTTGGATTCGGATGATGCGCCTTCACTAGCGCGATCAATAATCGATGAACATCCAAACATTGTACCCTCCGGGCGACAGTTAGAGAGGACACCTCCATTCAAAATTGAAAGAGTCACAACACAACGACATCCCAGCAAACCAGATGATTCTCCAACATCAGAAAAAGCGGTCAAAGACGAGCCATGTGGCCAGGTAAACAAACACAACGGAGGTAGCCTATTTAATCAGTAGGCTATTTTTACGAATACAAGTGTGTAAAAATGACTTCAACAATGTGTTACAAATGCGTTTGCTACGTGAAAATGTAGACATTTTCTTTTCGTTTAGCCATATTACTTGTTTTTGGCCTGTCCTCACTTCTGTTTCCAATTTCTTGATGCATTAGCAAATATTGGAAATAGACTGATATGCGTGATTTCTTTTATTTCTTTTCTTTTTCTTTTTATAACTCCTATGAATACAAACCATTTGTGTGTCTCTGATAACCCATGCGAACACATTTTTTAATTATTGTTTTGTATGCTTTTTGACGTAATGATTAAATGACCATGACACTGCAACAATAAAAACATAATGTTTTATAGGCCTATGTATTTTTTTTATTAATATTTCTGAATATGTATAATTATAAATAAATAATAAAAACAATATTTACCGTGGCCGAGAGAGCTCAACGATCTGCAACTGGAAAAAAAAACATGCAAATAGAAGAAATACTAGCAAATTAAGAAAACATCTTTATCAGTTTGACAACACGTGTGCTCCAAATACTCAAAACACAACCAAATACAGAAATATGCTACAAAATACTCACAACGCAACTAAAAACAGAAAGGTGCTGTAAATACAATGCAAACAAATACAGAAACGCTCTGCAAATACTCACAATGCTCATATGATCAGTAGCCTATGTTAAAATGAACAAAAAACTCAACTTTTAGGTCATCGACAACACCACTGACGAGTAGACACCGAACAATAAATCGTCCCAGCCAGGTTTGTCACTTATTAGGGTCCCCTTGAAGCATTTCAGTTGTAGTCTGTGATATTTGTAGTGTGTTTCTGTATTTGGTTGCGTTGTGAGTATTTGCAGTGCTTTTCTGTATTTGGTTTGCGTTGTGAGAATTTGGAAAGTGTTTCTGTACTTGTTGTGAGGATTTAAATCATATACAGATGTTTTTTTTTTATTTGCTGGTGTTTTTCTATTTACATGTTTTCTTCAGTTGCAGTGCGTTGAGATTTCTTGGCCATTGGAAATATTGTCATAAATTTCAATGATTAATATTCTTTTTTTTTTTTTACATTGTTTATTTTTTTGAATGCATTTTGATTTTAGTTTAATAAAGCTACACATTAATCATATTAGAATGAGAAAAGTTTAATGATTATTAAAAACAATATATTTAATAATTTCTGTTCTGTTCTTTGAAGTAATGAAGTAAAAGCTAGCATTTTGGCTTTATCTTTAGATTTTACTTGACATTAAACATAGTTATATGATTATTTTAGCTTGCGATTAAACTACGCATTTTATTATTGTTTTAGAATTTTCAAATTTTTAAGGATACCATTTCTTAATTCTTTCCAAGGAAATAACTAAACGCATTTCTTGCAATGGATCAAATGAAGCTGTCCAGCAGCCCAAAGTTAAAGATGAGAGGATGTCCATCAGGAGGTCTAGTTCTACAGCTGCATCAGGTGATTTCATTTGATCACTGCATGACATAAGAAATCATATTCAATTATCTCTCAGTTTCTAAATTTGTCAGTTTTGATATCACACCACATATATGCACTGGTTCTTGTTGAGTATCATATTGCTTTAACATTCTCTTTGGACATGGATATCCAGCAATAACTGGGAATGCAGACCCTGAAACCTTCATCCAGGGAATGCAGGGATACCAGTGGACAGACACAGACCTGGAGTTTATCTATCAAACCAAATTGAAAAAGCAAGTTCAACAGGCGCAGGTTAATGAATGCATGTTTTCAAAAAAGAAAATGAGTGCGCACTAAATGCTGCCTACTATTTTAAAACAATACACGTTATGCAATGCTAAATCATTTCAACTGTAGCGAGTGGTGTCATATTGTAATCAGAAAGAAAATATGGTCATTTACTTTGTTTAATCCAATGTTTTGTCAAAAATCAAAGTTTATATATTACTTATTAATTTGCATGTGTACATTTTTGCAAAGATAATAAGTCACCTGGTATTCTTTGAACATAGAAATGTTACATACTGTGAATGCATACTGCATAAATTAGTAGTATGGTATTATGATATTTTGAACATCCTCTCCCTTTTTTCCCATTTATGCTTGTACGGATCATCTGAATATTATCATCGTAAGATTTTCTTTTTCAAGAATTGAATTGAACCAAGAGAATGATATTGTTTACAGCAAGAGTTAAGCGACATGCAGAAGTTTCTGAAGAACACGAAACAAATGCGGGACATGGCCCTGGCTACACGTGACAAAATACAAACAGAGCTCTCTAAGGTCTCTGACACATTTGCCATGCATTTTTCTCTTCAAACTTTCCATTTTAATAATGTGATACCTGTGAAACACCTGTCTGTTCTTAATACTTGTGGCTCTGGTGTTTCAGGTGCCATCGTGCGAACGGATACAGCAAATTTCCATGGAAATACTTCTGAGGTCACACAGCTCTAGTCAGCTGGAAGGGCTTGATTTTAAAGCTCTTATTGCTAAACTGAAGGTTGCTGATGTGCATTGTACTACTGCTGAGGAGAAGACAGAGGTCAGCAAACTCAAGGCGGAGGTGGAAAAAGCACAAGTAGTTAGGTATTAACCCAACAGCTTGTACATAATGGTTTTGACATTTTCGAATGGTACTTACTTGTGCAAAACTCGTTAGCATGATGCTAGGATATTGCCATGCATGTGCTAACATGTTTAGGATGGTTTTGAGAACGTTGCCCATCCCAAACCCTTCTTGTCTCGTTCAGTCAGTGTATCTCTATGGGATGTTCTTTCCAGTTTTATATTTTCCACCAGGAAACTATTAGCTCAGTTGCTAATTTAGGAATTCTACACTTCTCCTCAAAAAGCTAAAGCAGATTATCAGCATTTTAGATTTACATTTCTTTTGTTTGTAGGGAAAAGGTGGAGCAACTCACGAAGGACATTGAGAAGGACAAGGAGAACATCAACCAAATCAAGGTGATTGCTAGCAAGAGAATGTCCTCATTTTTTGAAATTAGTATGTTTAGAGTGTTTAAAAAAAGCACAAGAGATGATCCTTTTTTCCGCAAAGGTAAATGTACATGCGCTTACATCAGAAATATCTGCACTGGAATCCAAGATGTCCGGTAAAGAGGTTAGTGGATCACTTTTAACCACTATTTGCTATTGATCCTTTTAGCACTTTGCAGACATTCAAACAAAATAAGACTTAAAGGGATTGTTCACCCTAAAATAAAAATTAAGTCATAATTTACTGACACTGGTGTTGTTCAAATGTGTCGCCCAGAAAAAGCACACAATTTGTGTTGAGTCCAATATCACCGGACTGGAACTCTGTTGACAGATGTAAACGCAATAACTTCTAGTTACGACAAACACGACTGATATATATTTACCTCAGAAGGGTTCCTGAATTGTATTTAATGTCTCGTTTTTGTTAATCTTGATTTCTCACAACTTGTGTGTTTTTCTGTGCGAGTCTGAGTGAACTGTGACAATAATGGAGTCTCATGAATGCACAGTCGAGTACAGAACAGTCAAGGTCAGGAATTTTGTTTAATAATACATAAAATTTTGTTTCGTTTTTTTTACCAAACTCTATCGTATACTTATGGTGGTTGAGGAGATTCCCCCTTCCATGTAAAAGTGCTTTGAGTGCCGAGAAAAGAGATATAAATGTAATGAATAATTATAATTATTATTATTATTATTATTATTATACCCCCAGAACACTTAGAATATGCAACATGTTGCATGGGATCATTTTGTGATACTTTTGCCTCTTTTAAAAAAAAGCTTGACGATGGTCGCTATTCACTGCCATTATATGAACGAGCGTGAGCGGGACATTATTATTTTCTTCTTTTGTTGTTCATAAAAGAAAGAAGGGCATATGGCATTAGAACAAATAAATTATGACTTAATTTTCATTTGAGGGTAAACTATCCCTCTAAGGACCGTCTACACACCAAGGACAATAATTATAATGATAACTATAAAGCTTTAATAATCTTACTAATTTTATGAGAATAGTAGTCAAGACAACACAAGATTTAACGATAACGAAACAGAGGAACAATATTGAATCACTTTCAGAACTATTTTTTTTAACAATAAAAACATTGGCAGCCAATCAGAATCCACCCGACTTTAAAGAGTTCAAGCATTGATAGCTGCAGACAACAAATCTTGAGCGTGCTTATAATAAACTTTATCGTTCTTGGTGTGACCGGGCCTTTAATCTGTAGCTACAAATTTATAGTCAATAACAAATACTTTTGGCTCGCATAGGGGGCACTTCAGTCAACTAAACCACGACAAAAAGTCCACAGAGGCCCTAAAGCCTCCACTGCTCCTTCTGCCCCTAAACCCCTGAAAACCTCTGCAGTACAAAAACCCTCAAAACATCCCGCTGCTCCTTCTACTCCAAAACTCTCCAAACATCCCGCTGCTACTTCTACTCCAAAACTCTCCAAACACCCTGCTGGTCCTTCTACTCCAGAACCCTCCAAACATCCTGCTGGTCCTTCTACTCCAAAATCCTCCAAACATCCCGCCTCTCCTTCTGCTCCAAAACCCTCCAAACATCCTGCTGCTCCTTCTGCTCCAAAACCCTCCAAACATCCTGCTGCTCCTTCTGCTCCAAAACTCTCCAAACATCCCACTGCTCCTTCTACTCCAAAACTCTCCAAACACCCTGCTGATCCTTCTACTCCAGAACCCTCCAAACATGCTGCTGGTCCTTCTACTCCAAAATCCTCCAAACATCCCGCCTCTCCTTCTGCTCCAAAACCCTCCAAACATCCTGCTGCTCCTTCTGCTCCAAAACCCTCCAAACATCCCACTGCTCCTTCTACTCCAAAACTCTCCAAACATCCCCCTGCTCCTTCTACTCCAGAACCCACCAAACATCCCGCTTCTCCTTCTGCTCCAAAACCCTCCAAACATCCCGCTTCTCCTTCTGCTCCAAAACCCTCCAAACATCCTGCTGCTCCTTCTGCTCCAAAACCCTCCAAACATCCCGCTGCTCCTTCTGCTCCAAAACCCACCAAACCTCCTTCTGCAGCTTCTGCTCCAAAACTCTCCAAACATCCCGCTGCTCCTTCTGCTCCAAAACCTTCCAAAAATCCCACTGCTCCTCCTGCTCCAAAACCCTCCAAACATCCCGCTGCTGCTTCTGCTCCAAAAACCTTCAAACATCCCGCTCCTCCTTCTGCTCCAAAACCCTCCAAACCTCGTGCCACCCTAAAGGCACAGACTGGCTCAAAACCCTCCAAAACCCCGGAGGCTGATGTCATGGGCTTGCGCCGCTCTAGAAGAATCGCTGCTAAGAAAGAGAAATGAAGAATTTGCTCAGAAATGCTCTATATGGGTAAAGTTCACCTCAGGAAGTCTTCAGGTGTTCTTACTCTCATTTATTACAAGCCTTGTTTTACTCTGCAATTACTTAGTTTAGACTTTTAGACCTGGAAATTGTGTGGTGCCCTCTAGTGGATATTTGGAGTTTAGCTTTTATAAACACTCAATGGTGGTTATTCACAAATCAGATGTACTTCTGTCAGAATTTACTTTACAGTTTAATGAAACTACATTAAAATGTCTTGAACATTAATGTGTTTTTTGTTATTTTCTCCATATGTTAAGAGTGTGTTTTCTTTGACGATGAATAAATGTTTTTCAGATGTTCAAATGTTTATCTGGGTTATGCGTTTTAGAAAGCCCTGGCTTCTTCAGGATATCTGAGAAGTTCAGAGTGGTCAAGTTTTGGAACATGGGTGCTTGAACTGAATTTTCCAGCAGATGGCCTGCTTTTATTTACAAGCAATAAAAATATAGCTATTTTTTTTAGCTATAGACTTTTGACCAGGTTCTGCTCCAGGAGAGCCACTGACACTGTCCTGCAATGTTTAGCTCCAACCCCAATTAAACACACACAAACCAGGCTGCTTACCTGTGCTGGGCTACATCCACCCCCCAATCCCCATCCCTTTTGCAAGTCTTGGTTCATGTTGTAGAGTGTACTAATTATGTGGTAATATTGCTGAGGTTTTTTTTTCCTGTTCCCACACTGTACTCCTTACAGGAGCATAGTCTAGGGGTTGCCTTTTTTCTCCTCACCTCTCCTCATGTCATGCTGTATTTCTTTTTCCTCAATTCCCTGTCTTCCTGTCCTGTCTACCCCCTTGTCATATTCATATGTTTGTATGGACAGGTTGATGGCCAATTTTGCTGGTACTTGTGACTAAGTGACAATAAAAGACTACTAATCAAGGTCTTGTCAGGCATACTAGGAATTTCCAGATGTGTGTTGAGGCAAGTTGGAGCTAAACTCTGCAGGACATTGGCCCCCCAGGACCGTCTTTAGATACCCCTGCCTCAGACAAATACTTTTTCAAAAGATCTGGAGTAACTAATTTCTTTGTGGTGCTTTCCTTTGCAAAAACTCACTACCACAAATAACTAGCATGTTCTGGTGGCTGTGAAGACATTGCTGTGCAGTGCAATTGCTGAAGTGTTTTTGTTGGTTGTTAGCATGTTGCTATTTTCCTGTGGCATTTTGGGCACTTTCTAAGCTGTTTTAGGGTGTTGCTGTGTAGTTGCCATTGCATTGCTTTGTGATTAATAACATGTTCTATGTTGATAGTTGTTTTTTTTATTTGGTTGCTTCTGCATTTCTTAGTAGTTGCTAGTGTGTTCTGGCTGGATTTTAGGGTGTTTTGAGTGGTTGCTAATGCTAAATGGCTGTCGATGTTTTTATCATTCATCAGCTGGAAAAAATCTTTCTGAAAGTGATTCCAGCGTTATTTTTCCTCTGTGTTGTTATCGTTATTGTTGTGGTGTGGACATCCGTATTCCACTCATTGAATTAGAATGATGATTAAAACTCAAAATCAAAAGTTATGTCCCAGCAAACATAGAACATTCCCCTAATTATATGTATTTGGTTCCTGTTTGGTTATTTTTTGGGGGGAACTAAATTGTAATGTTCTGGAACATTCTTTTTAGGTTTTATTCTTTGCAACTATAAAATCATGTTCCCACAAAGTTGCAGGGAGGTAATTTTTAAATAACCAAAATTTTTTTATACAGAATGTTCCCTAATGGTAATTTTTAGCTTATTATTTTGCAACCATGAAATAACGTTCCCATTATCGTCTTTAGTGTGAATGGCTCCTTAAAAACTCATAAAGTTAGTTTTGATAGAATGTTGTTGGAGATAATATAATGTTGATTATTTTGTGGTGATTTTTACCTCATTATAATGTTCAGACTGGAATTGTACACACACATAAATGGTTGGAACATGGAAGGACTGTAGAGGAAACATTAACGCTTTGCTGACTCAATCAGTCACCCGTTATTGTTGGCTTAGAAAAAGTGGATGAGAGGCCGAGAGAGAGTCCAAATGTGGTTAACATATCATACGGCAGGGAACAACTTCCACAGGGCTTACATCAACAGATTTCTGCTGGATCAGTTAAAATCAGCGTTGAAGCTGGGTACACTTTCAAAACAGTTTTGGAAACATTTTGGAAATTTTGTTTAAGTTTTCTCAACGCTAATGTCTTCCAGACACTAAATGGTTTCAGACTGTTCTTCAGCATTTCAGAGAAAAGACAAGTTTGTATCTCATCAGCTTTGCTAACCACTTTCTTAACACATAAATATAAGGGCCTTCGATCAATTAAACATTTGAATGCAGACATTGAGGGAAGGAAGTTTCCCCGAGTAATTAGAAATGGCCACACTAAACAATATTTTATATTCTTGATATTGCTACAAGAAGTTTTAAAAGTTGCATTTTTAGGCTGGTCTGCCTCAGTGGTCTAACAGCGCTTGTCAATGTCAAAATGATTGTGATGGCTAATCAGATCAAAGGAGGCAGGCCTTACTGTTTACAGAAGAGTGCGAATTCCAAAGCGCCACTTTAAGTGGTGATAGAGTGTGTGGTAACATGTAAGTAGCTAATTTAAGTAATATTTGACAATTATGTAATATTTGACAGCAAACGACAGTAATATCCAGTAATGCAAACTACTCAACTTTTTTATGCAATTTCACTGTTTCCAATTGAACACATGCTATGATTTTTCATTATTTATGTAATTCCTAAAACCTCCACACTTCCTGCTGCTTCTGCTCCAAAACCCTCCAAACCTCCTGCTGCTTCTTCTGCTCCAAAACCCCCTACAAACATCCTGCTGCTGCTTCTACTCCAGAACCCTCCAAACAGCCTGCTGCTCCTTTTGCTCCAAAACCATCCAAACATCCTGCTGCTTCTTCTACTGCAAAATCCTCCAAACCCCCTGCTGCTCATTCTACTCCAGAACCATCCAAACATCCCGCTGTTTCTTCTACTCCAAAACTGTCCAAACATCCTGCTGCTCCTTCTGATCCAAAACCCTCCAAACATCCCGCTGTTTCTTCTACTCCAGAACCCTTTACACATCCTGCTCCTTCTACTCCAATCCTGCTGCTCCTTCTACTCTAGAACCCTCTAAACATCCTGTTTCTTCTTCTACTCCAGAACCCTCCAAACCTCTCGCCGCTCCTTCTGCTCCAAAACCCTCCAAACATCCTGCTCCTCCTTCTGCTCCAAAACCCTCCAATCCTCCAGCTGCTCCTTCTGCTCCAAAACCCTCCAAACATCCCGCTGCTCCTTCTGATCCAAGACTCTCCAAACATCCCACTGGTCCTACTCCAGAACTCCCCAAAACTCCCGCTGCTCCTACTCCAGAACTCTCCAAAACTCCCGCTGCTCCTTCTGCTCCAAAACGGTCCACACATTCTGCGGCTACTTCTGCTCCAAAACCCTCCAAACATCCCACTGCTCCTTCTACTTCAGAACCCTCCGAACATCATGCTGCTCCTTCTGCTCCAAAACCCTTCAAACATCCTGCTTCTTCTTCTGCTCCAAGACCCTCCAAACATCCTGCTTCTCCTTCTGCTCCAAAACCCTCCAAACATCCTTCTCATCCTTCTACTTCAGAACCCTACAAACATCATGCTGCTCCTTCTGCTCCAAAACCCTCCAAACATCCCACTGCTCCTTCTACTTCAGAACCCTCCAAACATCCTTCTGCGCCAGAACCCTCCAAACCTCCCGCTGCTCCTTCTGCTCCAAAACCCTTCAAACATCCTGCTGCTCCGTCTACTCCAGAACCCTCCAAACATCCTGCTGCTCCTTCTGCTCCAAAACCGTCCAAACATCCTACTGCTCCTTCTACTCCAATCCTGCTGCTCCTTCTACTCCAGAACCCTCCAAACCTCCCGCTGCTCCTTCTACTCCAGAACTCTCCAAACCTCCCGCTGCTCCTTCTGATCCAAAACCCTCCAAACATCCTGCTGCTCCTTCTACTCCAATCCTGCTGCTCCTTCTACTCCAGAACTCTCCAACCTCCTGCTGCTCCTTCTGCTCCAAAACCCACCAAACCTCCTGCTGCTCCTTCTACTCCAAAACCCTCCAAACATCCTGCTGCTCCTTCTACGCCAGAACCCTCCAATCCTCCCGCTGCTCCTTCTGCTCCAGAACCCTCCACACAGTCTACGGCTCTTTCTGCTCCAAAACCCTCCAAACATCCTGCTGCTCCTTCTACTCCAAAACCCTCCACACATTCTGCGGCTTCTTCTGCTCCAAAACTCTCCAAACCTCCTGCTGCTCCTTCTGCTCCAAAACCCACCAAACCTCCTGCTGCTCCTTCTACTCCAAAACCCTCCAAACCTCCCACTGCTCCTTCTACTCTAGAACTCTCCAAACCTCCTGCTGTTCCTTCTGCTCCAAAACCCTCCACACATTCTGCGGCTCCTTCTGCTCCAAAACCCTCCACACATTCTGCGGCTCCTTCTGCTCCAGAACCCTCCAAACCTCCCACTGCTCCTTCTACTCTAGAAATCTCCAAACCTCCTGCTGCTCCTTCTGCTCCAAAACCCCCCACACATTCTGCGGCTCCTTCTGCTCCAGAACCCTCCAAACCTCCTGCTGCTCCTTCTACTCCAGAACCCACCAAACCTCCTGCGGCTCTCTCTACTCCAAAACCCTTCAAACATCCCGCTGCTCCTTCTACTTCAGAACTTTTTAAAAATGAAATTGATTACTTATTGCGCAATTGATTACTCTAAAGACTGATCTTTTCTTTATGTAAACTTATCTTATGGCTTCAGAAGTC
This sequence comes from Meda fulgida, assembly GCA_030578275.1. Classification (NCBI taxonomy): domain Eukaryota; kingdom Metazoa; phylum Chordata; class Actinopteri; order Cypriniformes; family Leuciscidae; genus Meda; species Meda fulgida. The sequence goes on along the minus strand of CM060637.1, from coordinate 15,607,100 downwards.
GTGCGATCAACTACTTTCTGCTTTTCGTCATTTTTGGACCTTGACACCAAAAGGTCACCATTCACTTTAATTAAGGAAACGGGCATTGTGAACTTTCTGCTAAATATCTTCTTTGTTTTCTATTGAAAACAAAGTCGGAATGACATGATGGTGAGTAATTGGTGACACTATTTTATATTTTTGGATGTACTGTGCCTTTAAGAACTTTTTGCAGACTTTTACAGACAGACATTGGACAGTCTTCACATGATAGACCAAGATAAGATGCTTAAATATTTGAGTGAAAGATGCCTGCAAAAAAAATGACGAGCTGTACCAACAAGCTGTTTCCTGTGTCCAGACCCATCATAGGCCTTTATAGAGAGACATGACAGAGGGAACACACACTGGCATTAAATCAGTCACTGCAAGGTGTCCTTCTGGCCAGAGTCTCAATCTAAAGCAAACTCAAATGTCACTGGTGACCTCATGGTTAAGATGGAAAGACTTCTTTCTCTTTGCTGTCACGAATGCAGCCATCTGCTGTTTGCTGTCTGATTTCATCAGTGGAACATTGAGACAGACCCGGTTAAAAGGTGAATTCCTGGTCTTTGCACGTGTCGAGTGTAGCCAGGTTTTATGACAGGTCTTGAGGGTCAGTCCGGGCTTTACCGTTATAAAAGCTCTCCATAATAATCAACCATACAATAAATGTATTGCTTGTCCATCAGGATTTTACATTCCTACAAGAAATTTGTACAAGTTCAGTGGTTCTTTTGTCGGTATTGCATTTTAGTTAACTTTAACTGTTGCACCCCCCTAAACCTCATGTATAGCTATTAGAATACTTATTTGACATCTATCCTGAAATTTTGTAATCAAGGCTCACCTGCAGCTGTAATTTTTTTTTTTTTTCATATCTGAATCAAATTTGTAGTCAGATTTGTATGTAGTGCGAACAAGGCCTTAATGTGTCAATGACTCTGACAAATACATCAACCATAAGTTTCAGGATGAATCCTGTTTACCTTGCACGTTCTGGTGCAAGGAATCGTGGGAAACATTATGTTTAGGAGTCTATATGATAGGACTCACCAATTGCTCCAGAATTATGCCGCCTTCATTACTTTGGTCAGGTGGGTTTCACATTATCCCTGTACTGAACCTGAGGAATATTTGACCAAACAAATATGTTCTTGAAACATGGCCAGTATTGGAATCCGTGAGCTGAAGGACCTTGTGTTTGCTTTTTATTCTTGTAATTTTTGTTCTCTTGTCAGTTGAACCTGGAACATATATAGTTCATTGACAAAGACAAATAAATGGAGGAATCATGTGATTGCGAACAACCACCTTCTTTCATATCTTTAACAGTCTGTTTTGGTTTGCAATAGTACTTCATTTATGAGGCCGAGCTAGTTCAGGGTGCTGTTAGCATGCTAGGTCCTCATGAAAGCCTATTATTATGGTGATAAATGCATTGAGCTGGAAGCCACATATGTTGGTGTAAGAGATTAGCTTCTGTTTTCCTAGTATTAGCGGTGAGTCCTCAGACAAGGTCAGCACAGGAGATTGTAGGCCCTCAGAAAGCCAGCTGTCCTCCTAGTCTGATGGATACCACCGATCTCATTTAAAATCCATTGCGCCATTAAAACGAACTCCTGTATTATGAGACGACTAACTCAGGGTCAGTCCTTGATTAATCAGCCACGAACTGTGATTTACTTCCAGCCCAAATAAAGCATGTTCCTTTGTTTTGGCTAGAATGACCGATAGGTGCTTGTATTAGAACAACCCCAGCTTCTTTGATCTCATACACTAATCCTTTAATTGTAGTCATTGTCCTCAAGGATTTCAAATTGACATGTTAAGGAATCCAAAACACACCTTTTCACTGAACCACACTGAGTGCATTTCCCATTGCAGCCACTAGAGGCCAGTGTGGTGCCAGAAGGGGCTTGTGTAAACTTTTGATAATTCAGCCAAGGTTTGGCTTGTTAGCATGGCCTTAGCATCAGCAATGAAAGCATTTGACCGAATCCATGTATTTTGATTAAGCAATTTTAGAAGCAGCATATTGCTGTTATTGCATTATATTGCAGTAGATATTTTACCAGTGTGCTTTTGTTTTTAGAGGTCTCTAAAAATGTGAAATAGACATTTGTCCTTGTTTAGTGCATACATACATTTGTGATTGGTTTTGGACTAGGGCTGAATTCAGAATAGCATATTAACAGTGTAACAAATTACTTGTTAAACTTAAATTGTTGTTAAAAGTAATGTTACAATTTTGCATTACTCCCTGAAAAGGTAACTAATTGTTACTTTTTATTTAAAGTAATGTACTGTTACTTTTTATGTAAAGTAATGTATGGTTACTTTTGCGTTACTTTTTCTCACCTGGGCTTGGCTTGTTTGTTTTTTGATAAGAAAGAAAAGTTCAAAAGGCCCCCTGTGGTGAAAATCAAGCTTTTAATGTTGTTTATGTCTATGTGGTGATTTTAATGTGCTTTAAGACAAACCATGTGCAAATTCATGTCAATACCATTGCTGAGTATTTTCTCTTTAAAACTGCAGTGATCTAAAGACCGTCTCAAAAAACGTGGTTTGAAATCGCTGGTGTTTCTGACGTCACAAACTACCTTGTAACCAATCACGTCAACGAGTGGATCTCTGAGCTGGTGTGAGTGAGTGGAGGCGGGACTAATTTACATATTCATAGAACCATGTATACTAAATGAGGTAAGAGTGTAGTTACATTTAAACTATTTTAAAGCATGAAGAATTTTTTTTCAAGGATTTTTTTTTATATATAATTTTGGTGATCAAAGAAGAGTTTTATGTGATACAGTTATTGACTACAGGAAGACTTTAAATGATTAAAGTTCCCCTATTATGCCATTTTAAAGTTTCCTTATGTTGTTTTTAGTCTACTAAAGACAGTAACAAACAATGATGTCGATTTTACCATATCAATGCGAGCACGAGTGTAAGGATGATAGATTGAAAGAACTAGTTATTCAACCCGGACCTCCATTGCAAGGACGACTCGAGCTGGACGTTTCTCAGTGATAGCCTACACTACTCAGTCTGAGGTACATTATGAGATTTTGCAACTGTAATTCCTCACCATCAGCATTAACAAGTGCATGTCCATCAACAAACTGATTCTTTTACTTGTACTTATTTATTTACCGAGTATTTTTCTAATTTAATGCGGCAAACGTGGAAACGATCAGTAAAATAAAGGGAAAACAGCAAAAGTTTAGGATTATACTGCTGTGATATCGTGGTAAAGATGAATTTTAACCACTCATTCTTCACATGCTCATCATTGGGCAGCGTAAAAAAAAAACTGTCTTTACCTTCACATTGCAGAGCACAGCATCTTGTCGACATAATGCTATCCATCATCCACAGTAATCAGCTGCAGTGTTTGAGGGGGTTCAAGTTTTCCCTGGTGTCTACGCGCGCAATAAGTGGAAGGGAAAGAAGGGAATGTTTCGTCTTGACGTCACAACGAAATGCCGTATGACTCGTTTGAGAAACGATTAATTTCATTGACTCAGAGTCGACTCTTACTTTTGAAAGACAATAACTTTATATACGGTGCACTTCAGATTTAAAGCTTTGCAGGATTTTTTCATTCACTTAGAGCTATGTTACACACTACATGAAAGGTAATTTTCAAAAATCCATAATAGGGGCCCTTTAAGCGCATCTCAAACAAAGCTTTCAGCTGGGCTGCCGCTCTGGACTACAGAAGAATAAGATGCAGGAGAAGAAAGTTCAACATGCTTCAGCAATAAAAACAAACACAAATGGGATGTTTAACCAAAGTTATTTTTGCTTGTTCTTTGTATCGTTGAATTGGATCATGTAAGATCAGCATCAAATACATTGGTTAATAAAGTGAGATTAAATGCATAAAGTATATTTGAGTATATTTTTTTTTTATTATTGCAGGTTTGTGTAATATTCTGAGTTTGTATTTTACTGTTTTAATTCATTTTGAGCAATACTGAATCTGTTTTTGTGCATGTGAGATGAGTAAATGCCTGCTCACATTTAGTCTAGAACTATACAATAACATCATGTTCACACACTATAGCGCAAACAACGTCTCTGCGCTTACTCACGATTTCTCTCCACATGGGCTGTCAGTCAATAAATGGGAAAAGAAAAGTAACTCGAGTCACTTATTTGAAACTATCTCTGATATTTTGTTGTTAATTTAAAAGTAATGCATTACTTTACTAGTTACTTGAAAAAAGTAATCTTGTTATGTAGGCTAACTCGCATTACTTGTACTGCCACAACACTGCATATTACTGTGACCTTTTCTGCCATATCAATGGATTTTTAATGGGTTTTTTGGTTAAATTCTTTTATTTGTCTTGAAACAGGCAGTTGCTAGCAATTTCTATAACTTGTAGATTTTAAATAAAGATCAAAAGAGTTGTTGGAAGATGCAACTGTGATGTAGTTTATTTATAACCTTTAGCTCTTTATTTCTGCTGATTGTACTGTATTTATGCTTCAAAATTCATAAAAGTGGTGCTCATTTGTGAATATTTTCTGCAGAAATCCTAAAAGAAAAAATCTTTTAGGCTTTTTGTTGAGGGAACAAGGGTGAAATTAACTTCGGGTTGGCCTGCATAAATACATCATCACTGCAGAACTCTATTGGCTCTATAAACTGAGCGCTTAATAGTTGTGTGTGTATTTTTATTCATCCCACTTACATCTTTTGAGTCCTCTAAAAATATTAGTTCAGATTCATTCACTGATTCAGAGATTCATTGATTCTGATTCATTCAGAAATTATTTTTGCAGAATATGTTATGCCAGCAGGGGTGACAAAAGTGGGTGTTTTTGAGTCTTATGAGTGAGTCATTGAATCATTCTCAACTGATTTAAACAAAGTTGACTAAAACAAGTTGTACAAGTCTACTAAAAACTCAAGAAAAAGTGTTATGCATCATAAATGCTTTCCATGCAAAGGACACCAAAGCATTTTGTCTGGTTTGCTTGACAGTAGATCCTTGATTTGTTCATTTATAAGACTTGTTTAAATCACTGTCATGTTTAAAGTTGCATTCCCTTAGTAGAGACAGTCACTTTAGACCAGTCATTCCGCTGCATAAAGCCTGCCCGTCTCCCAATGTAATGTTTGTTGTTTGGGTTTGGAGATGATCTATAGACATCTCCTGAAGCCAAGAAAAATCTCATAAAAGTGTATTAGAGGGATGAAGGGGCTTAACTTTTGAATGTGGCGGCAGTCGCGTGAAGTCTGGCCAGGCGGTGTGAAGCATGCATAGCTGGTTCTACGAGTAAGCGAAGTGTGAAATCAGCCGTGCTGGTCCTGCCAACCCTGACACAATCCCAAAAATTAAAGCCCTGGTTCTGAGAGACTGTCTTGACAGGGTTATTTGATGGTCTTCTAAAGTATCCCCCAAACTCTAAGCAATGTTTCACTGGAACTGATTTTTTTAGTCTAGCCAAACACACTGCGGGTGTTACATTCAGACAACATTAAAGGAGCAGTTCACCCAAAACTTTTTGGACTCACCCTCTGAATTTACTCACTCTCATGTCATTCAAAACTGTTGAATAGCATCATGAAAGTGCTCCATACAACTTTTGAGCTATATTCTAAGTCTTGAATGAAATAAGTCATAAATCACAGATTTTTATTGGTGAAGGAATCCTTCTGATCAGTTTTGTGAACTAGTTCAACAGATTCACTGAAAAGATCCAGAGATCATTTGTTCACAAAGCGATCATTGCTACTCATTGACTTTTATGAACATACCACAAACAGCTTAAGCGGATGTCAAGATTTTAAGCAAGTCATTTTTCCTCAAATATTTGTATTCAGCCTGGTTTCACAGACAGGGCTTTGATTAAGCCAGGATTAGACCTTAGTTCAATTAGGACATTTAAGTAGCTTTTATTAACGTGCCTTAGAAAAAAACAGGACAGATGTGTATCTCGAAACAAAACAATGGAACTGACATATTTTAAGATATGTAAGTGCAAGCTGATTTAAGTTAAAACGGCTCAAACATGCATTTTAGTCTAAGACTAGACTTATGCTTAAACCAGGGGCATACGTCTTTAATTTATTTAATTATTTGGAACAACATGAGGGTGAGTATAATCACATCATTTACATTTTTGGGTGAACTGTCCCTTTAAATCCAGGCTAGTCCTCCAGCAGCATTGAAAACATTCTTCTGCTTCAGTTTTATTTTCGCTTTAAATCAGAATAAGCATATTTATAGTGATAGTAAGATAGTAAGCCTGCAGGACATTTGTTACTCCAATATACATATGACAGGAAACACACTGATATGTCAACAAAAAAATCTGCTTTCCTCAAGATAAGCTCATATTAATGTCTGTTTTTATGCTGAATGAGTTACGGAGCTAGCACACCGGCTAGCACATTTATTATGACATGCTCCATAGAGAACATGTGAAATAATGTTTATATTCCTCTCTATTGCAAATTATATATTTCATTTATACTATTTATTAAACGCACAGTATCACATAAAAATATGGTAAAACAATAAGTGATATAATTATACTCTTAAAGGAACAGTACACCCATAAATTGAAATAATTTACTCACCTTGGTTTTGTTCCAACTCCATATTTCCTTGCATTCGGTTTGTTCCTCACACAGTATGGCTTCCGAAGACCTGTAATATGCCCTCATATAAACTACTTGTATGGCAATTTTCTGCAGTATGAATCACCATCCACTTTCATTGTATGGAAAAGAGCGGCATGGATGTTCTCTCTAACTTTGTGTTTCATGGATTAAGGAAAACAATACAGGTTTGGAACAACTTGAGGGTCAGTAAATGATGACAAAACAGACATTTAAAGAGATAATTCACCAAAAATGTCTTAGTAAATCATGTTCTTCTATGCTTTTCATTTGGCTTGGTTGCATTTAAGGCCTAAACGTGTGGCAGTAGGAAAGGCCTGAAGTCATTTGTTTTACTACTCCATGAGGAATGCTTTCAGGAAGAACGTGGTTTCAGGAGGAAGGGGGAAACAGGAGTGTTGAACGAAGTTTCAAATGTGCACTGGCAACAATTTGTAGGGAAGGCAGTAGAATAAAGCACATGAGACTAAACATTTGGACAGCGTCTAAGTACACACTCTGTTCAGGATAGGAAGAGGGTGATGGGGGTCACTGGTCCAGATGAGAAACTCTGAGACCTTGCATTCTTCAAATCCTCAGCCTGAAAATTCATGAGGTGCGCTTTGTTGCGTTGTGGATTATTTGCTTCCCAGTTACTCCGGAAAAATCTTTTGTAACATACCAGGCACTGAAACCCACTATCAGACTAAACATGTGAACATTTGGCCTTTCAGAGATACACAAACCAGTTTGTATTAAACATTGTTCCTCAATGGGTATTGGATCTTGAACACTCAATAAGCATCAACTAGAAACCCTACTATCTTTGCCATGAGTATCAGATGTAAACTGAGAGGTTGCTGTGGTTGTGTCCTTTCGGATGACGCTTCACTAGTGGTCTTGAGATGAGGTCCCATGATGCACTGGGTTAGGGATATCTAAAGAACAAGTAGATTTCCTTTTTCTGCTTTAACTCTTTCAGCTGGAGCAGATATAGCTCCACAGGAAAATAAGGGGATGTCTACACAATACGGTTTTCAACAAAAAATGGAACACTTTTTTGTGAATTTTGGTCGTCCGTTTACACGACAACGGCGTTTTGGAGGCCTGAAAATGCAAACTTTTGAAAACGGGTTTCAAAGTGCAATTTTTTTTGTGTGAAACCGATACCATTATCGTATCCATGTAAATTAAAAAAACGTGAATTTGTGAAAATAGTGATGTTATGCACATGCGTATTACATGTTTAGTCTGTAGGTGCTTAGTGTTTCTTTACAAAGTGACATCGCCAATTACTGGCCTGGCATGAATAATTACGTTTTTCAGAATAAATACAGAACAAAGAGTCTTTAGTCATTTTCGCGGATCCGCGTGAAAATTCTTTTCATTTTTATTAAATTGTTGTCTTGTAAACATACCCTAAGATGCACTCAGTAAGTTTTAGTTTAAGTTTAGCTGGCTCGTATTCATCCCAATAGGACCTGTTTTAAATGCTAAACTGACACATGTTGGCATGGATGTAGAGTATGATGTTCATTCACCAATTACTGCATACAGACTTCGATCTTGTTTTTTTCTTTGTTTTTTTACATATTTTTATTGTTAATATAAGGGGTCAAGCATCTGTAGCCTTCTGTTGTATCTTCTGGTTTTCTTATTTTATTATTCTATGGCACAGTTATTAACCATACATAGGAAAATTATGAAATTTGGCACCCTGATTGTGGTGTTCCTGAATAGTATTTGATTGAATTGAATTGAATTGAATTGAATTGGTCCGATCTTCACCAAAATAGTCACACAGCAGCAAGGGATGGTGATGACATTTTTTAATGGTTGAAGTGCTGCAAAGTTATTAGTGAATTAAGTGGCGTGGCATTGTTAGTTTTTTACTATTTATTTACCTATATCTCCTGACAGCAATGTCCAACTTTAACAAAACTTAATACACACAAACCACAGGACATTTTGAGGACGCACACCAAGTTATATCAAAATTGCTCCTATAGGGGGCACTACAAGCTGACAATCCTTTATAATGCCGTAACCGTATAATCTGTGAAGTTGAAAATTGTTGTGCATCTTATCTGGTGGACGTATTAACATGTCTTTCAATAAGACTCAGATACTTCCAAAAACATGGCCGCCAGCTGTAGTAACTTGGCCGGTTGCATGTCAATGTGATATGATAATATGTCTAATAACTAATATATATGATGTTTCATTTAATGTGGTTGAACAGAATTCTAAGTGATCTTCATATCTTTGTGTAAAACATTTCATAAGTAAAAAATGACTTTGTGTTCCTTTAAGAGCAACTCATTTTGCAAAATTGTCATTTATTCACCTTTTTTCTCACAAGCCTACTGCGTTCTGAATTATGGGAGGCACTTCCAGTTTGGGAAAGTTACACTCAAAAAGAGCGAAACAAATCATTTCAAATTAAAAGATTATAATCATTATCTGTCAGTTTGACAGAATAAGCTGCAAAATTTCCTTATAAAGAATAATGTAACGTATGGTATTTTAATGTGGCAGGGTATTGTGAGAATATCTATGGCAAGAGCTCTTTTCAGTCACAGCATTCTTTTTATTTCCTTTTTTCCTCTGAATTCCGCTGTAACGGTATGAAAAAAACAAACTTATATTTCACATTTGTGGTTTTTTCTCCTGACTGAATTTATGACATATCCCATTAATAATTAACTGGAATGCACACAGAATCTCACGTTTTTCTCCCCAAGTCCTCGCGTCTCTTTCCAGGTTTATTTTCATACAGATGCTTTAAAATGTAATTCTCTCCCCCTTTCAATTCTAATCATATTAGCAGTGTTTACTGGATTGTTTCTGAACATATATTACTACAGTCCCAGACAGCAATATAGTGTCGGCCCAGATCCGGCCCACATATGGTTTTTGTGGAATCCACTATGTTGCTGTCTGGGGTGATATTACACATGCCATTGCTACGGACAGAATTAAGCTTTTGGGGTAATTTAAGGTCTGTTGAAAGTAATTTGTTAATGCTTTTACACTTTGAAGGTTTCTTTTAATATTCAATAGTTGAAGGGTGAGTAGAATACTGTCACCGCATTGTGCCCTTTTTTTTTTAACGTTTATTGCGTTCATAAAGCCAGCCGTTCACTGGTTGTTTACAGTTTAACGGAAGTTATTCCCACAAAGCGTCATGGGGCGTAGCATTTTTTAACCGAAACAGGGTGACAAGTCAAAATAAATAACTTGGAATCAAACACTTAACATATTATCACTGCCACAAAATAAATCCATATTCACCCTCTGAAGGCAGTTGAGATATTGTGAAGGGTAACGGATGATGTTTGCTTCTGCCTAGGAAGCCGTATGACACCCTAGCGACCAGAGCCGGACAGTAGCAGAGTACATTTACTTGAGTACAGTACTTAAGTACAATTTTGAGGGATCTATACTTTAATCGAGTATCATTTTTGGGGAGTACTCATGACTTTACTCAAGTACATTTGAGAGGCAAATATTGTACTCTTTACTCCACTACATTTCTATCCATAACCGTGAGTACCCGTTACTACTTCTAAAAAAAAAAAAGAAAAAAAAGGAAAAAAGAAAAATCAGCAATCAGCTTCAGCTTTCCGCCAAAGTCAACTCCATGCTCAGATTTAGATAAGAGACGAAACCATGGATGAAGACGCAGCGGGTCCATCCCGGGAATGTGCCAGCCCGTGGCCCCACCTCGCCAGACTATTTACATTTTCTGAATTTTCTGAAATTTTCTTAAATGCAAAATAAAGCAACATGGTAAAAAGATGAAAACGACTTGATTTTACTTTCAATTCCTTTTACATTCTCCAAGGTATTAACATTAACATTTTTCATAACTCCATGTAGGACGTTTCTGTACATAAATGTAAGCACTGTGGCAGTAGTAATGCAATATTTAGAAAATGTACTCTTGTACTCTTGATACTCAAGTACTTTTAAAAACAAGTACTTCAGTACTTTTACTTAAGTAGACATCTGACTGTAGTACTTTTACTTGTACTTGAGTAAAATTTAGCAAGGGGTATCTGTACTTTTACTCAAGTAATGAAGCTGTGTACTCTGTCCGCCTCTGCTAGGGACTCCTCTTCCATCATCGGTAGCCCTCCCCATCCCAGATGAGCTTTGATTGTTGTAAATCTCCCAGCCTGCAGTCATAGCGCTCCTGCCAGGGTTGACAGATAGTGAGGAGCCGCATGGTGTGTACACTGGCACGGGGCTGTGTGAGCATGTGTTCAATATGTGTTTGGAATATTTGTGGAGCTGTCTGAGGCGCTCATGGCCTCGGTATTCAAAAATAAACGGTAGGACGGTAGAAAGCGACAGAGTGAATCGGCCTGATAGGTGAGAACAGATCAGCTGATAGGGGCGAGGGAATATTTGCATCTGCGACAGACTACGACATGTCTGGAAATCCCACCAAAAACCCTTGTGAATACTTTTAAGTCTGTTGACTTGAGTTGGCTGGAGGTTTGATTTGTCCGGATTGTGACCCTCGATGTTCCAGCGATCATCTTCAAGTCTAAAATTTGAGCCTAAACCACCCAAAGCCATCCAGATTCTATCGGAAACTTGCCGTAATTCCTCGTTTGATACATTTGACTGATAACAGTGTTTACATTGTTCACAGTTTGATCGAGAGAGCGACCATTAACCATTTTGGAATAATCAATGTTATTCCATTCCACAAAGTCTTAAAGGGGAACTCAAAATAGAATGCATTTGACATTGTCTGTCAGAACATCTGCTTTTGTTTACAGTGTGTGACTGTGTGTGATCTCGAGGTTGACTGACACACACACACACACACACACACACACACACACACACACACACACACACACACACACACACACACACAGTCTTGTTCACACTGCCAGGATAAACGTGTTGCATTAAGGAGTCATGGAGTACAAAAAGTACTGACTTCGGTACCAAGACGGTACTGAAATTTAAATATGTGACGATACCAGCATTTCCCTCTAGCATTCTGAGCACTGTTGAATGGGTTCTTAAAAACCCCTGATTGGCCATTGTGTTGATGCCCTCAACATATATGTGTCTGATTGGCCATTGTGTTGATGCCCTCAACATATATGTCTCTGATTGGCCATTGTGTTGACGCACTCAATATATATGTCTCTGATTGGCCATTGTGTTGACGCACTCAATATATATGTCTCTGATTGGCCATTGTGTTGACGCGCTCAATATATATGTCTCTGATTGGCCATTGTGTTGACGCGCTCAACATATATGTCTCTGATTGGCCATTGTGTTGACGCACTCAATATATATGTCTCTGATTGGCCATTGTGTTGACGCACTCAATATATATGTCTCTGATTGGCCATTGTGTTGACGCGCTCAATATATATGTCTCTGATTGGCCATTGTGTTGACGTGCTCAATATATATGTCTCTGATTGGCCATTGTGTTGACGCACTCAATATATATGTCTCTGATTGGCCATTGTGTTGACGCGCTCAATATATATGTCTCTGATTGGCCATTGTGTTGACGCCCTCAACATATATGTCTTTGTTTGGCCATTGTGTTGACGCGCTCAATATATATGTCTCTGATTGGCCATTGTGTTGACGCGCTCAATATATATGTCTTTGATTGGCCATTGTCTCGACGCACTCAACATATATATGTCTCTGATTGGCCATTGTCTCAACGCACTCAACATATATGTCTGTGATTGGCCATTGTCTTGACGCACTCAACATATTTGTCTGTGATTGGCCATTGTGTTGACACGCTCAAAATATATGTCTCTGATTGGCCATTGTGTTGACGCGCTCAACATATATGTCTGTGATTGGCAATTGTGTTGACGCGCTCAACATATATGTCTGTGATTGGCTACAATGATCAACAATGACACCTTTGAAGCTCTTCACAGAGCGCTTGCATAGATACACACGTGAGCGTTTAAAAGCAGGCATCTATCAGCGGATCCCTAATATATCCACTGATAGATGGATTCGCTGATAGACGCATGCTTTCAAACGCTCCAGTGTGTATCTGTGTAAGCGCTCGTTGAAGAGCGTCAAAGACAACATGTTTTTGAAGCGTTGATCTTTGTAGCCAATCACAGATTAATATGTCTCTGATTGGCCATTGTGTTGACGCGCTCAATATATATGTCTCTGATTGGCCATTGTGTTGACGCGCTCAACATATATGTCTCTGATTGGCCATTGTGTTGACGCACTCAATATATATGTCTCTGATTGGCCATTGTGTTGACGCACTCAATATATATGTCTCTGATTGGCCATTGTGTTGACGCGCTCAATATATATGTCTCTGATTGGCCATTGTGTTGACGTGCTCAATATATATGTCTCTGATTGGCCATTGTGTTGACGCACTCAATATATATGTCTCTGATTGGCCATTGTGTTGACGCGCTCAATATATATGTCTCTGATTGGCCATTGTGTTGACGCCCTCAACATATATGTCTTTGTTTGGCCATTGTGTTGACGCGCTCAATATATATGTCTCTGATTGGCCATTGTGTTGACGCGCTCAATATATATGTCTTTGATTGGCCATTGTCTCGACGCACTCAACATATATATGTCTCTGATTGGCCATTGTCTCAACGCACTCAACATATATGTCTGTGATTGGCCATTGTCTTGACGCACTCAACATATTTGTCTGTGATTGGCCATTGTGTTGACACGCTCAAAATATATGTCTCTGATTGGCCATTGTGTTGACGCGCTCAACATATATGTCTGTGATTGGCAATTGTGTTGACGCGCTCAACATATATGTCTGTGATTGGCTACAATGATCAACAATGACACCTTTGAAGCTCTTCACAGAGCGCTTGCATAGATACACACGTGAGCGTTTAAAAGCAGGCATCTATCAGCGGATCCCTAATATATCCACTGATAGATGGATTCGCTGATAGACGCATGCTTTCAAACGCTCCAGTGTGTATCTGTGTAAGCGCTCGTTGAAGAGCGTCAAAGACAACATGTTTTTGAAGCGTTGATCTTTGTAGCCAATCACAGATTAATATGTCTCTGATTGGCCATTGTGTTGAGCGTGTCAACATTGGCCAATCAGAGTTGTTTAAGAATCCGTTAAACTGCACTCAAAATGCAAGAGGGAAATGCTGGTATTGTCACATTTTTTAAATTTCAGTACCGACTTGGTACCGGAGTCGGTACTTTTGACAACTGTACATTTATATGCTTCCTAAACACTGTCTGATTCAAAAGTATTTCCTTGTGGAGACAACAGACGTTAATCTCTAGATATGGCTTGGGTTGATGTATGTCTGCAGGCAAAAATCACACATTTGATTGCTTAGAAAAGTAACAGCACACCTCTCCTCAACAGACCACAGATTTTGAAGTATCCAGATAGTGCCAGATAGGTGTGCGTGTGAGTTCATGTCTTGCTTCAGCAATCTCTTTTCACCACCCATCTCTCTGTTTCTCTCCTATATAAACACACTCACACTTACTCGGCCATGAAATGTGCATTAGTGTTTTAATTTCCAGATTTTCTGTAGACACACATCATCATACCGAGGCTGAGACCAGTCATATTTGTTCAGATGGAGTCGGGCAGTGATACTGAACTGAAAGCGCTTGAAGTTTTGGGCCGGATTTCAGAACTGGACGCTACATGGGAATATGACAGAACTTTGGTTTGGTATCAAAGACACATCTGTTAGGACCATTAAACACTCGCATTTACTTGAAAAGCCTAATACTTAACAGAGGTTTACAAACTGACGTGTATAAAAACAGTCCAGCATTTTGTTTAACACGCAACCCTGTCCGGCATCAGTATCTGTCCAATTCAAACAGGGCTTGTTTGTGTAATCGATACAAGCGGAATAATTCCAAGCAGTTTCTCAAGTTTTATTAGTCAGCTGCGGCGGCATGCGGTTGGTGGTGGGTTTTTTTTGCGGGGGAAATGTTAGGCATGTGTTTATATTTGAAATTGTCTGTGAATGTCGTGAGAATGAGGATCCTGCCCGTGGTTCGTAAACACGCCGAACCTGAAGAGAAATAAGTGCTTCTCATCTCAGCGATATTCAGATGGAGTAAGAAAATACTTATCGATCTCTGTGAAGTCGTTGCCAGTTGAAATTCACCATCAATTTGAGCAAAACCTCTTGTTAAAAGTCCCAGCCTTTGCTAAACTACTTTAAACAGCCAGTTCCTGTGATTATGAGCAAATGAGTTGAGCCAAGGCCAATGGGAACATGATAGAGTGCTCATATTGCAGAGAACAGTGCAATTTAAAGGTATAGTTCTCACGAAAATTTTACTTCAGTACTTTGGGTGGTTGCCAGTGGCACTGATAAATACAGTAGCGTACCACCCCAAGCCAAAAGAGTCCACCCTCAAGTCTCAATAATACTCTTCTCTATTAAAAGTCTCTGTTCTAAAGTCTCCTGCAGTACATTCTTCATCCAGATGCAGTTTATTGTCATTTCCACCCACGATAAATTCTTTTCACAAAACAGCATGCATCGCAGAGGTTTACAGAACATAGATATTTTGACCTGTGATATTGTAGGTTTGGTTGATTTGGTCTGTTGAAAGTTTCCAGATGGGCCTGATGTTTTAGGTGTGCTTAAAGGGTCATTTGCTAGCTAAAGGCTGAGTAAGAGGTGTGGCTATAATAACAGCTCTGCAAAACACCATCTTGCTGATGGTTTATTGATGAGGTAATGCTTTAGTTAGATTCTTAAAGATGAAGTGCCTAATTTCTAGTGCCAGCTATTTTAATTTGATTTTTATATTTATTATTAAGAACTAAACTGATAAAACATTTAGGAACTAATCATTTTCAGGATTCTTTGAAGTTAAAAAGAACTATTTTACTTGTAAAAATTGTAAATTCTTTACTATGACTTTTGATCAATTGAATGTGTTCTTGCTGAATAAAAATGTTAATTTCTTTAAAAAAAAAATCTTTCGGACCCCAAACTTTTATATAATATAATATAATATATTATAATTTAATTATTGCTGTCAAATCGATTAATTGCAATTTATATATATATGCATACAGGTGTGTTAATGTACATATAAATGCATACATAGGTGTGTTAATGTGTGTGTGTATATATGATAGATGCAATTAATCATAATTAATTGATTTGACAGCACATAATATAATTCACAAGATTTTACAACCCCAAATCAAGAAAAGTGGGGACATAGGCAAAATAAAAGTGAAAAAACAAAACAAAAAACTACAGAATATACAAGTTTAAACAGTCCACAATAAGTGAGTGAACTGGTAATAGATGAGGGGGTTGTAGACGCAAGTTCTTCTGGTTCAGAACCGGCACTAATATCATAGAGTTGCTTGTGCATTACCATACCCATACTTGGGCGAAAAGAGCAGAACTGGAAAGTAGAGATGATAATTCTTCCCACTTTAAATGTGACTGTCTCTCTGAATCTGTTGGTCAAAATGATTTCGGGGAATTTAGCCAGACAGCCACCAAACGACCAGACAGTGACTCAGAGACTGTTGACCTCACGGGGTTCTGGACCAAACACCTCCAAATATTCATTTGATTTAAACGAACAAGAGGCTCCAGTCAAAATAACCCCACGCCGCCGCAGCTTCCAGACCACAGTGAAATAAGATACTGGCTACATGTGCTAGCCAAACAAATAAGAGGCATTTAATAGAGTAAAGTCTTGACGGATACCATGGTAGTCTGGCATAAATACTGTAATTATCACATGAAGGCAGTGTTCCCATGATATTTGCCATGAATTATTTCCTAAACACACAAATCAGAGGAACTGAATTACTTTAGTGTGTTGTTAAAGCAGTACTCTCAAATATAGATTTAACTTTCGGGCTTTTGCATCATTCCCAGCTTGACCATTTCATCCTTGTGATTTATATAAATTAGATGTTAAATTGTATTAATTATTTTGATAGTATTTACTAGGGATATGCCAAGAATATTACAGTAACAGTATAACTGGATTCTGTCAATATTTTCGATTATTGGTCTCAAACTACAGGCATGCAGCCCTAGATCTTAAAACATGGTATATATTTCATTTTTTATTTGTTCTGTTTTTTTATTCGTTTGTTTGACCTTGCTTTGCTTTTTGTTTTGTTTTGCTTTGTTTTGTTTATTGATTTAGTTTGCTTTGCTTTGCTTAGTTTTTTGCTTTGCTTCTTCATTTAGTGTTTTGCTTTGTTTCGTTTTGTTTTTCTGTGCTTTGCTTTGATTTCTTTTGCTTCGTTTTGTGCTTTGCTTTGTTTCGTTTGCTTTGTTTTGTTTTGCTGTGCTTTGCTTTGTTTCATATTTTGCTTTACTTTTTTTGTGTTTTGCTATTTGTTTAGCTTTGCGTTTGGTTCGGTTTAGCTTTGCTTCGTTTTGTTGTGCTTTGTTTTTTTGTTTCGTTTTGCTTCGTTTCATTTTGCTTCGTTTTGTGTTTGGCTTCGCTTTTCTTCGCTCCATTTTTTGTTTTGGGCCTACAAGTCATGTGGACTATTTTAATAGTGAAATTATGGTTATTTTTGTCATATTTTAAGCTTGATAGCAAATGTCCAGATTCACTTTTGTTGTATGAAAATTGCAACTTGAACATTCTGCTAAATCTTGTGTTTCACCGAAGAAAGATAATACATATTTGAAATGATATGAGGGTGAGTAAATGATGACATTTTTAAGTGAACTCTCTCTCTAAAAAGTTTCTTCATACCTAAGGGAGTTTCTGAGCATATTAACAGATGCTGTTATTTTTAAATGGGACACTGACGATTAATAGTTTAACCCTCAAATCCAATTACTAAGCTTTTATGAAGCGCCTCGAACCGTCAGCCTGGCCCCATGACTGCATCTGTGTTCTTGTATATCTTCCTTTCTCGTCTTCTCCTGTCAGCTGACCTGAGTGATGCTCCCCTCAGCTCTTGTAATACATCTGTGCTGACTTCCCGCCATCAAACTGCCTCTCCACCTCAAAAATAAAGCCCCTAAGCGGAGAACATTTCGGTAATAGACTCGTCACAACCACCATACATTCACCGGGAGACAGGCAAGTTAAGGTTTTGGTTGTATTTCTTCAGTTGGATGCAGCACATCTTCCAACAAATTTTTCATTTCTTCTTACCTTCATCATATATGGCTGACAGTCCTGTGCACTCCTGCTGCCCTTGTCTGCTTTTATCATTAACTTAATGACTTGAAGGGCCCGCAGGTGCTTCGATGAAACCGCAAATGCTTCTTCTTGAGTGTAAATGTCTACTGTTTCACAAACTTCCAATCCTTTTTTAAATAAACCACCAGGATGTGATATTTATTCTGCTACAAGTAATGTTTTGGAACAGACACAGACGACATGGAAAGCTACATTCTGGTGGGTGAATTTGCAGATAAACTGACCCTGTTATAAAGATTCTGTGACCTCATAAAGACTGTCCTCAAGAGTCTCTGAAAATATGCTAAACATAAATATGAAGACAAAAATACACTCTCATAAATAGGGCTCCGGTCCAAAACCTAGTGAGCTGCCTACATAGGGATTATTTTAAGTTAACTTCTAAGACTCCTTTTTTTTTAATCCACATTCTAAGGCAGTGTTGTATGTATTACTTGCAATAAAGCCAAAATCATTGAGCATTATGCTGAGCTCAGTGAAAAAATCCATCTAAGATGCCTGACTAAGCTAAAGGTTGATTTGACTCAATTCATAAAATAACAAAAAAGTTTGATTTTAAATTTTCTCAATTCATGTTATAACAAAAAAATAGTTAAATAGAATTAAAATTGTAATATAATTTAACTTTTTATGTTAAAAATTAAGAATAATTTTGTGTGCGCTCAGCTAAGTGTCATGTTGTTAGCTTAGCAACATGCTAACGGCAAATCTATTGTGAGTTGAGTCTGAGACGATATACATAAGGTACAAGGTTACATTTTATTTAGGTTGCTGCCTTAGAAGGCACCCTATGTCGGGAGCTCATTACGTTTTCGGACCAGAGCCATTGTAAACATTACTCACATGTTTCCTCCATGCGGCTTCATGCTAAGCAAGCTACAACTCACCTTTAGAATGGCCCATTGAGAACCTTCTCTAAAATTCCATTATGTGTCACCGGTAGCGGTAGTTTTCCAAAGGTTTTCTTGTTTTGGACTACAAACAGAGCACTACGCATTGGATGACAGCAGAGGGGAATGGGCCAAAATTTGGTCCTGACAAAAGCCATTCAAGCGTGTCTGACAAGAAAATTGGCAACGTTTATAGTACTGCTCAGTGATATATATATATATATATATATATATATATATATATATATATATATATATATATATATATATATATATATGTAAAGGTTTAATACACTCCCTCTGTAAACAAGTAGGATGTTACATGTCCTATTACCCAGAACAAGACAGACAACGTACCTGAATGTAATATTATACCTGTATATGTATATAGTACCGGTCTCGTATCTCTCACGGAGGAGCAGAAGCATAAAGGGAGCGATGACAGTGGAGATCGAGAGAGGAACAGGCCTGGATTTAAGTTGTGTTTTGTTATATGTGACAGCAGTCGTCCGTGAGGGGCTGCTGTCTTTACTTCCATTTTGTATTCGTTTATTTTACGTTTATTAAAGTTTTTTTTATTGTTCGCCGGTTCCCGGCTCCTTCTTCCCACAACATCTAATCTTGCTACAGTATAATCTGGCTATCTACTGCTCACAAAAAGTACTTTGGCAGTATCATGGTACAGTGATGGTATCAGGCGGTGCTTGATTTGTGTATATACAGTATACATACATACAGACAATATACTGTATATGTATGTATATATGTGTGTGTGTGTGTGTATACAAATGACAAACACACACACACAATGGCACAGAATGATTACTGCTTTCATACAGTATAGTATTTGGAATGGTATATGTCCAAAAACCACAGTAAGTGATAGGGATATATGTAGGCCCATAACACAGTTAAAAATTAAATGACTCCAGAAGCACTTACCGAAATCTGCAGCATGTTTACACGGCTAGAAAGGAACTCTGCAAGCATATATATTTTTTATGCTTATTTTCTTTTGCAAATTACTGCACAAACATTAATTTTTACAGAGCCATGCCTGTTTAACTGGTCAATCTGTCAATTAGCGTCAACATTTAAAATAGCTCCAATATGGAAATTTACGTCTTTGCAAAAACTTGACCAGTTTTTTGGCACAGAGTCGACATTACACGGATAGTTCACCCAAAAATGAAAATTTCATCATCATTTACTCACCGTTATGCTGTTCCAGTCCGTTATGAATCTCTTTCCTTTGTGGAACACATATTTTGAAAATATCTTCTCTTATGTTCAGCTGAAATAAAGTCATACAAGTTTGGAACAACATGACATTCATCATGATCAAACTTTATTACAGACTCAAGGTCCAACCCAAGACATTATATACAAGACATATAGCATATATATACATAATACAAGACATTGAGTAAATTACAACATTTTGGGGTGAACAACCCCTTTAATGCAGAAGTATTGAAGAGTGGACCAAAATATCCAATATGTGATAATATTTCAGCACATACAAAATAGATTTACTTTTTTTTTGTCCATGTAATAATAGTCAATGGGTTCCAACGTTGTTTTGTCATTGTATGAACCAAACATATAATCTTAGCAATACGCAGAAGAAATAGCCTGGGAAAACCCAGACAACTTCCGGCAAATTTAGATTTGCTCTGAAAGTTAGTCTGGCAAAGAGCTCATTCAAGCCCATTTCCAATCCGTCGAAATCGAGGCACCAATCAGAAACGTTGGGGCGGGCTTTACACGACGACGACGGCGCTGGGATTTTGAGGCAGATTTTGTAGCCTACATTACAAAGATGGATGCCGCCGTCGAACATCACTTGTTCGAATCAGCTATCGTGTCTGTTTTAAGCGATTTGAACGTTTCCTTTTTGTTAAAAACCGAGCAAACAACAATATTCTTTATTGTATATTAAGAAACATAAGATGTTTCTCCGCCTCTCTGCATACGTCATCTCCTTCAGCGCTCTGATTGGTTTAAGGTCCATCCGCGACGTCCGTTGGTGACGCCCCTCTGGAAATGATTTGTCTATGACGCTTTGCCAGACCATAACTGAAGAAAGTCATGCTGGTTTAAAATGAGGATGAGTAAATGATGGCAGAATTGTCTTTTTCCGGTGAACTATCCCTTTAATGTTGCTACTTGTGGGTGGGGCCTGTCTCAAAGTATGCACAAGGGGGCGGAGCCCCACATTTTTGCGGTGTGCCACTGATGGCGAGATAATGGCCTGTTTCCTTTGATTTAAGTGACATTTTACCCTTTCTGCAGGCAGTCCTGACCTCATCCACCGCAGCGAGGGCGTTCCAGTGCCTAATGAATTGAACACAGTGATCTCGTAATGTTTTTAAACCCTTCGTGTCTATCATCACGTGCGCTGGCTCATAAGTTCAGCATAAATGGTCTGTGGTGACGACTTTTATTACTCTGACTGACTTGGGCCGGACAGGTCGACGGAGAACAAACAAGGATGTTGTGAGAGCAGTTAGGCTCATTTTCACAAAAACGTGACCCGTCGCCGACACGATAATGTTTGTTGTGGACGTCTGGAAGGGAACCTTTATAGAAGTTCAGAATGTGTGAATGCCTCTTTGATTTATTTGACCTGTAAATTATAGTTTCTGCGGCGTCTGGTCTGTACTCAGACAGGTCCTCGATCACTGAAGAGACATATTCCAAACAGCAATTTCATACTGGGTGGTTGTGTGAAAGTATTACATTTTTGCAGTATGATGATGACTGAACATAATTTTGCGCCTTCCAAAGCTGTCGCTATATCTTTCTAGAAGCCCAGTGCATTATGGGTGTTGAGGTTTTCCTACCTGTTCAAAAGGGAGCATCACAGGCCCTTTTTCTCTTTCTTTTTATGGCATTAACAGCTGAGTTTTATTAAAAGCTCATCTTGTCAGCGGTGAATTACCACTTTAAATACCCCGATATACTCACGGTGAAGTTCTTTTTCGTTCTCCACTAAATGCAAATGTTGTTTAAATGCAAGTAGTTACAGTATTAAACTGTAGCCTACAACTTAATTTTTTACTATAAAGCAGTTCTCCAGTGTGTTCATGTTTTTACTCGCTGCTTGCTTGACTGACTGAACAGAGTAAATCAACCGGAGGAGATTTCATCAAAGAAGGCGGAGCCTCGGAGCCACACCCACCTATTACATCATCAACACCATCCAATGGGAGTTTGAAGGTTTGAAATTTTATGGAAAGTTCACTTTGGCAAGCTGTTTGAAACAAACACCAAACGAATCAGTCACTGGGACATTAAACATCTTTATATTTATGATAGACATTTCCATGACTTTTATGATTTTATTAAATGACTTCCCAGACCTGAAAATCACAATTTTAAAAATCCTTTCCATGTCTGTGGAATCCTGTAATTAATTTCAATTGTGAACTGCTGCAGCTTAATTTGTGTGTTCTACTGCAAAGAGAGAAAAAAACGTTCGTAAAGAAAGTTCGGTCAGGTGCAGACCGACCTTGATGACCCCAAACTGCCCCTGGTGCTGGTCCGTGATAGATAGTCCTATCCAAGACTCTCCTAGCGATTCACTGCAAGAATGCTCTGCTTTCTCTACAAGCTGGACGTGTGGAAACTTCTTCTTTCTAGACATCAAGGGAGGTTCAGCGTTTGGTTTGATGAAAGACTGCTCTGTCTAAACTCCCTGTGCGATGAATCACTTCCCAGAGAGGAGCAGAAGAATAACTTTGCTCATCATGTTTTGTGTTCATGAGAGTTGAGGTCCGGGTTTGCATAGGCTGTGCTAGCCTAAATCATTCACCTACAACATTGCTCGTCTTGGAGGAGCTTTTTGGACCCCGAATAAATGAACAAATAATAATAAATGAATCTGTCTGCCATAAGAATGTGATTATTCACAACGCATTCTCACCCCAAGGCGTCATTTAATTGAGACTTTTGACCATGCGTCAACTAACTGACGCTAAAGGGTGCCTTTAGCGTCAGTTAGAAGACGCTTCCGTTATGGGTAGGTTTAGATATGGGGTAGGGTAGGCGCGTCTCATGTTGACGCTAAAGGGTGCCATGTGCGTCGAATGTAGACGCATGGTCAAAAGCGTCAGTTACATGACGCCCGAGGATGAGCGTCATCTAACTGACGCTAAAGGCACCCTTTAGCGTCAGTTAGTTGACGCATGGTCAAAAGTCTCAATTAAATGACGCCTTGGGATGAGAACGGGCTGTTATTCATGGTCTTTTTGGCATTGCGTGGACTAAGAATTGTGTTCCTTTAAGATGAAAATGAAATACAATAGGAATACAAATGAAAATGTTGTCTGTTTTTTAAATAAACATTTACATATACACGCATGTGAATCAAACATTAAAGCCATAAACATTTTTATCCATGAATAAAAAAAAAAAAAAACGATTCTGTTTCTTAAACAAAATGAGAACAAAAAACAAACCGGTTCTCATTTCTCTTTATTTCATTTGAATTAGAAAATCAAATGACTACAAGGTACATGCATGGACCCATAATACTTCTATTTGGCTTTAATTTATTTCAGTTTCAGCAATTTTAGTACTTTAACTTTAAGTTTATTGAGTTGCCAAAGCATGATTTCTAATTTTCATTTCAGTTTTTCCATCTAATATTTTATTTTATTTCAGCATTATTTCAATTACCAAAACCGATTTTTAATAGTTTTAGTTTTATATTAGCCATTTTTGTAGTCATATTTAAATAGTTGTTATTTAGTTGTATTTTAATAAGTGCTGTCAAATAGATTAATCACGATTAATCGCATCTAACATAAAAGTTTGGAGATATATGTATCTGTATATGTGTGTGTGGTATGTGTTTGTGTGTGTGTGTATATATATATATATATATATTATATATTTACACTATTTACAATATATTTAGATGTGATTAATCACAATTATTTGACAGTAATTTTAATTAAATTTATATTTTAATGTGTATATATTATTGTATATATACTAAATTCAAGTTATGAAGTCATATTCAGACTTTTCATCAGACTTGGCTGCTGCACTGCTTCAGAAGGCTTGGAATATCGCGGAAAAAAGCCAACAGAAAAAATAACACATATAAACATTTCTCTTTCAAATGCAATTGCTATCGAATGTTGCATTTGATTTATTTTCCCAAATCAAGAACTGATGCTATCATGTTTGTTCAGTAGTTAACAGTCAGATATTTAGAGCCGTCAATCATTGCAGTGACATCATAAGCGTATAGCGTGAGCCGCGTGTAAGAGGGTGATGACAGGCACATCCTTTCAAACTGAATTTACCCCTCAAATACGTTCCACATGATTTCTCCTCAGCCGGGACATAAACCAGAGGCTGACCGTGATAGCAAACACCACAAAACGAATACAAGCCTTCAGAGAATTGCAGACCCAGGTTATTTAGGGAAACCTGCATGAAAGCTTCTCTTTGTCACATTTAGCCTTAATGTGTTTTTCATATTCACAAAGCAAGAGCTGTTTTACATCTTTTGCTCACTTTGTCATGTAATGCTACCATTACAGCCTACTTTGTCATTCTCTTTAGTTTTGGTAGTATAATTTTAAGCTATTTAAAAAACATTAGGCTGTTAATTATGACATAAATATAGGTATATTGGATTCAAATGTGAATGTGAGTGCGGATTTACAACGTAGTGACACATCTGGCTTCACACTGCAAGTCACGTCAAAATATTAGCATGCTAGCTTCAGTGTGTTGAAACATTAGGTTACCTCAGAAAAACATAGCAAGTGCAATACTGAGATAAGTAAAAAAAAAAAGAGAGAGAGTTTGCCTTCATAGTCTTCTGATTAAAAACCTTGCTCGCCTGTGTTAACAGTATTAGCATGTTATTTTATTTGGTAATTAGACCACCAAAAATGAACTCAAACTTGCCACATAGCATTAAAAAAAAGACATATTTACACTTTGTTGGTAAGATATCTGTCCAATTATGTCCATTTAAATGTGTCTCTTCAATAGGCTAAATCTGATCTTTGCATGCTATGCTAGTTCACTTCAGTGAGGATGCTGATGCTAATACAGCAGTATTTTCTAAGCGCTCTCTGTGCCTCATGGTAGTTAGAAATTGACTTTCACAGGAGCAAATCAGAAGCTAACTGAATCATGCTAGCCAAAACTTGATCTTTTGGAGTAGGCTATAGCTACGTGCTTTTTGTTTTTCAGTTCTGTAGCCAATGATTTGAAGAAAGAAGATTTGCTAGTCTCTTTCGTTAGCCTACCTTTTGCAGGGGGAAAAATGTTTTATTTTTTATTAAAAATGTGCTTTTGCAGCGGTTCTTCTGCTAAGCGCATTCATTCAGAGCTGTCTGTTTACGTCTCCAAGTCTTGAACAAGTGACTCTCACCGGGTATTTGAAAAGATTCAACTACCTTGCAGACTTGGAAAAGTCCACTGTCGTCTCAGACATATGCCTTAATATTTCAGAAACAGCACTTGAGTGTGTCATGATGTTTTTATCTGAGCCTGTTTTATGGACTTTCTTCAGGTGCTGTGTTTGCGCTGAGAAAGCAAAAATTGCGAGAATAAGGACTAGGAAATGATCTCAAATATTTCCACAGCTGCACTGTATCCAAAGTAAGGCCTGCATTGTAACTATAACAGCAGGCTCACATTGTGCTTTCAAACCGACTACGGTCAACAGAAATGAGGCTCTATACAGAAAACGTTATTATTTCTTATCATAATGCTGATAAATTGTAAAATATGGAGTGATCATTAACTTAATGCCTATTGCAAACTGCTACAAACGTTATTCATTAAATATAACTGATGTTGTTTTAAACAAGTTTTCTCAACCCTTGATTTTGTTTATTTGTTGAATTATGATTATTGCAGTGGGACAAACTTGCCCAGTCAAACATACTGTCCAGTCAAGTGGACATCTGAAAATGTCTTTGACAAATATGTGTAAAAAAAGTTTCAAATTCAAGTTCAAATCTTGTTTTTTAAGGCCTAAGAGCAAAGGAAACAGGAAACAGGAGAAAAAAAAAATCCTGACTGGGGTTGTCATAATTCATTCATGAAAGGGTTAATCAAGGCCAGCATGATCACCAGATTCATATTCTAGGTCATAACAGTTCGAAATAGTACTTTTTAAAAAAGTTATATATTTCTAGTCGTCAAAAGTGCACCTGCCTTAAGAATCATCCATAAAAAGATGGAAAGGAAACAAACAAGTGAGATTGCAATGGTACTTGCCTGAACACCTGCCTATAATAACTCTTTAACTATGCAACCGTCTACTACAGTACCGCATTAGGGAGTGCATTGTAGTCTCCCTGAGGAAAATTTGATTCATTTGTTCCTATAGGAGAGGAAGAATTCTGCAAACTCGTTAATTCATCTAAATCGACAACTTGTATGTTAGACCCTATACCGACTAAGCTACTGAAAGAGATGCTTCCAGAGATCATAGATCCTCTTCTTGATATCATTAATTCGTTTTTTTCTCTAGGATACGTACCAAAAACCTTTAAGCTGGCTATGATTAAACCGCTTGTGAAAAAAACACAACTTGATCCTTCAGAATTAGTCAATTACAGGCCGATCTCAAATCTGCCTTTTCTGTCAAAGATATTAGAAAAAGCAGTATCCTCACAACTGTGTTCCTTTCTTGAAAGAAATTATATCTGCGAGTTTCAGTCAGGATTTAGACTGCACCATAGTACTGAGACAGCTCTCATTAGAGTTACAAATGATTTACTTTTATCATCCGATCGTGGTTGTAGCTCTCTATTAGTGTTACTTGATCTTAGTGCTGCATTTGACACAATTGACCACAACATTCTTTTAAATAGACTAGAAAACTATGTTGGCATTAGTGGATTACACTAGCATGGTTTAAATCATACTTATCTGACCGTTATCAGTTTGTAGCAGTAAATGAAGAAATGTCTTATCGATCACAAGTTCAGTATGGCGTACCACAAGGCTCAGTACTAGGACCGCTGCTGTTCACTCTGTACATGCTACCATTAGGAGATATCATTAGGAAACCTGATATTAGCTTTCACTGTTATGCCGATGATACTCAGCTCTATATTTCTTCAAAACCTAACGAAACTTACCAATTCACAAAATTAACGGAATGCATAGCTGATATAAAAATTGGATGACTAGTAATTTCCTACTACTAAACTCTGAAAAAACAGAGATTCTAATTATTGGACAAAAAACTTCCTCACATAATAACCTAGAATACTGTCTAACACTTGATGGCTGCTCTGTCAAGTCCTCGTCGTCGGTTAGGAACCTGGGTGTGCTCTTTGATAGCAATCTTTCATTTGAAAGTCACGTGTCTAGTATCTGTAAAACCGCATTTTTACATCTTAAAAATATATCTAAATTACGACATATGGTCTCATGACAAATGCGGAACAATTAGTTCATGCATTCATGACATCAGGACTAGATTATTGTAATACTCTACTGAGTGGTTGCCCTGCACGCTTAATAAATAAACTACAGCTGGTCCAAAACGCTGCAGCTCGAGTTCTTACCAGAACCAGGAAATATGACCATATTAGCCCGGTTCTGTCAACACTGCATTGGTTGCCTATTAAACATCGTATACATTTTAAAATATTGTTGATTACTTACAAAGCACTGACTGGTTTAGCTACGCAGTACTTGAGCGAACTCAAGTTATAGTCCTTCACGTCTATTGCAATCTCAAAATTCCTGCCACATGATAATACCTAGAATATCAAAATCGACTGCTGGCGGTAGATCCTTTTCCTATTTAGCACCAAAACGTTGGAACAGTCTTCCTGACATTGTCCGGGAAGCAGACACACTCTGTCAGTTCAAAGCTAGATTAAAAACACATCTCTTTGACCTAGCATACACATAATATATTATAGACTTCTATAATTGAATGTTAGGCTGCATAGATTAGGTCAGCCGGAACTGGGAACACTTCCCTTAAATCCTGATGTACTCGTTACATCATCATAAGAAGAATGGCATCTACGCTAATTTGAGTGTCTGTTTATCCCGAGGTTTTCCCGCAGCCTACCGGATCCAGGTCTTATCCAGATCTGACTAGGAGCTTTGCCTGGACCCGATGACAATGCAGTGCTGAAGTGCCAACTAGCCTCTCCCTATGGAGGATCCCTTTCCCACTCTACAGATAAAACGTTGTGATTCCGGTTCGCGTACCCACCCCGAAGTGATAAAATAAAACAAAATTCTGTATCAAATTACAGTTACTGTAAATCCGGCCTCTAGTTCATAAACGCCAGAGGAGAACTGGCCCCCGACTGAGCCTGGGTTCTCCCAAGGTTTTTTTATTCTCTCCATTAGGTCACCTGATGGAGTTTTTTGGTTCCTTGTCACTGTTGCCTTTGGCTTGCTCAGTTGGGGATATTCAAATTAATTAACCAAGCATTAATACCATTGATCAGCCCTACCAAACGTGGATGTTTTTTCCACTAAGAAACAAACATTGTTATGTTATTTGATTGATACTGTGAAGCTGATTTGATGCAATTTATATTGTGAAAAGCGCTATATAAATACACTTGACTTGACTTGACTTTAAATTGACTGTAAATTTCACCATTACTGGAACAGTAAACAGTTACATTGAAACAGAAGTTGAATTAAATATGAACTTTTGAAGTAGAAAGTCTGAAACAGTATTTTCTTGTCAATTTTCTTGTTGCATTGCCAATTCTATCTAAAGATGAATTTTGAGAATGTGAACTACCCTCACTGTAAGTCAGTATAAAATAGTTTCACCACATAAGAATGATTGTTAACTTGTTCAGTGGAGTATTAATAAAAGCACTGGGCAAGATCGCACCATTTACGCCATTGTGAATCCAAACACCATGATTAAACACGGTGGGTGTTTGGCTGTGTATGGCAGTGTGCGGCAACAGCAAATAATATCCTGCCATTCAAGGCAACATTCCAAAACACAATAGCATAATCCGCTTAAAGGGAATGTTGCTTCTTGAAAATCTGGCACATGGTTTTGCCTAAAGGAAGATTTTTACCACGCTTTGGAAAACACAAGGCTTGGTGTTTGACACAGTGTTCTCTTGTCTCTGAAATGGAGGTGGAAATGAATTGAATCAACAGCAGTCTCATTCACTCTCTTGATATGATAAATAAACTCAATTTCAGGTCAAATATATTTGAGTTGTTTTTGAACAAATGTCACGAAATCTCACCTCTTTAAAGTTAGCTTTTTCCGCTGTGGCAGAAATAATCCAGACGCCTTCAGTCCGTTGACACCAACAGCTCAAGAACAGAAGGGAATAACCTTTAGAGGTTTACATGATCCGCGAGTCACCG
Source organism: Meda fulgida (assembly GCA_030578275.1). NCBI lineage: Eukaryota > Metazoa > Chordata > Actinopteri > Cypriniformes > Leuciscidae > Meda > Meda fulgida. Next base: position 15,577,985 of record CM060637.1, on the reverse strand, counting down.
GATTCAACTGCCAATCTCAGAATAAAGTCCTTTCATCCACAGCAGGAAACAGAAAATTAATAATCCATTAATGAACAGAACATCTGGCCCCACGCCACGATTGCAAAATTGGTGCGACGTACAATTCAGCTCCAGATTTTGAGGGAGATCATGCTTTTCGGCCACTTGGAATCAAAGATCCACTTGTTATTAAGAAACTAGAAAGCAGGATTAGAACGTCCCTTTTTAGACATTCAAACGATTTTAAACCATTTAAGCGCAAGAGGACTCGAAAGAAACGTAATTTTGGCACAAATTTTGCCGAGTATCGTCTGAACTGAGGGGGGGGGGGGGGGGGTCTTAATGAACGGAAACAGTCTGATGTTTGTCAAATCCGCGGATTTGGTCTTAAAGTGACAGTAGCTTAATATAACTGCTGCTGTCTTGTGTTTTTAATATCAATTAAATAACACAAGAACATAAAAAACTCAAATCTGCTCTTGACTGAATAACTTCATTAGCTTCATTAATATTAGTGCTGTCAAATCGAATAATCACAATTAATCGCATCTAACATAAAAGTTTTTGTTTACACACACATATATATATAGGTGTATGTATAAATATGTATATGTGTGTACAGTATACGCGCACACACAGACTGTCAGGAAGCAGACAAGTAAGTGATACGTAAACAGTTTTATTGAGCAGTGGCACGGATCCGATCAGTTATGCAGACAGGTGAGCTTGTGGCAGAGAGACAGAATGGATGAAGGATTTAGCTGGATGATAATACGGGTCTGTGTCTTGTAGATGAGCGGAGAGAGAGCAGGCTGTGGAGGAGGACAGGTGCTGAAGATGGAGATCGGGTGAGTACAGGTATCAAGGTATACGAATAATCAATTTGACAGCACTAACTAATATATATTTCATTTATACATTACAGTATTTCGTACCTGAATACTACCTGAAATCTGTTTATTTGATTTGTATCTTTGTTCTATTGTTTTTATTAGTGCGATTGCTTGTAGTTTGTTCATTAGTTGGAATGAACAAAAGTGTAAAGTTTGGGAAGGGCAAGTATCCAGTAAACTCTGTGTTTATATATAGAGTCCCTTTTAAGACCTGCCCCTTTTGTTATGAAATAAAGTTACAAAATATGCTTCGGAGAAAATTTTTAAATAATTTTAAAACTCCGACCCACCAGGACCGCACCACCAACTTACACCTCAAAGCCGGAGCTGGCCCTGAATAACTATAAGTTATGGATCTCAGAAAGAGAAAAATATGGCTTTAGATCAAAACAGAATGAAAACAAGACCTGCGTAGCAAATAAACTAACAAGGAAGCCCTAAATAATGTTTAGATAAATGCGATGTGGGGATTTTTCAGTGACGCTTTCTGTAGATTACGTCATTGATGGCGACAAGGGACTATCTTTATGAGTGAGTCAGAGTAAAACGAGTAATGATTCGTTCATTTATAAAATAAAAATGACTGACTGAATTCGGAACAGCATACCAGTTTTTCTATTTCTGCATAGACCACATGGCAGAAATAGTATGGTGTTATGCTATTTTGTCTTAAACCACTGGCACAAATCATTCACCGAACAGATTCTGATTCATTCAAAGGCAATGACTTTGTATGCAGCGTTTGTGCACCAAGGTTCCTCACGAAAACTGATTTCAGACAGACTTTTGAGGCAGCATTATTGTTTAATGATCTACAGCAAAATAGAGCAAGCTTTGGTGACAACTTAGGAAATATTGAATTACCACAATAGTAATTTCTCACGAGAAATGTCCTCAGAAGTGGAAAACATTGGTTAAAAACGCAACTTTCAGATCTTTATTTTTTAGCTCAACTGTCACAGAACGGAAAGCATGGGATTGTGGGATATCAAAATCAGATCAGTGTCTCAGGAGACAGGAAGTGAAGCTAACATTGGATTCGGACGGGAACATACCTTGAGAATGTGTCCTCCGAAGACAGCATTTTTTAGTTTTCGGATATAGCCCAAGAGTGAGTCATTGAATCATTTACTCAAACACTTCAAAACGCTTAAGTTTACTTATTCATTCAGGAACGAAACACTTGCTCCGAGATGAACTGGAAAATATGTTCATTATTCACAGGGCAATAGACATATGTACTGACAATATTGTGTCTAAAAAGTTACTCAATATTAACTAAACGGTATCAATATCACACTTTAAATGGTGAAGTTTATCTTCTTGCGGCCTCATCACATTCATGCTGACATTCGGAAACTTTTTTTCCGAATACAAAGCATTTAAATGGCTTAAATAAGTAAATATATTAGGCTAATGTGGGTAAATGTCATAACTGGACCAAATAGCTACTGCATCAACGGCCTGGGTGGAGGCTTACATGAACGTTTTTTTCTCTCTTTTTCTTTTCCCCTCTGCCCACCTACTTTGAGGAGTTGCCTTGCCCCTCCTACGTGCCCATAAAAGCAGAAACCATGCTGCCTGAAGCCTTTAACTACATTTCTCCTTCTGACTTCTGGATCTCCTTCGTCCTTCACTTCTCACTCAGAGAGAGATAAACAGAAGGCAGAGACAGAGAGAGAGAGAGAGAGAGAGAGAGAGAGAGAGAGAGAGAGAGAGAGAGAGAGAGAGGTGAGTGCTGTACATATGTAATGAATGTTGTCAAGGGGAAAAATTAATAATAAAATAAGTGACTTGAAATATTGCTTTACATATTGATCTGAATGGGATTGTACATGCAGAGGAAAGTAATATCAGTTCATGATAGATGTTCCTTGATGATGCCGTTTCATTATTTTTTGGGCTATCCATCTTCTTGGATTTGTGTAGATTGTGGAGTAGGGGTTTCCATTGTTAATAATAATGGGGGGGGGGGGGGGGGGGGGGCATGAAAAATGGTATTTAATAAAATATGAAAAATTACTAATATATATATATAATTTATTTTTAGTCATTCTTGGGTGTGGGATATTTCATTGGCAAGTGTTCTTTTTGACTACACAAAAAATATTTTCCAATCACAAACGAGTAGAAAAGTTTTGGAAAATTCATGAAAAGTCATTTGTTGGGAACCCAGATAATTGTTTATAGTTATTTTATTTAAGACATTATTTTTGTATTTTATATATAGCATTAAAAGTAGTCTTTAAATTTCTGGGGATTTTTTTTATTTATTTGATTTATTTATTTCAATCTTGACTAATAAGAAAGCCAAATGGCTGACCAATCCTTTTAACATTTTGATTTGACTTTGGATTGAATATAAGTGTGGATTCCTACAGCCGATTCACTCGAGCTCATATCCTGCTGCATACCACACCTGCTGTTGTGCAAGCCTTTATCCAGCTCGGCTCAAGGGTTTGTATATTTATAGAGCCACATTCACTTTAGTTTCACTTTGATTTTCCTGGCACTGGGCATGGCTGTGAGCCGGAGGGCTGTGTGTGAGCTTCCTACAGCGATCAGTGCTGGATGTTATGTCTCCAGGGTTCAGAAGATCCATTCCTGTGGGCACACGAACAGCTCTGGACACTGAGGCAAAGCTCTGGTGCTTGGCACTCTTTCTTCCTTCCCTTTCCCTCTTGATCCTTTTCTCTAGTCCAACAGCATTGCAAAAATGCAGTTTTTTCCAGTCCGGTCTTGACATTGATCACTAAATAGATAAACTGTCAATGCAATTCGACCAGGGACGTTGAATGTCTTAATCCTGAATATGTTTTGGAGTTTGTGTTTGTAATAATGATGTCTTATTTGTTTAGTTTGACGATCCTTAGTGATTAAGGTTTTTTTTCACAGTACTTTCAAGGAAGCATTTATTGATAGGTCTCTATTTTGGAGATAATTTCCATATTAGATTCTATTTTCTGTTTTTTTTATCGCAAACTATATACTTAAAGGGATAGTTCACCCAAAAAAAAAAAAAATCTGTCATCATTTACTCACCCTGAATGTGTTCTGTTGAACACAAAAGAAGAATGTCGGTAATCAAACAGTTTCTGGTCTCCTACGACTTACACAGTATTTTTTCTTCTTCATATTATGGAACTCAATGGTGACCAGTATTGGCTTTTGTGTTCAGCAGAAGAGAGAAACAACGTGAGGGCGAGTAAATGATGACAGAATTTTCATTTTTGGGTGAACTATCCCTTTAATAATATCAAGTAATTTAATGATTCCATATTGCAAATCTAGATCCTGTCCCTTAATGATTCCAATATTAATTTTGTAGAACTTGAACAATAATTTGTCCAAACTATATACTTATAAATAAATAGTGCTGACAAATCTAACATTATTTTTTTATATATACATGTGTGTGTATATATATATATATATATATATATATATATATATATATATATATATATATATATATACACATATACACACACACATATATATATATATTTAAAAACTTTTATGTTAGATTCGATTAATCGCAATAAATTTTGGTAACACTTTATTTTGATGGTCCCTTTTGAACATTCTGGTCACTATAAGTAACTTTGCAACTATGTCAACTAACTCTCATTAGAGTATTAGTGTACTGTCTGCTTATTATCTGATAACTCTTTATTGTGATGGTCCTCCAACAGACAGTCTACTGACTATAAGTAACTATGCAACTACATGTCAACTAGTTCTAACCCTAACCCTACCAGTCTACTAATACTCTACTAACACTCTAATGAGAGCTAGTAGACATGTAGGTGCAACATTACTTATAGTCAACAGAATGTGTGAAAGGGACCATCCAAATGAAGTGAAACCTAATTTTTTTGACAGCACTATTAACAAAAACAATACCATTTTTGTTAAATATGAATATATATATTCAGAATTAAAGTACCATTTATTACAAAAAAATCACTGTTCTTTTTTTTTTAATCAACGCTTGAATGTGGGAAAGTTTAATAAAAAAGCAACATTTTGAACAAAAAGCTACGAAATGTTTTGTCAAAGACGTGCATAAGCAATCCTTTTATCGCTTGTTTCTTCTACATTTTTGCCTGTGTTTTGATCAGGAGCTTCAGGACTCTTTCAGAAGATGTGTGATAGAATGTAGGGAACGCAAATCGTATAACAGTGAAAACACAGAAATCCGGGAAAATTCCATTAATGGCAGGGAAAGAGTTAAATACACATAGCACAGTGAGGTTTTTTAATACTTTTTGAGTTCAGTGAAGAACCCTTCGAAACGATTCTGATTCAGTCAGTGAGTGAATTATTAGATCCAATCATTCGGTTCTGGTGTTTTTGATTTGTTTTAGTTTTTTTGGAACCAGACGGAACCAGTTGCGACTAGTTCTCTTTTCTCAGAGTTGTTTAGCTGCGGCACATCTTTAATCTCCACGCAACGATCCTCTGACCCTGCGCTCTCTCTTTCTTCCATTATTTGTGACTTTCTTGAGTCTGATTCATTGAACAGTCACAGACAGCCTGACCTGTGAATGTTCCTCCCTCACTTCCCTCCGGCTATTAACAGATTCATTGTTTTATAACTTTGTTTTTGATCTGAATGAAACCCATGCACTCGCACACACGAATAGGAAACATAGGAAATAGAAGGAAGGCAGGTCTTGCTTGAGATTTTGTAGGGTTGTGGGTGGATTGGGTTCCATAAATTATTTTGTGACGCGTATTATTTTGAAAAAATCGAACTGTTTTGACTACCACGTACTACTGTAGTTTGGATCATGAATGCAGGTATTGTGCTGACCTCTATCCGAAGGCCAAAAGCTGTGTACCGTACAAATCTTCTCCATCGTAGACTATAGAATTACAGGTCTTCCCTGACAAAAGTTTCTCATGTCAAATCACTTTGTGCTGAAACACGAACACCAAAATGTGGCGGACCAACAGTTCTCTGGTTAGAGAGAGGTTTGGCTCTGTGCTTCGGGTTGGTTTCTAAGACGCCAGATATTTGCAAGGCTGACAAGGCTTGGGTCTAATCAAACATTTATGTGTACTTTTCTTGGAATAATTGGAAAAGCCCAGAAATCTGTGTCATATACTGGTATAATAGGAAGCAGTTTGATCTTGGTATAGAGATTTCTTAACAGTTACTGGCATCATGTCCATACCATAATAAAAACATGACCATTAGGCTAATGAGAGGAATTAAACTGGTCAATACATCTTATATGTATACTTAATGTACTATTGAAATAGTGTTTTGTAGAACCTAACTAATATTCATAAGCTTAGCATGTTTAAATGTTTTATGACATCACAATCAGCGCACAACTTGCAGTAACACCTTATATGAGTGAGATTTTTGTGGATTTTATTCATTTAATTTATTTTTCGGTCGCTTGTGAGCATGTGCAGAACTAGGGACTGGGCTTGGAATCTGACACGTGAACACTCCCAAATACACCAGAACACCTCTGATCCTGGCCTGTGTTTGCACTGATGTAAACACCAGCATCAGCATCTGTAACACAAGTACAGGTGTCATCGGTGGATATTTAACTTGCCCTGGGAGAGCTTTCAGCCACCAAATAGCAACTAATTACCATTATATTAAAATACGCATTTAAGTAATATGCTTTCACTTATATGCTTGTAATTTTTTTTCCTAAACTCCTACATTTAGTTTGAACTAAAACCATACATTTTGTTACTTGAAATAAAATAAATATTAACTGAAATAAAGTAAACTATAAAAAAAGTTAAATATATTTGATTAAGTTGCGAGGCAACATTTGTAATTGTCGTTTAGTTTAGGTTGAAGTATGAAAATGAATTAATAACATTTAATGAAAACATATAGGGCGTGTGAATTTAAAATGAAAATGGAAAATATAAAAATAAAAGCTAATTTAAAATATTGATAAAAACTATAAGAATATTGAAATAATTCCAATATAAAATATGTCTGTGTGTTTTACCCGCTTAAAACCATTGGCCTCATGTTTGGATTGTTGATGTACAATCAACTCCAAAACATTTTGAATGTAGCAGATCTGATTGCTCAGTCAACAGAACATGCTTTGAAAGAGAAATGGATTTTATATTATTTTACTACAGCATTTAACTTATCACAAGGCACACAAGAATCTAAGTGATACTACCAGTCTTGTCTGGTATGAAAATAAGTTTTGGTACCAAGTGCCTGAGATGAAAAAAAAAAAAAAAAAAGATTCATCTTTCCTATGAATTGTTTTTTTCTTGACATTTTCAGGCGCAAATTGCACGGATTCCATTTTTATATGGAGGAAAAGTGGGTTTCTGCTAATGGTTTATAAACTGCCCAAAAATATCCTATTCCCCATATAGAATAACACATATGGTTACATGAAAATCTTCGCTTCTACCTGAGAGAGAAGTGTGAGTTACTGAGGGAGCGAGAGAATGTGTTTTACAGCAGTTCTGGCGGACGGTCCGTTCTGTCAGCTGATCCTGCATTCCTGTCCTGAGGAATAACTGCAACTCAACCGTAGCGTATCTGTGCAACATCACACCAGCAAGAAAACACTGTACTGAATACCAGTATGCCCAGTTAGCATTGTGTAACTTATGAGTACTTCATTATAAAAATGCAAGGTTTCTTTTTGGTGTATATAGGGTTGTATTTTTGGTTAGTGAGTAGTATTTTTAATTAGCTTTATAAATATATATATAGCAGTGATGCAATAGAAGAATCTTTTTTGTGCCATTAAGAACCTTTCAGTGAACAGTTCATAAAGAACCATTTCTTAATGTAAAGAACATTTTAATAATCTAAAGAACCTTTTTCTACTAAAAAAGAACCTTGTGTGCATTTGAAAAGTTCCATGGATTCTATGGAAATGTTCTTCATGGAGCCACAAATGCCAGTGAAAAACTTTTATTTTTAAGAGTAGGTAAATGTGTGTGTGTGTTTGTGAGAATTCTAGTTATGTCTGTTTCATGGGAGAAATGTCTTGAAACACACACACTCTCTCTCTCTCTCTCTCTCTCTCTCTCTCTCTTCCCATTTCCAGAAAAAGCAATACCTGTAGTAATTGGTAGGGTGGGAAGACGGAGCGGAGTGTGTGGGTGGGTGAGTGTGTCTTTTGGCATCTTCTGCTGTTTACTGTCGGCACCTCATTATCACGGTCATGCTGACTGTAAAGCATAAAGCTGTTCAAATTCAGAAGCCAGATTCGAAAGGGACTCTAAAAAAGAGTTTAGCTCCAACCTTAACCAAACTCACCTGCGTATTATTCCTGAAGTCCTTGACAAGCTTGTTCAGATCTGTTTGATTAGGGCTGGAGCTAAACTCTGCTGGAAAATGGATCTCGAGGGCCAGAGTTGAGAACCCCTGCCCTAAACTTAACCTCTCTTAAAAAAAAAAAAAAAAAACTTTTACATTTATGCATTTTGCGGACACTTGTATCCAAAGCAACTTACATTGCAATTAAAGGTTTTATCAGTTCAGGCATTCCCTGGGAATTGAACCTATGACTTTTGGTTTGCGAGTGCCATCCTCTACTGTTTGAGCTACAGGAATGCAACTGTACAAAATTATAATCACTATTAAAAAAAAGAGAGATCATTTGCATCTGTTCCATCTCATTTGGTTTTGTTGGCATGCTACCGATGCTTTTTATCCAAAGTGTCTTTTTGGTCATTTTATGACATTGACTGTCGCTCCTGAGCAACCTGGGGAAAAAGTGCAGGGTTCCCTTTTTGGCTCATGAATTTCCATGAATTGTCCATGTTTTTTTCATTAATTTGTAATTAACTGAGCAGGGCATAAGTAGAAAAAATGTATACTCAGTATGAAAATATTCACAACATATACGGTTTTATTAACTCTTTCCCCAACAGTGTTTTTTTTATATAATTTTTTTTAAAGAAGTTGCCCGCCATCACCATAATTATTTGAAAATCTTCTCAACAAATATTTTGTTGTATGCATATATGAACATGCAATATATCAAAAGAAAACAAAGCCTCTGCTTTTAAACAAAAAAATATTTATTCTAGCTTAGCTTCATGCATTCTTTTTAATCAACATGTATATTGAATAAAAAAGCTATATTTTTTTACACAAAGCTGAGAATTTTTTTCAAAGATTACAATGTGCATAAGCAATGCTTTAGCTTGATTCTGCTCCTTTTTTGTGCATGTTCAGAAGTTGCGTAATAGCGCACCCTGCTGTATAACTGTGAAAACATGGATACCGGAAAATTCCGTCAGTGGCATGGAAGCGTTTTGTCATAAATGATGAAAAATTCTGTCAATGGTGGGAAAAGAGTTAATTTCCAATAATTTACCAGGTACTGATATGTTTTAATATTCTAAAAAGTAAAAAAAAAAAAAAAAAAAAAAACACACGAAAGAGTCTCAATGGAAAAAGAACTGGGTTCAGATCCCGGACGAGCCCCCGTTTATGTCCGTAGTAAGGGCACGTACACAAGCCCACAAAACATGTGGACCAACTTTTGGACACAAACTTTAAGTTGCACTTAAAAATGTCAGAATTTCACTGTTTTTATAAATGAATCAAACCATCATTTTAGTTCTTTAAACAATTTCCAACTAACATGTTTTGCTGTAAATTGGACACTGTACAAAAGCAAAGACTTCAGAGCTGAATATGCCAACAATAATGTAAGGCTGAGCATATAATCATCTTATTATGTCAGCATCGACTATATGGTTGACACCCAGCATGCTCTTCTTTATTTGTTTATTGTGAATTGACGGCACATCTGGAAGCAGTCAGAAAAGGAGGAATGGAAATTTGACTACATTAGAATCGGTGCAGGGCGATAACAGAGCTGTGGCATGAAACCAAGCAGACAAATGCTGTGGTTGTACATTTAGGCCAAAAAGAACATTGATTCCTGCTCTGTGCAGTGGACGTGTAGGGTTGCTGTTGTTCTGTCATGCCAGTCCTTGTGGTTTTGACCCTCGCTTGTCAACATATTTCTCGGTTGACCTTTGGCTTCATCACCGAAATCTGTACGACAGATTTTTCTGGAATCATTGAACATCGGATGTAGGCCAGAGGGAACAACGTGATGCTTGTTTTAGGCTTGTGAGTTTAATAAATAATCACGGAGATTCGACTGGGCCTGGTTGTTGAACAGAGATGTTGAGTTCAGAATGAACAGAAGCTTTTATGAGCCATGTTTTTTTCTCCATGACCTCTCCTGAAATGCGTCTCTTCTGATTGTTTTGGCATCTCATTTGTGATTAATGCTGGTGGGTATCATGGATGCAAATGAGAGCGATTGATTATGATATTCAGTGTCACTTTTCAGACATGGCCAGCTGTAATTGAGAAATGTTCCGATGGAATGTGTTTTTATGTCCACAATTTATTTGGGGGGATATAGAGAACATTGACCAGTTGTTCACTTTGACATGCCAGTCTGGTCGAATACAGAGAAAGAGTTGTTTTTTCCAAAGTTACAAAGGCTGAATGTAGTCAGCACTGAGAATGACACAAAATACTGTGAAAACATATCTCTGGAAAATTGGAAAGTCATTTCTGAGGAATGAAGTGTCTGGGTTGGGTGCCTAATGATTGAATGAGCAAACTAATGCATGAAGGAATGAATGTCAAAGGTTGTAATACATAGGAATGCCACTTAAAAAAATAAGATTAAGGGATCAATTGTCTTTTGAATAAATAATTAGATTTAATGAAAGAGTTCATTATTTATTAATTTAAACCAACTGTGAAGTAAATCTGTTTAAAATGGATGTTTTTTATTTGAAAAGTGATTGCTCTTGAATACTGTATATTGATAATTGATTCCTTTCGTTTATTTTTAAGTGTCACTCCTGTCAACACAGTCTCATCCCAAGGCGTCATCTAACTGACGCTTTTGACCATGCGTCAACATGCCGACGCACGTGGCACCCTTTACGTCAATATGAGAATCTCATCCTCGGGCGTCATCTAACTGACGCTTTTGACCATGCGTCAACATGCCGACGCACGTGGCACCCTTTACGTCAATATGAGACGCTCATCCTCGGGCGTCATCTAACTGACGCTTTTGACCATGCGTCAACATGCCGACGCACGTGGCACCCTTTACGTCAATATGAGACGCTCATCCTCGGGCGTCATCTAACTGACGCTTTTGACCATGCGTCTAACTCCGACGCACATGGCACCCTTTAGCCTCAGTTAGATGACGCTTCTGTTATGGGTAGGTTTAGGTCTGGGGTAGGGTTAGGGTTAGACCACTAGGAGGCGCGTCTCATATTGACGCGTAAAGGGTGCCATGTGCGTCGGCATGTTGACGCACGGTCAAACATTGTCAAAAGCGTCAGTTAGATGACGCCTTGGGATGAGACTGGTCTCCTCCTGTAATTTACCGTTATGACTCCACCACATATTTGTTTTTCAGCATTTGTAAAATATTTAAAATACTTATTTTGCTTCTGTATTGTTGGCACTGTGACAGTGGATTTTCTATTCATTATTGTTGTGAATGCATATGAATTAGTTTTTAACATGGTTAAATAAAGGTTACAAATAACGTGCCTCAAAAAGGTGTGCTCTATCCCTGAGAGAAACTGAATATAGAGTAAGGTTTGAACAGATGATACTGTAGATGGTTTAAATATGTGGAAGAGGTGGAAAGTATCTTTGGCGTCGCAATCAACCTGGCTGGCAGCATCCCAAGAAAAATGGTTTGTGTGTTACTTAGTCTTATTCATGCTAGATCAATCAAGATCTCTGATTACAGTAGCTCACAAAAGAGAATCAAAGCTCTGGCATCCCACACACACACTGATCCCAATACGTCTGTATGTATTAGAATCAAAAACTGATTCCGTAAAAAAGCATTCCAGGTTTTTTTTTCACTCTCAATCAAAGCAAGATGCCCCCTCCAGTCTGGGGTTGGCTTAGGTTTAGGCTCACGTTTTGGCGTGTAGCGCAGCTGTCGGCTGGGTGCTAAAACGCCAACGCTCTGTAACTGAGTGGCTGGGTTTCCCATTCATCAGAGTTTCAGGAAAGACCTGAAAGGATGTGGCTCTCAAGCAACAGGCAGAATAAACAAAAAAGTGATAAATAAATCAGGTTGTCAGTGCCATAGTGTTCTGAAAAGGAGGCTTGACAATAGGTGGGCCTTTTTGTGCGTTTGTGTAACTTGCAGTGTAAAGTGTTGTAAAAGTGGCATCACATTGTGGCAGTACATGTTTTATCCTTTATTGGTATTTGTGTGATAATTTAGAGATTTTGTAAGATGCATGGTTTTTTCTAAACAACACTGAATACAAAGCAGTGAATAGTGACATAAGATACAGGGTTTATATCTGTTTTGTGGACAGTTACTGACCTCTAGTGGTCATGTTTAAGTATAACAAATGTATTACCTATGTTGTGGGTTTGTTACAGCAAACAAAAAAAATATTTTTTAATGAATAATTAATTTAAGAAACTTCTATATGTTTTTCATATTGATTAATAACAAAGCCTATAGTTTGGCATAGATTATATAAGATATAATGTACAATCAGTTTTAATGTGGCTCGTGAGGCTGTTTTGAATTTGGAAGGTCATTCCTTCCATCAATAACTATAAACATTTGGCAAGCCTTTTTAATTTAAGAAAACCGTTTTTTACATGGTAATTGTGGTTATTGATGTTTATTTTACTTTTATATTATTTATGTATATATATATATTTTTTTTTTTTTTTAAATAGACTTTTCCTTGTTCTGTATGTGAATTAAATGGACTAAATACAGTCATTGTTTTGGCAACTTTGTATAAAGGGCAGAAGGCATTGAATTAACTTGAAAAAGATTCAATAAAAATACTTAGTTGAAAGAGCTTTATAAATGGGATAGTTTTTTTTTTAAATAAAGGATTATGAATCTTTATTTGCTATAAAACAAATGACTGCCAAAAAAACCCCCCTGCCAAATATGACAATATATACTGTCCATATAAAAACATTATCTGACATTCATAATTTGTGGTTGATTTTGTTGCAAACAATGAGCATGTTTATATGAACACCAATATGCTGATAATTACCAAAAATCAGTTTATTGAAATAACCTGATTTACTAGTTTGCAAATCAATAACCTACCAATGCAAGTAAACTGCGTTTACAAGACCGTAAAAAAAAGGTTATTCCCCGGTAGTGACATAAAAACCTAAGCATCCATGTATTTCACTTAAGAGTCGATTCTATTAATTATGCGAGTTGTGATGTTAAATAAAGTATTACAACCCCAGAATGTCATTTTGAATGTATTTCAAAATGTCACATTGCTCAGGCTCATATTTGAAGTTAACTACAACTGTACCACTTGTCCTTTGGCTGCACGAGATGAGAACACATTTTCTATATTTCTTCGGTCAAGAAAAGGTCGGAGTTTGCAATATATTTCTCCTGCCCTACTGTGAAACACTCGCTATGGCTGGATGCACTTAAATCTGCCGAATAACGGGCCGTTGACACTGAACACGATTTTCCATTCTACTGCACTTTCCATTGTTTTTCGATGTAAACACGTGCTCGGCAGACGTCTTTAACCGCTGCGCTCGCGTCTCGTGCATGACACGGCATTCTGAAAATGCGGGGCTCAAGTTAAAATAAGTTCAACTTTAAAAAAAAAAAAAAAAAAAAAACGCTTCTCTAGACCTTGCGCTTTTCCCGTTCCACTGACCTGCTGTTTTTAACAGCAAAATGGCATTCTGTGTGAACCAGCCCTATCGGCTTTCCTGTCATGTCACACATGCGCACTTCAATATGCTGACAGAATGCAGGTTGTGTTAACATGCCAGGCGAAATTAGGGTAATGGGCACAAATAGCTCTGTTTATTCTTAAGCTGTTTCTGACCTTTTGCCGATAAAGGAAAATGGTTTAACACGTTTATATGACCACACACGTTGTCGTCTTTAATCAGTTTAAGAACGTACATGTAAAAGCATGTAATTTATATATATATATATATATATATATATATATATATATATATATATATATATATATATGTTGACATTTTAAACCATCAAGGTGAGCCAGTGGTTCTCACACAGTAATTATCCAGCGTACTGGGATGCTTAGAACTTTTTGTCCTATTATTTAGTTTTCTCTAATCATACTAACTATGATAAACTAATAAGTTACCTGTCTTATTTTGCTCTGCTGCCCCCTAACACGGAGATGTACTTATAATATTAAACACTCCATGACTACAATATGACTAACTTCATGACAACAATAAATTGATGTTGATATTACAGTGTATTGACACACTGCAACCACTGTAGAATGAATAACATCATTCAGCAATGAGAACAGCAATGCAGTTAGTAGCCTACCAATGCTTGAGTAAGGCAGAGAATTGCTTTACTACACTTTGGTGTGGGCCCTTACTGGTAGCGTTTTTGTGTTTTCCCAAGACTACTGACCTTCTCTCCTATTCTCCATTCCACAGGACATGGCTGGGCCTCTCCTCTCTGCCCGCTTGTTTGTACTGGTGGAGCACTTGTGTCTGCTACATCATATCCATGCAGGTGCATATTATGGACACAAGCCACTGCCTCAACAGCACCAGCCTCTGCCTCAGTTACCTCTCCCGTCACATGCCAATGAAGGGATACCCCAACACCATTACCATGGAAAGGAAATGCCACACATGCCATATGGAAATGAGATGCCTTTGCTTCCTCAGTATGGAAAAGAGCGTCCACAGATACCCATGCACATGGGTAAACCCATTGTAGGAAAAGGTTGGCATTTTTGCAAATTCTTTAATAATAATTTAGTGTGCAGCTTTCATGATATCATATTAATTTATAGATTAGATTAACTATTGTTACTTTTAAAAATTCATTTTAATGAACTGTGAAGGTAATGTTGTCAAATGTTAACTAACATGAAGCACTTTTTCGATCTTTTTAATGGGTTTACCTCTTGAAAACACCTTTCATCAGATTTTTTTTCTGGGAAGGTGGGCGTGTCTCTTTTGTGGAATTTATTCATAGTAAATTTCTGTTTAATCTAATTTTAGCTCCACTGTATTCATTCATTAGGTTGAATACACACAATTGATATATTCTGAATATAAATTGATCCAAGAACACAGAAATACATTAATTTACTTATTTACCCATTCATTTTAACATCCAGGCATGCAAATAATATGTGCGAGTGTTTCTGAAGTGCTGACTGGTTACTCTTTTCAGGCGAAACTGTTCTAAGAGGAGAGAAAGGTCCCCCTGGTGAGACTGGTCTAAAGGGGCCTCCAGGGCCCCAGGGACCTCCAGGACTTCCTGGTCATGTCATCCCAGGACCTTCAGGCAAACCTGGTCCACAAGGCCCACCAGGACTCCCTGGAATTGGAAAGCCAGGAATGCCAGGTTTGCCAGGAAAACCTGGAGGTATAGGTTTACCAGGACCAAAGGGTGAGTTGGGGCCATTTGGCGGTATAGGGCCAATAGGAATGCCAGGACCTCCAGGTCTTCCAGGGCCACATGGTCTACCAGGTGTGGCGAAACCAGGTGGACAAGGACTTCCAGGACAACCTGGTCCTCGTGGAGAACCTGGACAAAAGGGATTTCCTGGGATCCCTGGTCTCCTAGGGCCAAAGGGTGAGAATGGGATTGGTCTCCCAGGACTGCCAGGTATAAAGGGACCTTCTGGACTTCCAGGACCTCCAGGACAAATAGGACTACCGGGAGTTGGCAAGCCAGGACTGAATGGACTACCTGGGGCTCCTGGAGGGCAAGGTAAACCTGGTGCACCTGGAGAACCAGGATTGGCAGGAGTACCAGGGGAGACAGGACAAATAGGACCACCGGGACTACCAGGCTTTGGCAAACCTGGTTTGGATGGCTTACCAGGGAAACCAGGTCTCCCAGGTGGAAGGGGCGAACCAGGTCTTTCTGGTTTACCTGGGGGCCCAGGCTTACCTGGGTTTGGCAAGCCTGGATATCCTGGCCCTAAAGGTGATAAGGGGCATGGTGGTTTGCCTGGCCCTCAAGGCCCTAAAGGTGAAAAGGGTCATGGTGGCCTTAATGGAATGATTGGACCGCCAGGGACAAGTGGCCTCCAAGGTCCTCCAGGTCTCATGGGACCCCCTGGAGGCATTGGTTTCCCTGGTCTAAAAGGAGAGGGTGGTGCAGTAGGACCTAAGGGACAACTGGGTCCAAAAGGTGAACCAGGGCCCCCAGGACATCCAGGCAAGCCAGGATTCCCAGGAGAATCGGGGCAACTAGGTCCGAGAGGCATACCTGGTTCCTTAGGACCTAAAGGTGAAAATGGACACAAAGGCCTACCTGGCCTACCTGGAGCCCCTGGAAAGCCTGGTGTAAAAGGAGAAGGTGGATTTCCAGGAGAGAAAGGTCATCCAGGTCCTATGGGAATCCCAGGATTAATGGGTCCATCAGGACCAATAGGCCCACCTGGTCTACCAGGCCCAAAAGGGCAATATGGACCACCAGGAAAACCTGGAATGCCAGGTGAGGGAAAACCAGGGCTTCCAGGCCCAATAGGTCCTGCTGGTATACCTGGAATGGGTGGGCTCCCAGGTCAACGTGGAATACCTGGTCCTCCTGGCCCACCTGGCCCACCTGGAGCTCCCGCTCAAGCTCAGTTTATCGGGAAAATCCTTCCTGAGAGTGGTCCTGGGCTAGATGGGACAAAAGGTGGTTACAAGAAAGAAAAGCCTGGAGAAGCCATTATTGGTAGGAATGGCCTAGAGATGCCAGCATTTACAGCTCTGCTGACAACCCCATTTCCTCCAGTTGGGCAACCTGTTGTTTTCAACAAGATTCTGCATAATGGCAACCAGAATTACAACTCTCAAACTGGCATCTTCACTTGCAAAATACCTGGAATTTACTACTTTGTCTACCATGTTAACTGCAAAGGAAGCAATGTCTGGGTGGCCTTATACAGGAACAATGAGCCAGTGATGTATACATATGATGAATACAAAAAAAGTTACCTGGATCAGGCATCAGGGAGTGCAGTGCTGCCCTTACAAGATGGAGACACTGTTCATGTTAAGTTACCATCAGACCAAGCTGCAGGACTTTATGCTGGTCCATACGTCCACTCATCATTCTCTGGGTATTTGTTATATCCCATGTGAATATGCGAAAAAAAGTCACCCATATAAAATCAATGCTACATTTTTCTTAAGTAAACTGTGTATGTACCACCAGTACGGAGCCACTTTTTATATCTGAAAAAATGTAAAAAAATGATAATTAAGTCATAGAGATTCAGTCAGGTATGTTTTATAGTTGTTGTGCTACAGTGGCAATGGAACTTCATTTATAATATACAAGAACATTTTAAATACTTGTTTTAAGCATACACATAATTACATAATATAAACAGTCTTTCAACATCTTAAGGTATTCATTCATCCATACGTTTAGCACTTTGTTAGAACTTTTGCCTCATTATTTATTTGCATATTTCCTATTGTTTGACAGTATATTGATTGTATATAGATGGGTCACATTGACTACATATCAGTGTAAAATGATATTGGGACTGTCATAATGAAGAATTTTCAGATTGTTGGATATGCACTATTTTTCTGCTGTCTTAGTAGTTTCTCATTGTGCCATCTGAATTACCTTCAAGAGAGTATGTGAGCACATAAGGGTTTAGGTTGTTAAGAGTTTGCTTTTCAAACTAACACCATCAGTAAAATACAATAAATATCATAAACCCTTACATTTAGGTTATTTTACACCCAATTGATTTAAGTATACCAGATCATTGTTTATCAAAATAAAACTCAAGGGTATTGATTGTTAATGAGCACAGTATATCAATATTTAAAAGTCGATAAGGTCAGAGTTGGGTTAGTTACTCTAACAAAGTAATTAATTAGCCTGTTAATTATATCTTCAACAGTGTAATTAGATTACTATACTAATTACTCTCTCTAAAAAGTATTGCATTACTTGTTACTAAATACTTTCTGAATCCCATACAGTAACAACATTGACCAGTTGAACAATACAAGGATAGACGAAGCTGCTTTTTTAATTCTTTCAAATAAATAATATAAAATTGCATAAATGATTCTTGAACTGGCCATAGAATTTAAAAGGAGAATGTTAAATTTAAAAAACATACATTTTAACATTAGATGTTACATTTTTATGTTAAATCCACTATTGTTTTATATATAATTGTTCTATACAGTTTTACATCAGAAGCAACTCTAATTTTTTTTTTTTAAAGAGTAAATTAAAAAGCAATCCCTTACTTTACTTTTTCAAGGGAAAATTACTTAAATTGCAGTAATGAATTACTTAGTAATGAGTTACACCCAACACTGGATATGGCCACATGAACACTAAGTTAAACAGAAACAGTCTTAGGAACCTCTCTGTAATTTATTTTTAGTTTTACTACTGAATGACTAAATTTGTATATGTGCAAAGAGATGGTGTGGGGCTCAAAAAAGAATTTATTATTTGTTTTTAATTTTTGACAACGGAGCTGAACGGTTAAACAAACATGGAGTAAAGATTTAATGTCATTGTCGTTTTTTAAATTTTTTATAAACAAAATGCATTAGTGGAAATTTTGTGCATTTGTATTTAGGGAATTCTACAAAAAATAAAGAATCCCTGTTTTCAATCTTGATGCTGATAATTATTTATGGGATTTTGTGTCAGAGGACACACTTAGCCAGACACTGGTAATGTAGGCTACATATGCACAAACAACTGCATTTATGTGCGAGAGTAAATCTCCCACTCCATTTCATGCTTCTTTGGAATGAAATTCAAACAAATTCACTTTTTAAATACACACACATATACATATATTTAAATATACATATATAAAATATAATTTATATATCAAAATTATACATAGAATTAATTATATAAAAGAATTAATTATATAAAAACTTTTGATGGCTGTAGTTGATGGTTTAGTGAAAACTTAACTTAGAGAAATATGGAATATGAACTTAGAGAAATATGTTTATACAAAAATCTATTCTACATATCAGGGAACATATAGTCATTAGTCAAAACGTATCATGTCAACAAACTATGGGGAGTGACCTCTTCAAATGAGACCTGAAATGAAAAAGAGCAAATCCTGAATTTCTGCATTTTGCCTCTAGCTCTAATTCTCATTGAGCTACTGTATGTAAGTAGGCCTAGTTAGTAATCTCTGGGAACCTCAGAAATGTCAAATGATGCAAAAAAAATTATAATAAAAAATGATATATATTATAAATTACACTTTTTTTATCTACACAACAAATGTGCTTAATGGTCTCTTACCCTCAGGTAAGACCCCAGGACTTTTGTCGCACTTGAACCACGAATACACACAAAACAAATAGATTGGATTCGAGGAGTTTTGAGGTTGAAATTTAAAAAAGTAAAAAATACTTCCCTCGCGAGTCAATTTTACCCCATAGGAATGAATGGAATGCGAGGAATGCTTCAGTACTCATAGAAAAACCTAAAAAAGCTCAAAATGCAAACTAAAAATGCTAAAACTTTAAAAATGCATAATGCATAATGAAATGAACTGACTTCAGGACTCATTTGCTCCAAATAGAGCTATAAGGCCATCTAGTGGCTAGAGTCATGAAATATCATCTTATATATATTTTTTTTCCACAAAAGGTCAGCAAAGACACCCAATGTAAGATATTTTGAGCTGAATTAAAAGGTTCAGGCATGAAATTGTGAGTTATTTAGAATTTAAGTTGAAAGAATGTGAGGAATGTGCTTGAATTACTCAATTACTATTTAATTATTATTTATTGATTAAATCTAGTAATTTAAAAATAAATAAAATAACAAATAACAAAAAAATCTCCAAAAAATGTGCATTAAAAATAGAAAAAAATTTGATCAAAATGAAATAAAAATAAATAAAAAAATAAAGCTTTCTGGGGCCTGTTTCAATAAGGAGGTTCAACCAACTCAAGGTTGAGTTGATTTACCCTGAGATGGGAAACTCTGAGTTTCCGGTTTCAGAACAGCTGAATTGAGTTAGTTCAATTTAACTCTGAGTAGGTTGACTGAATTAAGCGCGTGCACCATGACCGTGAAAAGCCATGATCAATGGAGCTCTGAAATTATGATTCACCATGGCAACAGCACCCGACAAAAAGACGTCTGCATACTTCCGAGTCAATACACATATAATTATTATTCACGGTTATAATATCAGGTGAAAACTGGCAGAATGGTAAGTTATTGAACTAATACTCATTTTCAGTGTGATGATGGGAATGTGTGTTTCATCAATGCATCCAACCACATTATAAATCCTAAAGGCTATTCTAATTATTCGGTTACTTTCAGAGGTCACAGTAAAATGTTAGCAAATGAACGTCATTTATCAGATTAGCCTCATTTAAACCGATTACTCCACAATTGTCCAGCAATCCTGTGAAACTTCTCTTTGATGGATCTCATGGGTTTGTGTCCAGGAAACAACACAACTCTCAGAAAGAGCATGAGAGTGAGGCAAACTTTACTCCCCGCTCTGGTACAGTGGCTTTCCTAAAGTGCTCTGCATCTCCAATGTTATATAAATCTGCAATGAATGAATGTACTGAACTGCAAAAATGCTTTTCATACTTAGCCTTTTTGTCTTGTTGTTTCCAGTCAAAATATCTAAAAATTCTTAAATCAACATGTATTTACTAAAAGGTTAGGTTCACAGGGTGAGTTATAGTAGCTGAGTTACCATGTTACCTCTCTTTCAGAAACGGGCTTGACTTTCCCGGCTTTCTTGGGTTTGACATATATACCTCCCAATTCTGAAATGGAAAACCCAGAGTTTCCATCATTTCAGGGTCAACATACTCAGTTCTCACTTAACCTCCTTTCTGAAACAGGCCCCTGGACATAAACAAGAAAAGCCCCATGAGGTAAGGATTTGTTCCAGGACGTGAGGGAAGGATGAGGGTTAAATTGACCTCAAACAAACCAACGAGTTTATAATGACACAAAAGATTTACATATTTTTCCAATTGATTTAAACAATGTAATGCATAATTTAGTAACCAAGTATGTGTATCCGTTTGTATCAATCCTCTAGATGCAAATCTCGAAAGTATTTTCATAATCATCAGTCGTTCCCACTCAGCACCAGTGAGGGCGATATTGAGGTATGTCCAAACGAACGCACATGTAGAAGAAGAGCTACTTTAATCACGTTTCTACTGTATCTGAGTATACGGAGTTGTTTTCTGGTTTAAAATAAGGTAGGCATTTTATACTATGTGTGTTCATAAAATTGATATTAGTGCACGTCTGCTTGTTTGTAAAGTCGATTATGACTGTGAATGAAAGTATGGTTTCTGTATGAAATCAAGTGACTGTATCTGAAGGAAGCGTCAGCAAAAGCTGTAGAAGTTTGCTTGAGTGACAGATAGTTGTGATCTTTGTTTTAGAATCAGAAATACCTTGAAAATCAGTAATGTTCAATAATAAATCATACTATGCGTGGATTTATTTAGGATCAACTTAAGCTGTTATATTCGTCGTGAAGTCATGAACAAACAAAAACTACAATTAGTAATTAACTTACTTTACTGAAGCAGGATTCTCAGTAGGACATTTCGCTGTCGGAAATAGAAAGAACATTTGTAGTTTTTGCATAACAAGCTATAGTTTGGTTAAAGTCAATATATGAGAAAAAAAAGGTTAAGTGAAGTAAGTCAACTTATTTACGGAAGCGTACGTTACATTACTTGCATTGAATTCATGCCATTCTTTGTGAAATAATCAAAAGCGACAGAGTATACAGTTATCGCGGTACAGCATTTTAAGTTTATTCCATGGTGATATTCTATTTTTATCATGTAACGTTACTTACTATTATTTTTCTATAAATGTATTGGTGAAACTTAAAATATATTAGGCAGGATGAGTCACGGTCACCATTTACGTTACTTGCATATTATAGAAAATATGGGAAAGCGTCACGAACCTCCAGCCTCGGTTAGTGTTTCTCGGATTACTTTTCCGCTTTTCCGTGGTTTGTAATGTACACGTTGGTTAATTTTGTATACTTGCAACGTGTGCGCTTGACAAACTGCAACGCGAGTGAGCTGTTTGTGTTTGCCTCATGTAGACTTTCACACAGAAGAAGTGAGTGAGGTAAATTCCGAGTTTACCTTTACCTCAGGTTGTCGTCGACGGTGTTGGGTTGCCATGGCATCACGAGCAGGGCCGCGCGCCGCAGGAACAGACGGCAGCGACTTCCAGCACCGCGAGCGCGTGGCGGCACATTATCAGATGAGGTACATGTTGTGAATGTAAACAATGATTCGTAGTAATATTTTAATCTTCCGCGTATGGTTATTCCCGTTGTGCAGTACTTTATTTGAACTCTTAAAAACAAAAAGAGATAAAGACAATCCATTTGTAATATTTACTAATATCTGTGCGTTGTACCGTAGGCTATTTCTAAGTAAATTGCCAGTTTTTCCTTTTAGAAAGTGCTTAGTACCTTGGAACATTAGTTTTGCATTTTGAAATAAGTTTTTATTTTTCAGTTTTTGTAAAAACAAAGATAACAGCACCTTTAAGCCTGTAACCATCATGCAAACATGAAATCTCAAACTTACCGTAGTTAGTACTTTACAGGTTTTTTTGTGCATGTCTCGCACATGAAACTGCATTCTAAACACACTTCGCTCAAGTTAAAAGAAGTTATGTCTCATAACCTTGTTATTTCCCATTCCACTGCCACCAACACATTCTTTATTAACATCCACTTAGGACTTGCGATGTGTTCTACGTTACGGTGCTTTCATTGAGCGCGTTTCACAGAACCTTGCTTGGGAACTTGGCATAATCCACTTGTAGTCCTAGACCAAGTACTTGTATTATTTAAAATTCATCCCTATGTTCACAAAACTGTGATATGATAATAAAAAGGTAATAAACATGTATGATTATTAACATGTTATCCAATAAATTAAGACATGAGGCATATATGGGGAAAAAACCCTTAAAACTACTTAAAAAAATAGTAATCTATTACAGGATTAATCTCTGAAGTAACAAAGTTCCCCTGATCCTGTTGAACTGACCCTTCTCAATCCCCCCAGTGTGGCCCTGAAGACTGAGATCAAGAAGCTGAACATCGCTCATGCAGTGGTCTGGTTTCTTGTAGCAGCACAGGTGGTGGTCAGCCAGCTGAACCTGGTGTCCCATAAAGTGGTGGCCTCTCCGTACCAATGGGAGTACACATATCTTCTGAGCATCATACCTACAGTCTTCAGCTTCATGGCTTTGCCGAAAAACAACATCAGTTACCTGGTCATCTCAATGATCAGCGCTGGGCTTTTTTGTGTCGCTCCTATTCTTTATGGAGGGATGGAGATGTTTCCTGTGGCTCAGCAGCTTTATCGCCACGGCAAAGCTTATAGGTTCATCTTTGGCTTCTCTGCCGTGTCTATAATGTACTTAGTCTTGATTATTTCAGTTCAAATACACGGCTGGCAGATCTATTACAGCAAAAAGCTGCTGGACGCCTGGTTCACCAACACACAAGAGAAAAAGAAGAAATGAGAGACTGCTGGAGAGTAAATGTCTGTCAGCTGTCTTTGTTTGCTCCTCCTGAGGGCTCTATGATCACATCCGTTTTTATGATTATCTTGACTATCTAATTTGAGCCTAAGAAGAGATCAGATTTGTTAAACCAGGATCTTCTGTTCTTCTCATCCACTGGCTCTCGGCCCAGATTCTGATTAGGTTTGAACTGCTGCCTCTGTAATGTCTGTCTGTTTCCACCACGTCTTCCACATGCTGTTTATCCACAAGGGAGCCAGTGGGATCCAGACATCCCTGGGAAATATATCTTCAGTTTTAAAACCCACTGCTAAGTAATCCATTTACTACAGTAATGTAAGATAGTCTGCTCTTTTCCATTAATCATCTTACAATAAAATTATTACAAAATGTACATTTTTGTCAGTTTTTCAATATTTACACATAATCTTACTGAATTTTATATTGCCTTATTATAGTTTATTTTAGGCCCTCCTTTTTTCTCTTTATATATATGATTAAAAAATATTCCCTCTTTTTCCACTGAACAACCTAAGCGTATTGTTTTCTAGAAATGGTCAGCAGATAATTAACTAAGGTTTGTGAGGTAGTAAGAGTTGACATTGGGTTTATATATTGAGTACATCAGCCGTACCAATTTCCACAATCTCTTTGAACTGATAATGAAAATAATATAGGCTACTTCTATCTAGATGACTTCAAAATATTTATTATGCTTTATAATAGCTTTATTATGGTTTCAAGTTGATGCATGAGACCGGCTTTTGCTGTAGATGACTTACTATTTCTTTAGGTCTCATCCTTTTTGTAGCCAGGATGTGAGTGGGTAACAGAGTTGATGTGAAGGTTTCTAGGTAAGTACATATCCTCCATCACTCTCATGGATGGAGCTTTATTAGTTTACACAGATTAACTGTTTAACCTTTGCACCTCAGTCTTCTTCGTTTCCTATGGAAGTTCTTGTGCAACACGTTTCTGTCATTATTCCAAATGCACTGTCATCATCTCACAGTCCGTTTTCAACATTAAACCATCAAATTGATGTATCTGCATTAAAACAATGATGGGTTCAGCCTGTTGGGTTATTTGTTTAGTGGGTTATTTTAAAAATATACATTTTTACCCGTGATGTTTTCTTTCTACACATTCCCATTGGCTGCTCCAGTCATATCCTAAAACTTTTACAATTTTTTTTTGTATTATGATTGTAAAAGACTGACTTGCCATTGAATAAAAAATATTGTATTTGAACTGATCCTGTGCTATTTTATGTTTATTATTTAAAATGAAAAACCTTCAATATCAGGTTGACTGACAAAGCACATAAAAAAAATAAAAACGGCAAATGGGTTAATGTTAAAGCTCAGCATGGTTTCTGTCCAATATTTACCCAGCGATGGGTTGCCAAATGGCCATAAATGGTTATTTTTAACCCGGCATTATTTAGTGTGGGTTCAATGTGTATGTTTACAAGCTGTTTAAATTCGATACAACTATAACAAGTTACAACCATTAATATAAATACAGTTGCACTCGTTGTGAGGTGGAGTTGTTCGTGTCGTCGAGGAAAACCACTGACTGCTGACAGGAAAATACTCGTCTCGTCTGAATGTTCACGTGAATTTAGGCTACTAATTAATTCTTTACTACAAAGACAGAAATGTTTCTATATTATGATAGTTCACTCCTTTTTTTTGTTGCAGTGACTAGAGAGATTAGCCGTTCATTTGCATATTGTTAAATGGCGTATGTGAAATGCGTGAATGCTGACAATAATTTGCATCTTAACACAAGGCTCACTTTGAATAACAAAATGAAATTGAGAAAAAAGCAATTCATCTTTAAAAATGTGACATATGTCAAACTTGTACACAATGCAGTGTTTGTTTGTCATATCGTGACTGTGATTGTAATCGTCCTGCTTTGAATCTCTCCATGTTCTACACAGATTTATTATTCTGTAAAGACATATAATGACGTGTATACAAATATTAAATTATTCACATAACATTTGACCCATCTAGGCACATTTGACATGTTAATTTAAAATCCTTAAAGGGATGGCCCACCCCAAAATAAGAAGCATTTACTGACCCTCATCCAGAGACGGATCTGACTTTTTCTTCATGTGAGGCTTGTCATCTGAAGAAAAAAGTCATTTAAATCTGGGATGGCATGAGAATGAGTAAATAAGATGATTTCATTTTGGTTAATAGTTAAGACATGACTTATCCAAACTAGGTACTAATGCCCGTGTAGGCCTTATGTAATTATTTTAGTTCAACGGTACATTGCAGTCATGTCAAATGCTATCACTGTCAGGTTTATTGGCACCTAATGATTGAAATAATTCTGACATCCTGTATTCTTTAAGCCAAGGAATGATACCACCTGCCTGACCCATGTTTCTTGTCATTTTTGGGTTTTGCAAAACATTGCCCATTACTGTGTCCATAGAAATGCAAATATATCATGTCACACTCAACATCTGAGATCCTCCTATAAAAGTCATAACCAGGCATGGTCAAGAACCAGATCATTAATGGGGAGATGATGGATCACTCCATTCTGCTGCTCATATTTCTTTCCGGTAAGTTATTGTAACATTACAGATTAACTTTCAGAAATATATGATGTGCAGAGATTTTTTACCTATACAGATACTCTTATTTCTCTATATATCTCTCATTATATTTACATATTCTATATTAACATAGCTCTCATTACTGACATTAACAAACATAAAAATCCTGTTTTATAAATGTGTACACTGCAATTCAAAAGTTTGGGATCGTAAGATTTTTTTCATGTTTTAAAAGAAGTCTCTTATGCTCAACAAGGCTGAATTTATTTTTTATTAAAAAATGTGATATTGTGAAATATTATTACTATTTAAAATATATTTTAAAATGTATTTTATTCCTGAATTATTCCCAAAGCTGAATTTTCAGCATCATTAGTCCAGTCTTCAGTGTCACATGATCCTTCAGAAATCAGTCTAATATGATGATTTGATGCTCAAGAAACACTTTTTATGTTGAAAACAGTTATACAATTTTTTTCAGGATTCTTTGATGAATTGGAAGTTCAAAAGAACAGCATTTATCTGAAATAAAATGTTTTGTAACATTATAAATTACTTTACTGTCAATTTTGATCAATTTAATGCATCCTTGCTGAATAAAAGTATTAATTTCTTTTAAAAAATTGTACTAATCTGACTTTTGAACAGAAGTGTAATGTTAGAAAAGCTTTCTGTTTCAGATAAATGCTTTCCCCCCCAACTTTCTATTCATCAAAGAATTCTGAAAAATCGTACTCAACTCATTTCAACATTGATAATAATAAATGTTTCTTGAGCATCAAATGATCATATTGGAATGATTTCTGAAGGATCATGTGACACTGAAGACTGGAGTAATGACGCTGAAAATACAGCTTTGAATTGAGGAATAAATTACATATATTTTAATAATATTTCACAATATTACTGTTTATTTATTTATTTATTATTTTTAATCAAATAAATGCAGCCTTGGTGAGCGTAAAAAACTCACTGATCCCAAACTTTTGAACGGCAGTATGTTATATATTATTTTAGTGTGCTATTGATTCAAGATCATGGCAAATATTCCAGAGCTTAAAAAAATTATATTGAATAATAAAAAATAAAAAAAACATGTTTGTGTAAAAGCAGAATCATCTCGATTTGACTAAATTACCTTGTTTGTTATTATTTTATAATTATATTCATATTTATTTGATTAAGGTTTAGGTGAGACATACATTTAAAGTTTTTTGAATGACAAGACTTTAATAGCTTTAATTTGATAAAATATCCCATTGAACTTGGCAGCTTTTAAATTTTATTGGCTGACATCCTAATTTGGATTGTCCAGGTTATGCTGCTTTGCATGTGTCACGGTCAATTAAAGAATTATGTGCAGGAATTTCACTTGCAAATGACCTCAAGGTGCAGAGCTGTAATGGGGTGGTCTATCTCTATAGTATACTGTACTTATTGGTACTTGGTACCACATTGGTACTTACTGTACTTATTGGGCCAGGGAAAAAGCAGCTCACCCATACAAATATTGTCTTGGCCCTATCTGGGTGCATTATTTAAAAGGGTTTACAAAACAATAGGCCTATTTGAAATCACATTGTACCAAAAATCCTAATCAAATTGTTTCTTCTTTTTGAACAGCATTACAGCTGAATGTACTGGATGCTGAAAATGGAACAACTGCCAATTCCTACACAAATACTACTACATCTCTTACTACCACTACCGCCACGTCTCCAAACACCACAACATCTGCTACTACAACCATCCCGCCAACAACTACAAACACCACTACCACTCCTACTACCACTCCAACTACGTCTACTACCACTACT
The DNA here is from genome assembly GCA_030578275.1 of Meda fulgida. Lineage (NCBI taxonomy): Eukaryota > Metazoa > Chordata > Actinopteri > Cypriniformes > Leuciscidae > Meda > Meda fulgida. The sequence continues at coordinate 15,550,102 of CM060637.1, read as the reverse complement.
ACCACATCTACTACCACTCCAACTACGTCTACTACCTCTCCAAATACGTCTACTACCATTCCAACTACGTCTACTACCACTCCAACCACATCTACTACCACTCCAACTACGTCTACTACCACTCCAAATACGTCTACTACCATTCCAACTACGTCTACTACCACTCCAACTACATCTACTGCCACTCCAACTACGTCTACTACCACTCCAACTACGTCTACTACCACTCCAACTACGTCTACTACCACTACTACCACATCTACTACCACTCCAACTACGTCTACTACCACTCCAAATACGTCTACTACCATTCCAACTACGTCTACTACCACTCCAACTACATCTACTACCACTCCAACTACATCTACTACCACTCCAACTACGTCTACTACCACTCCAACTACATCTACTGCTACCACTCCAACTACATCTACTACCACTCCAACTACGTCTACTACCAATCCAACTACGTCTACTACCACTCCAACTACATCTACTACCACTCCAACTACATATACTACCATTCCAACTACGTCTACTGCCACTCCAACTACATCTACTGCCACTCCAACTACGTCTACTACTACTCCGACTACATCTACTACCACTCCAACTACATCTACTACCACTCCAACTACATCTACTACCACTCCAACTACGTCTATTACCACTCCAACTACGTCTACTACCACTCCAACTACATCTACTACCACTCCAACTACATCTACTACCACTCCAACTACGTCTACTGCCATTCCAACTACGTCTACTACCACTCCAACTACGTCTACTGCCACTCCAACTACATCTACTACCACTACTACCACATTTACTACCACTCCTACTACCACTACTACCACTCCAACTACATCTACTACCACTACTACCACATCTACTACCACTCCAACTACATCTACTACCATTCCTACTACATCTACTCCCACTAATACCACATCTACTACCACTCCAACTACATCTACTACCACTCCAACTACATCTACTACCACTACTACCACATCTACTACCACTACTACCATTCCTACTACATCTACTCCCACTACTACCACATCTACTACCACTCCTACTACCACTACTACCATTCCTATGTCTACTACCACTCCAACTACGTCTACTGCCACTACTACCATTCCTACTACATCTACTACCTCTCCTTCTACCACTACTATCACTCCTACTACCACTTCTACCATGTCTACTACCACTACCACGTCAACTACACACTCATTAAGAGCTATGCCTACCATTTTAACCACTTCGTCAACATCAATTATCATCCCTAACCTGCTTTTGACCACTCCTAAACCTACAGGTACGCATTGCAGAGGTGTTCTCTGAAACCACATGTCAAACTCAGGTCCTGGATGGTCACTGTCCTGCAGAGTGTAGCTCCGACCAGCTCCAAAACACCTGCCTGAAAGTTTCTAGTAATCCCGAAGACCTTGATTAGCTGGTTCATGTGTGTTCAATTAAGGTTGGAGCTAAACTGGATAGGAACCCTCCAGGGACTGAGTTTGACATTCCTTTCTTAAAACCAGGCCTGTAAGACCATGGGTGCGTTTTAATCAGCTCCTGAGTTGTGAATCAGTATATCATGTACAGAAATCCAGGCACTGGTAAGGACCCTAGTCTCTACACAATGGGACAAACTATGTGCAACGTCAACGTACAATGTTGTAGAACGTCATCGCTTGTATTAATCAACAACAGGCAGGACCGATATCTTTATAATATTATTTGTTATGCTGTGTAAACACATTGTTCAGTTACTTATCCTTGCAACATTTCAGCCGAATATTAATCATAAATGTTAACTAGATGTGTTCACTACCTGTCTAGCAATGTGTTTATGCTGACATATAACAAAAAAACAAAAAGGTTTGTCTTTTCAAATCTTATAAATCAGTATATTGAGTTGGCTCTTGCCTTTTATGTTTCACGGTTCAGGAATGTGACGTAATTTCTGGTAAAAGAGCATAGTGCTTAGAGCATCAATGCTCCCTGGTTTTTGCGGTACATTGTGGGATTTGTTAGGGAGCGAACGTTCCAGTGCACTGTAGGGATTTTGCGAGTCACGACTGAGACAGCACTGGAACGTTCGCTCCCTAACAAATCTCACAATGTACCGCAAAAACCAGGGAGCATTGATTTAAAAAGACAAACCGTTTTATAATTGTATTACTACTACTTTTGAGTTTTGCAATTTAATACATCCTAGCTGAATAAAAATATTAATTTCTTTAAAAAATAAAAAATATATTTTTGATCCCACATTTTGGAACAGTACTGTAAAACATATTGGGTTTTCTTATGTATTATACACCATGCTTATTTATTTACTTTATAATTTAACATACCACTGGTTGTTCCTGGAGGGCATAGCTGCGTTGAATAATTAATCTGGCCGATCACAGTGAGTGGAAAGGTCAAACCGTTGAGTGTTTCCTCTGGACAGGTAGTACCTGCAACAAAATCGTTTTGGGTACTCTTATGTCAACGTCATCCTGGAACAAAACTTGAAATGGGGTGCATCTCAATCAGCTCCCTAGTTTAGTAGTCAGAACTACATACCAAAATATGCTAAACTGCAACTATTTTAGTTTAGGTATGTAATTTTTGTTTGTGTTCTTAAGTTAACCTGTGTTGTGTGTCTTATATGTGTCCTTTAGCTGGTGTTCCTATGGCTTCGGCTCAGTGTTTGAACTTCACACTCTTCCACGCATTTGGTGGACTTGAACTTCTGAACTGTGACTTGACCCTGGAGCTGTTCGAAAGCAAAATCAACGTCTGTATTTACATCTTTGAAAAGTTTGAACAAATTCACAATCATTTTGAATGAGAAAAGTTGATACTGCCAGTTTTGGGACAAGTTGCACTTAGATAAATATTATAGGCTATAATATGATATTAATTTTTCAGGTCAAAATTGACCTCTATTCTATATCTTTGTATAAAATACAATTATTATATAATTAATATTTAATGGCAGTTCAATGGTTTAACGAACAGTTTCATTACTGCTGGCAAACATACATTTCCTACACCAAAACATGAGTATAACTGCAGTATAGTCCATGAAGTGAAATGTTAAAAATATTCGGTCACACTTTATTTTAAGGTAATTATACATAAAGTTCTAAGTAATAATAATTGGCTATGTGTAATTACTATTGGGTTAGTTGTATGTAATTATCCATAATTTATAGTTATTACTACAGTAACTTGTAACATGGACCCTGTAAATTAACTGCTTCTGCTTTACTATAGTCATGATAGTCAATAGTTTGAACTCTGCCATTTTAAGTGCATTTTAATGTGCTTTTAATTAGACAACAGATTGACACAGTGGTTTTGATTTAGGTAACTCTGGAAGAGAACATGCTTGTTGCCTCAACTGTCCAGATGCTCACATCCAAACCTGAGCAGCTGACGTCCCAGAACATCACCTCTGCTGCTACGATTGCTAATAGACTGCTGTCCTCCACAGTGTTAAATGAGGCAAGAATCCTATGACTTTCAGCACATGCAGAAACATTAAAGTGCCCCTATTATGCTATTTTAAAGGTATTTCATATATTTTTGTATATATTTGTAATTGGTCTACTCTGCTCTGATTGGTCAGATGATCCAGTCTGTTGTAATTGGTCTACTCTGCTCTGATTGGTCAGATGGTCCAGTCTGTTGTAATTGGTCTACTCTACTCTGATTGGTCAGATGATCCAGTCTGTTGTAATTGGTCTACTCTACTCTGATTGGTCAGATGATCCAGTCTGTTGTAATTGGTCTACTCTGCTCTGATTGGTCAGATGGTCCAGTCTGTTGTAATTGGTCTACTCTGCTCTGATTGGTCAGATGATCCAGTCTGTTGTAATTGGTCAACTCTGCTCTGATTGGTCAGATGATCCAGTCTGTTGTAATTGGTCAACTCTGCTCTGATTGGTCAGATGATCCAGTCTGTTGTGATTGGTCTACTCTGCTCTGATTGGTCAGATGACCCAGTGTGTTGTAATTGGTCTACTCTGCTCTGATTAGTCAGATGATCCAGTCTGTTGTAATTGGTCTACTCTGCTCTGATTGGTCATATGGTCCAGTCTGTTGAGATTGGTCTACTCTGCTCTGATTGGTCAGATGGCTCAGTCTGTTGTGATTGGTCTACTCTGCTCTGATTAGTCAGATGATCCAGTCTGTTGTAATTGGTCTACTCTGCTCTGATTAGTCAGATGATCCAGTCTGTTGTAATTGGTCTACTCTGCTCTGATTAGTCAGATGATCCAGTCTGTTGTAATTGGTCTACTCTGCTCTGATTGGTCAGATGGCCCAGTCTGTTGTAATTGGTCTACTCTGCTCTGATTGGTCAGATGACCCAGTGTGTTGTAATTGGTCTACTCTGCTCTGATTAGTCAGATGATCCAGTCTGTTGTAATTGGTCTACTCTGCTCTGATTAGTCAGATGATCCAGTCTGTTGTAATTGGTCTACTCTGCTCTGATTGGTCAGATGGTCCAGTCTGTTGTGATTGGTCTACTCTGCTCTGATTGGTCAGATGACTCAGTCTGTTGTGATTGGTCTACTCTGCTCTGATTAGTCAGATGATCCAGTCTGTTGTAATTGGTCTACTCTGCTCTGATTAGTCAGATGATCCAGTCTGTTGTAATTGGTCTACTCTGCTCTGATTAGTCAGTTGGTCCAGTCTGTTGTAATTGGTCTACTCTGCTCTGATTGGTCAGATGCTCAGTCTGTTGTAATTGGTCTACTCTGCTCTGATTGGTCAGATGGTCCAGTCTGTTGTAGATTGGTCTACTCTGCTCTGATTGGTCAGATGATCCAGTCTGTTGTAATTGGTCTACTCTGCTCTGATTGGTCAGATGGTCCAGTCTGTTGTAATTGGTCCACTCTGCTCTGATTGGTCAGATGATCCAGTCTGTTGTAATTGGTCTACTCTGCTCTGATTGGTCAGATGATCCAGTCTGTTGTAATTGGTCTACTCTGCTCTGATTGGTCAGATGATCCAGTCTGTTGTAATTGGTCTACTCTGCTCTGATTGGTCAGATGGCCCAGTCTGTTGTAATTGGTCTACTCTGCTCTGATTAGTCAGATGATCCAGTCTGTTGTAATTGGTCTACTCTGCTCTGATTAGTCAGATGATCCAGTCTGTTGTAATTGGTCTACTCTGCTCTGATTAGTCAGATGATCCAGTCTGTTGTAATTGGTCTACTCTGCTCTGATTGGTCAGATGGTCCAGTCTGTTGTGATTGGTCTACTCTGCTCTGATTGGTCAGATGACTCAGTCTGTTGTGATTGGTCTACTCTGCTCTGATTAGTCAGATGATCCAGTCTGTTGTAATTGGTCTACTCTGCTCTGATTAGTCAGATGATCCAGTCTGTTGTAATTCGTCTACTCTGCTCTGATTAGTCAGATGGTCCAGTCTGTTGTAATTGGTCTACTCTGCTCTGATTGCTCCGATGGCTCAGTCTGTTGTAATTGGTCTTCTTTGCTCTGATTGGTCAGATGACCCAGTCTGTTGTAATTGGTCCACTCTGCTCTGATTGGTCAGATGATCCAGTCTGTTGTAATTGGTCTACTCTGCTCTGATTGGTCAGATGGTCCAGTCTGTTGTGATTGGTCTACTCTGCTCTGATTGGTCAGATGGTCCAGTCTGTTGTAATTGGTCCACTCTGCTCTGATTGGTCAGATGATCCAGTCTGTTGTAATTGGTCTACTCTGCTCTGATTGGTCAGATGATCCAGTCTGTTGTGATTGGTCCACTCTGCTCTGATTGGTCAGATGATCCAGTCTGTTGTAATTGGTCTACTCTGCTCTGATTGGTCAGATGGTCCAGTCTGTTGTGATTGGTCTACTCTGCTCTGATTAGTCAGATGATCCAGTCTGTTGTAATTGGTCTACTCTGCTCTGATTGGTCAGATGATCCAGTCTGTTGTGATTGGTCTACTCTGCTCTGATTGGTCAGATGGTCCAGTCTGTTGTGATTGGTCTACTCTGCTCTGATTAGTCAGATGATCCAGTCTGTTGTAATTGGTCTACTCTGCTCTGATTGGTCAGATGACCCAGTCTGTTGTAATTGGTCCACTCTGCTCTGATTGGTCAGATGATCCAGTCTGTTGTAATTGGTCTACTCTGCTCTGATTGGTCAGATGGTCCAGTCTGTTGTGATTGGTCCACTCTGCTCTGATTAGTCAGATGATCCAGTCTGTTGTAATTGGTCTACTCTGCTCTGATTGGTCAGATGGCTCAGTCTGTTGTGATTGGTCTACTCTGCAGTCTGTTGTGATTGGTCTACTCTGCTCTGATTGGTCAGATGACCCAGTCTGTTGTGATTGGTCTACTCTGCTTTGATTGGTCAGATGGTCCAGTCTGTCATGATTGGTCTACAGGAAGTGAGACTGGAGTTAATCATTAATCATTTCAGCAGTTTCAGATTCGATTCTTTCTTTTAGGAAACTTTATTCATTATGCACTTTGATCTTTGAAAATTTGCAGACCTATTACATTCACAAACAGCTATATTACACACGGCATGAAAGGTTATATTCGAAAAAGCATAATAGGGGCACTTTAAAATATGTTAGTATTAGGGGTGTAACGATACACGTATTCGTATCGAACCGTTCGGTACGAGGCTTTCGGTTCGGTTTCCGGTACGCATTTTCAAACCGAACGGTTCGTTGGACCATTTTTCCTGCCGACCAAAATGTAGTTATTTCAAATGTAGGCGCGTTGCGCGTGGCAAGCGCGCTCGAGATGCTGGCGCGACCACAACATTGCCCAACATCAAATGTAATGTAAGCGGAACGAAACTGATCTACTCGTTAAATGTGGTTGACGGACCGTTTATCAGTTTGGACCAATGCAGCGCGAGCCGATCTTGATTAAGCAGCACTGTTACTACACAGCGACATCCAGTAAAGAAAGCATTTAAATTCGCTATTGAAATAATAACATCGCTGCGAGATTTAGTGAGAAGCATTCACATTTCTGCGTTATTAACGGATCAAACAGCGCTGACGTGGAAACCAGGAAGAAACATTGTGCCATGAATGAACTATCCAGTGTCCACAGATCAGCAACATTGCCATGGGTTTACTGTAGTAACTCACTGTAACCTTGGAAGTTTGGCAGGAATGGTAGGCAATAATGCTTTTAAGTAACATTACGTCAGTTTTATTTTGACATTATGAATACAAATGCTGCCCTTAAATGTTAATCTTAACTAAATTAAACCTTTGTTTGTAAGTACTACAATATTACATTTCATTTTGTCCAAGGAGCTGTTTTGTTTTATATGCTCCTAAGAAAAAGTATAGCTCCATCATTGCTCAAAGTAAAAAAAAAATCCATACTTTGTTAGTTTTAATAAAAATATAATAAAAAAAATTAAATCAAGGAAATTTCTCTGGCATTTCTTTCTTTTTTCTGTATCGAAAACGTACCGGACCGTACCGAACCGAACCGTGACACAATTGTATCGTATCGAACCGAACCGTGAATTTTGTGAACCGTAACACCCCTAGTTAGTATGTTTGTCTGACAATATTTGACGACGGCAAAATCGTTATGTATAAATGTAATATAAAATGTTTTTTATTGTACAGACAGTTGCAGTGTCAGCAATGGCCACCATCAGTCAGCTCATGCAAACTGATAAAAAACAACACTATGAAGACACTTATGATGCCCTTGAGAGGTATTTACACTCTATTTCAAATACATTTTGATATGACAAAAAAAGATAAATGTTTTACCTGGTCAACCAAATGTTATTTTCTTGATCAGGTTAACCTCACATTTGAACATTTATCTGAATTAAATCATAAACATATTGAAAACAATAACAATGCATAGTCCAACTTAAGCACACACACACACACACACACACATATATATATATATATATATATATATATATATATATATATATAGGTACTAACTAGGCTCAGCCCTGCTTAGCTTCAGTGGGCAACCAGGGTTGTTGTTCAGTGGGCTGTAGGGTGATATGTCTATTGACATGAATAACATGAAATATTTTCTTATTTGAAAGAAAACGAAATTTTATCTTAATCTATTATCCAAGGTACTTAGATTGTAGCAATACATTTAATAAAGATAATATTGACTTTTTTTTTAAACTAAAGACAATTAAAAAAGTAGACTTTGAAAAAACTGTAATTTTATTTATTTTTCATTAGAATGGATGTATGTATAACTTTTTCATGTGTATTATTTCTTTAGACTCACTAAGACTTTGGAGGATTTTGCTTTGAATGTTAGTAGCATGAACTCTAGTGCACTGGTGCAGCCAAACCTAGTGGTGCAACACATCAAGTTGTCAAACTGGACCCCGGAAGTGCAATTCTACGCTCAAACAGGTCAGAGCAGAAACATAAAGAGCAAATAAAGCTTCATATGTCATTTTTATATCTTTGTTGGTATTAGAAATACATTTCTACTTCCTAAACTAAGCTGCATTTCACTAGGACTATCAGAGAAATTTACTCCTGAAGGAATAGGTCTGGGTGGAGACGCTGCTTACATGACATCCCCTTCAGGACGTCCCGTTGATCTCATGTTAACTATCAAACTGCAAAACAATTCCCAGAAAGATTGGGGTACCGTTTATGTCTCTGTTGTTGTTGCTCTCGGTTTGAGGAGCATAATTAAACTCAACATTATGAATGAATTTCTCTCCTTCTCCTTCCCTGTAGGGAACAAAAATCTAAGTATTGGAGTAGTGCTTTATGAAAACGACCATTTTTTCAACTCAAAACTGTTTAATAGCCAACTAGATATGAAGAGAAGGGTGATCTCTGCTAGTCTTACAGACAAAAGCTTGCTTGATAACGTGGAGTTCGCCATTAGGCCCGAGGTAAGTGAGCGTAAACTCATAATGATTACATAACATATAACGGCTTCTCTGAATCACTCATGTTACCAGTCAATAAAACACCTACACATGGAATAACTGTACAGTTAGCCTTTCGTTATCACAAAATAAACCCTGTCAGGGTTATGAAGAACAAGAATGACTGGTTTGTATACTATTCTGCAAATTTTGCTAAGACTTGCCCAGAAAATAAATCAATTAACATGAACTATGGATTATTCCACTGGAAATAGTAAAAGTATTAATACACTACCAGTCATTGTTTGGGAAGAAATCTCTTTTACTCACCTGAATTTATTTGATGAAAAATACAGGGAAAAAAAAGTAATATTGTGAAATATTATTTCAATTTAAAATGGCATTTTTCTAGTTAAATACTGTATGTTTTAAATGTAATTTATTACTGAAAAGCTGAATTTTCAGCATCATTACTCCAGTCTTCAGTGTCACGTGATCTTTCAGAAATCATTTGATGCTCAAGAAACATTTCTGATTATTATCAATGTTGAAAACACTTGTGCTGCTTAATATTTTTGTGGAACCGCAATACACTGCCATTCAAAAGTTTGGGGAAAGAAAGAATGAGTAACACTTTTCTTTATTTTACTGTGTCCCTGTTACACATATTGCATGTCGTTGCTATAGTAATAACATTAAATTATGCATAATTACGCAACACAATTTATTGATGAATTGCATTATTTAATATACAAATAGAAAACATTTATTTTAAGTTGTAATAATACTTTACAATATTGCTGTATTTTTCATCAAATAAAGAGAAGAGACTTCTTCCAAAAACATGAAAAACTCAACGCTTCTGATGGTAGTGCAAACACAGATTTAAAAAAAAAAAAATGTTTATATTTTCAGAATATATCCAGCTTGACACTTGGCGACTTTGCATGTGTGTTTTGGGACTACGCTCATAGAGACTGGAGAACAGAGGGCTGCGTCAAAATACAAGATCCCAGTGGTGTCCGGTGTAAATGCAACCACACCACCAACTTTGCAGTTCTAATGGTTAGTTTAACATACATTTGTTAAAGAAACTATTGAAAACTAGATAGGCTGAGTAACAAAAGTGCAACATCGCTACCTGTAGAAACTTTCTATATACGTAATAAATAATGCTCCTCAAGTAAAGGACACAGACAAAACTCATATTTGATGTCAAGAGAATCTGTCGTTAGCATGATGCTAAGCTAACACAATTTGTTATGTTAACTTCCCTATAATGTGGTAGTAAAAATACACAGTACACTTGAATATTTGGTGAATATAAATGTTAAAACTATATTAATCAAGATTTCTGTCTCCTTTTTGTAGAGCTTTAGAGCAGACTATAATTATTCTTTGGCTTTAAACTGGATCAGTATTGTGGGATGCAGTCTGTCAATTGTGGGTTTGATCCTCACTACAGTTTATCAAATTATGACCAGGTATGTACTAAAGCACTGGTGTGGATACATTTAAAGAATATTAGTAATAGAGTAATATAGTAATACTATTGTACTTTGATATAAGCTACTATATAATCACCATATTCATACACTGTAATATTCACATGGTAATCAAATGTACTTAAATGTCCAAAAGACCTTGGTATTTTGTCTTGTTTTTCAGTAAAAAAAAAAAACATACTTAAAATCTAAACATACTTAAAACAAGGTACATTTATTTTGAAACAAATTGCTATCTTGTTTTTGAGAGAGTATATCTTGAATCAAATATTTTGCTTATTTGGCAATCATGCATTTATTTTTTAAAGCACAAATCTAGCTCATTTTAGTGAAAATAACATTTTACCAATAAGATGAGAAAAAATGATACAAAAATAAATGAACATTGAATTAAAATACATTCTAGTTATATTATTTTGCATCATGTTATTTTTTTGTTTTTATTTTTCTAGATGCACAATTAATGAGTTTGCTTAAGACTGTATTTGCACTGGTTCAATATAGCTGTGCTCGCACTGGTGTGCCGGTCAGAACACAGGAGGCAGGAATCAGAAGTAACAGTTTTAATCAGGTCCAGCATGAATGTTTAGCACAATGAACGGTACAGTCAGACCACAGGGCATAGAATGGCACTATCCTATTAGACATGGTATCTGAGGTAGTATGTTGTGTGGTCTGAAACAGTGAATAATAAACAATAATTAGAAAATATCAAACATTTCAATTATCATTAATAACAGCTGGCATTTATCCCAATATAGTTCTATTATGAACATAACATTATATACTGTAATAGCGATTTTTACCACTAGGTGGCGCCTTGCGCTCATAAACGGAATTATCCGAAATGTCTTTGCTCAGTCATTACACAATAAGCTAACAAATCTATATAATCACAGAACATACATTTTTACACAGTAAAGCATTAATCAGTGATCGTTATTATTCTGAACTCAAGTATATTTGGAATATATACATGTTAAATGAACATCTTATGCAAGAATCTAAGATCGTCGTCACCTCGGACAAACGAACTCACGATGGTTTGATTATTCATAGTATGTGACTGACATCCGATAGAAACACTCAGTAAATTACTTACATAGTATCATTGACGCACAATTTAAACATATCCACTTTGACCATGAAAGTAAAGTTAAGTGCACATCCTGGAGAAACACAAGTGGTAGCGTGGTAGGCTCATCAGGAACAGAAAGTGATTGAGGCAATGGAGCAACAACTAATCTGATTGGTTGTTCCTTCCCAACATGCACAATATCCAAATTATAAAGGAACCATATTAGATTACAACACCTTGGCATTTACCACTCACTTAAAGGTGCATTGCGTAATATTTAGGAGGATCTGTTGACAGAAATGCAATATCATATACATAACTATGTTTTCAGTGGTGTATTAATACCTTACTTAATGAACCGTTATGTTTTTATTACCTTAGAATTAGCCTTTTCTATCTACATACACCCCTTCCATTGAAATGCACCTTCATGTTTCTACAGAAGCCCTAAATGGACAAACGCGTTTCTTTACTATGTTGTTCTTCGTGCAAGGAAGCTAGCTAAAGTCAGCAAATAAAACACTGACACAATGATGAACAAGTAACAATAATATTTGTAATAACATATTGATTTACTGAATAGTAAAGTAAACATCATTTCTTAATTTATCTCTGAAACCTCATTGAACTGTACTCTGCTGTCTCAGACTGTCGTAACTTTTATTGGTTACAATTCGTAACCTCACCACTAGATGACGCTAAAATAACACTGCAGTTTTAACGTTTTTTTTTATTTAAAAACACAAATTTGATAACACTGCTAAATGTAATATCTCATTCACTGAATTAATGAATTCACTTGTAGCATTTAAAATGATTCATTTTAGATTTTTAGGTATTTTTTTATTTCATTATCTGGACAAAATAGGGTCGATTTTAATATCAGGCATGTATTAGTTATCAACCTTAATCGTAACCATAACTATCAGCTCAACAGTATCAGCCAGAATTTAATATCGGTGGATCAACAATATTTTTTTTTTACTGGAAAACAAGACAGATAGGAAAAACATTTTTTTCAGTGTGTTTCCTTTCTATCATGTCTAGCCAACTAAGGGTATTTCCATGATTCTGGTTTATGAAACAGGCAAAATATAAAGAGTGTCCTCTTAACCCCCCCCCCCCCCCCCCCAATATCTAATAAACGTAATTCTTTACAACTCTACAGGAAACTGAGAGGAGCCAACTCCACTACGCTCTTAGTGAACATCTGTTTGTGCATGACCACCTATTACCTGCTGTTCATGTTTGGAATCAACAACCCCGTCCAGAGCTCAAAGGCCTCTGTTTCAGAGCAGAACGTAATTCCTCCTTCAGATATGCAACAGAAGGTCGATCAGGGTCCTTGTACGGCAATCACAGCTCTGCTGCAGTACTTCCTGCTGGCCACGTTTGCCTGGAACATCATGTATGCGGCTCACGTGTTTTTCCTCATCAGAAGCGCCCTCAATGGTCCACCACGAGGTTTCCGCACCATCGCCATGACAGCCGGCTGGGGTACATTTAATAAAACACACTTACATTAAAAGACATGACACTTTGATTCTGTCTGCATAACTGTAAACAAAGATATGGTATTAAATGTTATATTTATAGCCTATTTTAAAAATTGACGATAACCAATAAATGGGCATATTAAAACTATATTCTATTTTGGTAGTGTACTACTATAACAGTTTAGGCATCACATCATTTTAATTTACAGGATGAAAAGTGGATATTTATTTTGAGGTTTACTATAGAACTGTTATTAAATTTGTACTTTTATTTAAGATTCACTTCAAGCGAGTAACTCAATCTAAATGTAGAAATGAGCATGCAGATAATAGGCTAACATTTAATAATTTTGATCAATTATAATGTCTCAGGTCTGCCTGCTGTTATTGTCGGCATTTCGCTGGCCACCACCTACAGTTTTAAGGACCCTTCAGGTTATCGACAAGAAGAGTTGTAAGTGAAAAATCATTTTGCTTTATCCAAGCTATTTCCTGTGGCTGTGCGAGACTTCTGATTCATTGATCGCTATAGTTTAACATAACTAAAAGAACAACAAAGTGCAGAAAAAAATTAAATGGTAAAACTACTTTTGCTACAAAGTGTGCTAATGATTACAATAATACATTTTAAATGAAATGATAAAGAGCAGTTTGCAACATCAAGCAGTATAATAGACTGTTTTTTTTGTACTGTGCAACCACAATAAGTGTGAGCAGAGACACCAGAAGCCTCGCACATTCAAGTTACAAAAGCGCCATATTTGATTTTTAACAGGAAATAAAGAGAACTGTGAGAGATAGATATACATCTCTTCATTGGGTTGTACTGTTATTTGATGTCTTTTATTCTGTTCTGCTGACGAAACTCTGAATTTCCAAAAGAATTTCAGTAGACAAAAAAAATAAATAAATCCAGACAACATCAGCTGTGGAAAATTACAAGTGATCTATGAGCTTTATACAGCTTTCTGGTCCTCCTCCTTATCTTCTTCGTCTTTTTTTTAAACCGCGAATGTCATTGAAAACACGGTAAGTGCATCACAGTCATGGCACTAACCTTAGGCACCTTAACCAATGGCACTATGGCAATATGTGTTCAAGAGAGTTATTGATGTGTTGAAATCATGGCTGTAATTTGGCGTGCGGATGAGAGAGTGCTTCAGCATTTCAACGTTCACAGTTGCGCAACCTGTTATTTACGGTAGGCTAGTTTGATAGACTTGTATCCCCACCACACTGTATAACAACTATCCCCATACGCATGCAGCAAAGACCCACCCTACCCTGCCTCTGCTCTGATTGGCTAGTAGGCTACTAGTAACGCTGCTGGCGGTATGCCGGCAATGGCAGGCCCGCTAGATAAGAAAGCTAAAGTTAATGTTCGGGCATTCCAGCCCTCATGGACAGAAGAGTGGAGTTTTGTGTTTCAGAAGGACCGTGGTGTGTGCGCATTATGTCTTGAAAATGTTGTTTGCCGAACATCGACTGTTAAACGCCATTTTGAGACCAAACATGAGAAAACTTTCAAAGATGTGGCAGACAAGGCTGAATCTATCAAACGTGCCATGTCCAGGTATGGCAAGCAAGCTAACACCCTTAAAGTCTTCGCCACGGCCAAAGATCATGCTACCAAAGCAAGCTATCACATTGCTAATTGCATTGAAGCCATTTACTGACGGAGAATATATAAATGAGGCTTTCATCTGTAGCTCAGATGTTTTGTTTGATGGCTTACCAAACAAAGAGACAATAAAATCAAGAATAAAAGACATTCCCATATCTGCCAAAGTGTTGAACGACGCATCGAAGAAATGGCAGAAAACGTAAGAGCGCTGCAGACTGGCGGTTTGAAAGAAGCCACGGTATTTAGCATTGCACTTGATGAGAGTGTTGATGTAAATGACATACCACGTTTGGCAGTCGAGGCAAGATACGGTGATGTGACTGTAAGAGAGGAACTCTGTTGCTTAAAGCCAATGCCTGAAACAAAAAAAGGTGAGGACATAGCCAGAGTTTTTCTGGAGCATTTTTAAGGGAGCGAGGGATTGACATTAGCAAGATTTTTGCAGTGACAAAAGATGGTGCCCCCGCCATGGTCGGGAAACAGCGGGGAGCAGTCACATTAATCGAGGAACAAGTTGGTCACCCCATCATGAAACTTCACTGCACCAAGAAAATCTTTGTGCAAAAATGTCAAATTCAGATCTTATTGAGGTTATGGCTACAGTGGTAAAAGTTGCTAACTTCATAGTTAAACGATCTGCTCTAACACACCGTCAGTTCATATCTCTGCTTGAGGAAATGAACTGCGCATACAAAGATATCCCTCTCCACACAGCAGTCAGTTGGCTAAGCTGCGGGAAAGTTTGAGCGGTTTGTCAGCTGCTTTGATGCTATAAAGGCCTTCCTGGTTAAAAAAGGCCAAGACTATCCCGAACTGCAGGATTAGGAAAGGGTTGTGAAACTTATTTTTTCTCACGGACATTACGGGACACCTCAACGAGCTTAATCTCCACCTGCAAGGTGCAGGGCAAACAGTTTTGGACATGTACGACACATGGGCTTCTTTCGTTGGAAAGCTGACAATTTTTTCAAGCGTCATTGCCACCTCCACTTCCCGCTACTTCAGACACTTAAGGGAGCGGTCCACGGAGCACAGCATCAGCACCGCTGAAACATGCAAATACATCAGCGGGATTGAGTCGGAGTTTACGACACGATTTTGGGAATTTCAGAAGTATGGACCCACGTTCTCATTCTTGATTAAACCCGATAGCTTTGATGGACATGAATTGGATTTAGCTCTGATGGACTGGCTGGATATACAGGACGTAGAAATGCAGCTGATTGAGCTGAAGACTTCAACACTGTGGGTGACAAAGTTTGCAGAGTTACGGAAACAGCCGCAAGGCATGATCACGGGACTTGCATCTTCACCTGCTGGATATCTGTACCAGATAAGTTTTGCTGTCTCAGGAACATTGCATTGGCTTTGCTGACAGTCTTCGGATCAACATATCTCTTTGAGCAGATATTCTCACATATGAAGAGCGTGCTCAGCCCCTCCCGCAGTCGTTTGACTACTGACCTCTCTGAAGCTTGTGTGCAACTTAAAGTGACTAAATGCAAACCCCAGATTATGGAGCTCAGCAAAGAAAAGCAGGGCCAGGGATCACAATAGCCGTGTTTCCACTGTCGGGGCAGTGCGAGAAACGGCTTTAAACGGGCCGTGCTGGGCTAATAGCCTCGGGCCAGTAGCACCTGACCTGCGTTTCCACTGTCGGGCCAGAAGCTCCACAGTGCTTCACTAAAACACGCCGGTAACACGCCTCTCTGGAACAACGTCACACTAACCCATCATTTCACCAACAAATGGAAGTTTTAGCAGAAAACTAATCAGAAAGAAATCACTGGAAACAGAGTGCATTGCAAAACAAACATGATAAAAGCGACCGTTTGCTGGCCTTTTTTGTTGTTTACTTGAATATTTAAAACCCAAGTATCGATGTTTTACCACAGGTTTACAATAAAAAGTGATACATTGATCATGAATTAATGTATGTCAAAATTGCACATTAGTCACACAGAAATAAATTACTGTTAGGTTTCACAAAAGAGGACACACTTCTGCAGTCGCGTCTGTTTCTGTTTATTTGGTAGCCTAGTTACAGGACATATTTACATCACATTTAGAAAGAATGATAAACAAATATATGCCACCAAAAATACGACCTGAGGAGCTTTAGCACTCTCTCGACTCCCAGTAGGCTACAGATATTTTCAGTCCGAGAAACATAGGAAGCTCCCGAAAAAAAGTTGCTTTATTTTATGATAGTCAGGTATAAAGAGACTACTAGGCTACTGACAGATAAAATAAAAACATGATTGTGATAGTCTTTATGATTGGTCTGATTTCTTCAAGCATTCACCATGTTTTTTTTTACAATGCATAGGCTATCTTCAAGCATTTACTATGTTTACTATGGTTAATGGTTAGCGCGCAGTCTTTTGCATCGCGTATAAATATTTCGACCTTATACGGTGATCAGAATCCACATCGGATCACGAACAGAAGGCATTCAAACATGAAAGTGAGTTAAATTATTTTAAAAGTCTTTAATGCTGACAGAATCATCCGGTGCTGCCGTCTTCAGACTCAGGTCAACCCCGCCTCTGTTCGTAACCCCTCCTCTAGCCCGAGCTGGCCCGCTTTGGCCCAAGGTATTCGCCGGGCCAGAAATCCTGGCCGTTGGCCCCGAGTAAGCCCCGAGTATGCCCCGGAAGTGACAGTGGAAACATGACTGGCCCTGGCACGCACTAGCACGTCTCGGCCCTTGCCCGACAGTGGAAACGCGGGCATCAGTTTAAATGCAAAATGGGAACTGCATATAAATCTGTAAAAAAAAATACAAGTATTAAGTGTATTGTTGACAAGATTAATGATTTCAACTAAGATGTGGATGTTTCATAAGCATGGCAGCATTATTGTATAGTTCTCATATGTCTGTTACTCTTAATTCTCCTGTTCTGACATTTATTGCCATTATAACTGAGTGAAATTTAAGATGATACAAAATGAAAAAAAAAATCACACCATGATAACCTTGGTGTAAGTGATTTCAACTGGTTATTAAACTTTTGATGTGATGTCATAATTTAACTTAATGTTGACATGGCACACTAATAAATAAAAAAATTTGAATTTCAAAACTTCATATCAAAAAGGTTGCCGAACCCTGATCTAGGCCTATTAGCCTACATTAAAAACAAGGTGGATACCCCACATTAAAATATGCATTTTATTTTTAGCATTGGCCGCAAACTTAATATTTTTTTAAATGTAGAACATTACTTACACATCCCAGTATTTCTCGTTCTCTCTTTGTCCTGTTTTAGCTGTTGGTTGGCGTCTCTAGACAAGGCGGGAACGTTTGATCCGAGGCGGCCGATGTTGTGGGGTTTCTTGCTCCCTCTAGCGGCCATGTTGTGTTTTAACACAGCTCTGCTTGTTTACTTCTCTCATACCATCTGCTGTGCAAATCCCAACCTGAGGAGGTACGTAACTTAACCGTGAACGAATGTTCCGGGTTTAAATCAAGTCAAAGTTTACGAAGACCGTCCTTTAATACATGATTTGATTCGGATTGAAAATAGTTTATTGAAGATAAACTATTTCATGTAGGCCTAACAACACGTAGTAGCTGTTGTCTGAGGTGTAATTCTCAGAGCTTTGATGTTTAATGGCAACATATTAGCAGTTCATTAATAGTTAATATTTTCTATATTGTTTTTTTGGTTCTTTAGCTCACGAACAACCCATTTAAAGAAGAAGATTTTGAGTAGTTTCTCTCTGGCTGTGGTGCTTGGTTTGTCCTGGGTCATTGGTTACTTTGTGCTCATCACCCATGACAAAACACTCTACATCATTCTCAGTGTGGTCTTCTGTCTCTGCAATACAACACAGGTGTGTTATTACACTGTTAATAATATTTTTAACACATTATTAATAATAAGGACAGTACATGTTTTATTGGATTTATTCAAGCTGTCTTGCATTGTTTGGTGACTGACGACCTCATTTTCTGTCCTTCAAAGGGTGTTCAGATTTTCTTTTTATTCACACTGAAGTCTTTTCTAAAGACGAGAGCTCGATATAATCTGGATTCTAAGACTGAATCAAGGGGAGAGCCTTAAAACATGGAAAATGGACACAAAAAGCCAAGGACAAGATCGTAGACGATTCCCTTTGTTTGCTGACATTTATTTTATTTCAGTTTAATATTATTTAATACATTATTAAATGATCTCATATACTCTCATTAGGTACTGTACAAGTTGATTGTACTTAAAAATGTAAATCATTTCAACCTAAATTACATTAAATATAAACCTTGAGTGACATAAAAAAGTCGAAAAATTGCATAACTTATTTTGATGAGTTAAGCAATGTTGTCATTACTTATTGATCACACTTTTTTTATGGCGTGTTATAAAATTTAGATATTATAATATATATAATATAATATGCAAACAGTCTTTTCAAAAACTTGACTTTAGTCTTTGATTTATATCACACTTGCTTTATAGGACAAAATATGGATTTAAATTTTCTTACTGTTTGTTAAAAAAATATTATTTGTAAGTATTTGTGGTTTGTTTTATTTATTCTTTACTGCTCGTTAAAGGCTCAGCGATGGTGAAACAAAATATAACTACAGTTTATAGTGATATTTGTCAAATGTTGATGCTTAACATAATGATTCGGTAAAGTTAATATTATACATCTAGCGATAAGGACAAAGGAAGCTTTCCTTAGGAAGTCTTCCTACTTCGTAAAGTCAAGTTAGTGCCTCATTTTAGCTATTTAATCTGTCAGTAATGTTAGTTTGATTGGAAATGTGGCTGTTCATATCTTATTTTTACAAATATGGTCCCATATATGTCTTTAACTACTCACATAAGAAAATGTTTGGTACAATTTCCTCATTGTGTTAATGTTTTATCTTGTTATTGAAATGGGATACAGGTAAGGTAAAGTACAATCATTACCATACAACTTTTTTTTGATACAATGTCCTTATTGAGTTCATGTTTTATCTTGTTATTGAAATGGGATACAGGTAAGGTTAGCTAATCATTAGCGCAAAAATGTTTTGGTATGATGTCTTTGTGTTCATGTTTTATCTTGCTGTTATTGAGTTATTGGTAAGGTTAGGGAAGCTAATCATTACCTAAAAATTAATTCGAGAAAGTAGAAACTGTTCCATTTTTAAATTGCCTCTACATCATTTCAGTTTCAGCATTAAACATGTTGACAGAGTATAGATGAATTAATGGATTATTGAGCTTTCAGTCTCAAGAATAACACATAATAATTTGTAATATACTGTAATTGTTTAGCTCTGTCTGTAATGTAAGTATTATTGAAAATGGATGGTTATTTATATGACTTTCCCACTCCAGCAATGACCCCGCCCTGACTCTGCTTTATAAACCAGACAGTAACAAGTTCACATTAGTATTTAGTTTTATATTTGTCTTGTGTAATGGACCACTTTCTGCTCTTAATCTTTACCGCAGGTAGGTTCACTTTTGAAATAGTTAGAAATGTTATACAAGTTAATTATATGTAGTTAAGTTTATTTATCATAATAATATAATTATATATATATATATATATATATATATATATATATATATATATATATATATATATAGTAACAGATTGTATTGACCATATGTTGTTGTTATTATTATTAACAATTAATAGCAATACTAAAACAATATTTCTCCTCTATTTTCATTAAAATGAATTAATAATGGGTATATTTAAGACAATAATGCATTATTTCATTTTGATGCTTTATTTTTATTGTTTTTTTATTGCTTATTGATTGTGCAGGAAGACATACTTCTCATCTTTTGTTTCTTTCTTTACCCTGTTTGCACAACTTGCATGCTTGTTTTCTGGGTTAATCAGGGGCGCCGCTAAGGGGGGAAACGTTAGGACGATTCTAAGGGCCCACACATTTTTAGGGGCCCCAGAGATCGATTTTATTAATTGAACGGGTGCAGTAGTAGGGGCCTTACCTCATATTTTTTCATGGGGCCCAAAATCCCTGGCCGCACCCCTGGGGTTAATTTCCATATTGGTGT
The DNA here is from genome assembly GCA_030578275.1 of Meda fulgida. Taxonomy (NCBI): domain Eukaryota; kingdom Metazoa; phylum Chordata; class Actinopteri; order Cypriniformes; family Leuciscidae; genus Meda; species Meda fulgida. The sequence goes on along the minus strand of CM060637.1, from coordinate 15,529,492 downwards.
TTTGCATATCACAGTTATGTGTAACCACTGCAAGTCACATCCTAATTTTCTATAAATACTAAATAGAAATAGAAGTAGCCTACTAATTTGACTAATGCATGATACATATCGCTACAAATCGCATGAAGTGGTCTGTGTGATGTGTTTGTGTATATGGTGCAAAAAGTGAATATTCACAGTTGTTATTTTGAGCTATTTCTGATCTGACCCATATAAATTACTTTTATTGCTATAGCCCCAATGTATTCAAGTCATATCAAATAGCTTTTGACTTAATTTTGATGTTTTAACTACTGTTTTGGGTCCCACTTTATATTAAGTGGTCCTAATACCTGTGAACTTACATGGTAAGTACATGTGTACATAGTATTTAACTACAGTGTAAGTACACAATGGTACATAGTATCTGCAGCTGTAATATTTGTGTAACTACACATACGTAACAACCCACTTAAATACTGCAGTTTGGAATACACTGAAACTTTATGGAAACCATGATGATTCCTATGTGTATACCATGTATTTATGACTGGCAGGACTAATGTTGAATTACAACTAAAGTTTACCCTTGTGATACCAGTGTACTTACATGGTAACTCATCAGGAGCTGTCCACTTAATATACATTGTAAAGCGGTCACAACTTACTGTGTAATATGCAAAACCTAAACATCTGTGTAGCAGTATAATAACAGTGTACTTACATGGTAACTCTGCAGGAACTGTCCACTTAATATAAAGTGTAATTGTTTAGGTAATTGTTGTGTAGCATCAGTGTCGTTACATGATGATTCCACAGGAACTGTCCACTTAAAAGTTATTTAACAATCTCATGGGTGAAATGCCCAAGTTAAACCATGATCACTTCTCAGTAAATAATGTATAGAGGACTTCAAAAAGAAGGAGTAAAGCAGTGCAAAAAGCAGTAAAGCTAAACAATGTTTATTAATACACATTACACTCAACAGTGTAACAGATTCTGAAGTAATACTTTATTGTACCTGCAGCTGGGTTAACACTAGAACAGCACAAGTTCCTTTAGACTGCCTAAAATAAAAATAGAAAAACTCTGCCACTGTGAAAGTAAATCTGCTTTTAACATACTGACATGGTTGGAAATTAAATAAATGTATATCCAAACTGGTAACTGCAGTATTTAAGACTGTGTGTGGAAGTGGAACAACTTATGTAAATCATGGGTGTCAGTTTGGTTTGAAATGGGCTGGGGACAGAGATTAAGAAGTGGATTTTCAGAAGTGCTGGGTAAAATGACGCAATATACATAAATATACGGTTAGTAAAAAATATACTAATATCATAGAACGGATGTACCTAATACAAATAAAGAAAACAGCTCCAGTTAACTAGCAGAGCATTCATTTAGTTCGCTATTAAATAAGAGATCTATAGCGCTTAAATCTGTTGTTTTTTAAATCAAGATGAGCGCTCGGCGCCGCTGCGATCGAGATGGTCCTCACTGCAGAACACGAAATCCAGGGGGAGGAGTTGGATCCAGATCCAACTCCTCCCACCTTATATATACCTAAACCTACCCATCTCCACCCCCTGATCCCTAAACCTACCCATCTCCACCCCTTAGATCTGGATCCAACTCTGCCCCCTGGATCTCGTGTACTGCAATGAGGTGCTACTGCTGCGATCAGTGTCATAGATACAGTTGCTCTCTTGTGGCTCGCGCACAGTCTTCACTCGGATGCGCACTTCGATCTATCGCCGTTGCGGAGACTCTCTATTCGTTCCGGTGAAATCACAAAATAAAATGCACACAAACCTGTCCCTGCTTGATATAGACTGATGAACATATTCGGTTTTGATGAGAGAGAAAAAAAACTATAGGAGTGCGGATTAGAACCCGTAACCTCTGACACGCTTGGCAAAAGATGTACCACTAGACCATTTAAGATCTCTAACAAAATGTGCGGATTGATGTATTTCAGCCCATTTGAAAAAAATAACAAAAATAAACTGGTGCCGTAGAGGGGACATCTACACTCATGACATTCTTTAAAAAAAGAAGCGCGATAGTCAGATAGAGAGATTTATACCAGCATCATGTCAAAAAGAAGTGGACAGGACATCAGAGCTTTTTTTTTTAAGTGGTGGGTACAAAATGACTCATGGCGAAATCTGGTGGGTACGCGTCCCCACTGTCCCCACCAAAATCGACGCCTATGGTGTAAATACATATTGTTATTACAAAATATAGTTACATAATTCCTGTTACACATGTGTACTTACACATACCATTCCGTGGGTTGCTACGTAGTTACACAAATATTACAGCTGTAGATACTTTGTACAAATGTGTACTTACATTGTAGTTAAGTACTATGTACACATATAGTTACCATGTAAATTCACAGCTATTAGTGCCACAATATAAAGTCGGGCCAGGTTTGGTCTGAGACTACACATTTCTGCTAATGTTTGGTGCTATTTGAGTGAGGTTTTTCAACTCTTTGAGACAAACCCGCCACTAAAATAGATAAGATAGATAGATAAGAAATGGCACTTAAAATCAAAACAAACTGAGACTGGTTGCTTTTCAAGTAAGTCAGACTGATTTTTCCTGTCTTAATGGCTGGTTCTTGGAATAAGTTGGCAAGCTGGACCAGATTTATACAGGGACTTTGGCTCTGTGATTAAAGGCCAGTGATCACAGGTTGATACTGTCAGGGATCTCAAGGAAATGGACTCAAATGCAGAAATGTGACTCAAAATTTATTGAGTTATAACAGTCAATAAATGTCCCAGCAAAAGATAAAAGTCCATATAGACGGCCAGATAACAGAGGAAGAGGTCAGGAGGCAAACAGATGCGCACGTCCCTCAGATAAGACAGCTCACAAAAGCAGAAACAGGGAAACATCCAAATCTGAATTGGCAGCCAGTTTATAGTCCATAAGAACAGGCAGAGGTTCAGACCCAGGCAGATAATCACTTGACAAATGTTAAAACGCAGACAGGAACAGATAGAAAATAATCCATCAGAGCAAGTCACTAGCTAGAGGAAGGAGGAATCACTGGCATGGAAAGCCAGGCTAACAAAAAAACACTTGCAGGAGGAGAGACAGATCAAACCTGCAACCTGACAGATACCCTTTGTCTAATGTTTTGTCTCTGTAAACAGCTGTTTTTGAACAGACTTGGTGTCAAATAAATTTGACCCACTCTATAAACAGCAATGGAACACTCAGCAATGGAACACACAGCAATGGAACACTCAGCTCCTCAACACTCGGCACCTCAACACTCGGCACCTCAACACTCGGCTCCTCACCACTCGGCTCCTCACCACTCAGCACCTCAGCACTCAGCACCTCAGCACTCAGCTCCTCAACACTCGGCTCCTCACCAATCAGCACCTCAGCACTCAGCATCTCACCACTCAGCACCTCAGCACTCAGCACCTCAACACTCAGCTCCTCACCACTCAGCACCTCAGCACTCAGCATTTCAACACTCGGCTCCTCAACACTCAGCTCCTCAACACTCAGCACCTCAACACTAGGCTCCTCACCACTCAGCACCTCAACACTCAGCTCCTCACCACTCAGTACCTCACCACTCAGCACCTCAACACTCAGCTCCTCACCACTCAGCACCTCAGCACTCAGCACCTCAACACTCGGCTCCTCAACACTCAGCTCCTCAACACTCAGCACCTCAACACTCAGCACCTCACCACTCAGCATCTCACCACTCAGCACCTCAACACTCAGCTCCTCAACACTCAGCACCTCAACACTCAGCTCCTCACCACTCAGCACCTCACCACTCAGCACCTCAACACTCGGCTCCTCAACACTCAGCTCCTCAACACCCAGCACCTCAACACTCGGCTCCTCACCACTCAGACCCTCAACACTCAGCACCTCAACACTCAGCTCCTCAACACTCAGCACCTCAGCTCTCAGCATTTCAACACTCGGCTCCTCAACACTCGGCTCCTCAACACTCAGCACCTCAACACTAGGCTCCTCACCACTCAGCACCTCAACCCTCAGCTCCTCACCACTCAGTACCTCACCACTCAGCACCTCAACACTCAGCTCCTCACCACTCAGCACCTCAGCACTCAGCACCTCAACACTCGGCTCCTCAACACTCAGCTCCTCAACACTCAGCACCTCAACACTCAGCACCTCAACACTCGGCACCTCACCACTCAGCACCTCAACACTCAGCACCTCACCACTCAGCACCTCACCACTCAGCACCTCAACACTCAGCTCCTCAACACTCAGCACCTCAACACTCAGCTCCTCACCACTCAGCACCTCACCACTCAGCACCTCAACACTCGGCTCCTCAACACTCAGCTCCTCAACACCCAGCACCTCAACACTCGGCTCCTCACCACTCAGCACCTCAACACTCAGCACCTCACCACTCAGCACCTCAACACTCAGCTCCTCAACACTCAGCACCTCAACACTCAGCTCCTCACCACTCAGCACCTCACCACTCAGCACCTCACCACTCAGCACCTCAACACTCAGCACTTCAACACTCAGCTCCTCACCACTCAGCTCCTCACCACTCAGCACCTCACCACTCAGCACCTCAGCACTCAGCACCTCAACACTCGGCTCCTCACCAATCAGCACCTCACCACTCAGCACCTCCCCACTCAGCACCTCAACACTCAGCACCTCAACACTCAGCTCCTCACCACTCAGCACCTCAGCTCTCAGCACCTCAACACTCAGCTCCTCACCACTCAGCACCTCAGATCTCAGCACCTCAACACTCGGCTCCTCAACACTCAGCTCCTCAACACTCAGCACCTCAACACTCGGCTCCTCACCAATCAGCACCTCAACACTCAGCTCCTCACCACTCAGCACCTCACCACTCAGCACCCCAACACCCGGCTCCTCAACACCCGGCTTCTCAACACTCGGCTCCTCAACACCCGGCTCCTCAACAACCGGCTCCTCAACATTCGGCTCCTCAACACTCAGAACCTCAACACAGAGATCCACCACTACAGCACCCCTGAACACAACAATGACCAAACCCAATCTGGTGTGTGAAAACAAGGGTACCTTACAAAACGGGATCTGCCTCTGCCCAGATGATTGGATTGGAACTACCTGCAACATCTGTAAAACCCATTGAAAATATTGCACGATATATTGACTGAATAATCTTGGTTAAGTTCTCAAGGTTATTGACAGTCTTGTCTCTTTTTTTACAGCAAATTTCTGCCCTGAACAAACCCCCACACAAACCAGTCAATTCACCTTTCCAAAAACAGTCTTAGGCCAGTTTGCTTCCTCAGTTGAGCGATGTCCATCAAATACACCAAATGGTATTTCAGTCACTTACTATCTTTCTGTATTTACAATATACTCTCTACTTTAAATATCTCAGCATTTAACATAAATGTTTTTCAGCGGGAATCCCCAAAGCTTCAGCCCTCTGTGTAATATCAACTCATTTATTTGGTCCTCCAAACACTCTAGATTGTGGTTTGACCCTGGATAACATTACCAATCTTGTAAGTAATCAATGTCTAATGATTGTAATATATAGTCATATAAAACTTATATGAATTTTCCTCAGATGAAAACAGAAAAGATTGCATGATTGCATAATAGATTTTTTTTTTTAATGAAGCTTTCTGGAGCTACTGAAGCTGATGTCCTCATATTTGCCTCCAGTACCCAGATCCTCACATCTATACCGGAACAGCTAACAGCCCACGATATCACAAATGCTGTTAAAATAACCAACATCCTGCTCTCCCGTGATGAATCTGCACAAAGCACGGTATTTATTTAGCCTTAAACAGATTTTCAAAATTTTAAGTCTTCTGTCATGAGGGACATTTCCAGATTTTCTCAATTTAAACTGTGCGTGTGTTTGTGTGTGTGTGTACAGTTCTTGTTTGAAAGTTTGGCAAAATTACCTTTTTTTATGTTTTTGTAAGAAGTCTCTTATGCTCACCAAGGCTGCATTTTTTTTCATGTAAAATATTGCAAAATGTCGTATGTCGAAAAACGAAGTATGTCTGCAACATTTTTATAATACTACTGTACACAGATGAGCAAAAACATTATGGCCACCTCCGGCATGGACTCTACAAGATCCCTGAAAGTGTCCTTTGGTATCTGGTACCAAGACATGAGCAGCAGATCATTCGAGTCCTGTAGGTACGAGGTGGAGCTGCTGTGGATCGAACTTGTTGGTCCAGAACATCCCACACATGCTAAATTGGATTAAGATCTGAGGAATTTGGAGGCCAGGGCTACACCTTGTACTTTTCATCATGTTCCTCAAACTATTCCTGAACAATGTGTGCAGTGTGTCAGAGGACATTATCCTGCCGAAAGAGGCCACTTCCACCAGGGAACTCCACTGTTATGAAGGGGTGGAGCTGCTCTGCAACAGTGTTTAGGTAGGTGGCACATATCAAATTGATGTCCACATGAGTGGCCAAACCCAGGCTTTCCCAGCAGAACATTTCCCAGAGAATCACACCCCCTCCACCGGCTTGTCGTCGTCCCACACTGTACCCTGGTGCCATCCCTTCCCCAAGTAAACGGCGCACACGTGCACAGCCGTCCACGTGATGTCAAAGAAAACGGGACTCAGTGGACCAGCCGACCTTATTCCACTGCTCCAAGATCCAGTTTCGACGCTCGAGTGCCCGATTGTAGACGCTTTCGACGGTGGACAGGGGTCGTAGACACTCTGGTCTGAACTACGCAGCCCCATACACATTAGAGTGGGATACACTGTGTGTTGTAGCCAGCCTTGAGTGCTCGACACCCTGTCGCCAGTTTGTGGTTTATCACTTCTCGGACCACTGTTGGTAAATTCTCACCACTGCTGACCGGGAGCAACCCACAAGCCTTTCCATTTCAGAGATACTCTGACCCAGTCGTCTTGCCATAACAATTTGGACCTTATCAAATTCGATCAGATCTTTATTCCTGCCAAATTCTCCTGGATTCAACATGTTGATTACAAGGATTGTTATTGTATGCTCACCATCTAATCTACCCAGACCTTAATATGTGGTCTTGTTAGAAGATGATCAACGATATTTGCTTCACCTGTGACTGGTCATAATGTTTTGGCTCATCAGTGCTTATACAAACCAGAGTTGTTTTGAGAAACTCTTTTTCTTCATTGTTCAGGATATTGCAGTGTCAGCAGTCACCACAGTCAGTCAGCTCCTGAGCACAAGTCATGGGATGGACTTTTACGTCGACCAAGTTGCAATAAATGAGTAACAAAACAATTCACACCCACTGCACTGACACTGACATACAGAACCATCTCAACTAAATTCGAAATCACTTTCTTTTTGAACTGCTGTCTGAGTTTTTAATTGTGTTTGTTTAGACTAACACAGACTCTACAGAAACTCTCTCTGCGTGAGAAGGCAAATCCATTGCTGGTGCAACCGAAGATGGCAGTACAGTCACTGAAGGGGCAAACTCCAATCCGACAAGTGCAATTAACCTCTTTTAAAGGCAAGTTTGAAGCTTAAATATACAACAGAACTCTCTAGAAAAAAGGTGCATTCACGGCATGTCAAAATGACAACATTCCGACTTGTAAAAAGTGTTCATGACCTTATAGAAATCGCAATTACAGATCTACAAGGCTCTGACTTTTACCACCAGGCCACTGCAGATTAATTTTGGCATTAATAGTGTAACCATGGTTAGAAATTGTAGTCTGCCTCTACCCAGAGTCCACTCCAAAATATATTTGAGAATGAGCTCATCCCCAAAATGGCTTAATTATTATAGAGATGAAGGAAGTGAAGTTATATTGTTTCTTCACCATTTGGACTGATCACATCCTGAGCAAATGGTAGTCAATTGTAGAATAGGACTGGGTGTGGGTCAAAGAGAACCTTATCAGACAATGCGGTGTCTCAACTTCATTAACATACAGACCACAGATGTTACAACAAGGGCAACTTCATTTACATTAAGAATTGTAAACTGTAACAGGATAAAAGGTTTGAAATTTGGATGTTCTGGGTTAATTCTGACGCCGGTGAACCCAAGGTTCTTTCTGTACCTTGCCACTGCTATGCTGCAATAAACTTCATTTTTGAGATCTTCGACGTCCACATCATTGTTTCTTACACCATAGAGATGCATTATTACGAGTCTATGGACATGAACAGCTCAGAGTAGAACGTCACATGTTGTCATCTTGTAATTACGACATGGTGTGACTGCAGCATAGAGGAAGAGTCATGATGCAGTATTTTTATTTATGTACACAGCTGGTCAAAAATGTGGAATATTTTATAATTGTTAATGTTTTCCAATGAAGTCTTTTATGACCGCTGCCAAGGATGTCATTTGCCCAAGGAGTCGCTAAAAATATTTCAGTGGTACCACAGTTTTGAGCTTGAACAGTTTCAAGCAGTTCAGCACTGACTGCGCACGGTTTGTGAAAGACGTTCTGTCATGGGGATCGGGTCCAACTTCATACAGAGAAAAGAGTAAGGGCTGTAAAACCCTTCTTGGGGGACTTCCGGTTGGGCAGTGAAGCACGATGGCAGGTTAAGCTGTTAGCTCCCTTAAGTCAGTTTTAAAACTCTGCTAAACTCGATATATACTTGAGAATTTTTGTGTGATGAAAGATGAGCAGAGGGAACAAATCTAAAGCTAAAATAAACCTCAAAAAGCAAGGTAAAGACCCCAAACGAACAGAGACAGACAGCATGCAAGAAAGAGAAGAAAATGGCGACCGAGAAACTACAGACGCCCTGCACGTGGGTTTAAATGGTATAAGTAAGCAGATACAGGAATTTCGCAGTGAGCTGAAAGCGGAGCTCTGGACGTTTAAAGATGAACTCAAAACCCAGATGAAATGCGAGATAGAGGAGTTTAAAGAGGACATTAATCCGAAAATCGTGGCAACAACAAGAAATAAAGGAACAAAATACAAAAGTTGAGGCCACTTTGTCGCGTCGAGGAAATGGAGTGCCAGAGCACAGAGACTGATGGTCTACTAGGACTGGGTATTGACACAAATTTCACAATTCGATTCGATTTCGATTCACAAGCTTGCAATTCGAATCGATTTCGATTACGATTCGATTCGATTCAATATTGATTATTTTGGATATCAGGTACAATACATGGCAAATTTTTTCAAGGAAAACAAATCTCTTAACTAATGCTGTAAACTCTGGGAGTCAGTTGTAGCCTACTAGGCTTCATTAGCCTACTATAATTTTGAAGGTAAAAATTAACTGATTTGTAGCTATACAAACACGTAAATTACACTTATTTTTTTTTATAATAAGAAAGTTATATGAAATATAAACATTTAAATGGTGGCTGTCATAAAAACTTGCCGAGTCAGGTGAATCAAGTGCCGCATCAAGTGAGACAAGTGCGTCCAGTGCTGAATCAAACCAAGTGAGTGAATCTAGCCAAATGAGAGTATCTAGCCCAGTGACTCGCCATCGCATGAAGTTGAGAAGGAGGACTCGTTCGGCTCGCCACACTCCGGTGAGCGTAACCAGACTCCTTGCCCTGCCGGCCCCGCCTCTGCGCCTCGCCCAGCCGGCCCCGCCTCCGCGCCTCGCCCAGCCGGCCCCGCCTCCGCGCCTCGCCCAGCCGGCCCCGCCTCCGCGCCTCGCCCAGCCGGCCCCGCCTCCGCGCCTCGCCCAGCCGGCCCCGCCTCCGCGCCTCGCCCAGCCGGCCCCGCCTCTGCGCCTCACCTTGCCGGCCCCGACTCTGCGCCTCGCCCTGCCGGCCCCGCCTCTGCGCCTCGTCTTACCTGTGTCCTTCAAGCTCTGGGAGGTCACTCTTGAACCCAGTTACAGCCCGGAGGTTCCTCTCGTGGATTTCCCCAAGTTTTTTTTGGGGGGGGGCAGTAGGTTCACTGAGAGGGCCATGGAGGCAGCGCTGAAAGGACCTTGATTCTGCTATCACCACCAGAGCTTCCTATGCCGCTGCTGGCCTTGTCCAGTCGAGAGCTTCCTGTGCTGCTGGTCCCGTCTGGTCCTGAGCTTCATACGTCCTGGTCCCCTGCCAAGTGTGCTCCGCCCTGGTCCCCTGCCAAGCAGGCTCCGCCCTGGCTGCCATCTCGCCCTGCTCCGCCTTGGCCGCCGCCACGTCCTACTCCGCCCTGGCCCCCACCTCGCCCTGCTCCACACTGGCCGCCACCTCGCCCTGCTCCACCTTGCCCTTTGCCATCTCGCCCTGCTCCGCCCTGGCCTTCGCCTCGCCCTGCTCCACCCTTGCCTTCGCCATCTCGCCCTGCTCCACCCTGGCCTTCGCCTCGTCCTGCTCTGCCCTGGTCGCCATCTCGCCCTGCGCCGCCTTGGCCGCCGCCACGTCCTACTCCGCCCTGGCCGCCACCTCGCCCTGCTCCACACTGGCCGCCACCTCGCCCTGCTCCACCTTGCCCTTCGCCATCTCGCCCTGCTCCGCCCTGGCCTTCGCCTCGCCCTGCTCCACCCTTGCCTTCGCCATCTCGCCCTGCTCCACCCTGGCCTTCGCCTCGTCCTGCTCTGCCCTGGTCGCCATCTCGCCCTGCTCCGCCCTGGTCGCCATCTCGCCCTGCTCCGCCCTGGTCGCCATCTCGTCCTGCTCCGCCCTGGCCTTCACCACGCCATGCTCCACGGGCCAGGCCCGGCCTGGCCCCCCGTCCCTCCCCCAGGACCGCCCTCCTGAACTTTTTGCTTGTTTTGATGGGCGTCGGGAGCCGCCCATAGGGAGGGGGCTATGTTACGATGTGGTTTTGTGCCCTGTCTTGTTCTATGGTTCCCTGTCTTGTCTATTAGTTATCCCAGGTCTTTCTGATTTCCCACGCCCCCTTGTTTAGCTTGTTTGTCCCTGATTATTTAAGCCCTGTGTTTCAGTCTTGTCTTTGTGAGTTCTTGTCTATTGTTTAACGTGATGTTGGTGGTTCCTGTTCCCGAGCCCTGTATCCAGTCTTGCCTATTGTAAAGTTTGCAGTTTGTTAATTAAAGCGTGTGCTGCAGTTGGATCCTGCCTCATCTTTACTTCAACCGCACCTCGTTTCATCATGTCCAAACTATCGTAAGAGGGGGGTCCTTATCTTAATTCCAAAAGGTGTTAGTTTTGAGTGTCACAAAGAAATCAAGGATAAGGAAGGGAGATACGTTATTGTTAAAGGAACAATTAATAATAACACGGTAACCTTGATAAACTTTAATGCCCCACCGGAAAGCAATAAACAATATTTCAAAGTATTATTTGATATTGTGGCGGAGGAGATGGAGGGGGTTGGCATATGTGGAGGGGACCTAAACATAGTGCTTAACCGTGACCCGGATACTACAAGCCATAAAAGAAACAAAAAACATATAACAAAATTCATGAATCACATATGTACAGAAATGGGCCTAATAGATGTCTGGAGGGAACTACACCCATTAGAGAAGGATTATAGTAACTACTCTGCCACGCATTCTGGGTATTCTAGAATAGACTACTTTCTCCTACAAGAAGAAAACAGACACCGGATACAGAATTGTCGTATTGTCGTATTAACGCTGTGGAAATTAAATCTAGGAATATTAAATAATAAATTTGTAGTTGGGCAAATTCAAAAAGAAATAAAAATGTACTTAGAGGAAAATAACAATGGAGAGATGGACCCCTCTACACTATGGGATTCACTTAAAGCAGTGATTCAGGGAAAATTAATTGTCACAGTGTCTGGTTGTGTTCCCTTGTCTATCACTAGAGGTCCTCGTTCTCACGGTGTCCTTCACATTTCACTTCAATTCCCAGCATTCTGTCTGTCACTGTCACTCATCAGTTCATTGCACTCAGCTGTTCCCCGTATCATTGTTCCCAGCTGTTCAGTGTTAGTCTTGTTAGAGTTGTGTATTTATTCCCTGTCTTTGTTAGTGTCTGTTACGGAGTCCTTGTTTAATGTCCTAACACTTCTGTGCCTTGCGTGTTCCTGTTCGTGTTATATGTTTTGGATTGCCCTTATTGGATTTGGACCCCTGCCTGAATGACTAAGAGTTTTGGATTACCCTATTAAATACATACGCTTTTGGATCTTCTGTCCCCTGTGTGTTTACGTGACATTAATAGCAATTACAAGCACTTTTAAAAAGAAAGGATTGCTCATTATGAGAAACTTATTTCAGAATTAAAACAATTGGAACTTTAACATAAACATAATGCAAATAAAGAGGTGGTGGCTCAAATGGGAGAATTGAGAAAGGAAATTAACAGCTTGTTGCATTCAGAAGTGGAGAAAAAGGCCAAATTCTTGAAACAAACTTACTATGAATCAGGACCAAGAGCACTTAAATTATTGGAGAGACGAATGCGAAAGCAACACACTGATCATTTAATCTCCAAAGTACGAGACCTCAAAACGAATCAAATTAAATGCGAGCCAAAAGATATTAGAAATATTTTTAAGTACTATGAAGAATTACACAAACAGACCTCTGGGATGAATAAAAAAAAGCCCTCTATTGGTGATTTACAAAATAAAAGTCTAACTGCGGAAATAACCACTAAGGAATTACAACAGGTCATGGGCAAATTAAAATCAGGCAAATCACCAGGGAGCGATGGATTCCCTTTAGAGTGGTATAGAACTTACTAAAAATAACTGATGCCATTACTAAGGGACACTTACAATTGGGTCATAAAAGAAGGGAAAACTCCATCATGGAAAGAGGCTATAATTTCTGTTATCCTCAAGGAGAAAAAAGACAGGGAACATTGTCAAAACTATAGACCCATATCACTCCTTAATACAGACTATATTCCAGAATACAATGGTTCTTATCAGACTTGATAGATGAAGACCAAACAGGTTTTGTTAAAGGTCGACAAACATATGACTGTATAAGAAGAACTCTCCATTTAATAGATAGGGCTCACCGAAATAAATTACCTGTATCTGTGCGGGCGCCTGAAGAAAAGAACAGCTGAACCAGACTGTTCTTATGAGCCAGCATGACGGGCTGGAAAGCGCTAGCCAATGTGTCCAGACTCTGTACTAATGGAACCAATGGAACCACATTTCATGTGAGGTGGGTAGCGAGGGGGAGTAGGAGTTGCCACATTGGGAGGTTTTGCGTCTCTTGCTACTCGTGGTGAATGGAGTGTCAAAACACCTACGTTTTTTACTCACGGTAAAAGTAAAACCCACTGTCGAAGGGCCTGCACCTCTTTGATACTCTCACACTTACCTTTCTCTCTGCATAGACCCATTGCAACAAATTGCGGGGAGGCCAAGTGTTCGTATCCACAAAGGTTCTGGTGTGAGTATTCGATGTCTGGCCATCGTAAAAAAAAAGAAAAAAAAAGAAACAAGGGCCATAAACACCATGTGGGAAAGAGAAAATTCCTATCTTTCTGACCATCCCTTAAATGTCCCTCCACCCCATGGGAGTGAGGCTCACCCCAAGTCCTGTTCTGGCTGAAAAATGTGCCTTCCATGACTTTGAGATCTCCAGGAAGAACAGGACCTCAGCTGTGCATCGAGCTCCGACCTCAGGAACCAATCATCCAACCATGAGTGTTTGGAACAGAGCGGAGAAGTCCACTCATGACCAATACTTGCGGAGGCCCGGGAGGTCATGGCTACTAACTCATCCAGAAACTCGACTGGGGGACATGAGTGTGCTGAGGAACAGGAACTATCCCGGCAGAAACTCTTCCATTGTAACCTCCAGATCGGCCTGAGCACCTGCCGCCAAAGCCTTGCACCAAGAGGTAGAAGGACCAGGAGAGAAAGCAGCTGAGGAGACTCTGTCTCTCGAAGAAGTACGAGACATTCCCATGGGCATGCTCTCGTAGTGAGTGTATGACCCACCCATGAACGCCATTTCATCATGAGTGAAAACATCACTCGTGGCCGTCTGAGAGAGCGAGAAATCGTCTGCACCTAGAAGGACACGGACGGAACTGAATCTTTAAAAAGATTTGATCTGCCGTGCAGCTCTTTTAGAGGAATTCACTCTTTTATTAAGGAAATTGCCTCTTTCAGAACACCGCTGATGCACCCAGGGGAACTCCCTGCACTTATCTCTGCAAACGCTGAGAGAGACCGCTGATGTTTGCTCTGGTTCCACATGCCAATTTCATTGACCTTTTCTGAATACATCAGAGGTGTTTCGACACATCGTCAGAATGGGAACTATCGGTATACCTACAAGTTCACTTATGCACTAAAAAAGTGAGCCAATTTAGTCCCAAGTAGTATTGAAATAGTACACACAAGTATACTACTAGTATATTGATATTATTATACTTATACATAAAGTAAAAATATACTTGAACTTTACTTATATATATTGAATAAAATGTAATTATATATATATTTTTTGTTGTAAGGGTTTGGAATGTTAGAGTGCTCCTAACAGTCATGTTTATCTTCATTTCTTCAGGGAAAAGTGATACCTTTTTACCTGACCGAATAAAACTGGATACGACACAGGCTGAGATTTCCAAAGATAACATTGATCTTCAAATGAATGTCAGGTTCAGTGAAGGTCTACTTTCCCCCTTGTTGTATTTTGTGAATATTCCACATGAAATTATTGGTTGAAAGTGGTATTTTAACTATAGTAACTTTGTCCCTTTTTCTGTAGATTTTGATAAAGATGTTGGGTTTGTCCTCTATGATAATGATCAGTTTTTTCAGTCAAAAAGTTTTCAACCTTCTCTGGATACCAAGAGAAGAGTAATATCTGCTAACCTTCAAGATAGTCTTGGATTTGACCACATTGAGTTTTCATTCACACCATCGGTGAGCAGCTTGTCCAACAGCACAACACAACACGCCTTGCTGTAGCTTATTAATAATGAAACCCTTAAAAATCAAACTTCCAAAAGGGGGGGTTGGTTGCCTTAAAGAACCTTATATATATATAGTTCTAAACCATTTTTTTTTCCGGTAACACTTCATTTTACAGTCCTGTTACCCATGTGCATACTATGTATTTATTATAGTAATTACTATAACTGGGTAATAACTAGGTACTAACTCTAAACCTACGCCTAACCCATGTTCTTACCTTATATTAGCCAGTACTTTCTATGTAAGTACACTGTAAGTACATGTAAGTGCACTGTAAAAGGAAGCGTTACCTTTTTTCTTAGTGTGACATTGACCGAGGTCGGCATAGGTATGGTGTTCATGAATTAACACATTGTTGAACTTTCAGGTTGATTCGTCACTATCCCTCAACGACTTTGCATGTGTGTTTTGGAGTAATACTAAAAATGACTGGAGCCCAGAAGGCTGCTCTAAAACAATGAACACCTCAGGTCATGCAGTATGCAACTGTAACCCTAAAAAATTTGAAAATGCAAACTTTGCCATTCTGATGGTAAGATATATTTGTTAAATGATGTAAATATCATTGATATTTGACTTAAATGGGTCAGTACACTCTAAAAAATAAAGGTGGTTTTCAGAGCAATGCCATAGAAGATACAAATTTGCTTCACCAAATAACCTTTAATTGAACAATTCTTAAAATAACCATTTTTCCTTATTGTAAAGAGCATTTTTAATAACCAGAAGAACCATTCTCCACTATATAGAACCTTTTGTGCAATGGAAATGTTCCATGGAATGCCAATGAACCAAAGATGCCAATAAATAACCTTTATTTTTAAGAGTATAAAGTAATTGATGCTGTGAATTAAAGTCCATTGCAACTAGAATTTTAGTGTCATTTTCTGCAGACATTTGATATCAACTATCAGTATTCTGAAGCCTTGCATTGGATCAGCATCACCGGCTGCACTCTGTCTGTACTGGGTCTGTCTGTCACAGCTGTGTACCAAATCATAACCAGGTAAAGGCTGATAGTTTACACTGTTAAGCATAGCCACAGCTATTTGAGTGGTGAAACTTTTTCGGTTACACTTTATTTCGATGGTCCACTTTAGACATTCTACTAACTATAAGGATCTTTTCAACTACATGTCTACTAACTCTATTAGACTGCATGTTTTTTTCAGCTACATGTCTACAACTAATATTAGAATATTAGTAGGCTGTAATAGACTGTCAGTAGACTGTTGAAAACAAGTTGACTTGTAGTTGCCAAGCTACTTATAGTTAGTAGAATGTCTTTTGGGGGACCGACAAAATATAGTGTAAGCAGATATTAAGCAGACATTTTACTAATCCTCTAATGACAGTTAGTTGACATTTAGCTGCAAAGTTACTTATAGTTGCTCTGAAGTGGACTATCGAAATAAAGTGTTACCACTTTTTCTAACTTATATTCATGCACTTTGCCACAGGAAGTCAAGAAAAGTTACCCCTACTCTGCTAGTTGTGAACATTTGCATGAGCATGACGGTTTTCTACCTTCTCTTCATCTTCGGCATAAACAACCCTGTCCAACATCTGAATGTGGCAAAGTTGTCTGGCCAGAACATAGTTCCTGAGTCAGACCATCACAAGTACCCTGATGAGGGTCCCTGTACAGCATGTACAGCTCTGCTTCAGTACTTCCTGTTGGCCACATTCACTTGGAACACTCTGTACGGCATTAATGTATTCCTCCTCTTCAAAAACTTCTCTAGAACACCTCCATGGTTTCCAAAGGTCTCCCTGGCTATTGGATGGGGTAGGGGACATTGAACAAAACACTAATGTATTGTGTAGTTTGTGACTAACGTCTTGGTTTTCAGTATGGGTTAAAACGATAAATGCGTAAATGTATCAACTGGTATAAATATTCAAATTTTTATTGCGGTTATGCCACTGATTTATATAATGACTGGATAGCTCATGACATCATAAACTGTGAAGCCACCGCGCCGCCATATTGGATTCCCTAGTGAGCGCACACATTCTATTGAATCAATCCACAGTATTCCTGCGCCCCATGAAGCTTTCCGTGAATTATGGGTGTAACTTCCATTAAGCTGTAAACAATCAGTGAAAGACTAGCTCTATTGACACAATAATATATATAGGCCTATATATATTTTAAACCGTGTACGATGACATATTATTCTACTCACCCCTCAACCATTGAACATTAAAAGGACATTTAAAAGTGTAAAAGCATCAACAAGGTATTTTAAACAGACCATGAATAATCTCTGAAAAAGCATCTTTCCACAGCAAAATAGGTCGGTTAAAAATCACTGTGGTAATCTGTATTATGTAATACGCCTTAATAATTTTTTTTTTTTTTTTACTTCAGCATTGCGTAATACTATTTTAGAGTGTATAACAATAACATAATACATTATTTACCTGTGAAACCAAACCTGGAAAGAGACGTGAGGATTTAGGGAGGATTCCAGTGAATTATTAATGGATACATCGCAAATTAAATCGGGAGAACAGACCACAAATGTGCAGTAAATGTTGACCTTTATCATATTATTACAGCGAAATTCAAAAGTAAAAAAGAAAATAATCATGAGGAAATGCAGAGCTCTTACTATAGATATTCTTGTTATAACATGTCACGTTAAAATACCAAGTGTTACATTATTCTCATGTTATTCTTAGATAAAACATAAAAGAAAACTGATTGCTCATTAAGTCAAACTGACGGATCAGCTTTATTTGTAGGGCAACCTTATGATTTGAAATGATTCGTTTCAGTCTTTTTGAATGGGAGTTTCCCAAACCGGAAGTGCCACCCATAATTCAGAACGCAGTAAACCCGTCAGGAATAAGGTGGATAGGAAATTGTATGATTTGACTGAGAAAACAATGCCTAAAGAGAAACCGTTTTTTAAATCTAAAGTCTCCCTGTACATTCTTACAACGCAAACATCCTAAGCATTTAAATGGGTAGGCTATTTGTTTAAAGTCGGAAACTTTTCCTGCTTATTAAAAATTGCTTACATTGAAGTGTTTTATTTTGTGATTTGCCCTTTGAATGAAGAAGAAGCTTACCTCCTCGTTAAAATACACGTTTAAAATATAATTTATTTTTAAGTGTCCAGTGTTCGTTATTCACTTATGGGACTTCCGTGTAACTTTTAGCTTGTCAACTCTCAAGCATTGAGCGTGAGACTCACGCAATTGACACTCTTCACACAATTTCACGCCACACATCCATTTTCTCACGCAGAGAAAACTTGCGAAGCAAAGAGGACACTGAAACCAACAGACTAGACAGAGCAGATTACTTTTGATATGGAACAAATTCTCAGCTTTCAGATTCTGTCAATTTAATTACGAAATTCAAACAATAAATACAGTTTTGGCGCTTTTAAATGTGACAGATCGCTGTAGCGCCTCAATTCAAATGGCTCGTGAACCGATCATCTCTCTTTACTAGCCTAATAGTAAATAAACACGAATGATGTTGAAAGATACAGTGCAACTTACCGAAATGTATATGCCTCATACATAATATCGACCTCAACCGTGGAAAGTGGTCAATAAAATAGCTGGAGTAGACTACAATGTCACATAACGTTAGATTTACCTCAGGAAAGCCATTTACATAACACGTAAGTTGGCAAGAAAAATGTGTATTTTATAATATATTTAGTATTACTATAAATTAGTATTTTGCTAAATATGTGCACTATATTACATATTTATTATATTTTTTTTTACTTATATCGTTAAAATATTACAAAGTTTGAATAAAAACCGAAGAGCAGAAAAAGCATGAGGCCTACTCTTGCGTCCGAGAAAACAACACGGGAATAGCGACAATTGTGCATATAAATTATAATTTATAGGGCTTGAATTACAACCCGTGGGCAGTTTTTCTACTTCCTTTTGTGAATGTCGTTTTACACTTATGCTGCACAGCGGGTCATCTTATGGCGCTTTTCCAGTGCATGGTACGGTACCGCTCGCTTTAAATGGTACCTAGTCTGTTGAGGTTCCAAGTGTACCGTACTGATACTAAAATGTGACGTAAAAACACTGCAGATCACTGATTGGTCAGACAGAATCGTCACTACCAGCGTCATTGTATGACAAGAGACACTAAACTCACTAGATTTAAATAGCCAGCAGACAACAGCCAATTCTGTAGCACCTGCAAGTACTTGCTTGAAAAAGGAAGATAAACCTTCAAAAAAGAAATGGCTGAATCGTGGTCAGTGTGTTGTGCGTTTGAAATGTTGCGCGTTTACGATGATGTCATGGCAGTAGAGGCGGCGCAACTATAAGGATCAGTCGCATCCACTTTGAAGCGATACTAACTGCAGTGGAAAAGCAAACGAGCTAAAGCGAACCGAACTGAACAGTACCGAGTCGTACCACGAAGTGGAAAAGCAAAACGAGTCGAACCGTACCGAGCCGAACCGAGCTGTACCATGCAGTGGAAAAGCGCCATTAAAAGTGCCGTTGGAGCTACCAGTCTCTGTTTCACGGCCGTTGGAGCCCTCTGCTGGTAGGGAATCGTAAAATGGCCGCTCGAACACTTTCGGTGGCTTCACTGCTTGCTGGCAGTTTAGAACGTCATGAGCTATCCAGTCATTATATAGATTAGTGGGTTATGCCAGTGTTACCTGTGCCACTTTTCTGCTGCTGAATCATTAGCGCAATGACAAAATAAATCCTTTTTTTTAAATGTCAAGAAAGCATTGCTTTCTGTTGAGTTTTCCTCACAAACTTTAATGAATAATTTCTCATAATTTAATTACCCTGGTGTTGTTCCAATGCTGTATGCCCTTCTTTCTTTTTGTGACCACAAAAGGAGAATTAAAAACAAAATGTCCTGTTCGTGCTCGTCCATACAATGGCAGTGAATAGCATCCAGCATCAAGCTTTTTAAAAAATATGCAAAAGCATCACAGAATGATCCCATGCGACACATGCCATATATTCCAAGTGTTCTGGGAGTACTGTATACTATAGGGTTTGGAAAAACAACAACAACCAGAAACTTGCAGAAAAATCCTGACCTTAGCCATTGGTCTTCTGTGCACTACTGGGCAACGTGCGAGTTTGAGACTTTCTAGAGATATTTAACTGGGTTTAACTTTTTTGGGGGGATTTCTAGATATTTCATGTTGCGTTTTTGTTAATCTTTCGTTAAAAGTGTATGCTTGTTCTGGGCAAGACGAAGTGAACTGCTGCACTAATAGAATGCACACATTGCGATTCCGTTAGAGAAGACTAACTGCCAAGGTCAGGATTTTCATTAAAAAATACATAACATTTGTTTGGTTTGTTTGATTTATGTAACCCCAGTACACTTGGAATATAAGACAATATTTTTTAAAAGCTAGATGCCATTATATGGATGAGTGCAAGCGGGATTTTTGTTTTTTAAATTCTCCCCTTATGGTCGGAAGAAGAAAGAAGGGCATGTGGCATTAGAACAACACCAGGGTGAGTAAATGAAGACTTGTTTTGTCATTTTAAGGTAAACTATCCCTTTAAGAAACATTAATCATCTAAAGTACTGTATAATTGTGTGGAATTTACCCTCTCACTGTGACATTTTCTTACCAGCATGAAGAAGCGATAACGGTGAGGGAAGTACCTCAGTTATTATTAAAGGAGTTGTTCACTTTAAAATGAAAATTACCCCATGATTTACTCACCCTCAAGCCATCCTATTTGTATGTGATTTTCTTCTTTCAGAATACAATTGGAGTTATATTAATAAACAGACTGACGCTTCCGAGCTTTATAATGGCAGTGGATTGCAACCATCAGTTTGAAGCTCAAAAAAATCTTCCAGTCAAATGAACACACGGATTCGACTTAAGTCTAAAGCACAACTTATGGGAGTACTGCAACATATTGCTGATATTTACGCTACGCCATGCTACTTCGTCATCATAAGTTGCGTTTTAGACGCAATTAGACTGCGTTTGCCTGAAAGCTAGCATTTTTTTTACACAAAAGTCTTCGCTTTTCATTAGAAGGCCTTTATGAACCCCCGGAGCCGTGTGGAGCACTTTTATGATGGATGGATGCACTTTTTTGAGCCTCAAACTAATGGTTGCAATCCACTGCCATTATAAAGCTCGGAAGCGTCAGAGGGAGTTTATTAACTCCGATTGTATTCGTCTGAAAGAAGAAAGTCATATACACCTAGGATGGCTTGAGGGCGAGTAAATCATTGGGTAATTTTCATTTTAAAGTGAACTATCCCTTTAAGCATTATCAGTGGGTTAAAAAACCCACTAATGACTCAGCGCGAAGATTTTATAAAACTGTATTTCAAATAATTGTTTAGTTATATTGATCAAGTAGCTTTAAGTCAAGTCATCTTCATTTATATAGCGCTTTTAACAATGCAGATTTACAGAGATAAACATATAACTTTACTGCAGTGTGCATGACTGTGTTTTTATTAAAATGTTTTTGAGTATTTTTAATCACTTTTCCAAAAACGAAAGAAAGAAAGATAGAAAGTTGTATTCTTGTGTATATTGTTATCAACCAACATTTTTATGAATATTGGTAATTTATTTTTTTTATTTCACCCACCCCTGCATCCTGGGTATTAACTGCAAAATCAAACATAAGACTAAACCCTAAATATGAAATAATATATCCAATATTTAATGTCATTAATTGCCATCTTTTTCTGTTTAGTTCTACCTGCTGTTATTGTTGGTATCTCGTTGGGTTCCACCTACAGTGTGAAAGAGCCTTTAGGATATCGACAAGAAGAGTTGTAAGTATCAAATATTTCCATTTTTTAAAACTTTATTACTTTTATGGCCAGACCCACAGACAAGGATTACGCCTAGTCCCAGAATAAAATGCATGTTTGAGCTGATTTATGTCAGTGCCATTGTTTTGTCTAAAGATGCACAATTAGTGTAGCATTTAAAAAAAGCTACTTATATGCAGTGATGTGCTGGTTACTAAGAAATAGTAACTAGTTACAGTTACTAGTTACTTCATTCAAAAAGTAACTCAATTACTTTGTTGATTACTTAAACCAAAAAGTAATGCGTTACTTTTAAAAGTAACTTTTTAGTTACTTAAAAAAAAAAATTCTTTAATGTTCCCATTAATGCCCTTTTATGCGTTATGGTCTATACAAACACAAAACTGACTTAAACAGAAAGTATTTTTTAAACACTATTTTATTTGAGTCAGACCAGCACAAACTGAATATATCAAAAGGATTTCTGAGGTGACTCACTATGCTGACTCGCGATCTTCGCAGTAGTGAACGCGCCAGAGAGAAATGCACATTTCATACGGATTACATAAGCAGAGAGCAGTCTGTAGTCTGTTTTCTTTCGTTTTGAATTGTTTGACGGGTGGCAACCCTACCACCAACAATGCGTCGCTGCTGTAAACAGGTTAGGTTGTAGGCTACACTTCAGCCAAATTAATTTAAAAAAGTAACGGACAAACGCACCATATGGTAATGGTAACGGAGTTAATTTATTTAAAAAGTAATCCGTTACAGTATGAGTTACTGTCAAAAGTAACTGCAGGCGTTACTGCCCAACACTGCTTATATGCCCTAATTTAAGACCTATCCCTGGCTTAATCTAAGCCCTGCCTGTGAAACCAGCCCTTAGGATAGTTCACCCCAAAAGGATAATTCTGTCATCATTTACTCACCCTCACATCGAACCAAACCCGTAAGACTTTCATTCATCTTCAAAACACAAATAAAGTTAATTTTAGTGAAAACTGAGATATGTATGTCCTTCCATTGACAGTCTACGCAACAACACATTTGACACTTTGAGCAGTTTAGTCCAAATTTGATCATTATTTATGATGAACAGATTGAATTTAGGCTTTTATTCACAAATAAACATTGTTCAGCGAACATAAACAGAAGCTCAAGCATCCTTGCATGCGTCGATGAGAATGTCAGGCTCGAGTGAAATCCTCCACTATGTCCCAAACGCTCAAGACTGGATGATTGGTATCTTGGGGTGGGGCATGCTGAACAGCAGCGTCCCACTCCAGTGCTTTTCTTCCCCGGAGGTGCATGAGGAGGTCACAAAGTCGTGGAGGCACCTTTTTCTGCCCGAAACCAATCTGGCCCCTCCTCCACACCCTACAGGTGATCCCACATGTGTAATCTTCCACGGTATGGCTTACCTGACGGCAAGCCCATGTCTTTCCAGTGGTTGCTGCAGTAGTTGACTTTGTCCATTGGCTTGTTTTGTTTACACTCAAATGTGATTTGAGGTTCTCGAGTGACATCCCAATTCGTCAATCACCTGGCGTAAGGTCTCCGGTCCCTCCTTCAGGGAATGGGGGTTACATTAGTAGCCTAGACGTTCTTGCTAAAGCTCAAACATGGTGCATAATACACGAGAATGAACCTCATTGGTTTTTGCTGAAGCACAAACATGATGCGTAACACTAGAATGAACCTCATTGGTTCTTGCAGTAGCTCAAACGTGCTGCGTAACAAGAATGAGCCTCATTGGTTCTTGCTGAAGCTTAAACGTGATGCGTAACACACAAGAATGAACCTCATTGGTTCTTGCTGAAGCTCAAACATGCTGTGTGCAAGTATGCTTGGGCTTCCATATACCGTAACTGATGCATGTTTTGATGAATGTTTATATGTGAATAAAAGCTTAAATTCAATATGTTCATCTTATAAAGCGATCAAGTCATTTGATGAAATTTGGACTAAACCGATCAATTCATTGGATTAGTTTCATAATCTTTTTATGAACTTTTTTTATGCGTACAAGTGGTAGTTGTTTTTGGGTTTGTTCACATCATGTTTCCTTGTCTGTCATGTGATCACTTGTGTCATGTGATCCTGCCATGTGTCCCCTTGTCTGATGTGTCATGTTGTCATTGTTTAATTGTTCACAGGTGTCCCTTGTCTAGTCATTAGTCTTGTGTGTATTTAAGCCCTCATGTTTGCCATGTGTCTTTGTCTAGTATTGTTTTTTTTTATTTTTATTTTTTTAACTGTAACTACGGTTGGTAAGCGTCATGCTATGTCATACTATGTCATGCTATGTCATGCTATGTCATGCTATGTCATGCTATGTTATGTCATGCTATGTCATGCTATGTCATGCTATGTCATGCTATATGTTTAAATCCTGTTTACAAATAAACTGCACTTGGGTTCTATCTTCAAACTTGCCTTCAGTGCATCACTTTACAGTTGTGCAACTCTCAACGGAGGGACAGAAAGCTCACAAATTTCAGTAAAATATCATAATTTGTGTTTCGAATATGAACTAAAGTCTTATGGGTTTGGAACGATATGCAATTGATTATATAACAGAATTTTAATTTTTGGGTGAAACAACCCGTTAAATGTAAAATATTATTTTACTTTATTTGTGTGTTTTGTACAATGTTCTCTCTGTATTTTGGTAGTTTAGTTGTCACTTTTCTTTGATGCAGTTGCTGGCTGGCTTCACTGGACCACAATCAGAAGTTCAATATGGGGAAACCCATGTTTTGGGGATTCTTGCTCCCATTAATACTCATGCTGCTCTCAAACATGGCAATACTGCTGCACTTCTCTCACAACATCTGCCGGACCAACCCTATCTTAAACAGGTATGTTTACTATGGGACCAGAAAAGCACTGTTAGTTATCAACCAAAAGGCATTTATGAGAATATATTTAACCAATAACACTATTACTGTTTAGATCACGGAAAACTCCTCTAAAGAAAAAGATTTTTAACAGTTTCTCTCTATCTGTGATGCTCGGCCTGTCCTGGGTCACCGGCTACATTTTGATGATCACCCATGAAACGAATCTCAAACTTATTCTGAGTGTGGTTTTCTGTCTCTTAAACACAACACAGGTGTGTTTATGCACATTGCACAAAAACGCACAAAATCTTATATGGATTATAAATGAAATCAGCAATGTTTCTGTTTTTCTTTCCATTTCCGAAGGGTATTCAAATATTCATTTTACTCACTCTGAGGCCGTTATTAAACTCAAACCCAGCCTTCCTGGACCGTCTCCGCGCGCCAAACATAGGCTTTCATAGGAAGACTTTCTCTTTACGGAAAAAGATGCCAGAAAGCAAAGAAAGCTATAAATACACAGATTCTGAATTGACCTGATGAGTCATCAAAGGTAATAACTAAAAGATGGTTATTTTGAGACCACAACAAGAGATATAGCTTTGTCAACACCTGATTTCATATTATTCGCCTTATTTGCTGTTCAAGAAACACATTTTTTTTTTTTATCTGTCTGAACAAAGCTTGACTACTAAGGTTTGGAGTAAAAAAGTTTATTGTCAGCTGCCAGTTCTGTTTTTTTTGTTGTTGCTATGTTTGATTTATACGCTCAAATGTGAAATAATATAAATGTACTGTAAACACACCAATCTTCACACCAAGTTTGGCTCATTGCTTCTTTTTTACCAATGGCTGTTGACATAATGTGTTTTAATATATTAAACATTGATGAAATGAAATAGACTGTTGGGTCTGAATTTATTTTTTCACAATATTAATTTCTTTACTTTATTATCCATGGCAAGTTTAGTTGAGATCATATTAGCGTCAGATCTGGCGGTTAGGAAGTTTCTGTAAAACGGCCCCAGACCCCTAAAGCCAAGTCAGGAGAGCGTTTCCACCAGGGGGAGCCATTTACAAGAACATACTTTTGTGATGCCAAGAAGATACATAAACTGTGATTGATCCTAGTTTGCATTGTTTAAGCACATACAGTGGCTATTTATTTTTAGTTTTTGTTCCTCTTTCATTTAAATCATATCTGACGCAGATCAATTTTGCATTGAGACAAGATAAGCTAAACATATGGGAAGTTGCTGTCATGCAATTTATCAGAAAATAACATCTTCGACATTTTAAATTCTATTTTTTGCAATTATAACCGATTATGTGAATTGGTCACCCCCCCCCCCCCCCACACACACACACATAGATAGATAGGTAATTACATTGCAAGGCAAGTTTATTTATATAGCAAATTTCATACACAATGGTAAACAAATAAGAATAATTTAAGCAGTTTAGAATAAAGAAATTAAAATAATCAAAAGAAATAAGAATAATTAAAACTGTTTAGAATAAAAAAATGCAATAAAATAAAACAGTCGGATGAGCAGTGGCACAGTGCTCATTCAGTAAATGCATAGGTAAACCGATGTGTTTTGAGTCTGGATTTGAAAGTGTCTACTGTAGGAGCACATCTGATCTTTTCTGGAAGCTGGTTCCAGCTGCGGCTGGCATAGTAGCTAAAAGCAGACTCACCATGCTTAGAGTTAACCCTTGGTATTTCTAGCTGATGTGATCCTAGTGATCTGAGTGATCTGTTGGGTTGATATTCAGTGAGCTTATTGCCAAATGCAAATCTTGCTCTTCTATTCTAGAAAAAAAGTTTTTTCATAGTTCTTGGTATTACCAAGTGTCATACCACTCTGGTTGTTTTTTTTTTGCTATTTTCTGTTCTCACAGAAAAATCAAATATTAGGCTACTTTGTCTGTTATTTAAGTTTTTTTTCTGTTCTGCTGTGGAATCTGAGCTTTATGCGCGCACACACACACACACACACACACACACACACACACACACACACACACACACACACACACATATTATTTTTCTTTTTTTTCTTTTACAGCTGATGCAACTGAATACACAGTAAGTCTATACCTCACTTTGATAATTCATACCTGCCATTGTGCTTCTCTGAAAAGTATCTATTCCATAAAAAACAAGGTAGATAGTACCCCACATTAAAATTTGCATTTTATTTGTATTATTGGGCGCAAACTAAACATTTTTAAATGTAGAACATCTCGGTTACGTATGTAACCCTCGTTCCCTGAGTAGGGAACGGAGACGTTACGTCGGATGACGACGAATGGGGTTTCGCTTAGAACACCTATCGACTTCGAGTATACAAAAACGAGCCAATGGCAAAGAAATGCCATGGGTCTGCGGAATTTGCATGACGTAACTCCGGCCCACCTCGTGGGTATAAAAGGAGGACGCCGGCAACATGCAGTTATGTTTCTTCGCTGAGGAGCCAAGACTGAACTCAGGTGATCCCCGCGGTACAGTGGAAGTGGCAGGAAGATGTAACGTCTCCGTTCCCTACTCAGGGAACGAGGGTTACATACGTAACCGAGACGTTCCCTTTCGTAGTCACTCCGAGTTACGTCGGATGACGACGAATGGGGTTACCAGTCTAATCACGCCACCTTCACAGCTGTCTTCCAGTGCCCTGCGTAAATCTGAGATCCCTGTCGTGAGACTAGCACGGACAAAGGACTCCTATTTAGCATAGGAATACCAAGGTGCACTGGGAAGCATATCCCATAGTTTAGAGGAAATATGCAATTAACACCAATCCAGAGGGGGGCATTTAGAAAATACACACATGACCCGAAGGATGCATATGGAGAACACTGGGGTGTTCAGCCGCAGGTGGAATATTTCAACCCCAGGGGTGGCAAGGTGGCTTGCCAAGGGAAAGACACATGCTCAGAGAGGCTTACAGTGGAAATACACATGTGGGGGTAGCTCCGGAGAGGGACCATGCACACGGGAGGCACCTAGCTGACGCACAGGCAATAGACACTGGCGCCAGCGTCAGGGGTGCTGGAGGAACTCAGGGCTTACGGAGAAGCTCACCTGAGGAAATATCGCACGTATCCAGTCCGAGGAGTGGAATGGCGAGCAAGCGAAGACACCTGAGTGGGTCCAATACTAGCTGGTTGAAGCGAGTACATGAGAGGACACTGGCTCCACTCGGAGATTGTAGAATCTGGCGAATGTGTCGCCCAGCCTGCAGCTCTGCAGATGTCTGTTAGCGAGGCGCCATGCGCTAGAGCCCAAGAGGAGGTGCTGTCGCGAGGAGCACCAGTTCGGAGAACCAGGTCCGGGTGGGCCAGTACGGCGCAGCCAGAAGGACCTGCTCCTCGTCCTCCTTGACCTTGCGCAAGACCTGCGCTAGAAGGCTCACTGGGGGAAACGCATATTTGCGGCCCTGCGGCCAGCTGTGCGCCAGTGCATCCGTGCCGAGCGTGCCCTCGGTCAGGGAAAAATACAGGTCGCAGTGGGTCGAGTCGTGAGAGGCAAACAGATCTATCTGTGCGTCACCGAAGTGGTCCCAAATCAGCTGAACAGACTGGGGATGGAGTCGCCATTCTCCAGGGAGGGGCTGAAGCCGTGAGAGCTCGTCAGGAGCGTAGACCACCTTGATGGTTGATGTACGCTACAGTGGCGGTATTGTCTTACCGGACTAGTACGTGTTGACCCCTGAGCGACGCCCGAAAGCGGTGCAGGGCAAGGCGTACTGCCAGCAACTCAAGGCAATTGACATGCCATAGGCGCTGGGGTCCTGTCCAGGAGCCCGTGGCAGCATGTCCATTGCAGATGGCGCCCCAGCCCGTGGTGGAGGCATCTGTTGAGACAACAACATGCCGGGACAGTCAGTCGCCGAGATAGTTCAGGATGCGAACCCTGTGTTCCCATGGAGGAACAAGGGCTGCCTCGACAACCTTTGAGAAGGCGCGAGGAGACAGGGCTAGCCCGAATGGGAGAACAGCGTACTGATATGCGCGCGCCCTTACAGCAAACCGTAGGTATGGTCTGAGTCGAAGGAGAACAGAGACATAAAAGTAGGCGTCCTCTAGGTCGATCGCTGCAAACGAAACCTGTGGCCGCACACATCCGGAATGCGTTTGGCCAGGAGCATTTTGAACGGCAGCCTGTGAAGGGGCAGTTCAGATGTGTAGGTCCAGGATTGGCCATAACCCACCAGATCTCTGGAACAATGAGGTAGGGGCTGAAAACCCAGACCTCATTTCGGCTGGAGGGATAGTCTCAATCGTACCCTTCGCCAGTAGGGTAGCAACCTCCGCTCTCATGATAGAGGCGGTGAATAGTGAAGCGGACTCCCCAGAAGCGGGGAGGAGACCGTGCGAACTGAATCGCATAGCCAAGCCGATGGTTCGCGCGACCCAGTGGAACACATAGGGAAGCTCTAGGCAGGCTCCCAAGAACTGTGCCAGTGGAGTCAACGAACCACAGACGTCCCCTTGGTGGTGCAGCGAAGCGGAATGACCAGCCCAGAGGTGGACGGCATAGCGGCCCAGAGTGGGGGCACGGTCATAACCGCACCCTGAGAGAGAAGGCCAGGGAAGGACTAGCATTCCGCGGGGGCCTGCTCTGCCTGGGGTCTGGCGACAGAGGGGGATGGGAGCGGTACGGCCAAGGGACGGCACACACTGTCATCAGGCTCTGAGACAGAGGGGGACGAGGGGTGCACGGCTCGGTGGCGGCTCAACGTGTCGTCCGTGAACTCTGTATGCTCAGAGACTAGAGAGTCAGTTCTTTCTGAATAAGGATTCTTCCCCAGCCCTCCACTGGGGAAAGGAGTGGCCCTGCTACCAACTCCTGGAAAGAACTCTGACTCCAACAAAGAACTCCATCTCTGAGCAGCCCATCTCAAAAGTGCCGCTTAATCCCCGGCGTTTAGCGGGGGGCGGGGCTGGAGAGGGCTGAGGCATCCCCCCACGGTTTTCCAAAGCCAGCACGGGTGAACGCACGGGGTTGGAACCGTGGGAGGGTGCCTTCGGCGGTTGGCAGACTGAGGGATCTGAGCGTACGGCGGGGCCATCGGCAGAATAACCTCAATCTGCTCACGGGCGGTTGAAAACTGTTGGGCAGAAGTACTCAACCGCACCGCCGAAGAGGTCGACCTGGGATATGGGGGTGTCGAGCAGACGAGTCCGCCGACATCCTGCACATCAGACCGGTCAGCCCCCGAATGGTTAACATCACCTGACTCCGAGAGCGCACGGCCACCTTCGTCGCTCGGAGCGCAAGGTCAGTGACGGCGCACAGCTCATTGAAGAGCCTCGAGTCAGTCCCGCCCTCATGCATATCCATGAGCATCTGGGTCAGGTAGACCAGCAGAACGGTCATGGGATGCAGTGAGGCGGCTGCCTGTCCTGTGGCACTATAGGATTTCGCCACAGGTTAGTGTAGACGAAAAGAACTACAGGCTTCGGACGGGTGCTTAGGATGGCGACGGGAAGCACTCTGAGGACACAGTAGCATCGCAACAGAGCGTTCAACCGGGGGGACCCCAGTGTACCCATGGGCAGCGGCCCCGTTGAGGGGAGGGAAAGGCGGATGAGACCAACGAGCGGCCCTGAGAAGACAAGGGGGTCTTCCAGGACGTCGAGATCTCATCATGCACGTCCGGGAAGAAAGATATTGGGGTTTGCCGTGGACGTGGGTCGGCGGCCTTACCCAAAAACCAATCGTTCCGGGAAAGCATGGCCGTCATCTCCGGATCAGACTCAGGCACAGCCATAGCACACCGGAAGGTGGCAGCTGTGACGAGTTGTCACTTCCAGAAGAATCAAGCCCACCTAGTGATGCTGCTACAGACATAGCACCATCCTCTGTAGCTTCAAATGAAAACACACGGGCCACCCAAGAGTAGACTCGTGGAATCACCTGATCGCTAGCGGGCACCGTCATTGAAGAGGGGGGCTGGGGTCGCGGACACAGAGTCGGCGCTTTGTTCCAGACCATCACCCTCAGGTCACCCTGGCCACCAGCCGAAGATCGGGGGGTGGATGAGGGGACTCTCACTCTTGCGAGTTCACTGAGTCTCAACCTAAATGACGCGATGATCATGTTCCCAAGAGAGAACATGAATCACCCACGAGCGCTGTTCAAGCATTATCAATGCCCAAACACACTAGACAGCGCTCGTGCCCATCAGAGTCCGATACCAATCTGCCGCAACCAGAAATGCACGGGCGAGCCGTCTTTAAAAAGACGTGCCGCGTGCAAGCTCTTTTGTGAGAGGAGAAAAAACTCCGCGATGTTGAAGCGAGCAGGGAGAAACACACTCACTGGCAGATCACTGCACAGATCAGCAGGAAATGTGAACTTGCTGCAGATCGCCGTCACACCAACACCGGAGAGAATGGCTCGTCTCGTAGAGCGAAGTCAGCAGTGTTGGGAATAACGGCATTTAAAAGAACGGCGTTAGGTAACGACATTATTTTTTCAGTAACGGGGTAATCTAACTAATTACTTTTCCCGCCATTACAACGGCGTTAACGTTACTGGACGTTAAATGCGGTGCGTTACCCAGGGGCGTCAGTTTGGTTTGAAATGTGCTGGGGACAGAGACGCATTCAGAAGTGCATTTTCAGAAATGCTGGTAGGCCTACAAACTTGTCAAACTGTGCTGCCTCTCTGCTCAAACAGTAAATATATCCATCGATCCGCAAATGTTATTTGAGTTCTTAAGTGGTCTAATGGTAGATCATTTGCCAAGCGTGTCAGAGGATATGGGATTGAATCCGCACTTGTATAGTTGTTTTTTTCTCTCTCATCAAAACTGAATATGTTCAGCAGGGACACGTTTGTGTGCATTTTATTTTGTGGTTTCACCGGAACGAATAGTCTCCACAACGGCGATAGATTGGAGCGCGTGTCCGAGTGAAGACTGCGCGACAGCGCGAGCCTCAAGAGAACAACTATCCATGCAACAGATAGCAGCGGGAATGAGCGCTCAGCTTGATTTCAAAACAACACATTTTAGCGCTAGATCTCCTATTTAATAGCGAGCTAAATGAATGCTCTGCTAACTGGAGATGTTTTATTTATTTGTATTAACATCCGTGCCTCAATGTTTCAAAAAGTGGTGGATACAAAATGACTCATGACGAAATCTGGTGGCGACATGAACCCACCGAAATCGACGCCTATGTGCGTTACTATTATAGACAGTAAAGGTTACTATGTAGGCTATTGATTGAATAAACTGTAATCCGAACGCACCCCGTGGCTCACACAGCTAGTGAGGAGGTGGGTTAATAACGAGGTAAGCGATTATGATTGGCTAAGGCAGAGTCATGTTTCTTGGTAGCCAATCAGATCCAGTGTTTTTACACACATGCCAGCGCAAGCGCCACACACACACACACACACACACACACACACACACACACACACACACACACACACACACACACACACACACACACACACACACACACACACACACACACACACACACAACAGCTAAACAGAGATTCATGAAGCAGCAGAGATGGCGAGTCAGGAGCAATCCGATGAAAAGTTGGCATTTTCAAGGTGCAATGTAAGTACTACTTCTATTCTACTCATTTCAACTGACTTGTGAAAACTGCTAAAAAAACGTCTTTTTTAACAGTAATGCAAATAGTTACTTTCCCTGGTAACGAGTTACTTTTATTATAGAGTAATTCAGTTACTAACTCAGTTACTTTTTGTAACAAGTAGTGAGTAACTATAACTAATTACTTTTTTAAAGTAACGTTCCCAACACTGGAAGTCAGAAATGGCTGTGGAGTGAAGAGATACTCTTGGCTCTGAAGCGAAAACATAACTGCATGTTGCCGGCGTCCTCCTTTTATACCCACGAGATGGGGCGGCGTTACGTCATGCAAATTCCGCAGACCCATGGCATTTCTTTGCCACTGGCTTGTTTTTGTATACTCGAAGTCGATAGGTAACCTAACCACTTCAGACTGTGGAGTTAACTTCTCTCTTGATGAAAACCATGGAGAGGCTGATATTGAACCATCTACGACCCCTGGTGAGCCCGAAGATAGACCCCCTGCATTGGGGTGGACGATGCTGTCATCTACTTGCTGCACAGATCTCTCTTGCACCTTGAGGAGCCCACTGTGCACTGTGAGGTGCATGTTCTTTGACTTCAAGTGCCTTTAATACAATACAACCGTCGCTGCTGAAAGGGAATGTTGGAGGGGGCGGGGGTCGACAGTCAGCTGACTGCGTGAACTATTGACTACCTCACAAACTGACCATAGTACGTAGGGCTTCATGGCTGTGTGTCTGAAAATGTGTTCTGCAGCATAGGGGCTCCACAGGGGACACTGCTCTCTCCTTTTCTGTTTACCCTGTACACATCAGACTTCCATTATAACACTGGCAGTTGTCATATCCAGAAGTTCTCTGATGACATAGCTATCAGATGGGAATGACCTGGAGTATAAGAAAGTGATCATGGAGTTTGTTGATCGGAGTTCTTAAGTGGTCACATTCACATAAATGGTAAATGGACTGCATTTATATAGCGCTTTCACAGACCCAATGTCCACCAAAGCGCTTTACATATTGCCTCACATTCACACACCGACGGCGGAGTCAGCCATGCAAGGCGCCATCCAGCTTGTCCGGAGCAGCTGGGGTTAGGTGTCTTGCTCATGGACACCTCAACATTTGGTCAGGTGGAACCAGGGATTGAACCACCAACCTTCCAGTTTGTAGACAACCTACATGAACCACTGAGCCACTGCCGCCCCACTATTGAGCCACTGCCGCCCCACTATTGAGCCACTGCCGCCCCAAGATACTACCAAGACAAAAGAATTGCTGATTGACTTACGTAGAAAGGCCTCACATGCTATACTGGTAAACATCCAGGGGCTAGACATTGAGAGGGTGAATGTATACAAGTATTTGGGTGTTCATATTGTTGTGGAAAATATGCAATTGTCCTGTTACAAGTATGCCTTTTTGCCTTACAATACTTCTGTATTGTAATCAACCACACTTGAAACTTGTTTATTAAGAAAGTGGTTTATTTGAAGTAAAATTCCACAAGAGTTATTGTAACTTGTTTATTAAGAAAATTGTTTAAAAAAAATTACTGATATTGTTATTGTAAAATGGTT
Organism: Meda fulgida; assembly: GCA_030578275.1. Taxonomy (NCBI): domain Eukaryota; kingdom Metazoa; phylum Chordata; class Actinopteri; order Cypriniformes; family Leuciscidae; genus Meda; species Meda fulgida. Next base: position 15,495,897 of record CM060637.1, on the reverse strand, counting down.
TATTGAAAAAAGTTGTTTATAAAGAAAAACATACCACACTTAATGTTTTAAGCATTTATTAAAAAGCATATGAACAAAACATGTATTAGAATGAGCTTTGCTAGAGAAAGAAGAAAAATGACAGTTCAAGACTTCAGATTGGTTAAAGACTAATGAATTATGAGGGGTTTTCCAAAGATGGCAACATCAAGAATTCAGATGGTCTATAAAAGGCTGAAAGGAGAAGATGAAGGCAGACGCCGATTCTTAGGAATGGCCTCTTGATACCATGCCATCGAAGCCTCTGGCAGACAATGCTTGTAAACAATTTACTTTTGATGTTGTTTTGTCTTGTTTTTTTATATATTAGTACTTTAGATGTAAATTAGTTAACCTGTAAATAATACATCTATATTTAATTGAAACTAAGAAAGCTTGCCTGCCAAAAGTCTTTGATTTCTACAAAAGTGAACTGAACAGACCACAGAGAAGTCTTCTGATTGTATGAAAATTCAAATGCTAATGATTTAGGACAGATTTGACGTACTTTACCTAGCCTGAGAATAATCAAAATAAGGTTAAAGGTGTCTAGAAATATGCACCATAAAATAATATAAACAATACATTGGACTGGTCAGACAACATGAGTGTTCTGTAGGAAGGGCCAAAATTGCCTACATTTGCTGAGGAGTTCCTTTGGGGTGTGTAGGACACTACTGAAAACTTTTTATGATACAACAGTTGCATCAGTAATTTTTTATACTGTGGTCTGCTGGAGTGCTGGACTCACAGAGAGGTATAAGAAAAGACTCGAAAAAATGATTAGGAGGGTCAGCTCTATCGTTGTCACGGTGTGGGTTTTGTGTTTTGTTCCTTGTTCTTGTCTATCATGTGTTTCCCTGTCTTCTCATGTTCAGCTGTTCCCTGTTTTGTTGATTAATCTCCCCATGTGTTTCTGATTATCCACACCCCCTTGGCACAATTACGAGTACGGTGTAATTGCTCACAAACCACTCCTTTAAAGAAGATTTCATTGTCTTCTGTCTCTGCAATACACCACAGGTGTGTTATTACACAAATAATATTTTTGACATTATTAACACTAAGGACAGTACATTTTTATTGGATTTATTCAAGCTGGTGTACTGGTTGGTGACTGGCGACCTCATTTTCTGTCCTTCAAAGGGTGTTCAGATTTTCTTTTTATTCACACTGAAGTCTTTTCTAAAGACGAGAGCTCGATGTAACATGGAAAATGGACACAAAAAGCCAAGCACAAGATCGTAGACGATTCCCTTTGTTCACTGACATTCAATTTAAAATTAAATATGTTGACACATATACTCACATTAGATGCTGTAGAGGTAACGTCTAAATTTCAGATAGTATAATACAGAAAGTCCTTTCAAAACTTTACTTTAGTTTTAGTTCTTACTGTTCATTAGAAAAAAGATTATCTGAAAATATGTGGATTGTTTTATTTATTGTTTACTGGTCTCAAGGCTTGGCGATGGTGAAACGAAATATAACTACAGTATATAGTAATATTTGTCAAATGTTTATGCATAACATAATGATTCGGGCAAAGTAAATATTATACATCTAGCGATAAGGTCAAAGGAAGCTAGGAAGTCTTCCTACTTCGTAAAGTCAAGTTTGTAATGCATTTCCTTATTGGGTTAATGTTTATTACAAAACACTTTAGCTGTTTTTGAGGTGGGATACAAGCAAGGTTCGGGAAGCAAATCAGTACCTTAAAATTCATTCATTCTAGAAAATAAAAACAGTTTAATTTGTTTTAAATTGCCTCTACATCATTCATGAGTTTCGGCATTAAACATATTAACAAAGGGTATATAGGATGAATTAATGGATTCTTAGGCTTTCAGTCTCAAGACACAATATCCCTCCATCAATTTGCATGTGTGTTTTGGAGATAGGCTACCCTGAAACAGATTGGTAAGATAAATGTGCTGTGCCTGTGTGAATTTCACAGAATAATATGTAATATACTTATATTGTTTAGTGCTTTTTTCCTGCCTCATTTAGCTCTGTCTGTAATGAAAGTATTATTGAAAATGGATGGTTATTTCCTTGACTTTCCCACTCCAGCAATGATCCCGCCCTGACTCTGCTTTATAAACCAGACAGTAATAAGAGTTCACATTAGTAGTTAGTTTTATATTTGTCTTGTATAATGGACCACTTTCTGCTCTTAATTTTTACCGCAGGTAAGGTTCACTTTTGAAATTGTTAGAATTATAATACACGTTAATTATGTTATGATAAATAAAAAAATGATGCATTTAATTTTATTTATTGACCATATTATGTTATTATTATTATTATTATTAACAATGAATAGCAATAATAAAAACATATTGATTCACTATTTTCATTATAATTAATTAATGGGTATATTGTAATGAATAATGGATTATTAATTTAATTTTGATGATTTATTTCTTTCTTTACCCTGTTTGCACAACTTGTATTCCTGATTGTGTGCTTGTGGGTTCATTTCCATGTTGGTGTTTTGCATATCACAGTTCTGTATAACATATAACATCTTTGAGACAAACCCGCCAATAAAATGGCACTTTAAAAAAAATGCTTTTCAAGTTAGTCAGACTGATTTTTAATGGCTTAATGTCTTAATGGCTGGTTCTTGGAATAAGTTGGCAAGCTGGACCAGATTTATACAGGGACTTTGGCTCTGTGATTAAAGGCAAGTGATCACAGGTTGATACTGTCAGGGATCTCAAGGAAAAGGACTCAAATGCAGAAATGTGTGAAATGAGTTATAACAGTCAATCAATGTCCCAGCAAAAGATCAAAGTCCATAACGATGGCTAGATAACAGAGGAAGAGGTCAGGAGGCAAACAGATGAGCACATCCCTCAGATAAGACAGCTCACAGAAGCAGAAACAGGGAAACATCCAAATCTGAACTGGCAGCCAGTTTATAGTCCATAAGAACAGGCAGAGGTTCAGACCCAGGCAGATGATCACTTGACACATGTTAAAATGCAGACAGGAACAATCAATCGGAGCAAGTCACTAGCCAGAGGTAGCGAGAATCACTGGGATAGAAAAAAGCCGGGCTGAAAAAACAAAAGCGATACAAACATGCAGTCAAACAGACAAAACTCACTGGCAATCAAAGAGAAAAACGGAGGAGTAGAAATAGGAACACATCAGAAAAGAATGAGAAACAGCTGAAAAACAAACAAAAAAAAACATTTGCAGGAGGGGAGACAGATCAAACCTACAAACTGACAGATGCATTTTGTCTAATGTTTTGTCTCTGTAAACACCTGTTTTTGAACAGACTTGGTGTCAAAACAATTTTACCAACTCTATAAACATCAGCACCTCAACACTCCAGACTGCAACACTCACACTCAGGTCCTCAACACTCGGCTCCTCAACACCCGGCTCCTCAACACTCGGCTCCTCAACAACCGGCTCCTCAACACTCAGCTCCTCAACACTCAGAACCTCAACACAGAGATCCACCACTACAGCACCCCCGAACACAACAATGACCAAACCCAATCTGGTGTGTGAAAACAAGGGCACATTACAAAACGGGATCTGCCTCTGCCCAGATGATTGGATTGGAACTACCTACAACATCTGTAAAACCCATTGAAAATATTGCATGATATATTGACTGAATAATCTTGCTTAACTTCATAAGGTAACTGACAGTCTTCTCTTCTTCTTTTTTTACAGCAAATTTCTGCCCTGAACAAAACCCCACACAAACCAGTCAATTCACTTTTCCAAAAACAGTCTTAGGCCAGTTTGCTTCCTCAGTTGAGCAATGTCCATCAAATACACCAAATGGTATTTCAGTCACTTACTATCTTTCTGTATTTACAATTCTCTCTACTTTTAAATATCTCAGCATTTAACATGAATGTTTTTCAGCTGGAATCCCCAAAGCTTCAGCCCTCTGTAGAATATCTACTCGCTTATTTGATCCCCCTAACACTCTAGATTGTGGTTTGACCCTGGACACCATTAACAATGATGTAAGTAATCAATGTCTAATGATTGTAATATATAGTCATATAAAACGTACATGAATTTTCCTCAGATGAAAACAGAAAAGATTGCATTATTTTTATTTTTTTAATGTAGCTTTCTGGAGCTACTCAAGCCGATATCTTCAAATTAGCCTCCAGGACCCAGATCCTCACATCTATACCTGAACAGCTTACAGCCCACAATGTCACAAATGCTGTTAAAATAACCAACTGCTCTCCCGTGATGAATCTTCACACTTATTAAACCTTAAATTTATTTTCATATTTAAAGTCTACTGTCATGAGGGACATTTCCAGATTTAATCAATTTAAACGGTGTGTGTGTGTGTGTGTGTGTGTGTGTGTACAGTACCTGTAAAAGTTTAGAAACATTACATTTTTATGTTTTTGTAAGAAGTTTCTTATACTCACCAAGGCTGCATTTATTTCATGTAAAATATTGCAAAATATTATTACAAATTTAAAGAACGGATTATTTATTCCTTGTGATCAAAGCTACATTTTCAGCATCATTAGTTTTTAGTGTCACATGATCCTTCAGAAATCATTCTGATATGCTGATTTGACTTATTATTCACATATTAATGTTTGTAATGTTTTTTTTTATTCATAATAATTATTATAAAATAATTATATATTATATATTGTATTATTATAAGAGTCCATTTTAAAATTTATTTTTTAGGGTAACAATATAGCAAGACAATTTTTACTTGCTCTTGTTCATGTGTTTTTTCTTTCTCTATTTATTCTGCAACTTATTTTACATAATTTGCATGTTATTATTTCCATATGCAGTGTAAACATTGCATGTCAGTGCCTTATTTTCCAAACTTCACATTAAATAGACGGATACTAATTTGACTCCTCCAGGTACACCACAGAACACTATACATAATCGACTCCGCAGGTCTAGTTTTAGATTCTGCGTGTGCAACCGTGCAAGCACAAATGTCTACTATACCTTTACTAAGGTATGTCCGCAAAATGTTTATAATATAACTGTATACAGATGAGCAAAAACATTATGATCACCTACCTAATCTGCTGTTGGTCCCTCCGTGTGCTGCCAAAAAAAAAGGCTGACCCACCGTGGCATGGACTCTACAAGACCCCTGAAAGTGTCCTTTGGTATCTGGCACCAAGACATTAGCAGCAGATCATTCAAGTCCTGTAGGTACGAGGTGGAGCTGCTGTGGATCAAACTTGTTGGTCCAGCACATCCCACACATGCTCAATTGGATTGAGATCTGATGAATTTGGAGGCCAGGGTAACAGCTCAATCTCATGTTCCTCAAACCATTCCTGAACAATGTGTGCAGTGTGGCAGAGGGCATTATCCTGCCGAAAGAGGCCACTTCCACCAGGGAACTCCACTGTCATGAAAGGGTGGAGCTGCTCTGCAACAGTGTTTAGGTAGGTGGCACATATCAAATTGATGTCCACATGAATGGCCAAACTCTTCCCAGAGAATCCCACTCCCTCCACCGGCTTGTCGTCATCCCACAGTGCTTCCTGGTGCCATCACTTACCCAAGTAAACGGCGCACACGTGCACAGCCGTTGACATGATGTAAAAGAAAACAGGACTCATTGGACCAACAGACCTTCTTCCACTGCTCCAAGATCCAGTTTCGACGCGAGTGCCCGATTGTAGACGCTTTCGACGGTGGACAGGGGTCATCGTAGACACTCTGGTCTGAGCTACGCAGCCCCATACACAGCAGAGTGGGATACACTGTGTGTTGTAGCCAGCCTTGAGTACTCAACACCCTGTCGCCGGTTTGTGGTTTATCACTTCTCGGACCACTGTTGGTAAATTCTCACCACTGCTGACCGGGAGCAACCCACAAGCCTTTCGTCTTGTTAGAAGATGATCAACAATATTTTCTCCACCTGTGACCGGTCATAATGTTTTGGCTCATCAGTGCTTATACAAACCAGAGTTGTTTTGAGAAACTCTTTTTCTTCATTGTTCAGGATATTGCAGTGTCAGCAGTCGCCACAGTCAGTCAGCTCCTGAGCACAAGTCATGGGATGTACTTCTACGTCGACCAAGTTGCAATAAATGAGTAACAAAACAATTCACACCCACTGCACTGACACTGACATACAGAACCATCTCAACCAAATTTGAAAGCATTCTTTTTGACCTGATGTCTAAGTTTTTAATTGTGTTTGTTTAGACTAACACAGACTCTACAGAAACTCTCTCTGCGTGAGAAGTCAAATCCATTGCTGGTGCAACCGAAGATGGCAGTACAGTCACTGAAGGGGCAAACTCCAATCCGGCAAGTGCAATTAACCTCTTTTAAAGGCAAGTTTGAAGCATAAATATACAACAGAACTCTCTACAAGGCTCGGACTTGTACCACCAGACCACAGCAGATTCATTTTGGCATTAATAGTGTTTCCATAGAGATGCATAATTACAAGTCTATGGACATGAACAGCTCAGAGTAGAACGTCACATGTTGTCATCTTGTAATTACGACATACTGTGAATGCAGCAAAAGAGGAAGAGTCATTATCCAGTGTTTTTATTTATGTACAAATTTTAAGGTTTTCATAAGAAGTCTCTTATGACTGCTGCCAAGGATGCCATTTGCCCCAGGAGCCTCTTAAAATCTTTCAGTGGTACCACATTTTTGTGCTTGAACAGTTTCAAGCAGTTCAGCACTGACTGTGCACGGTTTGTGAAAGACGTTCTGTCATGGGGATCGAGTCCAACCTTATACAGAGAAAAGAGAAGCTCCGCACTGGGGAGAACTTGCTCTTTTCCCAATTAACCCGAAGTCCCAGTCAGGCTAGGTGCTCGAGGACCAAGTCCCTGTGTACAAACAACAACTCTCGCGAGTGGAAGACTTTGTACTGGTATGCTTGTCCCTCTAAGGCAAACTGTAGAAATGGTCTGTGCCAAGAAAGAATCGAGACATGAAAGTACACGTCCTTCAGGTCTATCAGCGCAAACCAATAGAAGGCCGGGTGAATCTTCACTGACCACGTCTGCAGGGAGAGTCTGGTGTCTGACACTTTAGACGTCATTCAGGTCTATCGGCGCAAACCGATCTTAGAGTCTAACACTAGCATGCGTTTCTGTGTGAGCATCATGAATGGGAGCTTGTACAGGTCCCCGATTCTGAACTCGCAGATCTAAGATTGGTCTCAACCCACCCCCTTTCTTGGGTACGATAAAGTAAGTCTCTTCGCTAAGAGAACAGCGATCTCCACCCGAATGACAGCAGAGTTCTCACCTTGTACTGAAGTAGAAAGAACGCCGCTGAATCTGCGGGCGCCTGAAGAAAAGAACAGTGTTCTAATGAGCCAGAATGGCGGGCTGGAAAGTGCTAGCCAATGCGTTCAGATTCTGTACTAGCGGCACCAATGGAACCACGTTACATATGAGGTGGGTAGCGAGGGGAAGTAGGAGTTGCCATTTTGGGAGGTTTTGCGTCCCTTGGCACTCGTCGTGAATAGAGTGTAAAAACATGACACCCGAAGATGGAAGTTCAGACGAGTTATTCAACTTAGAAAGCTTAAGTCCACCTGCACCCAGAAGGACACGGACAGAACGGCTTCTTTAAAAAGAAGCGATCTGCCGTGCAGCTCTTTTAGAGGTATTCACTCTTTTATTAAGGAAACTGCCTCTTTCAGATCACCGCTGATGCACCCAGGGGAACTCCCTGCACTTATCTCTGCAAACGCTGAGAGAGACTGCTGATGTTTGCTCTAGTTCCACATGCCAATTTCATTGACCTTTTCTGAATACATCAGAGGTGTTTGGGGCTCCCAAGAGTGACCCCTAGTATCTGTATTTCGACAGAATATCAGAAAGGGAACTATCAGTATACCTACAAGTTCACTTACGCACTAAAAAGGTGGGCTAATTTAGTCCCAAGTAGTATTGAAATAGTACACTCAAAAGTATACTACTAGTACTGTATATTGGTATTATCATACTTATAAAGTAAAAATATACTTGAACTTTACTTATGTATACTGAATAAAATTGAATTATAATTATTTAAGGGTTTGGAATGTTAGAGTGCTCCTAACAGTCATGTTTATCTTCATTTCTTCAGGGCAAAGTGATACCTTTTTTACCTGACCGAATAAAACTGGATACGACACAGGCTGAGATTTCCAAAGATAACATTGACCTTCAAATGAATGTCCGGTTCAGTCAAGGACTACTTTCCCCCTTGTTGTATTTTGTGATTATTCCACACGAAATTATTGGTTGAAAGTGGTATTTTAACTATAGTAACTGTGTCCCTTTTTCTGTAGATTTTGATAAAGATCTTGGGTTTGTCCTCTATGATAGTGATCAGTTCTTTCAGTCTTATTTGGTGTTGTTTGTCTGTGACAAAGCTCTACATATGGCGAGTGAACATTACACTAGTGTGTGTACCCCTGCCCTGTATATCTCACGGGTGGGGACACGCATCAGTTGTGTGTGTATAGTTATAGGAGCGCAGCACACACAGGCAGCTCTTGAGAGGGCTGCCCGTGAACACTGTGAAGCACTTCCTAATAGAGTGCTGCGCTCCCGCTCGGCTATAGTATTTTCTGATGATGGCCAGGCTCGCGATCCCCGCGATTCGGCTCCCGCGTCCGTTGAGGCGGCGCGGCGGCTTGGATCGCGGGGATCGCAGAAGGATCTCGCGGCTGAGAAACGAGACTGCTGAGGCACTTTTTCGTTCATCATCTGCTGATTCTATAACAAACGTTCATGACGCAGAAGCCCGCGATGCGGTTTCTTCTGCCCGTGACGAGTGCCTCTTGCTCGAGCTATCTGTTTCTGAGGAAATAGATTATGCTCAGCATCGGGAACGAGCAACATAAGTCACACTCGCCAGCTCATGTTTCTGCTTATGTAGAGCTTGTGGAGGTTGTGATGCATACTGTGGAGTCCAGTCTTAAAATAAATAATTAAATATATATGTGTATATATATATATATATTAGCTGGCCACAAAATAGCAGGATGATCCTTGTCAAAGCAAAAAGACGAGAGATTCCTGTAGCACTATTCACAACCTCAGCGCCGGGCTAACTGTGTTTTTCCCCAAATCTTCATAAAGAGATAGAAACTCTCCTGGGAAAACCCCCACTCTTTTTCATATCTCATCACATTCATTAAATGATTATTTGAATGTGGTGGGTGTGAGAGAGGCGGGTTATGGCAAGAAGCTGTAAATGGAGGAAGCTTTATTGAGCTATCTTTCTCCTGATGTGGCATCTTCGCTTAAAGTCCCGGCGCTGCCCAACAATCGTGCAGCACCTCTGCACTGGTTGGCTGGGCTTATGGCGGTTGGTCAGGCTGGTACGTTCCTCTACTCTAAGGCGTACCATGGCACTAAACATACCATAGCTTATTGTAGCAGTTATGATGGCTTTGAAGAGACATCAGTGGCTAAATTTGTCTGGCACAAAAAAAGGGGAGGACAAATATTTTCTGCTGAACGCTCCGCTATCACCTTCTGGCCTGTTCTCCGACGCTGCAACTTCAATCGTCGACAGGTTTATAAATAAATCAAATAAAAAATATATATATAAAAAATAAATAAATATAAATAATATGTATATAAAAATATATATGTTGTCCCGCCGTTTTGAACGTTTCGGGCTACATCGATTTCCAGCGAACGCACACCGTGGCGTTCACCCCAAGAGCTTGCAACCGGGCACCGACTATGGTCACAAAATTTTTCTAGACTTTTTCCTGCCGGTCATCTGCTTCAGGAAGTCGAGAATAGTGCTCGAGAAACACCCAAGGCCGGTCTCAAGGGGCTGGTTCCCTTAATAGATTTTGTAGAATGGCAGCGCCTTCCAATTATCTATATGGGTCCTGAATATTTTTAAATATGGGTACAGACTGCAGTTCGGTTACCGACCTCCCAAGTTTGTTGGGGTCGTACCGACCGCAGTGGTTCCAGAACAGGCTCGGGTTATGGAACAAGAGGTACAGACTCCACTGGAGTTAAGGGGCCATAGAGAGTGTTCCCATACCAGACAGGAAGTCCAGGTTTTACAGCCGGTACTTTTTAGTTCCAAAGGAGGATGGTGGATTGAGGCCAATTTTAGATCTAAGGCTATTGACTTGTTCTTTGAGGAGATCCAGGTTCAAAATGCTTACAATTTCCATTATCGGAAACCAAATCAGATCCGAGGACTGGTTTGGCATGGTAGATCTAAAAGTTGGGGCTGTCCACTCAGTTGCAGGGCAACCGATGTTGTTCTTTCAGTGGGGCCCGGAAACGATGTGTATTGCCCGCCGTCTATGACGCTTCGGGCCGCATCATTTTCCAGCGAACGCACTCTGCGTCGTTTTTCCTCGAAAAATAAAAAAAACGAGCGTCAGTTATGGTTATGAAAACCGTATCGACTACAGCCTGCCGGTCTTCCGCTTCAGGCAGTCGAGAAGGGTGCTCGAAAACCACCAGAGGCCAGTCTCGAGAGGCTGGTTCTCTTAGATCGGGTTCTTCCGTTCGGCCTAGCACTCTCTCCCCGCATGTTCATGTGTAGGTATATGGATGCGACTCTGGCTCCACTGAGGCTTCAGGGCATGCGTATACTGAATTACTTTGACGACTTGCTCTTATTGGCCCAGTCTCGAGGAATGGCAGTTCGGCATTGAGATGTCGTCCTTGGCCAAAATTTGAATCGGGGGTTGAGACTCAACACTAAGAAAAATGTGTTGGACCCAGCTCAGAAGACTGCTCTTCTGGGCATGAAATGGAATTCGGTTACAATGCAGGCACGTATGTCTCCCGCTCGTATCGAATCCATCCTGGCCATGGTGTCCAGGATAAAGCTAGGCCAGGCCATCACTGTTAAAGCAGTTTCAAAGACTGCTGGGCCTCATGATAGCGGCATCCAACATTATACATTTGGGCCTTCTACACATGCGGCCCCCTTCAGTGGTGGCTGAGAGCCAAGGGTTTTTTGGGGGTTTTTTTCCCTCAAGGGGAATCTGTTCCGTATAATCAGAGTTACGCGCAGATGCCTTCGTTCTCTGGTAATTTGGAAGAAACCTTGGTTTCTATCCCAAGGGCCAGTGCTGGGAGCGCCATGTCGCCGGAAAACTGTTTCGACAGTCGCCTCCCTCACTGGTTGTGGCGCGGTCATGGACGGCCGCTTTGCCAGGGGTCTGTGGCAGGACCATCATCATTCTTGGCACATAAACTTTCTAGAGATGATGGCTGTGTTCAGGGCTTTGAGGAGCTTCCTCCCAGAAATCAAAGGTTACCATGTCTTAGTACGATCAGACAATACGTCAGTGGTAGCCTATCTGAACCGACAAGGGGGACTCAGATCGCGCCCTCTGTGCAGACTGGCGCATCAGATTATTCTTTGGTCCCAGGGGAAAATACTGTCTATCAAAACAATGTATATTCCGGGGGTTCAGAAATCAGGGAGCAGACATCCTGTCAAGTCAGGGGCTAAGGCCCGGGGAATGGAGACTTCATCCAGATGTGGTGAAGTTGATATGGGAGAGGTTTTGGACCAATGGAAGTGGATCTATTTGCGTCTCGAGAGACGTCCCACTGTCCACTTTGGTTCTACCTCTCACATCCAGCCCCACTGGGGTTGGATATCATGGTACAGGCCTGGCCGAAGCTTCGCCTGTACGCATTTCCCCCGATCGCTCTGCTCCCGGGAGTCCTGGAGAGGGTCCGTCAAGAGGGCATCAGTTTAGTTCTGGTTGCCCCAATGTGGCCGACCCGAGTATGGTTTTCACTCCTGATAGCTCCGGCATGGCAGATATTCCATCCTCTTCCAGAGCTGTGGAAATTGTGGGTCTGGCCTCTGAATGGGCTCAGTACCTAGATGCTGGTCTATCATCTGGGGTGGCCGAAACCATATTTATCTCTAGGGCTCCGTCTACTAGGAGATTATATGGCCTCAAGTGGAATGTTTTTCCACTTGGTGTAGAGAACTTGAGTTAGGCCCAGTTAACTGCCCAATGGCTTCAGTTCTGGAGTTTCTTCAAGATCGTTTCTCTGGGAATCTCTCCCCATCCACACGTAGGGTGTACATGGCTACCATTGCGGCGTTCCATGCACCACTATATGTTGGGCCTTTGGGGAGGCAGCAACTGGTCATACTATTTCTCCATGGTATTTGGAGGGTAGGACCGACAGTCAGGTCCAGGGTTCCTTCCTGGGACCTGGCGGTGGTTCTCGAAGGGCTATCCCTGGCTCCCTTCGAATACCTCCAGTCGGCTTTGCCTAGGACCTCACGTTCAAGATAGCCTTTCTCTTAGCTATTTCTTTAAAGAGACTGGGAGATCTCCAAGCCCTGGCATTATCGCCAGCTTGCTTGGGGTGTGCCCCCGGCGGAGTTAAGGCCATCCTGCGTCCGAGACCCAGCTATGTGCCTTAAGTGCAATTTAACATGGCTAGGTCCATGGTCCTACAAGTATTTCATCCTCCACCTCATGTGTCGGCAGAAAAGGAGAGGTTCCTTGCTATGCCAGTCAGAGTTCCGAGAATTAACCTTGAGAGGTCCTCTTCTTGGAGGAGGTCGGACCTACTGTAGTGTGTTTTGGGTCACCTATTAGGGGTTCCCGGCTATACAAACCATAAGTATGCCTACAAGGTGTGCAATTTGCCTTCACCTTTGGCCGCAAGGGCTCATTCTACTAGAGGCATGGCGTCCTCTAGTGCCCTCCTCCCGGGAGTGCCCCTCCAGGAGATCTGTGAGGCAGCCGGTTGGGCTACCCCGCACACTTTTATCAGGTTTTTAGTCTGCACCTCCCTAGTACGCCTGGCGCACATGTGCTCTCGTCCTAGCTAGTGCCTGAGATCAGTTTCACTCTAGGGCAGGCCTTCTTCGGTGCATGGCCTAGTGGGCATTCGTTCCCCAAAGAGTCGTTTCTGACGACGCAGTTCGAGTTCCCTCGAAAGGGAACGTCTCGGGTTATGACTATAACCCTTGTTCCCTGAGAAGGGAACGAGACACTGCGTCGTCCTGCCACGCCCCTCGAGGCCTGTGAGCGTCTTGCTTCATCGCTAGGCTAATGTGTGTGTGTGCCGGCGTCACTTTTATACTTCCGGTTATGCCGTCACATGTTACGTCATGACGCAACACCAATCAGGATTGGAATAGTTTCATTCATACTTCAGAGGCGCACGCTAAGGGAGCGTCCCCAAAGAGTCGTTTCTGACGACGCAGTGTCTCGTTCCCTTCTCAGGGAACAAGGGTTATAGTCATAACCCGAGACGTTTTATGCCTCTGTTCAGTCTACCGCTGGACGCGAATACAGTGTTACAAGTTTGATATGTCTCAGAGCAGGTATAAACCTAAACCTAATTTCACCTCCAAGCCTAAAACTGAAATAACATTATCCTTTTCCATGTCTAACTTCACGATGGAAGTTAGACTTCAATGGAAATTTTAATGGAAATGGAAATTAAAATTTTAATCATTTTTTCTTATTTCACCCACCCCTGCATCCTGGGTATTAACTGCAAAATCAAACATAAGACTAAACCCTAAATATGAAATAATATAACCAATATTTAATGTCATTAAATGCCATCTTTTTCTGTTTAGTTCTACCTGCTGTTATTGTTGGTATCTCGTTGGGTTCCACCTACAGTGTGAAAGAGCCTTTAGGATATCGACAAGAAGAGTTGTAAGTATCAAAAAATTCTATTTTTTTTAATCAACTTTATTACTTTTATGCCCAGACTCACAGACAAGGCTCAAGCCAAGTCCCAGAATAAAATGCATGTTTGAGCTGTTTTATGTCAGTGCCATTGTTTAGTCTAAAGATGCACACTAATGTTTTTTTAAAGCACCTTTATAAAAAAAAAAAAAAAACTAGGCCTACTTAAATGCCCTAAATTAAGACCTATCCCTGGCTTAATCTAAGCCCTGCCTGTGAAACCAGCCGTTAGGATAGTTCTTCCAAAAAGGATAATTCTGTCATCATTTACTCACCCTCACATCGAACCAAATCCGTAAGACTTTCATTCATCTTCAAAACACAAATAAAGGTAACTTGAATGAAATCTGATATATTTATGTCCCTCCACTGTCTACGCAACAACTACTTTGACACTGAGCAGTTTAGTCCAAATTTGATCAATACTCTATATAATTTACAGATTTAATTTAGGCTTTTATTCACAAATAAACATTGTTCAGCGAACATAAACAGAAGCTCAAGGATCCTTGCATGCGTCGATGAGAATGTCAGGCTCGAGTGAAATCCTCCACTATGTCCCAAACGCTCAAGACTGGATGATTGGTATCTTGGGGCGGGGCATGCTGAACAGCAGCATCCCACTCCAGTGCTTTTCTTCCCCGGAGGTGCATGAGGAGGTCACAAAGTCGTGGAGGCACCTTTTTCTGACCGAAACCACTCTGGCACCTCCTCCACACCCTCGATGGTTGGGTGGCCAAGGGGTACGTGGGTATCCCCCCAGTGGCATTGCGATGCAGCTATGCCTTCAAAATGCTGCCGTCTGGCGGGGTAATCCGCATCTCCCATTCAAGGCCTGTAAGTTTTCGTCCGTGATTACGGCTAAGGCTTACAGCAATTGGGGACAGGCGTCTCCGCCTCTGGCCTGCACGCCATGGCCCTCCTGGAAGTGTATCAGGCCAAGGCGCTCAAAGAGTTGCACAAGGGTAGTTCTGACCCAGGGTTGATGCAGAAACTGCGCACAGCGATGGACCTTACCCTACGTGCGATGAATGTCACTGCGAGGTTGGCTCACTGGATTTTGGATGCCATAGTTTTGGCGTATCAGACTCACGACCGTCCCTGCCCCCTTGGGGTGAGAGCTCACTCCACTCGGAGTGTTGCCTTCTCCTGGGCATTGGCACATGGTGCCTTGCTGGCATACATATGTGGAGATGCGGGCTGAGCTACAAGGAAGAGGTGTCTGGCGCTAGGTCTTGTACTTGTGTGTATGCCCAGAAGGTCAGCCGCTGTGCTAGACTAGGTGCCCATGTGTTGTGATTCCACTACAGGTGATCCCACGTGTGTAATCTTCCATGGTATGGCTTCCCTGACGGCAAACCCGCGTCTTTCCAGTGTTTGCAGCAGTAGTTGACTCTCTCTTTGTTAAGCCCTGTCCTTTCTCCGCCCCACACAATGCACATCTCACTCGCCAATGTCCATTGGCTTGTTTTGTTTACTCAAATGTGATTGGGTTCTCAGGTGACATCCCAATTTGACAATCACCTGGCGTAACCTAGTCAGTCTTGACAAAGCTCAAACATGCTGCATAATACACGAGAACAAACCTCATTGGTTCTTGCTGAAGCTCAAACGTACTGCATTACACAAGAATGAAGCTCATTCCCAGGTGAAAAAGACGTACTATTAATTGTATTAAAAATGTACTTGAGTATGTTTTTAGTACAATAAAAATATACTATAATGCATGTTTAATACATTTAACAGTACGTCTTTTTCACCTGGGTTGGTTCTTGCGGAAGCTCAAACCTGCCACGTAACACGAGAATGAACCTCATTGGTTCTTGCGGAAGCTGAAACGTGCTGCGTGCAAGTATGCTTGGGCTTCCATATACCATAACTGATGCGGTTTTTATGAATATGTGAATAAAAGCTTAAATTCAATATGTTCATATTATAAAGCAATCGAGTCATTTCAGGAAATTTGGACATGTGGATTAGTTTCATGATCTCTTTATCAACTTTTTTATGTGTAAAAGTGGTAGTTGTGAAACTGTCAATGGAGGGACAGAAAGCTCACAGATTTCAATAAAATATCATCATTTGTGTTTCAGAGATGAACTAAAGTCTTATGGGTTTGGAACGAGATGAGGTTGAGTACATGACAGAATTTAAATTTTTGGGTGAAAATAAATAATAAATAATAAACATTTTGTAAAATATTTGTTTTACTTTGTGTATTTTTACATTGTTCTCTCGCAACACAGTCTCATCCCAAGGCGTCATCTAACTGGCGCTTTTGACCATGCGTCAACATGCCGACGCACGTGGCACCCTTTACGCGTCAATATGAGACGCTCATCCTCGGGTGTCATCTAACTGACGCTTTTGACCATGCGTCTAAATCCGACGCACATGGCACCCTTTAGCCTCAGTTAGATGACGCTTCTGTTATGGGTAGGTTTAGGTCTGGGGTAGGGTTAGGGTTAGACCACTAAGAGGCGCGTCTCATATTGACGCGTAAAGGGTGCCATGTGCGTCGGCATGTTGATGCATGGTCAAAAATTGTCAAAAGCGTCAGTTAGATGACGCCTTGGGATGAGACTGTGTTGTCTCTCTCATTGTTCAACTTCTCATTGTCACTTTTCTTTGATGCAGTTGCTGGCTGGCTTCACTGGACCACAATCAGAAGTTCAATATGGGGAAACCCATGTTTTGGGGATTCTTGCTCCCATTAATACTGATGCTGCTCTCAAACATGGCAATACTGCTGCACTTCTCTCACAACATCTGCCGGACCAACCCTATCTTAAACAGGTATGTTTACTATGGGACCAGAAAAGCACTGTCAGTTATCAACCAAAAGGCATTTATGAGAATATATTTAACCAATAACACTGTTACTGTTTAGATCACGGCAAACTCCTCTAAAGAAAAATATTTTGAGTAGTTTCTCTCTATCTGTGATGCTCGGCCTGTCCTGGGTCACCGGCTACATTTTGATGATCACCCATGAAACGAATCTCAAACTTATTCTGAGTGTGGTTTTCTGTCTCTTAAACACAACACAGGTGTGTTAATGCACATTGCACAAAAACGCACAAAATCTTATATAGATTATGAATGAAATCAGCAATGTTTCTGTTTTTCTTTCCATTTCCATAGGGTGTTCAAATAATAATTGTATTCACTCTGAGGTCGTTATTAAACTCAAACCCAGCATTCCTGGACCGTCTGCGCGCGCCAAACATAGGCTTTCATGGGAAGACTTTCTCTTTATGGAAAAATAAGATGCCAGAAAGCAACGAAAGCTACAAATACACTGAATCTGAATTGACCTGATGGGCCATGTGAATATTTTGAGACTTCCTTTAATTCATTTCAATGAATGATGACAAGGAGGAATATCAGCTTAAGTCTGATATTTTGTCTTGGTGTTCGTACTATCAATTTTATGTGTATGAGTGAATTATGTGTGTATTTGTGTGTGTTTATACACACAATTTTTTTCTGAATTTAATGTGTATGTGTGATATATTTAATGTGTGTGTGTATATATATATATATATATATATATATATATATATATATATATATATATATATTTACATTTATGTGTTTTGTTGTAGGCTATGTGCCATTATGAGCTTTTTGGGATTTGTTCACACTGTACACAAAACTGATTTGGTTTTAAATTTCAATCTTTAGGACTTACTGTTGAAACATTTTTCAAGTTAGGAGATCTGACCTGATAATTATTACAAAAGTAGTATAGGCTTCTATTCACCACGTAATAAATATCATATAATTCACCCGAAAATGTGCCACATTCCAAATGATGATAAAAACTGCTCGAAATCTGATCTGAGAGTGAAAACAATCGAAAACAAAAACAACAACAAAAATAGATATAGCTTTGTTAACCCCTGATTTCATTGGCTTTATTTGCTGTTCAGACTAAAGAAACTTTTTTTTTTTTTTTTTTTAGATGTGTCTGAACAAAGTTTGACGACTAAGGTTTGGAATTGCAAGTTGTCAGCTGCCAGTTCTGTTTTTTTGCTATGTATGATGTATGTGCTCTAATGTAAAATAATATAAATGTACTGTAAACACACCAATCTTCTTCTTTTTTTTACTAATCACCGTTGACATATTAAACATTGATGAATTGACACATAGGCTGTTGGGTCTGAATTAATGTTTTCATGATCTTAATGAGATCATGTGTTTGATGAGAGTTCAGGAATTTCTTTACTATAGTATCCATGGCAAGTTTAGTTGAGATCATATTAGCATCAGGAAGTTTCTGTAAAACGGCCCCAGACCCCTAAAGCCAAGTCAGGAGAGCGTTTCCACCAGGGGGAGCCATTTACAAGAACACTCTTTTGTGATGCCTAGAAGATACATAAACTGTGGTTGATCCTAGGCTATTTATTTATTTATTTATTTCCTCTTTTATTCAAATCACATCTGACGCAGATTAATTTTGCATTGAGACAAGACAAGCTAAACATATGGGAAGTTGCATCTTTAACCTTTTAAATGCTATATTTTATATATATGAGAGAGAGAGAGAGAGAGAGAGAGAGAGAGAGAGAGAGAGAGAGAGAGAGAGAGAGAGAGAGAGAGAGATTTTAATCTTCTATGCTAGGGGAAAAAAACATGGTGTGGTTATTCATAGTTCTTGGTATTAGCAAGTGCCGAGGTTTTGGAGCAAGTGCCAGACCACTCTGGTTATTTTCTGTCCTCACAGAGAAGTCGAATATTACTCTGTCGTCCTACAGCTTAGCATTTAAATACAACTGTTCTGTATAACTCATAATTCACTATTTATAGTTGGTAGTCCACACAGGCAAAAGCGTTTTCTCTTCCTTTGTAGACGATGACCTCATGGCCGTCGTCAGAGCTGTTCTGACCTGTACAGCCATGTGTGTAAATGCTAAAATACGAATGGTAAATTGACCCTGGTCAGAATGTCTCTCTCTCTATGAAACTATGAACTCCCTTCATCTGCCGCAAGAGAGTGCACATATTCTGTTCCAGTCAACATCTAAAGAAATATTAATTTCAATGAACTTCATACACACATTTGTCACCCATGTGCTGTTGTCAAACAAACAGGAAAACATGAAGGCATGCTTATTAAATTGCATCTACAATATCAGGCCTTCCATCTTGGATATAAAAATCAAGTGTTTTCTCCCTCTCTAGATTTGAATCCTTTAGTTTTCAGGATTGATTTTGAAGAGCCAACTGGCTAAGAACTCCAATTATGTGAACTAGTAGTTAACATTAAAAAGTGCTCTGGATAGTATTGGGATGTCTGGATAGAGTACAAAGCACCGGGTTCTCCTTCCTGGTCCACTGGTTTTTACCACTGTTGGGTACGTACTGACCACAAGGTTTTAGAAAACAGCTGACAACACTTTTTTGGGGGCCTGTTTTGTTCACACCTCACGATTTATTGCAAAGATAATTAGATTTCCTTCTGTAAGCTACTAAGTTCCTGAACGTATGTGTCTTTCTGAGAGAGCACCGTGTTCTGGGAATTCCTGGCTATCATGTGTCTCTGTGATCTCAATTCATGACGGTAAGTACCGTCACTTGCTCAAAATATACTGGCCTTTGTCAGCGTGAGGAATTTGTGTTGGCAAACATTTTGACGGCTTATGAGAGGGCAAAGGATTTCCTGTCAGTATGGTGGTTCTTTTGATGGCGTATACACTGTCTGAAAAGTGGGCTGCATTTCCCAAACACATTGTAAGCCTAAGTAGATCGTAGAACCATTGACACCAATGGCTAGCCTAAAAGTTACCTCTGTTTGTGGAACTGAAAGTTAAAGGGACAGTTCCCCCAAAAATGAAAATTCTGTCATCAATTGCTCTCCTTCAAGTAGTTCCAAACCTGTATAAATGTCTTTCTTCTGTTGAACATAAAATAGGTTATTTTGAAGAATATGGTAACCAAACAGTTTCAGACCATCAAATGGTGAAATAACACTATGGGGATGAGAGGTGACTAAAGCCTGGTTTATTTTACGGCGGTCACTGTTAAGTCATTATTTACTTTCAAATCAGCTCATTCATATGCTTAATAAAGAGTGGATTTAATCAAAGTCTCACCAACATCAAAAGCTTTAAGACCTGTTCACACCAAGAACAATAACTATAAAGATAATTATTACGATATTAGCATCCACACCAACGATAACATTCTGTTTTATTCTATTTTTGCCATCTGTCACTTTAAATGCTGGAGCTCTCTAAAGTTGGTGGATTCTGATTGGCTGTCAATGTTTTTATTGCTCATCAGCTGGAAAAACAAATCCAGGAAAGTGATTCCAACTGTGTTGTTATCGTTACAGTTGTGGTGTGGAATTCCCTATATACCCATAGAATTATAACTATTATGTAAACTTTCTTGTTATAGTTAACATCATTGGTTTGAACAGGCCTTAAGTAGAGATACAAGTATGTAAGTATTCAACCAGTACTTAAGGTTTAGAGAAGTTCAGTGCCAGAGATGGTGTAAGGTGTGTTGTTTTGGCCACCTCATGTACATGACCACTTTATCTGGATACTGTAGGTAATGTCAAGTTTTTTTTCTGCTGTGGTTCAGGCATCAAGCATAGACAAGTTTTGATAATGCAGGGCCACTTCATAACAGAGTCATTCAGTCATCTTCGCCAAATATCCCAGTGTTTGTTTTGGTTGCACAGCAGGGGGCTCAGTTCTGGGCTCAGGACCAGATACTCAAGAATTAGGGTTTACAGGAATGTCTGGATCTATAAGTTCGTGTGCGTGTTTGTGTTTTTGGCTGTAGTTCAGCATGTTGTTCCAATACTTCGTTGCTGAGATATGTGGGCCTCTGAGCTTGTGAATCAGTGGGAAAGGATGGGAAGGACCTCTCCTGCTGTGTTTTGTTGGCATTTATTCAGGTTCTCCACCTTTGTTGTCTTTCTCTTCCAAGCTGTTATTCTCCTTTCCAATCTGATAAATTATCCAATAAGCAATGTATGTTAAACACAAGTTTGAAAATCCATATTTCAGTTCATATTTTTCCCATACCACAATTCATGACAGGCCAGCAAATGCTGTTTGACATCAGCCTGTGTAGACTTGGTTGAAGCAGACCACATCTCCTCAAAGTTCTTCATTGTTTTAGAGAGACTACTGAAACTTTCCAGTATCAGGACAACATAAGAGCATCCCAGGTAAAGAAAGGGGGAAAAACTGTTAAAAAATCGTGTATGTGACTCTTTTCATTCATGTTTGTTTATATGCTTTTACACTATTTTCAGCAAGAGTTTACCCCCAGTACTATTGTCCATCGCACACAGTCATCATGAGGGTCTGTGGGGGTCCTCTCTATGACATCATTTCCTGTTTTTTTCCATAAACTGCATGTTTGTGCCAAAGTTTTAAAAATATTTATATCTTCAAACAGCTTCACTACGATGGAAACACATTTACCGAATAAAATCCCTGGTGCGCATCAAAAAGTAATGCGACTTTGCACGATGGGACAGCATAACTGGAATAACCAGTGCACTGATCTCATTGCACAGATTTGCACTGATTGCACAAAATGCTATTTTGGTAATTCTAAAATGACAATGCCAAAGTCTGTCTTCAAAGTGGCTCAGTATAATTTCCTCCCAGAACTGTCTTTTACACGACTGCTTCCCAAACATCAGGCATCCACCTCTGAAAGTAAGAAAACATGATCGCGTTTATTGCATTGCATCTGCCTGCTCTAAGGTGCAAGTCATTTGTTATGTAAAAAAGGCCCAGGGGCTTCTCCTACTGCAGAAAATTACATTTTCTTAGTGAGAGTTTCCCAGGAAGTGTCAATTTTGTTCTCTTTGTCTCGCTGGATCGAAACAATTAGCTTGATTTGCAAATGTTTTTTGCGATGTGCCAATTTTGGCTTGAAACATATCTACAGTACTATCTGCACCCTCATTGGTTGTTAACTCAAAATTGTAATGTACATGTGTAATCTAAGTGAAGGTCAGCATTGGAGGTAAAAGTTTATATTAGCGTAATTTGGGATGGCAAAGTGTGTTTACCCGGCTGTAAAAGTGGCCTACCTCAGACTGTCAGCCCAACTGCTTCCCACTTCCTGATCTGTCAATACTTTTCTTTACTCTCAACTTACTTCTTACCTCTTGGCTAAAATTAGAGAAAGAGTGGTAAAATAGCAAAGGAAGGAAAAAGAAAACATTTCCTTCATTTACCAAGGAATTTAGTTTGACCAAAACGTTTCATGCTCTGTAGCACACAGCTTTGCTAAAGGTTGACGGCACGTGGAGGGAAGATGACCTCACGTGTGCTCATGGAGGCAAAACGTGTGTGCCTGAGAGAGACCACCGAACTTCTGTCAGAGGACGCGGGGAGAGAGGGAGAGATTTAAACTGATAAGGTAGTCAAGAAAGTTTGATTTGGATTGTGCGGTCAGCCTGGAGCGAAACTCCAACTGCCATTGAGATGAATGGCAATGCTAATGCTAGCTGATTTTTCCAGGTATTATGGACTTCCTTTCTTTGACCAGTATGAATTTCTCATGCTGGTTTATACTGGCTAGTGCTGGTTTGGTGCAAGTTGCATGGTCTTTCTGCTAAAGCCGATTGACTTGCTAGTTAAGCCAGATCAGTTGGATACACATGAATATTAGCATCACATGCATCCAAAACACAATATACACAGGGTTTGCTGCTCTCCTTTTTGCACGCGTTGAAATTAGACCACCCGGGCATACTCCAGTTTTACCAGCTGTTCTGTTCATAAACATAAAATGTTAAAAATAATGGAGATGATGAAGTGTTAGATTTGTTATTATTGGATGCTGTTGCCGAGCACATGCTGATTCCCAATTGGCCACGGTCTGATTGACACGTCCTCCTGCTTCATCCCAGATAGTGATACATTTGGTTTGTTTGGAGCTTCTGTCCCAATGGACCTCCACTCAGAGCATGGGCTGATGTATGGCATATCACGGATAGACGTTGGGGAATGGAAAGAGTGAAAGATAGAGACAGAAACTGCTCAGATCTCTCAGAGTATTCCTAGCTTAGTGAGGAGTGATATTAACATGTGACTATCTGGAGCCTTGGAGTCTGAATACTTACAGTATAATAATTCCCTGAAAGCCATGATTAGTGGGTCTTCTTAGGTGTTGAGTTCCACCAAACATGACAATGAGAGCTTCCTCTGAAAGTTGGTACTGAAAATTCACTGACCTCCCAGGAGTGTTTTGTCACATTACACTTATACGGCTATATTGCATGTGAACCGTGTAACGTAAGAAATTCCAAATTACCAACAATGCTTTTTGTTTCGGTTTTAAAACGTCTTTTGAGTGTTATGTAACTTCAGAGGTAATTTTTTCCACTGTTAACAGAAGTGAAACAAAAGTGCATTTGTTAATGCATCTTAAACCTTGCTTATTTAGACCAATGTTTGTCTTTTATTGGGTTATAGACTCTAAAAATAAAAAATAAAACTTTTTATGCGTTTTGGACGTTTGTTTTACACGACAGCGGCGTTTTGGATCCCTAAAAAAAGCAAACTTTTGAAAACGAGTTTCAAAGTGCAAGTTTCTCCATGTAAACAACAAAAACACGAATCTCTGAAGACGATGACGTCATGCACATGCGTATTACGTGTTCAGTCTATAGTGTTTCATTGCCATCTAATGGCCTGGCAGCAGAATACAGCATTTTCGTTTTCGTGGATTCGTATGAATGGGGATTTTTTTGACAGGTGTTTTCTTTATGCTGAAAACTCAAAAGAAAAACGTCTTCGTTTTAAGCATAGTGTTGTCATGTAAACGTAACCTCATTTTAAAGGCTACAATTCGGCACCGCATTCATACACAAAAACATACATCTCTGTAATGGTTAACAATTATCAACAATGTAATCACCACTACATGAGTAGTCAGTTGTAATCTCCAGCCTGATCTTTTGATGAAAAAAAAAAAAAAAGTGACTATACATACGTTTGCATTTTACTGCAGCCTACTGGGTGGTGCTAATGTAAAGCAAAAAAAAAAACAAAAAAAAAAACACTTAGTTTCTTCAAATTTGTTTTATTACAGTTAACAACTAACCCCAACCCTAATCTAATCTAAAATATATCTTGATGTTAACTTATATTTTAAATCTAAAATATTTTTAAGGCACTTAGTACGTTGATGGTACTGGGATTCAAACCCAAGTCTTTGATTTTACGAGAGCAATGCTCTAACAGTAGAGCCACAAACAGCCACAATTTAGCATTCAAATTGGGTTTTTCCGCCACATGGTGACATTGAACGGGACCAGGTACTTATTTGTTTTTAATTACAAATAAATGTTAGCGCTAGTTAATACTACACAGAAGTAGCCACGACAATTGGGTCTTCTTTGGTTTTTGAGCTAAATAAGATGTAACCATATGTTTCAATCCACCTATTTATATGAGCATAAATTCTAAAAATGTGCATAAAAAACGTATCTGCTCAATAGATGCAGATATAATTTTTATCCGATAAGAATTGAAACGCATATACCGAACAAAATCATTCGATGTGCAACAATCGACTCGCATGACTTTGCCTCAACAGAGGATGTAATTGGATAACTGGACTAACTAGTGGACTTTATTGCACAACATTGTGAGCCAAACATGAGCAAAAGTCTGTTATAAGAATGATTTGGTATAATGACCTCCCAGAATCGTCTCACACGATTGCGTTCCCAAACACCAGACAACCGAATGAAAGATAACATTACAGCGCTTATTGCATTTTGCCTGCACGCTCTGAGACACAAGTCATTTATGATGTAGGATAAGAGAGCAACTTCCCCGATTGCACGAGCTTCCATTTTTGTGCCAATTTCCCAGGAAGTGACGATTTTGTTCTCTTTGGATACGCTTAAGTTATATTTGCAACTTTGGATGGAAACAGAGCTAATGAGAACTGAAGGGTATCGAAAGATGATGTGCAAGCGTGAATGAAAAGAACCCAACCAAAGCTCCTTTCCTTGGTTTTTCTATTAGGGCACACTCTCATTGGTCAGGTTCTTTCTTGAAGCGAGATGGCTGACTGCTCACCTGATTTGCATTAGCAGGGCAAGTAAAGCAGAAACTGCTGATTATCCACCTTTGGCCTTTGATTCAGATTTGTGCTCAGAGAAATCTCCCTCTTTGGCTGTAGAAGGAGCGACACTCCCCTCCAATCCTGCTTTGAGGATCAGTGAGCTTCAACAAGGTCGGTTTAAGAAAAGGATCATCTCATAGTTTACGGCACCTAATAAAGCCAAATAAGGGGATATGTGTGACAGTTGTATTTCTGAGGAGGACTGCTGCCCAATTTCATATATTAGCCTTCTCTAAGCCGCTTCATGGTGTACCGTTGAGATGATAGATCTTTATTTTTGATTTATTTTCATCCCTTGATTTGACGTTGAAGCCTCTGGGACTCAGTACGCCATGTGCAGCTCAGTGAAAGACAAGCTCTGGCTCACTAAAAATGCTACGTCTCTTAAAATATATTCCATTATTCAATGCCTCTTAGACATTCGAGAAGCTAGTTTATGCAAAGAGATGTTGCCAGAGATACTCTGCTGCACCTGCTTGAGCTCATCTTTAGTGGTTAAAGCTTAGGTTTATTTTTATGTGTTTGGTTAAGCTATTTTAGACATGAATGTATTATATGTTATGAGGTGAACGAATGCTTGGCTGGTCACTATGTTGGGTGCTTGACAAAGAAAGTTGGATGGCGGGAGCTTCATTACTGTGATGTGGATTAATGACCTCTTGTTCTTGGTGTTGTGTTGGATCCTAGAGTCGTGACGAAATATGATTGATAGTTATAGTGTGTATTTATGGTTAGTGGTGAAGTATATAGTGTGTTTAAGTCTTTCCCCGCCATTGACGGAAATTTCTGTCATTAATGAGACAACGACGTTGACTTAATTTTCCGGCTTACCGTGTTTTCACTATTATTCGATAGGGGGCGCTATTACACAACATCTGAAAGAGTACTTACTCTCTTGATCAATATAAATCTGAAGAAGAAGCAGAAACAAGCCATGGCATATGGAAGCAGATGCATATGAAAAATAATGCGATCAACAACATTAAACAGCATGTAAATCAAGACTTAACAGCAGCTTAGATCATTGGGTATCGGAAGAAATGTTTGAGTTTATTGTGAGATCTTTTGACTGCAGTCAATATTAAGATCTTCCATGAAACTCTTGGAAGAATGTTCATTTGAACAGTGTTATTATTCCATCTAAAGTATGGTCGCACGTAATGTCTTTGCTTTTACATTTAAAAATAAAATGATGACAATCTTCTATTGATAGTTTGACAGAGTTTATTGTATCATGCTGATTTATTGATAAAAAAAACGTTTTTATAGTTAATTTTATTGCTGTGAATTAAAATTTAATTTGTGATTTTTCTTTCCAGTGCAAACCATCTTTAGTGAGTGACTCTGCATTGCACAATCAGTATTTATCTGAATGTAAAAGGAATTGCCGAGAAAAATGTACAAATTCAGTATAATCCATTTACATTTTTGAGTTATTTCAATAATAATCCTAACAACTATCCCCAGTAATACTTCTGTTTTAGCCACTTTGATTGAACATTTTTCATCCAGGGCAACCAAAGATTTCTTGTCCAGAAGGTCCATTATTAATTAACACATTAAATTACATAGTTAGTATGAAAAGAACTTTGCAATATTTATCTATGAAGCAAGCAACTGCATTACATTCAACAATTTTGTAGATGCACATAAACGTCAAGACTTTACTCATAAACTGTATTAAATGAAAAGATGAGCTCTTAACATGACCACAACAAATACCTTTCAGTGAGGACAAAAACATGAAGTAGCCTACATAGCTGAACATAAACTCTGAAAACAACAAAACAACCGCATAATTTAACCGCAGTGCATGTTGGGAAAACGTGAAACCTTAACAAATCAACAACATCTCTCAATATGAAACTGTTCAGAAAACTTTGTTAGGCTTTGGACAGCATTTGGAAGAATATTCCTTTGTGCTTTCCCATGTGTTTTGATGTAAGTCACTTTTCTTAGTAATCTGTGACTCATAAAGCCCATATGCTGGATAAAATGTTATCTTTTTTTTTTCGTACAGTGCCGCTGTGGTAAGAGCTGAGCGCAGTTCCACAGGAAATATAGATCTTTCCTGCCTTTGTAGTCTCAAGACTACCAGGGCGAGATGAATTGAAAACTCAAGGGAAGCAAAACTGGTGGATCTGATGGAATAAAATTCTACATAAACTTTGCTTTTCTCCACACGGTGGTTCTCCTTATGAGGCTGATGGGGCACTGGGACTGGATATTCAGAGTGGCAGAGGTGAAAGAACATCTGTATTCTGGTCAAAACATTGCCAGAGAAGACCCTTATCTGAGACTGCTGTCTTGATATAAATTAAAATGTTGTGCAGATAATGGATTTCTTAAAGGAATATTCTGGGTTCAGATTGAGCTCAGTCAAGCTTTTTTTTAACTCAGTTTTTGCTTACCACAAAAATAATTTTGACTCGCCCCTCGATTTCTTTAATCGAGGGAAGGCACTTACAGTGGAAGTGAATTTTTGAGGACTTAAAAACAGAAATGTGATTTTTTTTAATAAAATCACTAACATAATTTACATAACTTACGTATTATTTGAGCTGTATATGTGATTAAATCATTTTTACAGTTGTGTTAGGGCATTGTCAGTAAAAATGTTATATAACTTTATACAGAAAAGGTTATTAAAGTGATTTTCTTTCTACCTAAAATCATGTTAACACATATTGTCTTCATCTTGTGGCTGCACTTATGAGGTCGACATCCGCAGATTGTCCAGGTGTGTCATGAAGGGACATATATTCAGGTTCTGTGTGACGTTTACAGAGCAACAAGGATAAATAATGATGTACTGTGCTCTTGGCAATGAGAAGAAAAAGTGTGCTTGTTAATTTTAGGTCATAAAGAAAGCCCATTAATCTGTCGTCTCCGCTCTCTGTGGTTGAAGGAGAAGATTCCTAAGAGTTAAAGTATTCTTGGAAGGTATTGTTTATCTCTCTTGTTTTCACACACGGCCTTCCTTCCCCTCATTCTCATTTGATACTGCTGAAAGCTTCAATGAATTGGCACAGAGTGTTATTGTGTTCACTAAACAGATGAGGAACCCCTCATTTCACTGTTTGGCATCTGGAGATCTAGGCAGACGGTCTCACAGATGATGGATGGCTGATGGTCTCATCCAAGACTTACAGGACATGTATACATCATCTACACCTAGTAACCACCCTCACATCACTATTGTTTCCAGGAGTCTTAATAATTGTAATGAATGGAAAAAGCATGTTTTGATAACATTTTAAAATGAACTCAATGAAAAAATCGTACAAATACAGTGTTGCTTAACTTAACTTTGTGTTTCCATTTTCGGTAACACTTTAGAATACGGTTCCTTCGTTAATGAATAACTACACAGGTACAAATGAGTAACAATATTAATAATCTAGTAACTACTATTAACTAATAAGAAACTCTGATCAAGTGTTACATACTTCTAAAGGAATTACTAAATATTTGGATCCGTATTCTAAAGTGAAGATCATGGTAACTAACTAGTAATGACTCAAGTGTTACTACATACTTACATACATTACATACACTACAACACTACATACAAGTGTTACTCCATACATTACTAGCTAGTTACCATGATCTTAACTTTATAATACGGGTCCAAATATTTAGTAATTCCTTTGGAAGTATGTAGTCATTACTAGCTAGTTACCATGATTCTTACAGTAGTTGCTAATGAAAAGCCAATCTCTCTCTCTCTCACACACACACACACACACACACACACACACACACACACACTGAAATGCTCTCATACATACAAGTAAAATGCTTTTACAAACAGAACTGAAACGCACACACACACAACCAGTAACGTGCGGTGACATCTTGTCATGGGTAGGCTGTGACCTATCAATGTGGCATAGGCTATATATATTCATTCAGTTAATGTAGCAACCCAAGTTCATATCAGGCATCATCACATCGCTGCCTGCATACAGCAAAGTCAGTCATATGAAGAATGCACAATCAAATCTAATAATCAAATTAATAGACACATCTATCACTTTTTGCCAGGGTCGATATTGTCCCCACCACTTTTTAAAACCTCTCACGGCGGCACGGATGTACCAAAAGAAATAAATAAAAACATCTCCAGCTGGCAGAGCATTCATTTCGTTTGTTTGTTAAATAAGAGGCGATCTAGCGCTGAAATACGTCGTTTTTTAAATCAAGTGATCAAAGTGGCGATCGGTGGCGCGGTTACAGTGTTATCTTGTGGCTCACGCACAGTCTTCACATGCACGCGCGCTTCAACTCTTAGTTTGTTCCGGTGAAATCACAAAACAAAAATGCACACAAACGTGTCCCTGCTTGATATAATACAACCACTGATGAACTTATTCGGTTTTGATTTAAAAAAAAAAGAAAAAAAAAAAACTATACGAGTGCGGATTCGAACCAGAAACCCAGAACATCTGACATGCTTGGCAAAAGATCTACCACAGGACCATTAAGAGACAAACGTCAAGTAGTCGGATATATGTATTTATTCACGTGATTCATTCATTTATACACACACACCTGTCCCACCCACTTTTTAAAACAAAGTTAGGCCACTGATTTTAACCCTTACGAAATGCACCATAATCGCACAGATAGACATACAGTAAATGTGGCAGAGGTGACGGCTAGATGCTAAGTATCGGGAAGCGCAGAGTGAGTGAGAGCGAGTGGATCACGTGACATGAAGCAAGCTAAGTCTCTGCCTCAATATTGATAATTCAAGGCAGCATGAGAACTGACTGCACATGCGCAAATCTATGTAAACTACGGTCTATGGACCAAAGAGGCACTGATAACCTCTGCCTCAATGGCCATGGCCTTGAATTTCCTGCATGAAACAATGGTTTTTAGAAGCAAACAATGGCAAAAGGAGTATATTATGTGTATTCCTGAACATTTTTGTTACAAAAATTAATATTTGGAATAAAATTTATGAAATTAATAATGTGGTGAATTAATAAAGCTCTTGGTATTAATAAATGTAATGTCAATATTTCCTTTGGTGAGGCACTGCCTACCCTGCCTACCCTGACCGCACGTCCCTGCACACAACTGAAATGCTCACACACACACAACTGAAATGCTCACACACATCAATCAATCAATCAATCAATCAATCAATCAATCAATCAATCAATCAATCCATTTATTTATAGAGCACATTTAAAACACAACCGAAGTTGACCAAAGTGCTTTACAAGAATCAAAGAAACACAAATATAAAACTACTATACATACTTAAAACCTAACGAGACCAGAAGGCACTCAATAATAATAACAAGAAAACAGGGAAACAGACTACAGAGTGTTAAAAGCCAGGGTAAATAGATTAGTCTTGAGTTGAGATTTAAAAGTACAAATAGATGGAGCTTGCCTAATCAAAAGAGGAAGGCTATTCCACAGCTTCGGCCCAGCAGCAAGTTTAAGTTTCACTTTAGGGATTGTAAGATGGCCAAGGTCAGAGGATCTCAGGTTTCTAGAAGGAGTGTATGGAGTCAGAAGATCCGTTAAATATTGTGGAGCCAAATTAGTTTTATAGACAAATAATAAAATTTTAAACTCAATCCTATACTTCACTGGAAGCCAGTGCAAAGACATTAAGATAGGTGTTATGTGGTCAAACTTTCGCTTCCCTTCAAGTAGTCTAGCGGCTGCATTTTGAACCAGCTGTAGACGGGAGATGGAAGCCTGAGAAATACCATAATACAGAGAATTACAGTAATCAGGCCTCGATGTAATGAACGCATGAATAGCTGTTTCCAAATTTCTCCTGGATAAGACAGGCTTTACTTTACTGAGAAGGCGAAGTTGGTAAAAGCATGATTTGACAACAGCTGAGATCTGTTTATCACACTTTAAACTGGAGTCAAAAAGGAAGCCCAAATTTCTGGCACTCTTTGTGTTATACGGGGAGAGACAACCAAAATCAAAAACACAGTTTTCTTTGGGGCCGAAAATAATAAACTCAGATTTGTTTTCATTTAAGTTTAAAAAATTACTTGAAAGCCATAACTTCAGTTCGTTTAGACAATCTAACAGTGGCTGAAGAGTATATTTGTTGTTACGTTGCAAGGGCAGGTAAAGCTGTGTGTCATCGGCGTATAGATGAAAAGAAACACCATGTTTTTTAAAATAGCGGCCACGGGGAGCAGATACAAAGAAAACAACATAGGCCCAAGGATTGTTCCCTGAGGAACACCACAATCAAGGTGTTTGTTAGTGGATGAATATTGTCCCAGATGAACAGTAAAACATCTATTTGACAGGTAAGAGCGAAACCATTGTAAAACAGAACCACAAAGTCCTACACAAGACTCCAAGCATGACAGAAGGATGTTGTGATCGACTAAATCAGAAGTAGCACTTAGATCTAACAGGACCAAAGCCATTTGTTTTCCTGTTTGGACATAAACACGGTCAGATAAGGCAATTTGTACGGGCAAAATTCCACTGAATATACTCAGACATAATACAAAAACTATGAACATGTGTAAGATTAATTAAATTCACAGAAATATTTATTACTGAAGTTCCTGCAGTGTAAGCAAGACAATTAAATGTTGCGCCAATGCTTTTTGGGCATTTTTGCTTTCCGTACATACAGCTGCTCTGTCAGCAGACACAGAGCGGGAACGGGGGAGCGCGCTAATACCGGTGTTGTGCCAAATTTCGACCCCCTGCCAAATTATTACCCCCCTAGCATTGGTAGGTTTAGAATTAGTTGTGGCGGAGGGGTTAAGATTAGGGGTGGGGTTAGGATTAGGCAATCAGGTATTGACTTCAACGAGGGGGGTAATAATTTGGCAGGGGGTCGAAATTCGGCACAACACCGGCACTTGAGGTGAGCCTGCATGATCGGTCCTAGAAGGAGATTGTCACAGTTGTCGGAAAAGGTGAGTTTGTGATGTATAACAAACAAAGTAACGAACGATCAATCATCACGTTTTATGAAATTAATTAAAATTTTCAAAAAACTAAACTACATGTCTGCTGATAGTTAGTTTATCACATTTCATTTTAGCAAGATGAATGAATGATGGAAGTAATGCATCACATTAATTATTTAATTTAAAATGGTTAAATGCCTAAATCCTATCACATCTCTATTTTGGGGATTGTTTGAAGCCAAGATGCCCTCTGAAAAGAGACGGATTCAGGAGAGGGAGAGAAAATTCAGGGAGGCAGCAAAAGGCAGCACATCACTGCAGGGTTGGCTGCGAAAAAGCCAACCAGCAGGTGAGAGACATTCAATGCACTGAGATAAAGATGACATGACAATGTGTAGGTGAATTGATTATTTAATCAGACTCATATTTTAACCTACTAATGGCAATGTTTTAAAATTACATTACATTTAAGATGAGGAGGAGCAGTCACAAGCCTCCAGACTATGTGAGGAAAATGTGGACCAGGAGGAGGCACATAGGGCAGGTAGGCCTAAGTGATGATCACCAAATATGAGATGCGAGAACCATGCTAGAAAGTACAGGGTTGAAGAGCTGCATGCTAAATAATTGTAATCTAAAAAACATAGGCTATTTTAGAGGTCATTTCAAAGATCTTTCCTGAGCAGAACATAAATACCACTAGTGGCATTAAAATAATAATGATAATGGCAGTAACAATAATATGTAATTGGACAGATGATGAGCCCATTGCATCAGCTGTATTCAGAGAGCCAGAGCCAATCCCAGATGAGATCAGGACAGACTGGCAAAATAGGGAAATGATAGATGAGCAAGAGGATGAGATGAGGGAGACGAGAGCATCAGCAAGGAAAGATATTGGGATGACGAGTGGGGCAGAGTCAACAGATTTTGATTTTTTGCTGAGGTTGGCTAATCCCACAGATCCAGCTCATGTAGAAAGCAACAATCTTAAGTATGATCAGACCTTCATCAAATTTTCCAATTCAGTCGGGCCTTGCCGTCCTATGGTAAAGTTCCCTAAAAATGCAGATGGGCGCTCTTTTCAAGCCCAATGGTATAACGATGACCCCTGGCTGGAATATTCTCCACTGAATGATGCCATGCATTGCTTTAGCTGCAGGAATTTTATGAATGAGGAAAGATTTCAGAGCAGGAAAGGATGGAAGTCTGTAGGGATAAACTTGTGGAGGCAGGCCAAAGTGAAGAATTAAGGAGCACTGCAGCAGTGAATTGCATATGCTAGGGATGATTAGGTGGAATACCTTTACAAAAGATACACTGAAGAAGGCTTTTGCAGTAGCTGATTCTCAGATGGAAGCAGCCAAAGAAAGAGAGAGGCAGAAAAACGGAGAGATTATGTTCCGTTTAATAGACATCACATTAAATCTGGCGAAACAAGCTTTGGCCTTTAAGGGAAATGAAGAAGGCTTGTCAAGTTCAAATAGAGGAAATTTTCTGAACCTGGTGGATTTGCTTGGCCAATATGACAGCGTACTCGGGCTTCATCTTGATGCAGTCAAGGAAAAACAAGCATCAAACCAAAGGTGCCAGGTGTCTCTCCTGTCCAATAGGACACAAAACGACCTCATAAAAGCACTTAGTCTTTATGTGAAACGAATCATACAGAAGGAAGTGACAGAAGCATCACAATTTTCTATTTTGCTGGACGAGACCACTGATGTGTCACATATTGAGCAGGTGTCCTTTGCTGTGCGATATGTCCACAACATGACTATAAAGGAACGCTTTGTACAAATATGTGATGTGGCATCAACAACGGCAGAGGCACTGGAGAATGTAGTGATGAAGCTACTTGAGCAAAACAACTTCAACATTCAAGATGTCTGTGGACAGGGATATGATGGAGCTGCCAATATGAGTGGACGCTACAATGGGCTCCAGTCCCGGATTCAGAGACAAAATGAGAGAGCGTTATATGTGCACTGCCATGCACATTGTTTAAATCTCGTTTTAGTTGAGAGTGCAAAATCCAACAAGCACTTTGTGGATTTCTTTCAGACACTTTCAGACACCCGGTGGAGCTGCAGGTAAGATGCTTTAAAGACAATAAGAAAGGTCCTCCCTGCTGCCCTACAGTACTTGAGAAATCTGAGAGAGTGTGACCCCCCCCCCCCCCCGATCTGGCTGCAGGAGAAGCTAAAATGCTGTTGAGCAGCATAGATTTTGAATTTTTGCTGTGTCTTGAAATAGCAACGCCAGTGTTCATGGAGACATCAGTTGCCTCAAAAGTACTCCAGCAGGATGACCTGGACCTGGCTGCTGCTTATTCTGTGTTGGATGGTGTCTTGAAGCGAGTAGTGGAACTGAGGAGAGACAGCCAATTCTCACAAATATACAACACTGCCACAACAATTGCTGAGGAAAATGACATAAGCAATCCCACAAATATTCCAGGTAGACAAAGAAAAGTACCCGCAAAGCTGAAATACCAAATCAGCAAGAGAAGATGATACAGTCCAGACCTTGGAGGAATATTACAGGGGAAGGACATACTATACTTTTCTGGACAGAATGAGACAGGAGCTTGAGAGAAGATTTTACGGGGAAGGGAAGACTCGGGACATTGTGATGTCACTGCAGAGACTCACTGACCCAGAGCAGTGGAAGGAAATTGGCCAAGGTGTTGATACAGCACATTCACTATGTGAGTTTTATGGACTTCAGGGGGAAGAGACCAACCTTCAAACAGAGCAGAGAGTCTTCCATGCATCTTACAAGTGTCCCAAGAGGACAGTCAAGTCTATGCTCGAAGTATTCAAGGAAAACAATGCTAACGTCATATTCCCCACACTATTCAGACTAATCAAAATATATGCCACTCTACCCGTGTCCACTGCAACGGTAGAACGTTCCTTTTCAAAGTTGAAGCTGGTCAAATCAAGGCTCAGAAATCAGTGTGGTCAAGAGAGGCTGTCTGACCTCCTCCTGCTGGCAATAGAGATGGACATAGGAATCGACAAGGAAGAAGTTCTGAAGATTTTTTTTTAAATGGCCCCTAATAGGCCGCTTCTCCTCTGAAGCTTTGCATGTTTATTATCCAAATGTGGAGCAACCTATCAGTGAGTTGATAGGATATTGATGTAGGTATTTTCATGACTCGAGTCATGTTTTTCTGTTCAGTTATTAATAGTAGTTAAGGTGATTGAGTGCTGTATTTAAGTTTTTTACTTTTTGTATATATTTTAATAAAAAAATGTTTTTTCTCAGTCCTTCATATAGCCCATGAGTTTTTTTTTGGGGGGGGGGGCTTTTTTCAGGTCAGAGCAACTGCCCCTCAAAATTCCTGTGCACGTCCCTGTCGAAGTCAGACACTGAAAAGCAGATGGTTGTGCAATATTTATTTGTTCATATCATTCATCAGGGGAGAGAGCAGATAAATATAGGAAATTTAGATGGATGAGCAAGTAGAAAAAGACCTTTGGGAACTTTAGCATGCATGTTGTATAGCTGTTTGCAATCCATCTGGATTTTGTCCTTGTCGCTCGCCAGTAATTTTGAGGTACGCACGGTATCTCCAAGGTTTATTTTATGTTGAGCATCACATAATGCAGGGTTATTCAATCATGATGAGCTCCAAGAGGTTGTTTGTATTCCCCTTCCAGCAAAGATCTAGAGAATCGTAACTGAAATTGTTTCAGAAGCTATGACTTCTGAATAATTAGGCGAATAATTAGCTAATTAAAAGGTCCAGGTTGGCAGCAGAATTACTGTCAAAATCATAATACATCCTAAATAGTCCACTGGCATTAACATTTCCTTATTGATACAACGAAAAATAGTGCTGTGTTCACGTCATGTCGTAATTACAAGATGGCAACGCTATCAACACCAAAATGAATCCGGAGTGGTCACATTGTACAGAACTCTCAGAAAATTCCGAGTTTACAAGTTGTAATTACGAGTTCTTTGGTGACGTGAACACTTTTTACAAGTCAGAATCTCACAATTATGGAAATTCTGACATGGCGTGAACGCACCTTAGGCCTACATGTTATATCATCTTATCAATTCACACACATATTTGAAAATAAAAATAATGTATTTCTGTCAAACAATGAAAAAAGTCAAAATTAATAGTGCACAGTGTGTACAAAATTAAAGCTATCTATCATCAAGTACTCATCATCTTATTTTCATGACATTTTTATCTTTTGCTCAAGACTTATTAGTAGCATGCTCAGTTGATTGGCTCAAAAATTTGTCCTGTGAGCAAAAATGGCTGATTAATAGCCGCTCAAATGCCATAGAGATTAATGGGAATATTAATGGATAGCTTTATTCAAGTATTAAATACCTTTTTGGTAGAACAAATGCTCTTTTATTCAGCTGAATTATCTCAGATTTTCTGTTTTTGCAGCTAATACTGCGGTTGTCCTCATGTTCTGTGTATGAATCAAGATGGCCTATATGTCATTTAACGTCTCAGAAGACTCCAGCTGTTTGCCTTTAAAGTAAACACTAGCATCAAGCTACCTAATTTCTGTTTCTTCTGTCTCTGAAGACTTTATTACTTCAGTTGTGTGCATTTAGCGCCAAAAAAATCGAAGGTCACGTTCTCGCTACATGTGAGGTAAACTGCTCTTGGAGTGTGCACACGATAAGACCTCTTGTTGTGTTTTACATTTACATTTACATTTAGTCATTTAGCAGACGCTTTTATCCAAAGCGACTTACAACTGAGGACTAAACCAAGCGAGTCATCGTGAAGAGACAAAAACGAGAAGTGCCTCAAAATACAAAGTTCAGACATTGCTCGGAGTAGAATAACCCAGATAAGCAGGGATTTAAAGGAAAAGGAGAGATTTTTTTTTTTTAATATATTATGTTGGATGGTTTTCTGCTCTTCATTTCAGTGAGCCTCTAAAGACTAGTTTGGCGGGCAGTAAGGATGAGTCAGATGAGCTTTCGAAGTAAAATTTGTGACACATTAGCAGACGCGCTGCAAATATATTGTATAACCTATTACGTATTTTAAATCGATATGGACATGCTAGCATTGCAAGTATGCTAGCATTTGTTGCTGTTGTTGCTTCATAGACATTTACCATCGTTCTTGGCGGTTGTCAGTGCACAAAGACTCAACAACAGATTAAATATGTCCATCCAACATAATTTCATGAAAATAAACAACCATAATAAACTATAATAACCCAAAAACAATCATATTTTGTAAGCCATGCAGTTCTAGACAGAACCAAGATGGCCTTGTTTAATTATTCAGCCCTTACCAGATGGACAGCATTTGGGATTGTTCTGTCCATTCTTTCATGCTGTAAAATCCAATGACCATGTTTTATTAGCCACCTGTTTGTGTTCATGTGATAAATGTAGCATTGTTTGCAGGTTATCCCCTGTTTATCTGTTGGCAGGGCTACGTTTTATCCACTCTTTCATCTGGTTTCTCCTGACAGAAACAGACAAAGCCACCTGCGCCCTAAGCAACATGTTATGTCATACTTTGTCACGGAAATTAGTACAATTTATTTGGTGGTAATTAATTTTTTGGTCTGCATTCCACATGACGAAACGTGATCACAAAAACTGGGTTTGCAAAACAAGTGTTTTCTAAAAGCGCATTGCTTTGAAAGGAGAAAAATCATTTTCGTCTGTATTTTTTGCCTTTTTTCCAGTAAAAATATACATTTTCCTAAAGGTGAATAGGATAATAAATAACCGTAAATTTGAGTGTAAGTGCTCCTGAAGTGATTTTTGGCTCAATACATGAGAAAAAAAAAAAAAAAAAAGAGAAAATGGCCTTGGAATATATGTATTGTAATTTACATCTACAGACGCAAATAGATAAACTGCAGTAAAATATACACTTAGAAGTGTATTTTGGATGTTTCCTTATCACGATTCTGAAACAAAATGTCATGAAAAGCCAAATAGGCCAAAATCTCAAAATTGACCAAGTGCACAACGAAACATTTGCCTGTTTAGTGTCTTAAACCTAGATATATCTACTTAAGAACAAAATTGTGTACTATACTTCACTCACCTTTATGTTGATCCAAACCTATTTGACTGACTTTATTCTGTGGAAGATAAAAGAATAAAAAACAATATATAATTATGGACCCCATTGACTTTCATTGTATGGACAAAAACAGGCGACTGTGACGTCATAACAGCTCATCTTCTTAATTTCAAAACATAGTCAGCACTTCATGATGTTATGCATATGGGGTCCCTGTGGATGTGTTGTACACCACTCATTGCTCTGAACCCCTTCTCCGAAGTCGAGACCACACAACACTCTCCCGCTGCCAGCTTTTCTGCTTCCTCCATCAACAGAGTGCAGCAATACTGCTTCTCTCTGAAGGTTTATTTTACTCAGCTTAATGATAAACCTCCCTCTAAGTTTTTCCCTTTTGGAAACCAACACTATCTTTTTCTGTTTTCTTGGACTGGATACAAAATTTTGTTTTGATTTGTTCATAAAGCAATGGGGTGAGAAAGTCAAAGATGAATAAAATGTATATTGTTTTCTTGTAGTGCCTGCGACGAATGATGTTTTAGGTCGTTCTAGGAATCAGTCTGTAGATACTGCACAATTTGGGGGTAATTGTGCACATCTGTTCCTCGCAGGACTGTTGTTGTGGTGTTTAAGCACAGGGAAACGACATCAATCATCAGTGATCGTGGGTCCTCCTCAGTGGCAGTGTCAATTGAGCTGTAACATCAAGTCAGTGCTTGTCATCAAATTATCCAGAAAACGATTTCTTAAGGCTATTAATTCAATCTTTCATCTAAGAGATTTCTGGCCTACAGGATTTGCTTTAATTTTCACACACACACACACACACACACACACACACACACACACACACACACACACACACACACACACACACACACACACACACACACACACACACACGCTCACACACACACACACGCTCTCACACACACACACACACACACACACACACACACACACACACACACACACACACACACACACACACAGTCTGCTGCTTTAGTTGTGGTGTTGATTTACATTGTTTTTAGATTAGATGCATTTGAAATAATGGCTAAAAGCTTCATTGGCCAAAAAATTAACACAAATTTCACAGTTTTTGGCACAAAATGACCAGCTAACATCATTTCACTAATTATATCATCAGCACATTGGAAAGTATGAATGAGTAATATCATTCCGTAATCATTCTGATTGGATTATAGGAGCAGACTGATTGCTATAAAAGGAGGGAAGACGTACTACCAATCATTGTGTTCTTGAGTTAGCAATGGTTCCCTCCAAAGAAAGACATGCAGCCATCATCACTTTGCATCAAAATAGCCTCACATGCAAGGAAATTGCTGCATTGCAACTGAAAGAAAACTTTACCGGATCATCAAGAACTTCAAGATAAGAGGTTCAACTGCACTGAAGCAGGCTTCAGGACATCCTAGAGTGTCCAGAAAGTGCCAGGACCATCTACTCCTTAAGAAGTCAGCTACGGACTTATGTCACCACTAGTGCAGAGTTTGCTCAATTTTGAGCATCTGCACACACAGTGAAGCCAAGACTTTAGGACAATAGCCTGGTGTCAAGAAGGGAAGCAAAGAATCCACTTCTCTCCGAGAAAATCATCAAGGACAGACTGAAATTCTGCAGGAAGTACAAGGATTGGACAGCAGAAGATGTTATTTTATCTGATGAAGCTGTTTGAGACATCTGGAAAATCGTGCCAACAATGAAGCATCCTGAGACCATCCATGAGTGGGGTTGCTTTTCATCTAAGGGAGTGGGCTCTCTCACATTTCTGTCCAAAATTACTGCCAGAATGGTATCAAAATGTCCTGAAATTTCTCCCAATGATTCAGGATCAATTTGGTGAGGCCAGCAGGGGGGCGCATGTGGTCTATGTGGGTCCTAACACCCCAGTATAGTGATGGGGACACTATACTGTAACAAGCACCGTCCTTCCGATGAGACGTTAAACCAAGGTCCTGACTCTCTGTGGTCATTACAAATCCCAGGATGTCCTTGGAAAAAGAGGGTGTAACCCCGGCATCCTGGCCAAATTTGCCCATTGGCTTCTGTCCATAATCATGGCCTCCTAATCATCCCCATATATAGGCTACTGATTGGCTTCATCAGTATGTGCACATTGGTGGTGGTTGAGGAGATTCCCCTTTCTATATGTAAAGCGCTTTGAGTGCAGAGAAAAGCGGAATAAAAAATGTTACGAATTAATATTATGTCAAAAGGTAAGAGTGATAATGAAGTGGCTCAGAGATTATTACATTGCAACTTTGGATCTGTGGCCAGGCAACTCTCCAGATCTTAATCCCATAGAGAACCTGTGGTTAATCCTCAAAAGGCAAATGTACAAGTAGAAGATCACAGATTGTGATCAACTCCGAGCACTAATAAGGTAAGAATGGATCGCCATCAGTCAGGATTTGGCCCAGAAACTGATATCCAGCATGCCAGAGTGAACTGCAGTCAGAGTTTATGAAGAAGAAGGGTCAACACTGTATATTAACTCTGCATTTATTAAATGTTTTTGCCTATATAAGCCTTACAACTTGTGAAATGCACATCAAATCTATTACAAATACTGAAGCATCAGGTGTTTGGAAACAATACATTTATGTCACTGCCAATACTTTTGGCCACGGCTATTTTAAAATCCCAATTTTGTGTTGTTTTCAAGCATTACTGGAGGGGCTGTGGGGGTATATAAGTGATGAAAAGGTTGGGAAACACTGGATTATACCACGTGCAGTGACATTTCCCTCTGTGACAGCTAGGTTTAATTAATTTCATTTCCTGCCCCTGAAAAGTCATGGATCACAGAGCTTTAACTTCATTTGCTGTTTCCTGTTCATTCTCGCTGATATTTAGGCTACAGGTGGAGCTGGTGAATTAGAGCTTTGTTTGTGTTCTGGTTTGGTTTAACATCTTGTCAGCCAGCGTTTCAGTGAGTATTCATCAACAGAGTGAGATGAGAAGCTTTCCAAAGTGGAGAGATTCCCTTGGCTAAACCACCTGACAAGTGATGGTGTTTAATTTCCTGGTTCCCACCACAATCCTCCCTCTGTCAAGCTGAGACCCTGGGAAAAAAAATAGTCAGATTTATTGTGGTTCCTGTATGTGTATTTATACACAATTATATTACAGTATAATATAATATGTAATTCAGCAATTATGTGAATTTTGGGGTTCGCAAGGCCGCGAAGAATCCATCTGTTGTATCCTTCATTGCACGGTAAGTAAAGGATGCATTTGAAGGAGCCTTTGAATTGGGACGCAGCTTTTATGAACGGGCCATTGAATCATTGGTTCACCCAATTGATTTGCTCAAAATGCAGATTCATTCAGAAACTAAACACTGCTGTGTGTTGCTTGGAGACGCACAACAGTTCTGCTCTGGCTTTATAGGTAATATTTTCAGTGGCAAAATGGAGCAAAAGCAGACAAAGTTGTGTCTAAAATATAACACAAAATACCTTCTTATTTATTGATCTGTTGTATAAAATCAATATCACACTTGCATTCGATCTATTCCGGACAAAAACAGCACTCGTGTGACACTGCGCGTGTTACTCGTATTGCTTAATTGTCTCATATGAAGCATTTTTTCCCTGATATCTTGAATTTTAGGGCCATTCTATCTGTGTTCTATAGGCTACATCAGGCTGTGAGCTGTTGCCTTGTCCTACGTGGGTCTCTGAGGCCTATTCATATTTAGCAGCCATATCACCCTGTAACGCAAGACTGGTTGCCCACTGAAGCTAAGCAGGGCTGAGCCTGGTTAATACCTGGATGGGAGACCTTCTGCGAAAACCAGGTTGCTGCTGGAAGAGATGTTAGTGAGGCCAGCAGGGGGAGCTCACCCTGTGGTCTGTGTGTGTCCTAACGCCCCAGTATAGTAATGAGGACACTATACTGTTAAAGAGCACCGTCCTTCGGATGAGACGTTAAACCGAGGCCCTGACTCTCTGTGGTCACAAAAAATCCCAGGATGTCTTTCGAAAGAGTAGGGGTGTAACCCAGTGGCCACTGTCCATCATGGCCTCCTAATAATCCCCATATATATATATATATATATATATATATATATATATATATACACAGGTCCTTCTTAAAAAAAATGCATATTGTGATAAAGTTAATTATTTTCCATAGTGTAATGATAAAAATTAAACTTTCATATGTTTTATATTCATTGTACACCAACTGAAATATTTCAGGTGTTTTATTGTTTTAATACTGATGATTTTGGCATACAGCTCATGAAAACCCCAAATTCCTGTCTCAAAAAATTAGCATATCAAGAAAAGGTTCTCTAAACGAGCTATTAACCAAATCATCTGAATCAACTGATTAACTCTAAACACCTGCAAAAGATTCCTGAGGCTTTTAAAAACTCCCAGCCGGTTTCATTACTCAAAACCGCAATCATGGGTAAGACTGCCGACCTGACTGCTGTCCAGAAGGCCATCATTGACACCCTCAAGCAAGAGGGTAAGACACAGAAAGAAATTTCTGAACAAATAGGCTGTTCCCAGAGTGCTGTATCAAGGCACCTCAGTGGGAAGTCTGTGGGAAGGAAAAAGTGTGGCAAAAACGCTGCACAACGAGAAGAGGTGACCGGACCCTGAGGAAGATTGTGGAGAAGGACCGATTCCACACCTTGGGGGACCTGCGGAAGCAGTGGACTGAGTCTGGAGTAGAAACATCCAGAGCCACCGTGCACAGGCATGTGCAGGAAATGGGCTACAGGTGCCGCATTCCCCAGGTCAAGCCACTTTTGAACCAGAAACAGTGGCAGAAGCGCCTGACCTGGGCTACAGAGAAGCAGCACTGGACTGTTGCTCAGTGGTTGCATGTCATTCGGAAATCAAGGTGCCCGAGTCTGGAGGAAGACTGGGGAGAAGGAAATGCAAAAATGCCTGAAGTCCAGTGTCAAGTACTCACAGTCAGTGATGGTCTGGGGTGCCATGTCAGCTGCTGGTGTTGGTCTACTGTGTTTTATCAAGGGCAGGGTCAATGCAGCTAGCTATCAGGAGATTTTGGAGCACTTCATGCCTCCACCTGCTGAAAAGCTTTATGGAGATGACGATTTCATTTTTCAGCATGACCTGGCACCTGTTCACGGTGCCAAAACCACTGGTAAATGGTTTACTGACCATGGTATTACTGTGCTCAATTGGCCTGCCAACTCTCCTGACCTGAACCCCATAGAGAATCTGTGGGATATTGTGAAGAGAGAGTTGAGAGACGCAAGACCCAACACTCTGGATGAGCTTAAGGCCGCTATCGAAGCATCCTGGGCCTCTATAACACCTCAGCAGTGCCACAGGCTGATTGCCTCCATGCCACGCCGCATTGAAGCAGTAATTTCTGCAAAAGGATTCCCGACCAAGTATTGAGTGCATAACTGAACATAATTATTTGAAGGTTGACTTGTTCTTTTGTATTAAAAACACTTCTTTTATTGGTCGGATGAAATATGCTATTTTTTTGAGACAGGAATTTTGGGTTTTCATGAGCTGTATGCCAAAATCATCAGTATTAAAACAATAAAAGACCTGAAATATTTCAGTTGGTGTGCAATGAATCTAAAATATATGAAAGTTTAATTTTATCATTA
The DNA here is from genome assembly GCA_030578275.1 of Meda fulgida. Lineage (NCBI taxonomy): Eukaryota > Metazoa > Chordata > Actinopteri > Cypriniformes > Leuciscidae > Meda > Meda fulgida. The sequence goes on along the minus strand of CM060637.1, from coordinate 15,452,470 downwards.
CATTATGGAAAATAATTAACTTTATCACAGTATGCTAATTTCTTGAGAAGGACATGTGTATATATATATATATATACATACCAATTGGCTTCATCACTCTGTCTCCTCTCCACCAGTAAGCTGGTGTGTGGTGGGCGTTCTGGCACAATATGGTTACCGTCGCATCATTCAGGTGGATGCTGCACATTGGTGGTGGTTGAGGAGATTCCCCTTTCTATGTAAAGCGCTTTGAGTGCTGAGAAAAGCACTATATAAATGTAATGAACTATTATTAGGTGTTCAAGCACGAAGTGCTAAAAACCTATTGTAATTGCTATTTGAAAAAAAAAAAAATTCCCCTAAAACGCATCGTGCAGCCCAAACCGTAAGGCCTAGAGACTTGAAACTCGGCCAGATGGTAGGCCTCAATTTGGAGACAACCTAATAAGCAAAAAAAGTTATGTTGGATTTTGTCCAAAACCTACTTTTGCGAAATAGTCCCTGGTTTTTCGCCCGATCGGAACCAAACCAGTCTAGGCCTATTCTCTGGACTCTCTAGATCAATAATTATCAAAAAAAAGTTGAAATTTTGCATTTGGGTGGCTGTAACAGGGTCATTTAGAAAAGGGGCATGGCAAAATACAGTCAAAAGCCTATAAATCCTAAAGGACAAGTCAGAATTTCACAAAAATAGCTTTTCACAAAAGCTATAACTGTCAAAAAGGTTTCTTTATTATTAGCTGTTCAAGCACGAAGTGCTGAAAACCTATTGTAATTGCTATTTGAAAAAAAAATCCCCTAAAACGCATCGTGCAGCCCAAACCGTAAGGCCTAGAGACTTGAAACTCGGCCAGATGGTAGGCTTCAATTTGGGGACAACCTATCAGAGTATGACCCCGATTAGCCCATAGATGGCGCTAGAGCAACCAAAAGTACTAAATTGTGCATAACTCCTAGACCGTTTGACTTAGAATCAAGGTCTTTACACCACTGTGATCTAACCCTAACTCCACTGTGAGTTTATCACTTCATTTTTATTGACACTTCACATAAATGCAGCAATGTGGTAAATCATGTTAAATCACGATAGAAACATGGTAAATCATAGTAAAAAATACTATTTCATGGTGTATCATGGCAAATCATGCCAGCAATGTGATGAATCATGGTAAATCATGCTAGAATCCTGGTAAGTAATTCTAGAATGTGGTATATCACAGTAAATCATCCTATAACCTGGTAAATCATGGTAAACTATGGTAAATCATGCTAGAATCATATTAAATCATACTAGAATGTGGTCATTTGTGGTAGACCATGCTAGAACAGGGTAAATCATGGTGAATCATACTAGAACTTGGTATATCATGGTAAACTATGGTAAATAATGCTAGAATCATGGTAAATCACACTGGAACATGGTAAATCATGAGAAATCACACTAAAATGTGTTATATCATGGTAAATCATGCTAAAACATGGTCTATTCCATCTATGATGCCAATGGTTAAATGCTTTCTACATGAAACGTCAAACATCAAAATGTCTTTTGATGATTTTGAGCTTAACTGCCTTAACTGCCTTAATTGCTTGAACACCGATAAATGCTGCTTGCAGCTTTAATTATTATTATTATTGTTGTTGTAAAAGGCCATGCTATTTCATCCAGGTTTACTCTCCAATGTCCTGCTAATAAAAGACTGATTCAGCATCCCTCATTAGATGAGGTTGAAGGCCGGCTGGTATGGTTTGGCTAAAGGAACATTCAGTGCATAAACTTGTTTATGGTCCTTGTCACTGCTTTTTAAAACAGGGGTGGTACTTTTTAGATGTTTGGAACATGTTTGATATGACTTCTGAGATCTGCCTAGGTAATTTATAGGTTTGGAGAGGTCTGCGTTCTCTACCTCAATGGGCTCCTTCTTTTATAGGCTCATGCTTGTTACCTTCAGTTATTAAAAAAAAAAAAAAGACAGATATTTGGAGGTGTTTGCTTGTGTTGCCCACCTCTAATGAAGCGGAATCTGAGGACACTATTTACAAGGGATGTATAGGAGGTTTGTTTTTGCAGATGCTGTAACATTTTCCCCGGAGTGCCGTCTGTTGACAGGCCATTTATCTTGGAAAACAGGAAAAGGTGGTTTTTCACTTGTCAAACGATGTTCTCCTTCACTTTATATTCTTCCCCCAAGGTGTGTTTGTCATCTTTAAGGAGGCCCTGCTGAGCAAGGGCGTAGGTTTGGGGGGGGGGGGGGGGGCGCTAGGTACTAGTCCCAATCAATATTTTGAGATGACAAATTTGTCCCCACGAATATTTAGCAAGCTCCTTTAAACTGCTATTTTGATATTTGCACTGCATTTGGATCTTTGCGCTGCCATTTGGATCGATTCAAACGGCCAGGACGACAACAGTACAAGATACGCCGTAATTTGATTGGCGGCGGGGTATCTGACAGGCAGGCAGGCTACACGCGCGGGCCGGGACTACTTTTTGTGCTTGCACTCACTGGCAGCGAGCGGGTGGTGTGTGAGTGTGTGTGTGACGCCGACGGTAAGTTACCAGGGCTGTCTCTCTGCCTGCCATATACAATGGCCAGAGTAAAACATTTTAATATTCCGTTTTTTTTGCCCCTTTTTGTACTTTGTAGATCAGCTATGTCACCCAAGAAGAAGAAAGAGGACACACGAAGCTTTTTATAAAGCAGAGTGTGAGTAGGCAAAAATAACTAGCAGTAGTAGTGACTGACCAGGCTTTCAAATGCAGATTCTACTGTGGAAAATAGTATTAAATGGTGATCCTGGTTACCCAGGATATTGTTTCAGTTAAACCTAGCTTCTGCAATCTTTCAAGGTTAGGAGCAGTAATTCGGGGTGTGCGGCACGGATAGATTCATAGAAGCCGCGCTATCATGATAGAATGCTACGTTAGCAAGTCACTGAATGTTAATTAGCCTACCTTAACTTAGAATCTTGCAGTCATAAACAGTGGATCATCTGAGACATTTTTCGTTTCTACATTCTGTTTATGTAATGTATTTGTGAGTGTAGCCTACTTGCAAGACACATGTGCTGGAAAAACACGTTGGCAATGTTAAAAAGGCAAAAGTTAACACTGTTGGTTATTCAAATATAATTAATCATTATTTGATTGATAATATCCAAATAACAATATCTGGTAGGAGGGTTAAACTTGCTAGCCATAGGATAGACTACAAAATTAATTAACCATTTTTATGCAGGAAAGACAGCATCAAACCACAACAGATTTACATTTATTCATTTAGCCGACACTTTTTATCCAAAGCGACTTACAATTGAGAACAATAGAAGCAGTAAACTTAGGATAACAATATGCAAGTTTTATGACCCTTCCCAGTTTAATCTAATGCACTTTTTTTTAAGAATAGAATATATCATTAGAATTTTAGATAGAATAGAAGATACAATTTTAGTATTAATAGAATACTGTATTAATGGATAATAATAATAAAGGATTTGTTTATCCACAAAACCATGCCCCCTTCATATTTAAATTGCTTTGAAATATAAACATGATGTGTTGAATGCATACTATGATATGTGTGTATTTTATTCATAAGTTTATTTAATTACATATGGGAAGGGGGAGGGGGAAGGGGGAAGGGGGGAGGGGGGATGTCCCTACCAATGCTGAGACTAAACCTACGCCCATGCTGCTGAGATTTTCATTTGATACATCTGAAAGCTCTCTGAGGTAGACCGCATATTTAAGAAGCCAATCCGACCGCTGTAACCCACCTTTAGCATAAACCTACTTCCAAACCCCAAAACAGCAGTGTATTTTGATATGGCAAGTGGTTTTGCAGAGTAAAACTTGACAGCAAGCCAGCGTGATAACATCGGTCTGTGTGTTTAGGGTCGTTTTGGAGACGTGTATGTTAAAAAGCAAAGTTGGAGCCATGAGCCTCTAAGACTCCGACCAATATTATACCCCTCAAGGCCCAGATCCATATCAAAACTAAAACACTCAAGGCCCAGATCCAAACCAAGACCTGTCAGTTTTATAGAACTGAAATAAAGAAAATGCAGCATTCATTACATATACCCATAAGTTTTCCCTTTTCAATGCTTCCTTTTTTTCCATACATCACCACCTACTTAATCTAATTAGTTAACTGAACAGTAAATTAGTCAAATGTGTTGTTATTCTTGTGAGCGTAATTTGCCTCCTGTGAGATCCTACAATGTACAGCTTGAAGTAACTTGGTTGAAGTGGTGGTTTGCAAGAATTTTGGAGCCTAAAATCTGGGTTACCAAGTAAAAAGATCGAGAACCACTGATTTAAATCAAGAGGATTTAAGGTTTCACAATGGAAGGCAAGATGCCAGACACTTTCAGTGACTCCTGCTGAATGATGAAGATACCCTGCTGCCTTGCGGTTGAGGTAGTTTTCACCTTTAAAACGCTGGAATTAGACTGCGGTCTTGTCCGAGACCATAAGCCGAGACCCAGATCCAGACCAAGACACTGAGTAATGAGATCCACACCATGGTCACATTAATGTGGTCTTGAGAGATCTCAAGACCAAACCCACAACATCAAGACTCTGATTCAAAGCATAGTTATTTAAAACTCTTAATTGGAAAGATTGGTACCTGACATGCAAATGTAAAACATTTGGGATGTTCCATCAATGACAGTGTGGTTCTTGTTCATTTCAATGCTGTCTGTGCTCTGATGAGCTGGAGTCTAGGTGTGGAGACAGTCAGATGGCAGGACCGAAGCCAGTGTGGTTTTTGCGGCAGACCTACTCTGACAGGTATAACCATATGAAGTTGAACCAGAAAAAAAGGGGGATAAAGCAAGTGCGCTAGTGCTAAGAGCTCATTTATGCTTTAAAATGAACTGAATAGGCTCTTTGGATTGAAATAATGTCACATAGCTGTATACCTGTTGTAATGTGTCTAATGTCTGACTTCTGGACGGGCTTGTCAAAGTTCAGGGGATTTTAATAATTCTGGGTTGGCGAAATTGTGGTGGGGCTTTGGCCTTCTCTCTCTAACCGTTGCCAGCCATGACTGTGAGGTTCATTCCATCCTGATTATAATTGCTTTCATTTTGCATCGTGACTGTTTTCAATTCATCACGGTCCTGTCAGCTCAACCAGGTTCACAGAAGTTGCAGGAGTCCCACAAGTCTTGTTTTTACTGCTGTGGACTAGGTGTGTAATTAATAAACACTTGTTTTGGACTCCATTATCTTGTTAAAGTAATTATTTACTTCTTTTAAAATTCCTTTTTGTTGGTTCTTTTGTTTACTCATGGTTTCTGGAGTTTTTTTGTAACAAGGGCAATCACATGCATTTTATTTGGATTTACAATTTCAAACATTTTTTGAGGTTTGGTCTGTTACAGTGTGACATTTTTGTCATTTTGCTACACTACAGTTCAAAAGTTTGGGGTTGGTAACATTTTTTTTAAATGTTTAAAAAAAAGTATCTAATGTTCTCAGAGGTTACATTTTACAGGTGAAAATTTTGTATAATCGTGCAAAAGTTTGTGTATTTCAATAATTCAAATTAAAAGGTGAAACTAATATAATTAGTATATATAACTATATACATATGCATGATTATACTTTTCAGAGGGCCGACATTTCTGTATTTAAAATCCTTTTTTTATCGATTTCATGTAATATTCTAATTTTCTGAGATTTTTAATTTGGGGGTTTCATAAGCTGTAAGCCATAATCATTAAAATTGTAACTTTTGCATGATATTCTTCATACATTTTTCGAGTTTCACCTGTATTTGATTAAAAATACAGTAAAAACTGTAAAATTGTGAAATGGAACTTAAAATAATTTGAATTTTAAAAATAAATGTATTCCTGTGATGCAAAGCTGAATTTTCAGCATCATTACTTCAGTCTTCAGAGTCGCATTATCCTTCAGAAATCATTCTGATATGATGATTTGCTGCTCAAGAATAATTTCTTATTATTATCAATGTTGAAAACAAGTTGTGCAGCTTAAAGGGATAGTTCACCCGAAAATGAAAATTCTGTAATTAATTACTCACCCTCGTGTCGTTCCAAACTTGTAAGACTTGCGTTCCTCTTCAGAACACAAATAAAGATCTTTTTGATGAAATCTGCGAGCTTTCTGTCTCTCCATTGACAGCTACACAACTACCATTTTCAAGGCCCAGAAAGGTAGTAAAGACATCATTAAAGTAAGACTCCAGTGGTTTAACCTCAACTTTATGAAGCTTCACAAGTGCTTTGTTTGCGCAAAAAAACATAATTAACCACTTTATTGATAAAATGTTAATATCCAAACGTATGTTCACGCAACAACGACTGCTCTCGCATCAACACAGCACATGCGCTGTGGTGCTCTCATTAACAAGTAATCCAAAAATTTGTGCCCGAACCCGAAGAGACCCGTAATGTGCTACATGGAACCAACCCGGACCCGTATATTATTTCAAAAGCTCCACCCGGACCCATGCCAATCCGAGAAAGACCATAAATGTACTACCCGGACCCAACCTGAACCTCTCTATTATTTGAAAGCTGGACCCAAACACGGCGGGAAGACACAGACCCGACTGAACCCGATTGTCACATATTGTCAATAAACTAGTTGCGAAAAATAAAACTTTTTGTCTTACCTAATTTTACCAACGTTAGCCGTCGTCTCCCTTCCTTGTACCTGACTGACTGTGATGCATTACAATTCTCCAACAAGAAAGTTCTATCCACGTTATTCCTCGCGTTATTCCAAGCTTAATCCACTCATTATTTCAGCTTCAAATGTCCACTTGATGTCACGGTGACAGATGACAAATGTGACTTTGCAGATTTACATTTCGAGTCGAGTTAACTCGCATAATGACTTTGACTGTTTGCCCTTTTGAACTTTAATAATGATTACTCATTCAGTACCATGCCTGCTGATATTAGCATTTTTGATATTTGATATTTGCTATCATCTCTGCGCTGAGTCCGGCCACCAAAACTTTAAGAATAAACAAGATGGTTCATTCATATTATTATAAAAATGGGAGAAAGAGTAAAGCGCGTTTTAGCGTCTTAAGTCCCGCGTTATAAGTCCCGCCTTTTAAGTAAAAGAGCCAATCATCAATTGGTAAAGTCATTGTGTTACTGCAGAAGCTCTGGTTGTCATAGAAACATGATGTGCTTGAGACTGCACATTCGCGTTAGCTGCCTGAAGCAACCTGAAATATAAGCTTTTTAGCACAATCTGTTTTGTTTTTTACCTTATTTTCTCGACTCACACTTTTCTTATCCTAATTTTACAAGTTGTAAGTTACAAAAAATAAACAAGCAGTGCTGACTAACTCTGATCACGGCTGGTAGTTCTCAGAGTCCGATCGACTCAGGAATTACACACAACGTTAAACAGACCCGGTACCCGAAGTAATAGTGTCACGATTAAGAGTTGGTAGCCACCAGAGGGCACTCCACCCCGGACTATTACCACACCATCTCGGACTACATTACCCATAACCCACTGCCTGGACTAATCAACCATAGCATCAGCTGTTCCTCATAGCCTCGTTAACTATGTGTATATAAGCCTGGTTCACTCTGTCATTCACTGCAAGGTTTTGTTAGCTGTTTACACTGCATCTCTATGTGTATATAAGCCTGGTTCACTCTGTCATTCACTGCAAGGTTTTGTTAGCTGTTTACACTGCATCTCTGAGCCTTGTCTCTCTTGTCTCTTGTCTCTTGTCTCTAGGATTCCTTTTTGCCTCTGTTTGTTTGTTTGGACTGCCTTCCTGTGCTTGACCCTTTTCCTGTGTTGAGATCACGATTCTGGATTATTCAAATAAAGCTGCATTTGGATCTCAACCTTTGTGTCTCGGAGCAGTTCGTAACAAATAGATTGGGACCCGACCCGGCTGACCATTTAAAATATAGACCCGAACCCGTACGGGTCCCGGGTTGGATCTAAATCGGTGAAACACAATAGCGGTTATTGAAAACCAAGCTAATATCTCTAATGCATTAAGGCCAATGATGATGAGGAAGATACAAAATATCCAACTGGTAACATATTTATTAAATAAAGTATGCACAGACATGGACCATGAATAAATGGATGAGGAACTTGCTAATGAACTCAAATACAGACAGGTGATGACTAATGAATCAAATGATGAATAACCATAGTAACTAATCACAAATTGCAACATCGGAACACAGGATACAGGAAACAAAGATGAGTGAACTAAAAGTCTTTGAAAATGAAACTAAAACAAACTAAACTGAACATAATGGTGGCAATATCAGATGCAGAACTGAAATGTTACTGTAACAGAACTAGTATATCTGGGACTGACATATTCCAATTCCAGTGTTTGAAAATGAAAGTGTCTACTAAATGAGTAAAATAGCTAATAATGAAACATTCTGGGTTTTAAAATGAGACTTTCCTTGTCATCAGTATTTTTGCCAAATGCAGGATTTTTTTTCCATTCAGTTATTTTCCATTTACTGTTGATCCCAATGACATATTACAATGAATCTATAAGGAGTGCATTTTAGGGTCTTTCCATTATTTTAATTGAGAACATGTTTACTCAGAGAAAAAAAAAAGTAAAATTAATGTGTATTTTTTTCTACAATGAAATACTTGTACAGAGACAACGTCTCTGTTACATATGGTAACCCTCGGAGACGTAGGTCATGACTGACCAATAGGAATCTCGCTAGAGAGGCCAATCTACTTCGAGTGAAACTAAAACAAGCCAATACACATTGGCGTGCAATCATTTGCAACAGCTGTGCAGCCTCGCAGCGCGGGTATTTATCAAGCAGCTGGTGCGATTGCACAGTTAGTTTTTTGCTGAGGAGCCAAGCCTGAGAAGTTGGCCGCCCCGGCGAGCGGCAGCAGATGTGGCGACTGGACCTACGTCTCCGTTCCCTCCCTCAGGGAACGAGGGTTACCATATGTAACCGAGACGTTCCCTATCGGTCAGTCACTACAACGTAGGTCATGACTGACCAATAGGAATCACTACCAAAGCGCCACAGCTGCTGCACCCCATCCAGCGCCCCCGTGCAAGCCTCTACAGGTCTCATATGAAGCAAGCCGAGCGGGGTTACCGCTGCTGCCGCTGCCATATGCCCCAGGAGCCTCTGAAAAAATTTCAGTGGGACCGCCGTCCTGCCTTTGAACGTGTTCAAGCAGTTCAGCACCGACTGAGCGCGCTGCTCTGTGAGGCGCGCTGTCTGAGCGACCGAATCCAACTCCATACCGAGATAAGAGATCCTCTGCACAGGGGAGAGTTTGCTCTTTTCCCAGTTGACCTGAAGACCCAACTGGCTGAGGTGCCTGAGCACGAGGTCCCTGTGTTCGCATAGCTGATCTCAAGAGTGTGCTAGTATGAGCCAGTCGTCGAGATAGTTGAGGATGCGAACGCCCTGTTCTCTCATGGGAACAAGGGCCCCCTCCGTGACTTTCGTGAAGACACGGGGGGACAGGGACAGCCCGAAGGGTAAGACTTTGTACAGATATGCTCGACCCTCGAACGTAAAGCGCAGGAACGGCCTGTGTCGAGGAAGAATCGAGACATGAAAGTACACGTCCTTCAGGTCGATTGCTGCAAACCAATCTCGGGGACGGATGCATTCGAAAATGCGTCTCTGCGTGAGCATTTTGAATGGTAGCTTGTGGAGGCTCCGATTCAAAACTCGCAGATCCAAGATCGGTCGTAACCCACCACCTTTCTTGGGTACAATGAAGTAGGGACTGTAGTGCCCTGACCTCATATCGGCTGGAGGGAGCGGCTCTATCGCATCCTTTGCCAGTAGGACTGCGATCTCCGCACGCAAGACATGGGCATCGGCTGCTCTCACTCTAGTGGAGTGGATGGCCCGAAACTTGGGGGGACGCCGGGCGAACTGAATTGCATAGCCGAGCCTGATGGTCCGAATGAGCCAGCGAGACAGACTGGGGAGCGCTAACCAGGCTCTCAGAGACCGTGCAAGCGGGACCAAAGGGACCGTAGGCGTACCCGGAGTGGGGCAGCGAGGTGGAACACAGGGATGCGGCTCGGGGGGCTCTCTCTGGGAGGCGGCCCGTAGCGGGGCCTGTGTGTGCTGTGCAGCACTTACCTGGTTCCACGGGGCAGGAGGTGCAGGAGGCGGCTCGGTGGCGTTCTCAAACTGCACACTGCTGCTCACTGGCGACAGAGGGGGCGGATGAGAGTGGTGAGGATTCTGTCCCCCCACTGCTCCCCGGGTCCCCTTCAGACCCAGAGGTGGTAGAAACTGCTCTTTTATTGAAAATTTGGGTACCGCTGGTTTTAAGGCCATCGGTGGAACACAAACAGAAAGAAACAAAAGATTTTCCACCCGGCCCTCTTCCGGGGGAGGGAGCGATGCGGTCATCGTCTCCTGGAGAGCAGTCCCTTCCATCTCTGGGTCGCCCGTCCTAGGGCCGCTTACCCCTGCCTTTGCCGCCCCTCTTGGCGGGGGCCTGGATGGGCGGGGCGCCCTGCCTGCGACTGGCTCCACGGCGGCGTTTAGATGGAGGCTGCTGCGGCGCGGGAGCAGGGCCAGACGCAGGAGGACGCCCCCAGCGACGAGCAGACTGAGGAACCGCGGGCGGTGGGGTGGAGGCAGCAGCTGACCGCCACGGCAGGATGTGCTTGATGGCCTCAGTCTGCTTCTGTACAGCCGAGAACTGCTGGGCAAAGTTCTCGACCGCGTCGCTGAAGAGGCCGGTCTGGGACACCGGGGAGTTAAGGAACCTGAGCTTGTCGGTCTCCCGCATGTCAGCCAGACACAGCCAGAGATGGCGTTCCTGGACCATTAGTGTGGACATCGAACAACCCACTGACCGCGCGGTAACCTTCGTCGCACGAAGCGGGAGATCCGTCGCTGTGCGAAGTTCTTGGAGAACTTGTGGGTCGTGACCACCCTCATAGCGTGCATGGCAGAGGCAGCTTCCCCACAGGCCTTGTAAGCCTTACCAGTTAAGTCCGACGAGTACTTACAGGCCCGTGAAGGAAGACACGGTTCTCCACGCCAAGTGGAGTTAGGGCACAGTTGCATAGCAACAGCCCGTTCCACTGGCGGGATACGCGTGTATCCCTTAGCTGCCCCGCCATCAAGGGTAGTGAGGGAGGAGGAGCCAACGGAACGGTTTCTGGCAGTGAAAGGTGCCGTCCACCTCCCCGTGAGCTCCTCATGCACCTCCGGGAAGAAAGGCACTGGGGTGGGTTGCTGAGAACCAGTGCGCGCCACCCCAAGATACCAATCGTCCAACCTCGAGGGCTCGGGACACGGTGCAGGGTTCCACACGAGCCTGATCCTGTTGGCGGCCCGGGAAAGCATGGCCGTCATCTCCGGGTCCGACTCGGGCACCGCTGGCACACCCGAAGGAGGCAGCGGCTCCGAGCCATCGTACGCGGAGGGGTCTGACCCACCCTCCGATGCAGCGATCGACATCTGGTCGTCGCAGGAAGCGCCGAACGAAACGACCGGTACACATCGCGAGGATGGTCCAGGCAGCTCAACTGGTTGCGGAGCATGAGAGGAGTGAGGGTTCTTAGGGGGTTGGTTCCCCGAAGGAAGCACGCTCACTGTAATCCTCAGGTCACCCATGTCACTGCCCGAAGCAACCCGCGAAGGGGGGTTGGAACGAGGTGCAGGCACGGGGACTCCGCCCCTTTGCAGGAACGTGAGTCTCGACCTCAGCTCCGAGATGGTCATCTTCCCACAATGGGTACATGACTCATCCACGAACGCTGCCTTTGCGTGTTCGAGGCCCAGACACACAAGGCAGCGATCGTGACCATCCCGTGACCCCAGGTAACGACCGCATCCAGAAACACACAGATAGAACGTCATCTTGAAAAAGACACGAACTATCTGTGTAAGCTCTTTTAGGGACTACTCTCACTGGTGCTGAAGCACGCAGGGGAACAGCCTCAGCGATCACAGACGGGAATGTGCACCCGTCTGTGCGCTGGATTTCTCTCGGTGGGAGATCTTACGAGCTGTTATAACAGCTTTTGAGCGCTTTGAAGCGCACCTCACCAGCTGTTAAAACAGCTTTTTCTTTGCTCAGTTTTAACAAAAAAGAAAGAGAGAGAGAAAGCAAAACTGTTCGAGCTGCCGTGCTGTCACGCCCAGCACTGGAAAGGAGAGGTCCAGAAGGCTCGTAGATCAGTTTCAACTGATTTAGCAGAGGCATCGAAGTCTTTGGCTCCGAAGCAAAAAGCTAACTGTGCAATCGCACCAGCTGCTTGATAAATACCCGCGCTGCGAGGCTGCACAGCTGTTGCAAATGATTGCACGCCAATGTGTATTGGCTTGTTTTAGTTTCACTCGAAGTAGATTGGCCTCTCTAGCGAGATTCCTATTGGTCAGTCATGACCTATGTTGTAGTGACTGACCGATAGGGAACTATAAGTAGGTCCATTTGGTGGCTGATTTTCCAAACATGGCGAATCTGTAGCACTTTCAACATTGGTTTGTTTGACATAAAATATTGGCTCAACCAGTGCAGAGAGTTTTTTTTGTCCATTTTTACAGCATGACAGTCTGTGGACCCTATGAACATTTACCAGACAGCAACATAGTGTCGGCCCACATGTGGTACACGTGGATTTTACATGGCCCAGATGTGGGGCGGATCTGGGCTGAAACTATGTTGCTGTCTGGGTTGGAATGACAAAGAAACAAATTGAATCAGTACAGAGTGGAAATGCTGATACCTATTGATTCAAATTACCTAGTTAAAAAAATTCAGCTGGTTGAGAGGGCAGAGCAGCAAATGTATCTATCAGCTCCATTAAGGGCTCCCTGGCTTAGCATATGCATGATTAATTATTTTAAGCGGCTCACTTTAAGCACATTTTTTTCTGTCTCTGTCCTTCTGTCTTTTCTCTGGCAGCTGACAAATGGATGGAGGACAAACAGGAAGACAGTTTTTTCCTTGCAGTACCGTGGAAAGAATGAATCTGAAGAAACATATGTTGGGTGATGAAGCTGGTGCCTTTTCCAGTTTGAGAAGGAGACTTTTACAGCACACTTTGAGAAGAAGAATGCGCCAACTCAAGCCAAAATGTGCATTAAATGTAATTGTAGTATTTATTGTATTTTAAATGTTTACCTTTCTATTTTCAGTTGTTTAACTTACATCACGGTAACTGGGTTTAATGATGTTTTAATATTGTCTATCCAACAAATTAATATAACAAGATAAAAGAGTTCGCGTCTTGAAAGTGTGGTGGTTTCATTATTGTAATGGCACTTTTTTTCACCATATTTGTTTTAAATTATAGACAAATTTAAGATAAAAGTATGATAGTAACAGGGTTGACATTTTAGTATTGTCTTACTGACAAACTAAACAACAAACAAGATAAAAAACACTTAACTTTCTTGAAGAGTTCACATCTTGAAAGTATGATGGTTCATTATGGTAATGATTAATTTATTTATTTTATTTATAGAACAAAAATAAAAAACATGATGGTAACAGAGTTGACTTTTAGTAGTGTATAGCCGACAAACTAAAAAAAAAAACAAGATTAAAATACTTTTCACTTTTTGAACATATGATGGTGTCATTATAGTAATGTTTTTCAATATATATTTAAAAAAATGTATAGAACAATTGAAGATAAAAATCTTCAAGTCTATAAGTCTAATAGCTGTCTGAAAATGCATTTAGTTTTCCGTCAACAAAAACGTTAAAATAAAAAGAGTAGGATTTTTAGAGAAACCAACTAAAAATAGTCATGTTAACACAAATGTACCTGAGGGAAATAAATGGCACCCATTCTGTAGAACAATCCTGTAACTCAAGAGGGCCTAAAAAAGACTATGTTATGTTTACAAAGGAACAACTGATGCTTATTTCTGGATAGATGTGCCTGGAGGAGAAACATGGAGGTTTATGTTGGAAAGATTTGCCTTGCAGTCTATCAGTAGTATCAATGTTGTCCACAGTCCTGTCTCCATCTCAGTACAAGCCGTTCCTCAGAGACGTGTCCTGTTGAAGGTTTGATGTCTCGTGATAGTATCTGGTCTTTTCATTACGACCTCCTCTCTTGAGACGGCCAGGGTGAGTGAAAAACATCTCCCTTTGCAAATACGCATGCAAATACGCACCTTTGGTGTGCTTTAGGATGACTTATAGATCACTTTTACTTTTCAATGGCTGTCTATGGAAAAACATGCCAGCATGCTAACCAGCCAAACCTTGACCCTTTGTCTGGAACTACATGTGATTCCTTGCTGTATTTTAGTGGTCGATGATAATTTGTTTAAATGATTCCTCCTGATGGTCACATGAAGAGTTGGCCAAATGTGTCAGCTCTTCCTGAAAGAGTCCGTCATGAATCTGATGCAGAGACCGACGTCAGTGAAGTACCAGGATCATTCGAAACGAAAGATGACGTTCATAGTGAACACTGAAACAAAGACGCTTTAATGTTGAGGGACTTTACCCTTCACTTTCAATTCAATGATTCGCTTGCTGTGCATTTGGATGAAATACTGTTGGAGGGTTAAATGAATCAGATTGGCCAGTAACATCAACAAACCATTTTCCCTTCACACCTCAGTGCTGCTGGCCTCATAAATTGAGACTTTGAATTCTTGCACACATGGCTTTTTGCTTGCCAGTAGTCAATACGACTATGAAATGTCTGAAATAAGAGCCTTCATTGAACAGTTTGAGAGTTCATGCAGGCTGCCAAACGCATTGCCTAATGGTCTATTCCCCTCGCACTCTCACTTACCCTGGTGGTCTTTGAAGCAAACTTCATACGTTTTTCTTTGCTAGAGGGTGATGACAAGGTTTGAATCTCCTCTCCAATTCAATATGCACATACTGTATCATATTACTCTCCAATGACATACTTGCATGTTGCAGAGTGCAAAATAAAAAAACAAAACAAAGAAGCAGTACCTTCTTATTTCAAAGCTTATTGCAATGGACTATTTTTCTTAGCACAAGAACATTTAAGCATGACCGTGTACTTATTTAGTAAGTACTAAATAAGTACTTACTACTTTGGCCTTTAAGGTTTATTTCGTGATAATGACCATTTTAGAGTACGTTATGCCTTACATATAATCAAATGTTTCTGGCTAACATTGTCAGATTCCATGTATACTGCTTTAATCAACCATGGGGCTATTAAAACAGCGAAGCATTCGAATCACTTAAAAGATGACTGATCATAGGATGGCGAGGCAGTGCATGCAGTCCATTCATCAGCAGTAATTACATTACATCACAAGCATGCAAGCCACAAGTCCTCCTCACTTATGTAACCATCAGTTAACCCCCCCATGCCTAAATGTGTACCATGCATGTATGTCTGCAATCCCGTAGATGTGGGGGAATCATTAACATTGTCATTCAACATTATGAGGACGGTTTGGGAACAAAGGACAGCATGTTCTTGTTGGGGCACAAATTCATTCTCCATTGTTCCTAAGTTTTAATTATAGAACAATTTAAGATTAAAAAAAACGATTCTTACAGGTTTGATGTTTTAATATTGTCTTCATATAATATTGATAATATAAAAACCAAGATGAAGATACTTAACTTTCTTGAGGAGTTCACTTCTTGAAAGTATGACGGTGTGGTAGTTTTTTTTCCAATGTTTTATTTATTTATTTTGAGAACAGTTTAAGATAAAAAAAAATATGATGGTAACAGGGTTGATGTTTTAATATTAAGAGTAGCATTAGTTCTGGCAGGTCACGTTAGTCAAGCTCGCATCAGTGACTCTCAGCTGACCCACGTCTACCTATAGGAATACGACGCCTATCACTGTATGTATATATAAGCTCATCAGTATTATCAGCGGCTGTCGCGTTTCTCAGGAGCAAATTACCCCCCTCCATCCCCAGCTCCTCTTGTCAGTCAGGATTTGGCATTCTGATTCCCCTTGAATCAGAATAAATTCTCGAGTTATGTTGTACTTTAAAATCTTGAATTAATGATATCTGTAATGCATTGATTTTGGTTCTGTTCTGTTACCCTAAGCGGAGTTATTGCTGCTCTCCCGGCTCTTATCTGAAAAAACAAGATCAAGATACATTATTTTCTTAAAGAGTTAATTTCTTGAAAGTAAGATGTGTCATAATCTTTTTTATTTATTTATAGAACAATTTAAGAAAAAATATGTTGGTAACAGGGTTGATGTAACCTAGTGACACAACTTCAAGCCTTAAAGTTTAATATGTCTTCAAGTTTAATAAGACTTTGTCAAATAAATATATATTTTGATTTCATCAAAATTAAAATGAATATTAGCTAAACAGGGATGAGAATGTTGTGGAATCATAAACATCGTCATTCAACATTATAAGGACGGTCTACGAACACAGGACAGCTTGTTCTTGTTAAGGAGCGAATTCACGCCCCCTTGTTCCTGCAGTTTCAAATTGAACCCTGAGTCTTGTAAGATGGCAGAGAATCTATCATTTTGTATATTTTTTTTCTTCTTTCTTTGATTTAAGTGTCCTGTTCTTTTATCAACTGAAAGACCTCTAATTGGATCTGCAGACAGCCATCTTAAGTTTGTAAATGGACCGTACCTTTTCTCGATTAATGCGCAATTGAACGGAATCAGAATAGTGCAATTTAGCAAGTCTGTTTTCTATATTAGGGAATGTACGGAAACAAACAACGATTCGAAATCACAAGCATATGTAGAGAGGACTTTCTGCTCCTTCACCAATGTCGAATTGGTAACTTCTGAGCATAAATCCATAACTTGTGCCAAAAGTCAAGATTTCAATCGGTCATTTAGGATATTGATAGCAAGGTTGGCGGGCACAACGATGGCCTGCAACTGCAGAGCTCATCAGGTGAAGAGATATTCCGAGGATTTGTTTCCCTCTTCTTTTGTCTGTTTAAACAATTAAGGCCTGGACATGACAGAGAATTGGACGGGCGCCCCCTTCGAGGTCTCTGGTGTAAGATCCCACTCCAGCCGTGATTAAGTGATGTCTTTTGGAGCCGGTGCCGGTTTAGTTATTTCTTTTGTTTTGGGCTCCAAGGAAAATCTCCACCAGAGCAGATGGTGGGGTAGGCAGGAGTGAAAGGGAGATGAAGGAAAGCGAGAGAGAGGTGACACATTTTCTCCGGGAAACCTCGGAGGGCTCATCACGGCCTGCTGATCTTCCAACTGCTTCAGAATATTTTAGTGTTTTTCCTTCTTATTGGGACCTAAGAAACTTGCAGAGTTGCAGTCCAGTACATTGCAAGTCCAATAATCATGTCAGATATTATCTACAGCTTCTACTTCCAGAAATGTATAACTTTATAGATCAGGAAGAGTTGAAATGATGCAGTTGTAAAGGGGCAGACAATTCAAATCATTTTTTGTTGGTCAGTTTACATATGACTGGAAGATGGCTTGAGTGAAGGTTTAGCTCACATATCTCAAATGTACAGGAGCTGTAATAAAAGAAAACTTACTTTAAAGATGTAGTTCCCTTTAACTGTAATTACTCACAATGAATTATGACCAGACCTTTCAAGTTTCTAAAAAAGAACAAAAGCACCATAAAACTATCAAAAGTACATCACAGGACTCTTGCAATATATTCCAAATCTTCTAAACCATATGAAGCTTTTTGTCAGGAAAAAATAAATAAATTCAAATCATCATTCATTAATAATCTGAAAATTTTTCATGAAAAGTTATCCTGTGTGCACTAATGCTAATAATCCACGCCAAGCTTAGTCAGTGAGACCTATTGTATATTGTATATAACTCGAATTGCATATGGAACACTACTTTTTTATGGTGTGTTTTCATACATTTTTTGAGCTTGACATCTCCAGTCACTATTCACTTTTATTATATTGAAAAGAGCAGACCCGATTGTCTTTAAAATGTTACCTTTTGTGTTCCACGGAAGATGGAAAGTCATACAATTTGATGACAGATTTTTCATTTATTCCCTCTGGATAGTTCACCCAAAAATGCTGTCATCATTTACTCACCCTCATGTCTTTCCAAACCCGTAGACTTTCGTTCATTTTCGGGAACATAAATGAAGATCTTTTTGATGAAATCTGAAAGATTTCTGTCCTTCCATTGAAAGCTACCGTACGCAACTACAACTTTGATGCTTCAAAAAGTTCATAAAGAGATCGTAAAACTATCCGTTGACAGTTAAGCAACTACCACTTTGACTCTTCAAAAAGTTCATAAAGAGATTGTAAAAAGAATCCATATGAATTGAGAGGTTTAGACCAAATTTCTGAAGAGACTCGATCGCTTTATATGACGAAAAGATTTAATTTAGGCTGTTTTCACATTGAAAAGAGAGATAAAGCGATCGAGTCTCTTCTGAAAATTTTGACTAAACCGCTTAATTCATATGGATTCTTTTTACAATCTCTTTATGAACTTTTTGAAGAGTCAAAGTGGTAGTTGCTTAACTTTCAATGGAGGGACAGAAAGCTCTCAGATTTCATCAAAAAGATCTTCATTTGTGTTCCAAATATTTTTGAAGTTTGGAACAACATGAGGGTGAGTAATTAATGACAGAATTTTCCTTTTTGGGTGAACTATCCCTTTAAAGAAGGTATTAAACTGAAGTTTTGATAGTCTTTTCTAATTCTTCCCTATTGTGACGTATATCCTTCTTGAACATGAACATATAGAGTGGGACTTGATTTTATCCATGGAGAATTGATTGGTTGTGGTTTGCTATTGGTCAATCTCATATGTGACAGGTTGTCCCACCCTCGTGACAGTAAATGCATCATCAGAGAAGAGATGTCACTGCAAGAGGGAGAGGAAGTTATTGTGATGAAAGACTATGAGTGCACAAGAATCAAATTATAAATATTATAATAAATACTGCAGCATTCCATAAGAATCAAGAATGGTCAATCTTGGCGTTTATAAGCATGCCATAAAACAACCAGTTTTATAGTTTTTGTACATCCAGAGTTTTAAGTATTTGCATTTTGCATTTGAATGATATAACTCCAACTTCCTCTTTCGGAACCTACTCCTACGGCTTTGTGTAATGTAAGCCACCACTGTTCTCCATCATCCTCTCTTTCTTTCTGGCTCCAGAGGTCTTGTGAAGAATTGCTGTCCACTTTTGGCCTTCAGACCAGGCCAGAGAACAGGTGGTGAAGCCATCTCCAACAGCTTTTCTTTCGCTTCAGCTCTCTGCGTAAACGAGCCATGTGGCGTGCAGAGGCGCGCTGAAGGTGAAGGCAGGGCTGGGTCAGCATGGGCACAGGATGGATAAAGTCTTTCAGGAAATTCCTGCGCAGAACAAAACATTTGACACAAAGCCTGGTCTTAAAACCGATTGCTACATTTCTCTCCCTTTCGCCCTCACACTCTTTCTCTCCAACGTTTTCAGTGCCATCTGTTTGATTTTCATTTTTTACACACGAAGAAACCCAATGCCCTCTTTTTTAATCATACCGAGCAGTGCTGCATTGCAAACAGCACTGACCTTTTTACAGGCCCTAACTTTGCTGTTACTGGAGGCCTTCTTGCTGAACGATTTGAACACACATGATGGTAATTGACAGCGTATGTTCCTGTTGAAGTGCAATATGGAAACTATTCCTTCTCTCAAATGTAATTTCAAATCACAGGTGTCCAAATACATGAGATTCTGTGGAGTGTTCCTTCATTCCAGTTGATGGGGTCAAGCGAATAAAGAGGGGGGGGGGGGGGGGGGGGATAATAACAGATGCAGTCACTCTGAAATGACTCCCCCAGAGTACTGTGGATTAGAAATATCTGAAAAATCTCGCTCTGACTCGCCCCAATATCATTTCTAAGTATTCAAATGAGTGGCAAATCAGACCACTATGGTTCTGGGCTAATGGATACGGTCCTCAATGTGACCCATTCAACTTACACTGAAAAAAATGAATTCTTAAGTGTTCATTTTAATCAGTTTTTAAAAATGTAATTAGTGTTCTTTTCAAGTGAAAACTTATCTAAAAAAAAATCCTTAATACAATAAATAAAATTTTATATGTATACAATTTTTTTTTTTTTGGTGTATGGAAACCAGCAATTCAAGTCCTAAAAACGTCTCGGTTACGTATGTAACCCTCGTTCCCTGAGTAGGGAACGGAGAAGTTACGTCGGATGACGACGAATGGGGTTTCGCTTAGAAAGCCTATCAGCTTCGAGTATTACAAAACGAGCCAATGGCAAAGAAATGCCATGGGTCTGCGGAATTTGCATGACGTAACTCCGCCCCACCTCGTGGGTATAAAAGGAGGACGCTAGCAACATGCAGTTATGTTTTCTCGCTGAGGAGCCAAGACTGAACTAGGCGATCCCCGCGAAACAGCGGAAGTGGCAGGAAGACGTAACGTCTCCGTTCCCTACTCAGGGAACGAGGGTTACATACGTAACCGAGACGTTCCCTTTCGTTGTCACTCCGAGTTACGTCGGATGACGACGAATGGGGTTACCAGTCCAATCACGCCACCTTCACAGCTGTCTTCCAGCGCCCTGCGAAAATCTGAGCCCTCGAGATATTAGGACGAAGGACTCCTATTAAACACAGGAATACCAAGGTACACTGGGAAGCATATCCCAAGCTTTTAAGGGGAAATATGCAAATATCACCAACCCAGTGAGGGGGGGGCATTTGAAAATACACATGTGACCTGAAAGTAACATATGGAGAAACTCTGAGGTGTCCAGCCGCAGGTGGAAATTTCAACCTCAGGGGTGGCAAGGTGGCTTGCCGAGGGAAAGACACATGCTCAAAAGAGGCTTACAGTGGAATACACGTGTGGGGGTAGCTCATGGGAGGGACCATGCACACGGAGGCACCTAGCCGACGCCCAGGCAATAGACACTGGCGCTAGCATCAGGGGTGCTGGAGGAACTCAGGGCTTTCGGAGAAGCTCACCTGAGCAGAATATCGCACCTATCCAGTCCGCGGAGTGGAATGGCGAGCAAGCGAAGACACCTGAGCGGGTCCGGAACTAGCTGTTTGAAGCGAGAACACGAGAGGACACAGGCTCCACTCAGAGATTGTAGAATCTGGCGATTGTGTTAGGTGTCGCCCAGCCTGCAGCTCTGCAGATGTCTGCTAGCGAGGCGCCATGCGCCAGCGCCAAGGAGGATGCCACACTCCGGGTGGAGTGGGCGGTCACACCAAGGGGGCACGGTCGGCCTTGCTGCTGGTAAGCCAAAGCAATGGTGTCCACAATCCAGTGAGACAACCTCTGCTTTGAGAGAGCCTTTCCCTTCAGCTTCCCACCATAACAGACAAAGAGCTGGTCTGAGGTCCTGAAACACTGCGTCCTGTCTACATAAGCGCGGAGAGCGCGTACTGGACAGAGCAGTGCCAAGGCTGGGTCTGCCTCCTCCGAGGGCAGCGCTTGCAGGTTCACCACGTGGTCCCGGAAGGGAGTGGTAGGAACCTTGGGCACATATCCAGGCCCGGGGTCTCAGGATCACGTGAGAACCGGCCGGCCCGAACTCTAGGCACGCTTCGTCAACGGAGAATGCGTGCAGGTCCCCGACCCTCTTGAGAGAAGCCAATGCAATCAGGAGCGCTGTCTTCATTGACAGGAACTTAAGCTCCACTGATTGCAAAGGCTCAAAGGGAGCACTCCGCAGGGCACTTAAGACCACTGAGAGGTCCCAAGAGGGAATGAGAGGAGAGCGAGGAGGATTCAGTCTCCTCGCCCCCCTCAGGAACCTGACGATCAGGTCGTGCTTCCCTATGGACTTACCTTCCACTAAGTCGTGGTGAGCGGCAATAGCGGCAACATAAACTTTGAGGGTGGAGGGAGACAGCCTTCGCTCCAACCCATCTTGAAGGAAGGAAAGCACGAAACTGATCGAACAACTCCGGGGGTCTTCTCGGCGAGAAGAGCACCAATTGACGAATAGGTTCCACTTCAACGCGTAGGCATGTCTCGTGGACGACGCTCTAGCGGAAGTGATGGTAGCCACCACCGCAGGTGGTAGGGTACTCAAACCTGTCTCGTCCCGTCGAGGAGCCACACGTGGAGGTTCCAGAGATCGGGACGAGGGTGCCATAGAGTGCCCCGTCCCTGAGAAAGGAGGTCCTTCCTCAGAGGAATTGGCCAAGGAGGTGCTGTCGCGAGGAGCACTAGTTCGGAGAACCAAGTCCGGGTGGGCCAGTACGGCGCAACCAGAAGGACTTGCTCCTCGTCCTCCCTGACCTTGCGCAGGAGCTGCGCAAGAAGGCTCACTAGGGGGAACGCATACTTGCGGCCCCGCGGCCAGCTGTGCGCCAGTGCATCCCTGCCGAGCGTGCCCTCGGTCAGAGAATAAAACTGGGCGCAATGGGATGAGTCGCGGGAGGCAGACAGATCTATCTGTGCGTCGCCAAACTGGTCCCAAATCAGCTGGACCGACTGGGGATGGAGTCGCCATTCTCCAGGGAGGGGCTGAAGCCGTGACAGCTCGTCGGCAGCACAGTTCAGGGCTCCGGGAATGTGAATAGCACGAAGGGACCTCAGGTGCTTCTGACTCCATAGGAGGAGGTGGCGGGCGAGTTGCGACATACGGCGAGAGCGCAGACCACCTTGATGGTTGATGTACGCTACTGTGGCGGTATTGTCTGATTGGACTAGTACGTGTTGACCCATGAGCAGCGCTCGGAAGCGGTGCAGAGCAAGGCGTACTGCCAGCAACTCGAGGCAATTGACATGCCATAGGCGCTGGGGTCCTGTCCAGGAGCCCGCGGCAGCATGACCATTGCACATGGCGCCCCAGCCCGTGGTGGAGGCATCTGTTGAGACAACAACATGCCTCGACACTCGTCTCAGGGGGACACCAGCCCTGAGAAAACTGAGGTTCAACCACGGGGTGAAGGTCTGACGGCAGCTCGAAGTCACTGGAATTCGGAGCTTGCCTTGTTGCCATGCCCACCTCGGGACTCGGTCGCTAAGCCAAAGCTGAAGCGGTCTCATATGAAGCAATCCGAGCGGCGTGACCGCGGCTGCAGATGCCATATGCCCCAGGAGCCTCTGAAAAAGTTTCAGTGGAACCGCTTTCTTGCCCTGTATTTGTCTCAGACAAGTCAGCAGTGACTGCGTGCGCTCGCTCGTAAGCTGCGCGGACATGGCGACCGAGTCGATGTCCATACCGAGAAAAGAGATCCTCTGCACGGGGCAAAGTTTGCTCTTCTCCCAGTTGACCCGAAGGCCCAGACGGGCTAGGTGCCGGAGCACAAGGTCCCTGTGTTCGCAAACCTGGTCTCGAGAGTGAGCTATAATCAGCCAGTCGTCGTGATAGTTCAGGATGCGAACCCCGTGAACCCGAAGGGGAACAAGGGCTGCCTCGACGACCTTCGTGAAGACGCGAGGAGACAGGGCTAGCCCGAACGGGAGAACCGCGTACTGATATGCCTGTCCCTCGAAAGCAAACCGGAGGAACGGTCTGTGACGAGGGAGAATGGAGACATGAAAGTAGGCGTCCTTCAGGTCGATCGCTGCAAACCAATCCTGGGGCCGCACACACTCGAAAATGCGTTTGGCGGTGAGCATCTTGAACGGCATCCTGTAAAGGGAGCGATTCAATACTCGCAGGTCCAAGATTGGTCGTAACCCACCGGTTTTCTTGGGGACAATGAAGTAAGGGCTGTAGAAGCCGGACCTCATCTCGGCTGGAGGGACAGTCTCGATTGCACCCTTCGCCAGCAGAGTGGCAATCTCTGCTCGCATGACCGGGGCGTTGCCACCGACCAAAGTGGAGCGGACTCCCCTGTATCGGGGAGGAGACCGTGCGAACTGAATCGCATAGCCGAACCGGATGGTGCGGGCGACCCAGCGGGACAGTTGGGGAAGCTCTAGCCAGGCTTCTAGGAACTGCAGCAGCGGGGTCATGCGGACCACCGGCGTCCCCCCGGAGGGGCAGCGAAGCGGAGTAACTGGCCCGGACGTGGACGGCATAGCGATCCGGTGTGGGGGCGCAGTTAAGCTCCGCGCCCTGACAGAGGAGGCCAGGGAAGGACCAGCGTTCCACGGGGGCCTGCTCTGCCAGGGGTCTGGCGACAGAGTGGGACAGGGACGAAACGGCCCGTGGGCGGCACGCCGTGTCAACCGACTCTGGGACAGAGGGGGACGAGGAGAGCACGGCTGGTGGGCGGCGCTCTGTGTTGTCCGAGAACTGTGTGTGCTCAGGGGTGAGAGGTTTGTTTCTGTCTTTAACCACATTAGGGTGCTGCCCACCCGTGGGTGAGCAGCGGGGAGTGGAGAACAAAAGATTCTCCCCCGGCCCTCCACCGGGGGAAGGAGTGGCCCTGCTACCATCTCCTGAGAAACAAACGTCATCCCTGAGCAGCCCGTCTCAGGAGCGCCGCTTGGCCCGGCGCTTGGCGGGGGGCGGGGCTGGAGAGGGCTGGGGCGCCTTCCTGCGGCTTCCTCCTCGCGTCGGCCTGGGTGAAGGCTGCTGCTTTGGCCTAGCAGGAGGGGCGGGAGCTTTAGGAGGGCGCCCTCGGCGGGAAACAGGCTGAGGCGTCTGCCCGACCGACGACAAGGCAGCAGCGGGTCGGCGGGGCAGAATGTGTTTGATAGCCTCAGTCTGTTTCTGTGCAGTTGAGAACTGTTGGGCAAAATCCTCAACTGCGCCGCCGAAGAGGCCGGCCTGGGACAGGGGCGCATCGAGCAGACGAGTCCGCTCGGAATCCCGCATGTCAGCCAGGTTCAGCCACAGGTGTCTCTCCTGGACCACCGCGGTGGACATCACCAAACCCAGGGAGCGCGCGGCTACCTTCGTCGCCCGGAGAGCGAGGTCGGTTGCGGCACGCAGCTCATTGAAGAGCCCTGGGTCTGTCCTGCCCTCGTGCATGTTTCTGAGCATCTGGGCCTGGTAGACCTGCAGAGTGGCCATAGCATGCAGAGAGGTAGCCGCCTGTCCCGCCGCTCTGTAAGACTTCGCCGCCATAGACGACGAAAATCTACAGGCCTTGGATGGATGCTTAGGCTCGCCCCGAGAAGAAGCACTCTGAGGACACAGTTGCATCGCAACAGAGCGTTCAACCGGGGGAAGCCCAGTGTACCCACGGGCGGCCGCCTCATCGAGGGGAGGAAAGGCGGATGGGATCAGCGAGCGGTCCCGGGAAGACAGGGGGGTCTTCCAGGACTTCGAGATCTCATCATGCACATCCGGGAAGAATGGTATTGGGGTTTGGCGTGGACCACGGGGGTCGGCAGCCTTACCCAAAAACCAATCGTCCAGCCACGAACGCTCGGGACAGGGTGGAGGCCTCCACTCTAAACCAATGCTCGCGGCTGCCCGGGAAAGCATGGGCATCATTTCCGGATCCGATTCAGGCACAGCCGTATGCACACCGGAAGGTGGCAGCTGCGCTGAATCTTCACTTCCGGAAGAATCAAGCCCACCTTGTGATGCTGCTACAGACATGGCATCTTCCTCTGTAGCTTCAACCGAAACCCGCGGGGCACCTGAAGGTAGACCCGCGGGAATCGGAGGCTCACTAGCGGGCATCGTCACTGAAGAGGGGGGCTGGGGTCGCGGACACATAGTCGGCGCCTGGTTCCAGACCGTTACCCTCAGGTCACCCTGGCCACCAGCCGAAGTAGCACTCCTCGGGGGAGCATTAGATCGGGGTGTGGATGAGGGGACTCTCACTCTTGCGAGTTCATTGAGTCTCGACCTTAGTGACGCGATGGTCATGTTCCCACAGAGAGAACATGACTCATCCACGAGCGCTGCTCTAGCGTGATCCATGCCCAAACACACTAGGCAGCGCTCGTGCCCATCAGAGTCAGACACATATCTGCCGCAACCAGAAGTGCACGGGCGAGGCATCTTTAAAAAGACGTGCCGCGTGCAAGCTCTTTTGTGAGAGAGAGAAACACTCTGATGTCGAGGCGCCCGGGGAGACACGCACTGTCTGGCAAAACCACTGCACAGATCAGCAGGAAGCGCGCGCTCGCTGGATATCGCCCACAAACACCAACACCAGAGGAACTCGTTTGTAAAAAGCTGACAGTTTCAGAGATGGCTTTGTGGAGTGAAGAGATGCTCTTGGCTCCGAAGCGAAAACATAACTGCATGTTGCTAGCGTCCTCCTTTTATACCCACGAGGTGGGGCGGAGTTACGTCATGCAAATTCCGCAGACCCATGGCATTTCTTTGCCATTGGCTCGTTTTGTAATACTCGAAGCTGATAGGCTTTCTAAGCGAAACCCCATTCGTCGTCATCCAACGTAACTCGGAGTGACAACGAAAGGGAACTGATCGTTTCAGAAGGACACTGACAAGTTTTCATACATTATTTTGGAGAAGAAGTAATTTCAATGACATCGCATTAGGAAAAACTACAAAGACAGCTCTTGTCCTACATATCAGCTAAAGAAATTGAATTAAAGATCATCTTGTAGCGTCTGGTGGAATGGTCAGAAGCAATTTTGTTTAGCATGGAAATCAGGTCACCAAATGATCTTTCTGGACACAGTATTCCTTTGTTAACTGACAAGTGGAAGATAAGTGTTTTTCTTATGTTTATTTTTTGAATCCTTAAATTCAGACTGCTTTGAAGGTTTGTTTTCCTTGACCCAGTCTATCTCGCACATCAGCATCTAGAAAACACCACTGAATTCATCGCATCCATTTTCACAGAAGTGAAAATTGTTAATTTTTAATGAAGTTACTGAACATGTTACTGGGTGTTAGCGTTATTTTTACCATGATCTGTCTGCATACTCGATTCTGATTGGCTGGAAGGTGGCTGTTAGCCAGTCCATTTAGATGTCGTAACTAGGGTTTTCTTCAACTTCCAGTATTTTTAAGTCTCAAGGGTTGATTTTTTATCTGACAGCTTTTAAACACATTAAATCTGTCTTGAAACTTCTTGTTTTTTAGTTGAAGAAACACCCAGCTAAACAGTCTACCGCACAAAGTATCTTCTATCCATCAGGCCATTCAGAAAAGACTTTGGATGCTAAACACAGAGCTAGCATGTTGCTGTTCTGATCTGAGGTGAAAATAAGAGCGGTTTCCCTCTTCTTTCTCTTTCACATGATTAATGTGCTATAGGAGTATGAGCTTTGGCTTTAACAAATCGCATGCTCTGACTGGGTCGATGGAAATAAGTTTCCTGTTGAAAAGCAAATAACATTGTGTTTATGCATGCGTGTGCCATTTCTCTGCTGGAGGGGATTCTCAAGACATTGTTTTGGAAACACTGACTCTGTCTGTTTTTCTTTCAGGTTGACATGTTTATCCCACCGGATTGAGATTTGACAAATCACATGGAGTGTTGTGGAGGAAATGCCCTGATCGTCTTGGTGTCGGGATTCCCTGAGTGAGGGAGCTGATGGAGAGATGGCCTGCTTGGAGAAGATACCCGGCTCTCAAGAAAGCATGTGAGAGAAAGACAGAGAAGAAACAAGATTGATGGTCCTTGTCTCTGTGTTGATTGGGTGTGTGATCGGTGAGCTGTGTTTATCAGGATGGTGATGGTATTACCACTCTCTCTCTCCTGTTCTCTTCCAGCTCTGAGATAGTTTAGCATTAATTGGCCCAGATTCGGGACACACATTTGTCACGTTCATACCCACAATTCATAACCTTTAGCAGTGGTGTAGCACTGTTATTATTATTAGTTATTATAGAATTAGTTATTATATTATTATAGAATCTTCCGCAGGTGTTTTACATGTGTTTTGGAATCATACATTGCATTATTTTGTGTTTTAGGGTTGACAGAAATTTCCGTAAAATTACTGGGTAATGTTCTGGCAGAAAATTACCAGTACTTTTACCATTTTTAGTAGTACCATCAACAAGAGGAATAATAACTATATATACAATATGAATATATGCAATGTTGTCAATAGGAACTTTTATAATGTTAGTAGTACTGTTATATTCTATGTAATATATTATTATTATTATGATGATTACCAACAACATTACCTTGAATTAAAAAAAAATCTCATCTAAATTAATTATCTATTAATGATAATAAATGATAATATTTCAAAAGAATGAGGAATGGTAACGATAAACAATAAATATGTATATTATAATATAATCTATAATGTTCAATATAATGTTCACTATATATATTATACATATATAATATGTAATATATTAACAAAATTATATATAATAAATAGTTCAGTTTAATGATTTAAATAATCGTTTTTTCACAAAACATGTTGCACTAATGACATTTCAATTAAATTTTTGAGTTTTCTTGAAATACAATTTAATAAATTCCTCTTCCTGTCATTCAAAGTCAAATTCCAACGAAACATCCTGTGAGATATGGCCACTTCCCTTTAAATTCACACTATTAAATGGTGTAAACGTCTATGTTTTTGTATGTGTGACTGTAGTTACATTTAATGAAAGGAATTATTTGATCACAGAATAAGAGAATAACAGTGAGAAAATGAATAATCAAACAGTATGTCCGGTACAGCTGTGGGACAGAAAGTTTTCCTCTGGCTTTAGAACATTTCTCAATTTAATTCCAAGGTGGATTAGCCGAATGTTTGTGGTGCTTATGAGCGTTTGAAGAGTTTATAAAGAACACTCTCACTAACAATATTTCCATCTTGGAAGCATCTTATGAACAAAATGCACATGCACATCTGTTTTTTTTAAGTCTTTAAGGACGAAAAAGAGGAAAACACACGGACACCGGAAAAAGTGGCCAACGCAAAAAGCTGAGAAACTTATTTCAAAACAGGATGAGATAAATGACAAAACTAGTGAAGGATAGTTCTGTTACAGGCTGAATCTTTTCAGTGCTCATCCGTCTTGTTCACAGACCATATGCTACATATATCACAATCTTCAATCCAATTGGCTAGTTTTCTGGTAATTCCAGGAGTTAGAGTCAAAGGGTCAAAGTTTGGCTAGTTAGGACATGGACGTGAGTATATATACAGTCGTGCTCAGAATTAATGGTACCCCTGGTAAATATGATGAAAAATGGCTGTAAAAAATAATTCTGCATCGTTTATCCTTTTGATATTTCATTCAAAAAATTGGCAAAAATCGAACATTTCATTGAAGTAAAATAATTGACAGTGGAGGGGAAATCACATTATGAAATAAATGTTTTTCTCCAAAACAAGTTGGCCACAATTATTGGTACCCCTAGAATTGTTTAGGAGTAAAATATCTCTTAAGTATATTCCCATTCATATTTACCTTTTTTTTGCACACCAGGGTGACTAGGAACATGAAATTGTCCAGCCATGACTTTTTGTTTTACAGGAGTTTAAATATGAGGAAACACAAAGGCCAAATTCCCTTAATCATCCATTACAATGAGTAAAACCAAAGAATATTGTTCTGATGTGCATCAAAAGATTGTTGAGCATCACAAAATAGAAAGTGGCTGTAAGAAAATAGCTAAAGCATTGAAAATCCCCATTTTGACCATCAGGGCAATAATTAAGCACTTCCAATCAACCAAAGATGTTACAAATCTGCCAGGAAGTGGACGTGTGTCTATATTGTCTTAATGCATGGTGAGGATCAAAGTTTGAGTGGCCAAAGACTCTCCAAAGATCACAGATGGAGAATTGCAGAGATTAGTTGAGTCTTGGGTTCAGAAAGCCTATTAAAAAAAATTAAACAACCCCTACATCACCACATGTTGTTTGGGAGGTTTTCAAGAAAAATCCTCCTTGCTCATCCAAAAACAAACCCCAGCAAATTCAGTTGTCAGGCATGACTGGACCTTCAAACAGCACAGGGTTCTGTGGTCAGATGAAACTAAAAAATAGCTTTTTGGCAGCAAACATGCAAGATGGGTTTGGTGCACACAAGGATAAAAAGTACCCCATGTGTACAATTTAATATACCATCTTTAATGTTGTGGTCATATTTTTCTGCTGGAGGTCCTGGACTTCTTGTTCAGATACATGCATGGCATCGTGGATTCTATCAAATACCAACAGATAAAAAATCTAAACCTGACAGCCTCTGCTAGAAATCGTATAATGGGCCGTGGTTGGATCTTCAATCAGGACAACGATCCAAAACAAACATCAAAATCAACACAAAAATGTGTTAAGTAGCACAAAATGAAGCTTCTACCATGACTGTCCCAGACCTGATGAGTGGAGTGAACTGAAGAGAAGAAGCACCAACATGGATCTGGGAATCTGAAGGATCTGGAGAGATTCTGTAAGAATGGTCTCTGATCTCTTGTCAGGTGTTCTCCGAACTCATCAGGCATCATAGGATAAAACTCAGAGCTGTTATCTTGGCAAAAGGAGATTGCGAAAAGTATTTAATAAAAGGGTACCAATAATTGTGGCCAACGTGTTTTGGAGATAAACATTTATTTCATAATGTGATTTCCCCCCCACTTTCTATTCTTTTACTTCAATGAAAGTTTAGATTTTTGCCAATATTTTGAATGAAAGATCAAAAGGATAAATGATGCAGATTTATTTTTTCCAGCCATTTTTTATCATATTTACCAGGGGTACCATTAATTCTGAGCACGACTGTAACTACACCATCTGGTTCTGAAAAAATCTTACTCCATTGGAAATATGCTGAGCTGGTTATTATGTGTATTATGTGTATGTGTGTCTGTGGGTAAAACCACATATATATTCACTTCACCACAACTGATCAAGGACATTTTGTGACAAGGACACTCACATGCACACATTAAAAATGAGAAAAAAATCAGTACTATAGTGAGCCATGAAAATTACCACAGCACGTTTTCATTTGCTCTGTGGGGTTTATTTTGTTTCGGTTTGATAGTCAGCAGATTCATTCCTCTTCCATATCCATATTCGCCAAAAACCCTTTGGTTTGTGCACACAGTTAAGAGCTTTAAGATTTTTTGGGCAATTAATTAATCAAAATGATCGCAATTAAAGGATTTGTTCACCCAAAAATCTAAATTGTCCCATAATTTACTCCCCATCAAGCCATCCTAGGTCTATTTGACTTTCTTTTTTCAGCCAAAAACAATCGGAGTTGTATAAAAAAAAAAATCCTGGCAAGCTTAATTATGGGAGTGAATAGTAACATAGATTTTGAACCCCCAAAAAGCGCATCCATCCATTATAATAATAATCCATATGACTTCAGTGTGTTAATAAAGGCCTTCTGAAGAGAAGCCATGTGTGTTTGTGAGAAAAATATCCATATTTATGACTTTATAAACTGTAATCACTGGCTTCCGGTAACAGCTGTACACTAGTCTAGTTCTAGCAGAAGAGTGATCTCTGGCCAGACGCATGACGTATTGATGAACACAGAAACAAAACACAGGTCATGAATTAGAAGTCTAAAATGAGATTTTTTTAAAGAAAAATGTCGGAGGAGCTTGAGTTTGTTGTTCATCCGTATTAGTTTGAACCGTGAGATGGATGCACTTTTTTGGGCTTGAAAAACTCTGGCACTATTCACTGCCATTATAAAGTTTGGAAGAGCCAGGATATTTTTTGTGTTTGGCTGAAAGAAGAAAGTCCTATACACATAGGATGTCTTGAGGGCAAGTAAATGATGGGATAATTTTCATTTTTGGGTGAACTATTCTTTTATTTGCAATATTTGCTGAGTAAAACCCATTACCTTATTGTAGCCAGGGACGTAGTAAATATTATAACACTTTTAGAAATGTCGCACCCACTCCCACCTTTGAAGAAATAATAATTATATTTTAATAATTTTAATATATTTAAAAATTAATTTTATTTTCCTTGCCGCCAGGATGAAGGGAAATCAATGTAGCCGCCTAGCTGTCCAAATGGCCGCCAAATAATTGTGCTAACAATCCTTTGATTCTCCTGCCAGATTTGAGTACTTTAGCTACCCTCAGGCTTATATTTAGTGATCAACTGTATATACTCAAACTAAAGCTCAATCTGGCAACCAAAGTCTCGTCAGTAAACCCAGAACTCCTTTAATAACCAACCAATGTGTATTTGTGACCGTTCCCGAGACCCTCCCAGCACGTGTTGGGACCTAAGTTGGACACTGGACTTGTTGCAGGAAGCTTAATTCTCGCTGACAGCCCAGGCACGGACCAAGCAGCGGCTACTTTCAACACTGCTGTGAGAAGAGCAAGGCATTAAAGCGAGCTGTAAAGTTTGCAGAGAGAGAGCTGTTGATTTGTGTGAATGCCTCACTGTCGAAAACAGCCAAGTAAAGATACGAGGGTGGCCTGCAGTCGATGAGTTTAGGTAAAACTTATCGTAATCTGCAGCTTTATACCAGTCGAAGCTGTTCATGACCTCATCACCCCATTTAAAGTCATTCCTTCATTGTCTTTCTGTAAACCTTCAATCCCAATCTGGACTTTAAACCCATTTCTCCACAACCAGCGCATTGGTTGCCCAGTCTGTAGCCGTACATTCATCATTAAATTGGTTAAAAAACATTAGGTTGCATAATAGCAATGTTTTTATGTGAATAAAGTTGTGGAAAATGGTGACCAAACAGATTGTTTTGCCATTTTTGCTGATTTGGACACAGTCTGTTGGCTTTTAATTGTCTTCAACCAATACTAACGTTTTATATCTTTCTATCTTTCTCGTATACGCGCCTCGTTTTTCTTTTGGTTGGAAATCTAATAAAGTCACCGAGAGGCATATTGAAGTTTATAGTCTTTTTTTCCTCTCTAGCTTTGTGGTTTTCAGAGAAATGTCCCTGTATTGGGTTTGGCAGGGCAGACTCCTCTCTTTTTCTAGCTCTGGAAAAGTATAGTAATGCAGTAAAGCATGTATTGATGTTTATTTTTATAATTTTGGTTGGTGAGATGGGGCAAGTTGAGAAGAGTTTAATGGTGTTTAAATTCTCAAGGGTCAAAGAGACCCAAGTGTTAACAGACCCACCTGAGAGACTGCGTTTCAATGTATTCTCTAGAAATCCATTAAAAAATAGTGCAACAGCAGGACACAGAGGATTAAAAAAAGAAACAAAACTTCTGTTTTTTATTATTGTAAAATACATACAGAAGAAAACAAATCCAGAACAACAACAAACAACAGTTTCATCTTACAAGCATTTTCCATGAAAATACGGATAAGCCAGAGAAACTCTGCCAAGGGATTGGCAGGGACATAACTGTACAAAATATGGGACCCAGACAAGCTCTCCTTGAAGTATTAAGATCTTCAAGACTCCTTGAATGTATTCAGTGGGTTAACGCTAAAAAAAAAAGCGAGAATTCTTTTTTAAAAACTTGTATCGTGTTTCACAAGCTTGAGGGGAAAGGATCTTTAATTCTCTCATAGGTTTCCTGAAAAAATACTCTCTCCATATACATATAAATACATTTGTACTGTGCAAATTGCAAGAGTAAGGTCATCCTTACGATCTAGAACCATCAAATATACCAGGACATACATTGGAAGACAACAGCCATGGTACAAAGCATCTGAGTGAATGAGAATTTGCATGTATTGTGTGTGTAGATGTGTGTGCGCATGTAAAGAAAAGTATTATGTTCATCCCAACCCATTGTAAACATAGACGTGTTGTCGTCTTGAGTCCATTCTTTCTATTCTAGTGTGGGTAAGCTGACTTGTTGAGCCAGTACAATGTGTTTGTAAAAGCAACATAGCGAAGAGTCCCAGCTATACATATAATCTGACATAACAGAGACCTAAACTAATACAGCTGCCTCTGGTGGTAGTAAAAAGCCCAGGCTGTCTTTAAAGCGCTTAATAAAAGCCTGGCCCTTTCTCACTGGAAGAAAGCCAGTGAAGAAACCACAAACTTAGATAAATAATATTACACAAAATATCAAAATAGTTTCAGGGAGCCAGCTTCCCAATATTTATACAAGTATTTTTTACCTTTCTTTTTTTATGTTCATCACTTCAATGTATCCGGTGTTTTTCTCATAATGAACTTTTTTTTTCCGTTACTGTACGATAAATAAAAAGATGAGGCATTGTTTTGCTATTACATGTCACAAATGCCCTCAAAAGTATTCCCTGACTCTTTGATACTGTACACTTTTATACATGGTACGAACTTTTGGTGATGTAGGCTGAGGAGTGACCGAACTCACCATCATTGGTGGGGGGGATAAAGTAAAAAAAAAAAAAAAAAACTGTCATGTGAAATTAGCAGGCACCGACCCCAACCAATGAGAGTTGCTCTTCAGGGTTCCGTCTGGACACTTGCTCCGTTCCTACCATTTCCCTGGGATTGGCGTACCGCACTCGTACCATGCAATGTAGGTGATGTGAGAGTTTCCACCTATCTGGCCGAAGTGGACTGGCTCTTGTCTCATTGCTCTGTAGAAACCTGAAAATAATCAAGAAAAGCATGAGCCAAGTAATTGGTTGCATCCGAACTTGCATACTTCCTTACTATTTAGTAGGCGAAAAACAGTATGTGACAAATGAAGTAAAGTATGTCCGAATTCCCAGTACTAATAAAAGAGTAGGTAAAAAGTATGCGGATGACCAACTTCTACCGGCGAGATTCTGAAGTGTGTATATAATGGACACTTTACTATACCATGAGGCCACGGGAGAAGTTTATGAGTGAAAGTGAAGTGACGCAATTAACGCTTGTAGGTCACTTGATAAGGGTAACATGCAAATGTCGTAAATCCGGATTACATTCATACTACACACATTCATATTAACATTGTGAAGTAATTAGTAATCAAAACTAGTACCTACTCAAGAGAGTATGCGATTTTAGACGCAGCCATAGTTAACTTATCCTAATGTTTGAAACCCGTAAGAGGTTCTTTCACGCCATGTCGGAATTACCGTAATTACAATAATTACAACTTGTGAATTCTGCATTTTCTTAAAGCTCCAACTTGACCACTGCAGGTTAATTTCACAGTTTGATAGTGGTAGTGTCATAGAAACACATAATTCCGAGTCTGAGGATGTGAAAAGCTCTGAGTAGAACGTCAACGGGTCGTTGTCTCATAATTATGTTTATTATGACATGGTGTCAACGCATTCTGCATGGGGACTGAAGATTTCAAGCTTCAAGAAGGATGCAAAGGTATGAGTATGACTTGTATATCAATTTCTATACTGTATAAATCTATTACTGTATATTAAGTTTTAAGAAGTCATACAATAGATTTGTGTGAATAGCCAAAATTTATTCAATTTCACTGATGATCTTCCCCTCCAGAGCTGTTAACTGCTGTGAATGGATCATTGATTCAGAAGCGGCTCAATACAATTTCACAATTAATCAGTCAGAAGAGTTTTGTGAACCGGATCAACTGGTTTTAAAAGAAAGTTTCATTCTGGGTTTGGAACTTCAAAAGGTGGGTAAATGTTTTTTTTTGTTTTTTTTAAAGCACAGTAACATTATATCAGTGTTTTTTTGCAGTTCTAATACCTGGCCTGGCTGGTAGCTGGTCTGCAGGAAGCTGAGTTCCCGTTCTGCCATCCAGGAATGAGTCCACAAACTGGCAGTGGTCTTCACCGTGGCCCGTCTGGTCTCCAATATTGTAGAATTTACCTAAAGGAACAGGGAAGAAAAGAGCTGCTAATTTATAATCTATTCCCGCATAAAATGAAGCCAATGTATGGATCAGTTTTCAGAAGACTGACCGTTGAGGGAGTCGCTCAGGTAGATCTTGTACCGAAGGGAGTTGCAGAGTTGGATGCCAACAAATTTGCGGTACCATGTCCTCTTCACATACTGCTTCCCGTTGCACTCAGAGTAGGAGTCGGTTTTGAATGGGAACTGGGTCCAAATGGCATCTTTACCTGAAAAGCATGCCGAGAAACCTCAAGATGTTATTTTACGAACTGACAAGGCCAGATATTATGTTCTGGCACAGATCAAGCAAAACAATGTTTCTTTCAGTGGTCTTTTGAAAAGATTACTGGAGTACAGACCCCGTTTTTGTTTATACACGTGTTAGAAAAGGCTTGCTGGACACCAAGAGCCGAGGGGCTGCTCCATTAGTCTGTGTTTCCATTGGCTCCTGTCATAACCTTGTCTTACTATTGGCTGACTTCGCTCTCTATATCCATTGTTCATTACACTCAATTTCGTGTGGAATAGACAATTCACAGGAAGAAATCGAGGGAGATGAATATCAAATTGGCCCATTCTTGCAACTCACTAAGTGCAAGAAGGCAACCAAGGCCCTTATTTGAGAACAGGGATGGAAGAGGATGGTGTTATCCATTTGCCACTCTTGAGTAAATGTTTTATCTGGCTGAGATCTTGGTATGGAAGAAGTGAACTCATAGGAAGTCTCCACAGCTCTTTTACTCATTCGTTTTCTTTCCTCTACTAGGACTGCTCATTACATTATCCATTTATTCAACAGATAGGAATTTGTCACCTGAGAGAAATAGGGTGCAAAGCAGAAACACGTACCTGAGACGTTCTCGCTCACTTGCGGATCCGCTGCAAGAGAAAATAAAGCTCAAATGAGGAGAAATCAGAAATTATAGTTTTGTTTTACAGCCACCTGGTCATAGAGACGATCAAAATGATCTGTAGCCCGCAGGAAAGTTACATACACAAATCGGCCAACTCTGCATTGGCTATCCTTGGGTGGGCAGAGTGCCTTGAGCAAAAAAAAAAAAAAAAAAAAAAAAAAAGTACTATAAATTCCAACAAGCAGAAAATACTGTGCTTTTCCAGCGGATTTTGAATCTCCCTTATGAAGAGAGATCAGCTGGCATGAACTAACCTGCTGGATCTGCCAATACTGTAGGAGAGAGACTGAGCCTCAGGGGCTTTAGCGGTAAAATCTCATCATTCAGTTTTCCTCTATTTCTTTCCCTTCATTGCACATATGGACTCTTTTTCCTTCCTAGTTGCCTTTGCCCTGCTTTCCATTCTGTTGCTAGACATTCTTTATTCAGGCCAGACGAGGTTTAAAAACTAAAGCCTCCTCCCATAAAACATGTGGATGATATTGGTCTTTATTTGTTCCTTATTTATGATATGTTGTTAGTGAGCTTGTAGGACAGGGAAAGGTTGGCTGTGTGACAACACTCCAGGGGTGCATCAGCAGGCAGTGATGGGGCCAAATGTTACGACAGTGCAGGGACATGCTGGAGTTATATGTTAACGACAAGTAACTCATTACATATACTGAATATCTAAGAGATAAAGAAGAGGTCACAAATATTGGCTGACTTGCAAAAGCCATGGAAAAGCGCTTCTCTGGGGTTTTCCAGGAAGTTGCACCACATGAAGTTTTACAACCGGAACTAAGCTTGCCTTGTCCCAAAAGTTGTTCAAATAAGCATTGCGTATAATTTGTTAAAATGTTTTTAATTAAGAATTAAGAGAAAACGCATTACCAGACTCTGTGTTGAAAGACACTGGTTCACTGGGTGGCCCTTCACCAAGCTCATTCTTGGGCTTCACCTTGAATTCATAACTGTAAGGTAAGAAAAACAGAGGTAATAGGACATTACGTTTCTGCTTTGATCCTCATAAAACCATTAAGTATATTCAGTTTCAGATCTAATGTTATGTTTCTGACAGTGTTCTGACAGGGCTTCTTAGTCTGCTTAATCCAAAATTGTTAAAATGGACTTCTCTAATGGAATCCTGGTGGGTTGTTGTCGAATTCTGAGTAAAATGAGGTTCTTATTTCCCGTCTTCTGAGCCCTGACACCTGATATATTTATTCTGCAGAGAATGAGGACTCAAATCCTGTGCCCCCTTTTAAATGGATCCTCCATAACCAAGGCCCACGTCCCCTGAGAAGCAGTCCATAGTAAGCCCTGGTGTATATTGTGTCACCAGATCTTGAGCCTATATTCAGCCTCA
Source organism: Meda fulgida (assembly GCA_030578275.1). Taxonomy (NCBI): domain Eukaryota; kingdom Metazoa; phylum Chordata; class Actinopteri; order Cypriniformes; family Leuciscidae; genus Meda; species Meda fulgida. The sequence goes on along the minus strand of CM060637.1, from coordinate 15,414,753 downwards.
TTAAAAAGCTAGCAAGCGTGACGGCTCCCCTACAGCCAGACCACAGCACACACATTTAACACCTTGTCCAGACCTCAGGATGCGTGCAAGTCTTAACACTCCATGGTACATGACACCCACATCAACTAAAATACATCTATCAAATTCAGCAGAGTGCCTTAAATAGAGAGGTTGGCGTTCTGTATTGAGATTGTACCTGCTCTCTGGTTTGAGGTTCTCCACAGCTGTATGAGTCTGGTTGGTGGTCAGAATAGAAACCTGTTCACCATCAGGACCTTTAGTTGTTGAGATAACCTCATATTCTGTGTCAAATGACAACGAAATGGGTAAGGTACTGGCTGGTCACAGTTTGGTTACACCAGTTAGTTTCTGACAGTTCAAAGTTGAGAGTGTTCGATCGATCGAAGTTGAAGGTTAGTGTTTTACCAATGAAAGCCAAAGTTTAATGTTTGACCCATTAAAGTCAAGGGTTAGTGTTTTACAGATCAAAATCAAGGGTTAGTGTTTGATTTATCAAATTCGAGGGTTAGTGTTTGACTGATCAAAGTCGATGTTTAGTGTTTGACTGATCAAAGTCGAGGTTTAGTGTTTGAGTGATCAAATTCGAGGGTTAGTGTGTGACTGATCAAAGTCGATGTTTAGTGTTTGACTGATCAAAGTCGAGGTTTAGTGTTTGACTGGTAAAATTCGAGGGTTAGTGTGTGACTGATCAAATTCGAGGGTTAGTGTTTGACTGATCAAAGTCGATGTTTAGTGTTTGACTGATCAAAGTCGAGGTTTAGTGTTTGACTGGTCAAATTCGAGGGTTAGTGTTTGACTGATCAAATTCGAGGGTTAGTGTTTGACTGATCAAAGTCGATGTTTAGTGTTTGACTGATCAAAGTCGAGGTTTAGTGTTTGACTGGTCAAATTCGAGGGTTAGTGTTTGACTGATCAAATTCTAGGGTTAGTGTTTGACTGATCAAAGTCGAGGTTTAGTGTTTGACTGGTCAAATTCGAGGGTTAGTGTTTGACTGATCAAATTCGAGGGTTAGTGTTTGACTGATCAAAGTCGATGTTTAGTGTTTGACTGATCAAAGTCGTGGTTTAGTGTTTGACTGGTCAAATTCGAGGGTTAGTGTTTGACTGATCAAAGTCGAGGTTTAGTGTTTGACTGGTCAAATTTGAGGGTTAGTGTTTGACTGATAAAAGTTGAGGGTTAGTGTTAGACTGATCAAAGTTGACCATTCACGGTAGAAGATTAATGTTTGTTCAGTCAAAGACAAAGGTTAGCGTTTGACTGATTAAATTCAAAGGTTGGTGATTGACTGATCAAATTCAAGGGTTAGTGTTTTACTCAAAGTCAATGCTTAGTGTTTGTTTGACTAATCACAGTCAATGCTAGTGTCTGACTTATCATGGGTTAGTTATTGACTCATCAAAGGTGAACAATCAAAATAAAGGGTTTGTGTTTTACCAAGCAACATTGTCAGTTAGGTTAGTGTTAGTTAGTTTTTGACTCATCAAAGTTGACAAATGAAAGTAGAGGGTTTGTGTTTGACAGATCACAGTCTTGGGTTAGTTTTTGTCTGATCAAATCCAAGTGTTAGTGTTTGAGTCATACCCTAACTTTTGACTTTGATCCATCAAAGACAAAGTCAAATTCCATTCTAACACTACAATATATTACACATTCCATTCCTCAGATACAAATGGGTACAGCCCAATAGACATTAGACTATGGGTTTCCTTTGATAATCCATCCCCCTGTTCTACCTGTTGTTTCATTATCGGTTTTCTCCCAGTCGAGAATAATGAAGGAGGGGCATCCTTCCACGGTAACAACGGTGAGGTTGGATGGGGCTGTTTTTGGAGGGTTGGTGACATTTTGTTCTGCACCCTCCTCCACAGGGAAGTAACTCAGAGAGGTGGTGATGGAGCAGGGCTCATCTGGCTTCTTATCTGTCTTATAGACCACATGTGGAGCTGGACAACAACACAGTTGTGTTTAAATTCAGACACTTATCTTCTTTGCTTTGGCTCTGAAACTTAAATTAGCATCATTCAGAGTTCTTGGCATGCACGGCTACAGTGATTATGAAAGTATAATTACCAATGAAGCGTTCTTTGCCCAAGGCATCAACTTTAGAAGCAGGAACAGAGCTGAATACGGAAGAGTTCTCCCAGGTCTCAAATTGGGGTGCTTGGACACCAAAAACAGTGTCAATAATTTCAAACCAATGGTTAACAGATTGTTACCACCAGGGTATTTTTATACACCACATGAAAATATACCTGTCACTGCAGGAGCAGATGTTATCTTTGGTTTGGATGGTTTTGCTGTAACAGGTGGCAGATTGGGTTTCAAGATAGAAGCTTTGTCCTGATTCAGGTCTGTTATCTTGTCTGTTGTGTACATTAATGAGTGAGTGAATACATGAAATGTTTTAAACATAACATATAAGTTGTTCAGTGTTAACTGGCAGAAAAGCCTGTAAAACATTTTTAATTCACATTTTTGTAGTATAAGGGTCAATTGTTATGACAAAATAATGTTTTGCTCCTATTGGTTGTACTTTTAAGTTCAATTAACTTTTTACCCACCTGATCCTCCAGGCTTGCCCACAAGATTAGGCTTTTTTGGTGGAATAGGAAGGCGTGCAGCTGGAGAACCTGCAATGATGGAAGTGAAAGTGATGAAGTGAAGTCAGGCCAGAATCAAGTTTCCTCTCCCTTTTCCAGTAATAAATGAACCAGGATGGTAAGTCAAAAATTGTACCAAAAACACAGCAGTAAGAGGTCGGAAGTAGCCCTTATCTATTTGCCACATAACCAACTTATTATCTACCTTTTACCTCTTGGTCATATTTTTAGGATATTTGGTATTAATTCCCACTGCTATGTGGATGACACTCAGTTCTATTTGTCCTCCTAGTCTAATTCTACTTCTAATCCACGTTCTCCTGCAGTTTCCTCAAGCTAAATACTGATAAAACTGAGGTTCTTCTTGTTGGCACTAAATCCAATCTGGCAAAGTTTGACAGCTTTTCACTTACTCTTTATATTTTCATAATTTCCCTGTCTTCTCAGATTAAGAGTTTGGGTGTCATCCTTGATAGTAGCTTGTCTTTTGAAAGACACGCTAATAATGTCACTCGGTCCTGATATTTTCACTTACGGAACATCAGTCGTCTTAGTCCATTTCTTACACCCACTACCACAGCTATTCTTGTACATGATCTACCCAGACAGCAGCATAGTGTCGGCCCAGATCCGGGCCACATCTGGTACATATGGACTCAACGCGTACCGGATGTGGGCTGGATCTGGGCCGGCACTATGTTGCGGTCTATGGTGGTTACTTCACGCATTGATTACTGTAACTCTCTCCTATTTGGGTTACATCTAAATCTTCTCCATAGTTGGTCCAAAACTCAGCCGCCCACATAATTACTTGAACCTCTTCCATTGAGCACTTCTCTCCTGTGCTTTATCAATTACACTGGCTTCCTGTTAAATATCGTGTAGAGTAAGAGATTCAGTTTTTCACTTTTAAAGCTCTGCACAATCTTGTACCCTCATATCTCTCTGACTTGCTTCGCATTTATACTCCCACCCGTACTCTTAAATCTTCCCCAGCTTTTTCCCTTGTTAACCAGTCATTAAGTTGTAAGATGTCCTCGATTTTTTTGAAGGGCGCCTATAAATAAAATGCATAACTATTATTATTATCCAGCTCATGCTATTCACACATCTTCCTAATGTTCTCTTAACTTAAGATAATGAAACTTAATAAAATGAAAGGGAAATAAATCAAATAAGCCAATTTGAAAATGGAAAGTACAAGAAATCTCCTAATATGAAAACAGTGATTTTAAAATCCTTGAATTATGGAAAATAGAGTATATCATACTCTAAATAAGGAAGCTGACTGTGATTGTTTACTTTTGAGAACCTGCAATTTGGATGCTTTGCTAAATGGGAGCAGCAAATTGTTCAAACTCAAAGTTAATTGGAAATGAGAGAAAATTGCTTGTTTTCTTACTCATTGCATGGATGAAGTCTAACCATTGGCACTTCATCCACCTTTCAAGCCTTCAGTTCTCAGTGCCATCTCGGAGTATAGCCAAAAGCAAACAGACAAGAGCATGTGGACCCTTCCCAGAAAAACTGATTCAATTTACATCCAAGACACCAGTTGTGAAACCCTCAGTTCATCACAGGGCAATCAAACAGAGCTCAGCTCAATAAACCCTGTGGTACGAGTTAAAAATTGCAAAGCTGGGTGGTGAAAAAAACCAAGCTTTTCTGAAAATAAAACTAAAGACCAAAATATGTCATACTTTTACAGAGGGAAAGCAATTTCCAGAGAGGTAGCTGAGGTTTTTGGTGGTGATGCCCAATGTTTTGGGTGATCTAAAACTCTTGTGGTATCATGACAGTGGTTAGAAAATTTCAGGTAGTCACTGTCAAGCCAATCTGCCATGAGACCCCTCTTTAATGAGAGCCACCAGTGATCTCCACAGATCTCTGGCTTTTGGTCAGAAGAATACATGCCAATAAACTGTGCTAATTTAAATGATCAATTTTGTTGTATTCCACTGTCTTTGCACAAGCTATAAGATGTGACATCACTTTGCAGACCTGGGATTGTTGTGTTTGTCATCAAATGATCAAATAATAGGGAAGAGTAACATTTAGTGTAGTTGTACATACTTATGGAAATTTAAAAATCGCAGTGGTGGAGTCATACTGCATAGTCTTGGAAAGTACACCATATTGCAGAAGTCTGCTGCGTCTTCCAAAATCAAGTCTAGTCAGAACCGATACACCATGTGAATTGAGTTCACTGCATATTTTGTGTCTGTTATTGTGCTGTTACCTGATTTGTATGAAGTCAACTAGTTCACTTCATAGCGCTAAAGCAATTCTTAGTAAGGTTCCCTTGAATTTTGGCATTTGTGTTGAAAATAACAGTAATGTGAATTAATAGGTTGTGGATAAATACTAAAATGTTGTCATCTTTCAGCCTTTTTTGTTTTTGCTACACAGATAAACAATATGGCATATTGAAAAAGACCTCATACCACATGGAAGCTTGTGACTACAATAAAGCATGCAAGTAGTCATGCACACAATGAACTTTAACCAGAAGCAGCTACAGTCCTCTGCAGAAGGGAGTTTCAAACATTATTGTTGAAATGCACAAATAAAAGAGCCACAGAATGTTACGAGACAGTTTAGGACATTGCGGTGGGTTTCTGTGTCCTGCAAAAGACATGTTTTTCTCTTGAAAATAAATGTCCAACAGCACCATGATGGTTTAGAAATGAAAGAAACCAATCTGGGGAAAAGCTTTGACAATTACACCACAAAGCTTGCGGCAGCATGGGATCTGCAGAAGCTTGCAAAACGACAACAAACGTTGAAGACAAGAGGCAGATTTGCGAGCAAATGGGTTGACTAGTGAATGAGTGGATGGATGAATGGACAGACACGAGTTTACAGGAGATTATGGATGGGAAGGACACCAACATGGGCATATGGGCTGCATCACAAACAATATTTCTGCAGGTTAATTATGGCTAACACACAAACAGGACGAGTTGGCTCTGTTTACCCATTCTTGGTCTGGACCACACGACTGGTTTGGGGAGAGAAAGTCCCTTATGGTGCTCACCGTTAACTGTTGGAGGGGAAAAGAGTCGGTGTTATGGAGAAAAGGAAGAATAAGGTAGCATCATGTTGTTTTTGCTGAAATGCACTGCAGCTTAAGAAAATTGGGGTTTACATAGAGAGTTATAGGCGGCCGCTCAGCTGCCTGAGGGGAAGAGAGGCCTTTCAAGATCAGATTAGTCCAAATGCTGGCGGTCTGCGTGCCCATCGGGCTAAATCACACATACTTTGCTGACAGTAAAACTGTCAGGTGTGACAGAGTATGATGGCTGGTTTGCACACACACACACACACACACACACACACACACACACACACACACACACACACACACACACACACACACACACACACACACACACACACACACACACACACACACACACACACACACACAGACACACAGACACACACACACACACCACATGTTTCAAAGGGAAAAATTGGGCTCTTGAAGAGAAAATGCCCCAAGAGAACTGCAACCAAATGGCACTGTGCTGACAGGGGAGAATGCAGAGCAAAATAAAATAAACTCCTTTTCTTAAGTAATATTATTTTTTTCTTAACATTTTTTGTTGTTGTTGTTTCTTAAGTTAGGTTAGAAAAAAAGCAGAAGAGAAAACAAACAAAAAAAAAGAGTAAAGAAAGAAAAAGAATAGCGTAAGAGGGGTAAGAGTAATGTCTTTTACCCCCATATCTTCTGGAGGAGTCGCCGGGCCTGGGGGAAGAATGTCTCATGCCATTAGAGAGAGAGAAAGGGTTTCTGCTCAGTGACGTCTGGTTCCTGGTGGTCACTGTTAGGACTGAATCGATGGGTTTGGATGGAAGAGAAGAGATGGAGTCTCTCCGGATGCTCTTACCTAGATAAAAAACAACAGCAGCTTTTGTTATGCCTTGTCGGCTCAAGGAAATGAAGTGCATGCTGGGGCAGATACTGTACAATTATGTAAGGGCTGCTATGTGTTAAAAAGTTTTTCTATCTGTGGGCTGATGAAAGATGTCAAAGTTAGCTAGTTGTGTTTCAACGTATTATCAAGGGATTTAAGTTTTCTTTAAATGTTGATTCTGATCTTCAAATACTAAATTAAACTGTATAGTACATTCTTTCACCAAAAGGAAAATTACATGAACTCTGTTCCAAAACAAGTGATCTGCTTTGCTAGCATCCTAACTGAAATTACCTTCTGATTTGGAACACTTTCCATCGATAGTAACTTTGCACATCATACAAATAACGTTTCACACGCAAAGTCCAACAGAGACCCGACATAAAATTGATTTCAATAGTCTCATGCTAGCATGTTGCTAAGCTAACAGTACAACATTTCAATAAACATAAAAATATAGAGTAATATAATTATAATTAAGTTTTTCATTTTAATTAATTTTAATTAAATAATAATGCCTAATTATACCATTCCTACTATCACTTGATTTGCATACAGTAGTTATATGTTTTCCACATATGATGTATGGATACCATGTTGCGTACATTTTGGAACGCTTACCATGCGTAAAAATATCTGTCTTTGTTGGCAGCTTACTACATTGTTTAAGGTAAAACTGGATGATGTGTGAATTTAACAATAATAATGTCATTGTTCTGACTACAGTAAGGCTAAATCTGATGTGTTGGTGGTTGCATTAAAGTACAGCAGTGCATTCCTGTGAAGACAAAACATGGTGCAGGGGAGGATACAGGAAAGCTGTGAATTCAGACAATAACACAGACATGATATACACCGATGGGACAGTTGTGATAGTTTGCCTGACAGAGCAAATAAATGAGAGGATTATTTGAACTGATGTAACCGGTTCTTGCTGTTTTTACTGGCCGTCTCGCTCACACTGACTAGAGACAGCTCTTCCTGTAATTCATTGAGCCGGAGTGTGAAATAATGTCTGCAAAATAATGTCTGTTTATGGCTGAAGTTACCAAATGACTGCGTTTGATTGAAACGTGGTTTGAACTTCCATTAATTTCCTGCGTATCACTTTTCTCCAAAACCGCCCGAAAAAAGAGGAGAATGAATTGAATAAAGCTTTGAAGTCTGATATGCTAGTGTTTGAACTAAGTTTAGACTAATGTTAGAACGTGTAGCCAAAGGTTGAATGGCAAACAGCAAAATACCCAAGTATCTGTGTGGTAAATAGTGAATCGCTAACGCAATATGTTATTTTCTCATTACCTGTCAACCGTCAACTTAAAAAAATAAGAAGGAAACATAGGAATTACCAGAGGAACTATGTGCCATCTGAGTGGCACTAGGTGCCCTGGTTTGAGGGTGTCCGTGTAGGGGTGTCCGAGTACTGCTGGGTAAGGAATTGGGGGTAGGGGTGACTGAAGGATGGGAGGGTTTAGTGGGTAGGTGTTGGGAAAGGACAGGAGGGATCTCCACCAGCTGAGAGGAGTCATTTCTAACATGGCTGTTTGAATCTGTTTAAGAGAAAGGAGCAGATGAGCCCTCCATGATGGAAAAAACAAGTTATTCCAGCTCAAGATGGTCTAGTTGGTCAACCAGGCGAAGATGGATCATGATTAACCAGCTAACCAGCTTAACCAGTGTTCTAGCAGCTTAATCCAGGGTAACCTACGAGGCCCCACCAGGTGGTAGGACGACTGATAATCCATCTAGACCAGATGTACCAGCTGTTTGGACCACCTTGAACTGGGTTTACCTGGATTTTCCAGAAGGACTGACTGTTGAGACCATGATTAGAGGATGATTACAGGGTGGACTTTAGATTAATGTTGTTAAGAATGTTTGGAAGTTGTTTGCATTGCATCGATATTAAGCTTGTTTGTGAGAGTTTCTCAGTTCCATTCCATCGAGCTGTGATGGTACGGACGCTTAAATGCCTGTTATCGACGTTGAGCACTTGTCATGACAGTTTTGTCAAGGGGGTTGAGAATTAACTTGTTGACTTTGGTCTCATAATCAGTTTGGCTCCAAGTGGAAAAACACAGAGATGTAATGTTATCTTATCCAGAGTTCAGAGACAGAGGAAGACAGGAAAGGAGGTTGGACTCCCAGATTTCTGCCTTTCCCTGCTAGAACTAATAACACGGGACTGATTCTTTCTCTGCATGCAGTGACTTCATGCAGACTGAACGTAGACTAGCGGATCAAGATGCAAAAAACTCTGAATTGAATGAAATGGTTGAGGAAATCAGATAAAGAGATGGAAGATGAAAAAACAAGAGTGAACCTATGATAAAAGCTGATAGTAAAAACAAAAATGATACCAGTCTTTGTACAGTATCTTAATAGCGTACTGATTACATTTTGTACATGAGTGCTGACTGACAGGCTGGAATTTATTGACTACTCAAATTTTGATATCATGATACTATGACAATACTCTGCCAATACCAATGCAAACTGATGATTATATGATGATACCATGGTACACAATTGTGGTTACCATGTTCAATACATATAATTAAAAATCTAACATATAAATGACATATAATTTTTATTTAGTGGAATAAGATTTAATTGTGCCATCATTTGATGTTAAATTTACCACTATACATACAATTATTTTATTAATTAATAATTGTGGTAGTAGTTTGAGGTATTTATCACTTACTGGGTTCCGTTTGGAAACATTCAGTATTGACATTATGGGCAATATTCAGTGACACAGAGGAACAAAGAAAAAGAATTTCAGAAATAAAGACATAAGAGTGCAATTTATGACCACAGTAATAAAACAGATGGAGGACTGAATAAACCAAACATTTTAACAGTTATGATGTGATTGACAGGTGATGAAATGATAGGGGACTGAATGGGTAGAGATGAGCGTGACAGAAAGAGAGCTGATTGGTGGACACAGAATCTGACTGGTGCTGATGGGTGGAGCGTGAGCAGGCCTACAGAAACCGCGCCAATGCGTGACCATGCGTGACCGCAGAGGGGTTTTCACTGCACAGCACCCTTCTGGAAAACTTACACTCACACTTCCTCCTCACTGTGGAGGCGACCGGTCAGCAATCCTCATCACGGCAGGATCGGGACTTTCTAACTCAGCGTTCTTACAAGGCATGCCAGCATGCAGCCAATCATAACAGCGGATGTCTTTAATCCCCACCCACACCCAGCAAAGCGATTACCAACTGACTGCTCATAAGCAAAACTTCAAAATAAAATTTCTCTCGGTTACCCAATGGGAGCTGAGGCCATTTTGGCTCATTGGCTCTTGGAGCAGCCACAGTTCCTTGCTGACCCATTGGTGGAGCTGTGGGAAATAATGCAATGTTTCGTAAATGGAAAAAAAAAAAAAGAGAGAAAAAGTGAGCAGGCATCCTCATCAAGGCTCTTGAGAGGGAGAGATTATTAAATGTCTTTACTGTGAGCATGACTTTGATTGACTGCTATAAAACCCTGTATGAAAGAAGAGTGCAAACAGAAAGAGTGAGAGAAAATTACCAAAAGATGTCTTGGGACCTCCATTAATGCCTGTGTTTTTGGGCGATCCTGGCTGGCTTATGTTGGGGATACCTAGAAAGAAGATTGTAAAGGAGGAAACCAACACAAAACACTTTCAAACAGATAAGAAAAAAAGAACAGTACTGAATGTAGTTTGACCCATTTTACACATGGACTGATACAATCTGTCATGATTTACTCTTACTTACTTGCAAGTAATCATCCAGCATACATTGACCAGGATTTGTCAAGCTATAAAAAGGGCTATCAAGATTTAAAATGACAAAAAGCACCTTTAAAAACACCCAAAAGTTCAGCTTAATCATTAGAGACAATTATAAGTTCCAAGTAAGCCTTTTGGTAGATTGCTTCCCAAGGAGTAAACATTGTCACTTTGCTATCAAAACATTGCTTTGTTTGTTTGAGGATTCCGACCAGCCCAGCATGGCAACACTGCCTCAACCAATGGTGTGAGTTTGGGGCAGAGCTATCTTTTTGTTCGAGTAATGGCAGACTGTTGCCATCAGAACCACAGAAATCAAACAGTTCACCTAAATTCCAGTTTGTTCCCTACACAAAGCCACCTGAATACTAAAAGTACCCCCAAACTACTTTTCTGGATATTTGATAAAGGTGCTTTGTTTTTAAAGTACGATAGCCCATCATGATATGCTTGTATTGTATGGAAAAGAACAGTGTGTATACTTTTGTGATCCATGTAAGAAAGTAAGGCATACGGGTTTGAAATGACATTAGGGTGAGTAAATTATGACAGAATTCTCTTGTTCCCTTTCGTTGTCACTCCGAGTTACGTCGGATGACGACGAATGGGGTTTCGCTAAGAAAGCCTATCAGCTTCGAGTATTACAAAACGAGCCAAGGCAAATAAATGCCATGGGTCTGCGGAATTTGCATGACGTAACTCCGCCCCACCTCGTGGGTATAAAAGGAGGACGCCGGCAACATGCAGTTATGTTTTCGCTTCGGAGCCAAGAGTTTCTCTTCACTCCACAAGCCATCTCTGAACTGTCAGCTTCACGAACGAGTTCCTCTGGTGTTGGTGTGACGGCGATCTCCAGCGAGCGCGTGCTTCCTGCTTATCTGTGCAGTGGTTTGCCAGAGAGTGCGTGTCTCCCCGGGCGCTTCAACACTCAGAGTGTTTCTCTCTTAAAAGAGCTTGCACGTGGCACGTCTTTTTAAAGATGCCTCGCCCGTGCACTTCTGGTTGCGGCAGGCTGGTGTCTGACTCTGATGGGCACAAGCGCTGTCTAGTGTGTTTGGGCATGGATCACGCTAGAGCAGCGCTCGTGGATGAGTCATGTTCTCTCTGCGGGAACATGACCATCGCGTCACTTAGGTCGAGACTCAATGAACTCGCAAGAGTGAGAGTCCCCTCATCCACACCCCGATCTAACGCTCCCCCGAGGAGTGCTACTTCGGCTGGTGGCCAGGGTGACCTGAAGGTTACGGTCTGGATCAAGGCGCCGACTATGTGTCCGCGACCCCAGCCCCACTCCTGTGTGACGGTGCCCGCTAGTGAACCTCCGATTCCCGCGGGTCTACCTTCGGGTGGCCCGCGAGTTTCGGTTGAAGCTACAGAGGAAGATGCTATGTCTGTAGCAGCATCACAAGGTGGGCTTGATTCTTCCGGAAGTGAAGATTCAGCGCAGCTGCCACCTTCCGGTGTACATACGGCTGTGCCTGAGTCGGATCCGGAAATGACGGCCATGCTTTCCCGGGCAGCCGCGAGCATCGGTCTAGAGTGGAGGCCTCCACCCTGTCTTGAGCGCTCGCGGCTGGACGATTGGTTTTTGGGTAAGGCTGCCGACTCACCTGGTCCACGGCAAACCCCAATACCTTTCTTCCCGGATGTGCATGATGAGATCTCGAAGTCCTGGAAGACCCCCCTGTCTCATCTCGCTGGTCTCATCCGCCTTTCCTCCCCTCGATGAGGCGGCTGCCCGTGGGTACACTGGGCTTCCTCCGGTTGAACGCTCTGTTGCGATGCAATTGTGTCCTCAGAGTGCTTCTTCTCGGGGCGAGCCTAAGCACCCATCCAAGGCCTGTAGATTTTCGTCGTCTATGGCGGCGAAGTCTTACAGAGCGGCGGGACAGGCGGCCACCTCTCTGCATGCTATGGCCAGTCTGCAGGTCTACCAGGCCCAGATGCTCAGAGACATGCACGAGGGCAGGACAGACCCAGGGCTCTTCAATGAGCTGCGTGCCGCAACCGACCTCGCTCTCCGGGCGACGAAGGTAGCCGCGCGCTCCCTGGGTCTGGTGATGTCCACTGCGGTGGTCCAGGAGAGACACCTGTGGCTGAACCTGGCTGACATGCGGGATACCGAGCGGACACGTCTGCTCGACGTACCCCTGTCCCAGGCCGGCCTCTTCGGCGGCGCAGTTGAGGACTTCGCCCAACAGTTCTAAACTGCACAGAAACAGACAGAGGCAATCAAACACATTCTGCCCCGCCGACCCGCTGCTGCCTCGACGTCGGCCGGGCAGACGCCTCAGCCTGTTTCCCGCGGAGGGCGCCCTCCTAAGGCTCCCGCCCCTCCCGCTCGGCCAAAGCAGCAGCCTTCACCCAGGCCCAGTCGCGGAGGAAGCCGTCGGAAGGCGCCACAGCCCTCTCCAGCCCCGCCCCCCTGCCAAGCGCCGGGCCAAGCGGCGCTCCTGAGACGGGCTGCTCAGGGACGATGGTTGTTTCTCAGGAGATGGTAGCAGGACCACTCCTTAAGACTCCAATCTTTTGTTCTCCACTCCCCGCTGCTCACCCACGGGTGGGCAGCACCCTAATGTGGTTAAAGAAAGAAACAAACCCCTCATCCCTGAGCACACAGAGTTCTCGGACGACACAAAGCGCCGCCCACAAGCCGTGCTCTCCTCGTCCCCCTCTGTCCCAGAGTCGGTTGACACGGCGTGCCGTCCACGGACCGTTTCGTCCCTGTCCCACTCTGTCGCCAGACCCCTGGCAGAGCAGGCCCCCGTGGAACGCTGGTCCTTCCCTGGCCTCCTCTGTCAGGGCGCGGATGTTAACTGCGCCCCCACACCGGATCGCTATGCCGTCCACGTCCGGGCCAGTTACTCCGCTTCGCTGCCCCTCCGGGGGGACGCCTGTGGTTCGCATGACCCCGCTGGTACAGTTTCTGGGGGCCTGGCTAGAGCTTCCCCGTCTGTCCCGCTGGGTCGCCCGAACCATCAGGCTCGGCTATGCAATTCAGTTCGCATGGTCTCCTCCCCGCTACAGGGGAGTCCGCTCCACTTTGGTCGGTGGCAAAGTCTCAACAGATGCCTCCATCACAGGCTGGGGCGCCATTTGCAATGGACATGCTGCCGCGGGCTCCTGGACAGGACCCCAGCGCCTATGGCATGTCAATTGCCTCGAGTTGCTGGCAGTACGCCTTGCCCTGCACCGCTTCCGAGCGCTGCTCATGGGTCAACACGTACTAGTCCGATCAGACAATACCGCCACTGTAGCGTACATCAACCATCAAGGTGGTACGCTCCCGCCGTATGTCGCAACTCGCTCGCCAACTCCTCTTATGGAGTCAGAGGCATCTGAGGTCCCTTCGAGCCATTTACATTCCCGGAGCCCTGAACCGTGCAGCCGACGAGCTGTCACGACTTCAACCCCTCCCTGGAGAATGGCGACTTCATCCCCAGTCGATCCAGCTGATTTGGGACCAGTTCGGGGACGCAAAGATAGATCTGTTTGCCTCCCACGACTCGACCCATTGCGCCCAGTATTATTCTCTGACCGAGGGCATGCTCGGCACGGATGCTCTGGCGCACAGCTGGCCGCGGGGCCACAAACATGCATTTCCCATAGTGAGCCTTCTTGCGCAGGTCTTGCGCAAGGTCAGGGAGGACGAGGAGCAGGTCCTTCTGGTTGCGCCGTATTGGCCCACCCGGACTTGGTTCTCCGAACTAGTGCTCCTCGCGACAGCACCTCCTTGGCCAATTCCTCTGAGGAAGGACCTCCTTTCTCAGGGACGGGGCACCCTGTGGCACCCTCGTCCCGATCTCTGGAACCTCCACGTGTGGCTCCTGGACGGGACGAGGCAGGTTTGAGTACCCTACCACCTACGGTGGTGGCTACCATCACTTCCGCTAGAGCGTCGTCCACTAGGCACGCCTACGCGTTGAAGTGGAACCTCTTCGTCAACTGGTGCTCTTCTCGCCAAGAAGACCCCCGGAGATGTTCGATCAGTTTCGTGCTTTCCTTCCTTCAAGATGCGTTGGAGCGAAGGCTGTCTCCCTCCACCCTCAAAGTTTCTGTTGCCGCTATTGCCGCACACCACGACTTAGTGGAAGGTAAGTCCGTAGGGAAGCACGACCTGATCGTCAGGTTCCTGAGGGGGGCGAGGAGGCTGAATCCTCCTCGTTCTCCTCTCGTTCCCTCTTGGGACCTCTCAGTGGTTTTAAGTGCCTGCAGAGTGCTCCCTTTGAGCCTCTGCAATCAGTGGAGCTTAAGTTCCTGTCAATGAAGACAGCGCTCCTGGTTGCATTGGCCTCTCTCAAGAGGGTCGGGGACCTGCACGCATTCTCCGTTGACGAAGCGTGCCTGGATTTCGGGCCGGCTTACTCTCACGTGATCCTGAGACCCCGGCTTGGATATGTGCCCAAGGTTCCTACCACTCCCTTACGGGACCAGCTGGTGAACCTGCAAGCGCTGCACTTGGAGGAGGCAGACCAAGCCTTGGCACTGCTCTGTCCAGTACGCGCTCTCCGCGCCTATGTAGACAGGACGCAGTATTTCAGGACCTCAGACCAGCTTTTTGTCTGTTATGGTGGGAAGCTGAAGGTAAAGGCTCTCTCAAAGCAGAGGTTGTCTCACTGGATAGTGGACACCATTGCTTTGGCATACCAGCAGCAAGGTCGACCGTGCCCCCTTGGTGTGACTGCCCACTCCACCCGGAGTGTGGCATCCTCTTGGGCTCTAGCGCATGGCGCCTCGCTAACAGACATCTGCAGAGCTGCAGGCTGGGCGACACCGAACACATTCGCCAGATTCTACAATCTCCGAGTGGAGCCAGTGTCCTCTTATGTACTCGCTTCAACTAGCTAGTACCGGACCCGCTCAGGTGTCTTTGCTTGCTCGCCATTCCACTCCACGGACTGGATACGTGCGATATTCTGCTCAGGTGAGCTTCTCCGCAAGCCCTGAGTTCCTCCAGCACCCCTGATGCTAGCGCCAGTGTCTATTGCCTGGGCGTCGGCTAGGTTCCTCCCGTGTGCACGGTCCCTCCCCGGAGCTACCCCCACACGTGTATTTCCACTGTAAGCCTCTCTGAGCATGTGTCTTTCCCTTGGCAAGCCACCTTGCCACCCCCGAGGTTGAAATATTCCACCTGCGGCTGGACACCTCAGTGTTTCTCCATATGTTTCCTTCGGGTCATATGTGTATTTCCAAATGCCCCCCCCCCCCCCTCTGGGTTGGTGTTAATTGCATATTTCCTCTAAACTATGGGATATGCTTCCCAGTGTACCTTGGTATTCCTGTGATAAATAGGAGTCCTTCGTCCAAAGTCTCTCGAGGGCTCAGATTTACGCAGGGCACTGGAAGACAGCTGTGAAGGTGGCGTGATTAGACTGATAACCCCATTCGTCATCATCCGACGTAACTCGGAGTGAAAACGAAAGGGAACGTCTCGGTTACGTATGTAACCCTCGTTCCCTGAGTAGGGAACGGAGACGTTACGTCTTCCTGCCACTTCCGCTGTACCGCGGGGATCGCCTGAGTTCAGTCTTGGCTCCTCAGCGAAGAAACATAACTGCATGTTGCCGGCGTCCTCCTTTTATACCCACGAGGTGGGGCGGAGTTACGTCATGCAAATTCCGCAGACCCATGGCATTTCTTTGCCATTGGCTCGTTTTTAAATACTCGAAGCTGATAGGCTTTCTAAGCGAAACCCCATTCGTCGTCATCCGACGTAACGTCTCCGTTCCCTACTCAGGGAACGAGGGTTACATACGTAACCGAGACGTTTTCTTTACTACACAAGGGGCAATTCGTAAATGTAGTAGTTGATGGTCTTACCATGCCGAGATGGGAACAGACTGCTGTGAGGTCCAACCTGTAAAAAGAGGGTTACACACATTTTTTTTTCTACCCTCTTTAAAAATGAAGTGTAGAGTGAAAGACCACAGAACAGCGTTCCGTCTTCATATCATGTAAAAGAACTCTGCAATCAGGGTCTCTCCACCGTGTCTAAAGTGTTCCTGAAATGCCCTGACAGGCATGTATTATTTCTTGCCTCCACTGAGAAGGTCGAGTACATTACACACATACAACAACTGGATTCTTGACTTAAGAGTTTGAGAATATGTGAGAAAGAGTTTGCTCGCAGGCACAGTTCTTTATGTCCACGACAGTTCATAAATAGACCAGAAAGCACAACAAACTAAGAAAGGCAATCTTGCCAATCTTGCAATCAGCATTGTGGGAGACCAGCTAACCATCTTAAGCAAGCTTAGACCCGCAAACCAGGCTTGTTTAAACGGCTTTTTTTTCAGCATGGATGGAAGAGAAAAGGTCAAAAAGTAAGATAATAGAGTGCTAGCATTATATTATTTGCTTATTTTAAAATATTTACATTTTCTGAGGTAGTACCAGGGTGTTGTAATGTGGTTATGATGGTGTTTTGGGTGGTTATCAGGGCATTGCTAATGGCTTCACCTGTTGGTTACTCATTACTTAAATCAAAAGTTTCCACCCCTAAAATCTCTATGATATTCTGGTTGGATTTTTTTGTGAACGCTGTGTTGTTGTTTTTTTGCACCAATGCCAAGAAAAAAAGAAGAGATCTTTTTGTCTCAGAATGTGAACATGGTTTGAATTAAATAACGGAGACATCACACAAACTCTTAAAGTTGTGCATGGCATGTGGTTTTGCCTGTTAAAGTCATTAGGTTGACAGTCATTTAACATTATATAAAAGTTGTTATGAAACAACACTACATACCAAAGTCTCGACAAGGGGTCTGTTCGGCTTGTAGGTTATCTGGAAGTTTTTGTCTGAAAACAAAACAGTGGCAATGCAAGTTAGACTTGATGATCTTTCGGCTTCTCAGACAAATCCTTAAATAGATGTTTAGGGTATCTGTTACCTCCCATTTTGGTGTTGTGGATCACTGGCTTGCTCCAAATTCCAGTACGGTCGTCTTTGTTGGATCGGACACCAAATTCGTAGGGTGTGTTGGGCTTGAGGTTGTCGATTACGGTATCAGAGGTGGGGCAGGTTTGGTAGATCCACTTCCTGTTTCTTTCTCTGTAGCGGATGGTGTAATGCCTGGTTCAAAGACACATTGGTTATCATTTGTACACCGTTTTGGCTAGTCATAATCAATCATCAAATTATGTAGTAGGGCAGTCAATAGATTATTTTAATCACAAACTTATCGTGAAATTAAGCATACACCATTTATCTTGTTCAACACGTTAATTTGGTCATCATTTGCCAGCAAAGTAAACTATAAGATTCAAGGGTGATTCTCACAAAACTGTATTTTCTGCAAGCTTTTTTCAAGGTAAATTTAGATGTCTTCCCACAAAAGGACACTTGTATATTCCAAAAGGACACCAAATAACCAAATGATATAAGGAGAATAAATTTATGCACAGCAAAGCACCCATGAAAAAAATTACAGTAAAAAAACTTTTCAGAATTCACAGTATGTACAATGCATCAGCAAAGAGCTTGTTTACAAGTTGTGATACGGAACAGGTTTATGAATCAATATAACTGACTTACACATGCTTACTGTACGACTCCTGAACGTCACTGTAATCGTTTTTACCTTGATTGCAATCCTCATCTATCAAAACTTTAGCAATTAAGACAATGGTTTGCTTCATCCAGTCGTGAAACGTAGTTTGCATATCATCTCGCCACACAGCAGTGGGATGTTTGGGCATTCCTTTCTGTCTCAATTTTACACAGCGCAATGCATGAGGGCTCGCGCTTCTCTGAAACAACCACAGAATATGATTTAAAGCGAGTTTTAAAGCGAAACACTAGAATGAATAATTCCTTGAAAATGCAACGTGAGTCTATTCTCTCTGCCATCTTCTCGCGCTTCAGTCATTTATTATTTAAACACTTTAAGGATTTTAAATGAATAGCATGATTTAACGTATTAATGTTGACACCCCTGATACTTAGTAAACTCGTTTTCTGTCACCATAGCAGTTGTCAGACATTAAACAAAGGAGCTGATGTTAGGTTTATAAAGAGCACTGGGACACGTCTTTAGCTCCAACTGTTTTGGTCCAGGTCAACATTTCCAATGGCCTTTCCAAAAGTCTCCCCTTAACAGAGGGGGGAAAAAAGTGCATTTTTCTCTATATGAAAACCAGAGCGATTTAGGGAGGCTGAGAGCATGTCAGTGCGTCCCAACAGTGCCTGTATCCTCAAAAAGCATTTAAATATGTAGACACACACTACACCTGCAGTGGCAGGGATCCACATCCCACACATTTTTTTTCCTCTGCATAGAAAAACATCACAGTCATTGAATGTCTCTCTCGGTTGCAACATAAATCCAGTATCCTGTCAGTGCAATGAGAGCATTGCATAAAAACCTGCATTGCACTGCAACGCTTCTGAGGACGGGACCCCTAAATACTGGAGACAGGGTGCAGTGATATTTCATTATCTTGTTTTCAGGTTAAACGGCCCCTAAATATGAAGTGGAGTAAATTAAGTCTCCCTCTGGGATTTAGGACACTCATATGAAACATGTTGGTGGAGGAAAAAGTAAAATCCAGATGTTGTGTGTGTAACTCACCCGTCCTCCAAGCAGTCGTTCATGATGTTTCCCTGGTAGGGTGTCTTTAAGTAGGTTCCCCAGGATAGTAGCACAGATGTCGGCGTGACAGAATCGATCACCAGGTGAAGAGGTTTGTCCAGGTTCACCTTACCTGTTACAAACCGGTATTCTAATTTAGCAGTGGAATATGTTTTCTAGCTAACTCTAAGAGAAATTTTTCAAACATTCCCACTGGTTCAATAAAACATCTGTTGCATATTTGCCACTAAACATATCCTGTCATGGACTGTTTCGGTTTTTCGATTGCCAATACTTTTTTAAAATGCATGCTACCTGTGCAATGCTTCTTCACATCATTGGTTGGGATGGGCTGAACAGCCACCAGATACTTTGGCTCAGCATCTGTGAAAGCAAGCATCTCAAGTTATTTAGGAGTTCAAAGAAAACCATAAAAAGGACAATTTCATGGTGCAATGCAAGTTCCTTTCATGAACTTCCGGAAAACATAAACGAAATAAGCAAGAGAAATGTATAGGAGTCAACCAAAGGAAGGACCCCTGTGTGTCAAGGTTAAGTCTCATGAAATTTGATAAATTTACCTTTTTATGACATGAGAAGGTTGATTGTAAAAAAAAATACATTTTACTTGAAAATATATATATATATATTTGGAATATATTTCCCTTTTTTGGAAAATAATGATTCAGATATTTACACATTTAAAAAGTATGAAAATAGTTTTGTTTGTTACACCAGATGACCACACAACTCACTCAATTTAATATTGTGTTTAAAATGGTATAATATTTAGTTCTAAAAACTTTATGTAGTTGTACACTGTTATTTGTCACTGACACAATTCCAAAAGATTCTGGTGGACGTTTATTTAGTAAAATGCCTCGATGTGATTAATGTTAAGCTTTTCACCCAGTTTATGTGATGACAATGGTTTGCTAAACATCCGTGTTTCCAATTTAACCGAATTAAACGGCACATTTGCCAAAATTTGATTTGTTACGGTGATAAGTTTGTTATTTATGCCTTTCTAATAGTTATGAATATGTACACACACAAAAAACAAGAAAAAAGAAAAAAAGAAGAAGCCCATTAGGGTGATACAAAATGTGCCAGTTCCAAAGTCCACAACAATCTGGACATTTATGAGAGCATGTGGCATGTCAGGTTGGGAAGACGCCAATAACTGCTTTCGCCTTTCGGCCATCTGTTGTGCACGTGTATTATATTGAAATCTCAGCACACACTGTAAATTCAAGAGCAATGATCCCTCCGTCTGTGGCCAATATTGAATAATGATGGGACTGTGTGCTGAATTGCATAGGTAAAGAAGCCAAAAACTCAGAGGCCCTTCCTTTTGGAACAAACAATTCTTTGTTTGCAAGCTTCTGGATAAGGGTATAAGCGTTGATGTATAATTTTGTTCTGCTTGCGTCAGTGCTTTTAATTGTGGAGAACTTCAAAGGCTTTGACTTGGAGGTTGACTCTTGAGATCTTGTCCACTACAATCTTAAATCACATGTTGTTTTGTCATCAACACTACTGCCCAGAATTGGATTTTCATGGATGTTAAAATTCTGGCCGACACTGATGAGCAGATAATTATTTTCATGTTAGGGCCGATAACTATGGAAGCTTGTTTCTACCATGGAATATTATGACTTATCTCACAATTCTGACTTTTTTTTTCTCACAATTGCAATATAATAAACTCACAATTACGAGTTATAAAGTCAGAATTGTGGGATATGATCACGCAAGTGAGATAAGTCAGAATTGTGAGATTAGCAATTCTGACTTTTTCTCTCACAATTTTGATGTCTTCTTGCAATTTCAAGTTTATATCCTGCAATTCTGACTTAGAATTGTGAGATATAAACTCGCAATTGTGAGTTATAAAGTCCAATTCTGAGGAAAAAATATTATTAGGGCTTGGGCCCTATATCAAAGATGCAATATCAACTGCAATAAAACTGTCTGATGACCAATATGTTATCAATAAATCCACAAGCAACTGAACTCTACCTGCAGAAACAAAATGAAGCATCTGGCATGAACCCATTTAGTAAAAACTTACATTAGCTTTAGGGTCCCTCTGACCTTGCCCTAACATACACAAAATGATCTCTGGGATTGTAGCTCCTGGGAGAATGATGAAGAATGGACCACAGGAAGTTATTTACAGACAAAAAATAATTGTGGTTAGTCTTACTGGGAGTAATATGTGACCTTTTTACCTTGTCAAACGTGATCTGTGACTTTTTGTGTGTTGACAAATGCCGTGGTTACCAAAGCTTTAACAAATAGCATTCATTTTGGGTTTAATTACAGTTTATGCTTTCAAATAATGGAAGAGTTGGCGCAAACATAGGTGTGCAAATCAAGACTGTGGTTTTGTTGGGTTAAGGAATCAACCATTTGTGGTTACTCCTCCAGTCCCATGCTAACCCACAAAACAACATTAGTGATTGTTTTGTGGGCTTCCTTCAGGCTCTTGAGCGAAATAACAGCTGAGTGTGGTTATACTCTAACTCACCAATCTCGGTCTCATAGGGTTCCCCGTTTTCTGGGAGTTGGATGAACTGTTTGGAGAACATGCTGGAACCATAGCCTAAGATGTAGCCCTCAAGTTTGATGTCAGGGTTGGGACGAACAAACTTCAAAACTATGGTATCCCCAGTGGCGTTGATCCGAACCTTCATATTCTGTCTTCTTACTGTGCGGAGGAAAAAGTAGTGTTTGTAATACTTTTAATTGGCTTAAGAAACAGTGCTGCAACTCTTCAAACACTTTGTGTTTCTTTGTTTGACATACAATGGCAGGAAAAAGGAATTGCACAAAAATAGTGACTTTCAGAACACTGCAATGAATAAATGATGAATTACTTAAAGAGTAAAGAGCAAGACATTATGTTTCCCATGTGTTGGATGGGGTTTGTGAATTTATGGGGTTTACTGATTAATGTGGCCAAAGGGGGGCGGAGGAGTGCACTTTTGAGGAGTGCAAAAGTGTGTGCCATGAAAATATTCGTCGAGGTAAATCAAGGACAATTGCTTT
Source organism: Meda fulgida (assembly GCA_030578275.1). NCBI lineage: Eukaryota > Metazoa > Chordata > Actinopteri > Cypriniformes > Leuciscidae > Meda > Meda fulgida. Next base: position 15,392,815 of record CM060637.1, on the reverse strand, counting down.
CACAGTTGAGCTCCTCATCGCTTCACTCAAAGCACAGTAGCATATGGACCTCCAATATTCCGCCCCATTTACGCAGCATTATTTACCAGAATTATGAGGCTTTGTTTCAGAATATGACACTGACACACATTTAAAGTGATTTGATCATTATCTTTACATACCTGCGCCAAGCAATTCATTATAAATTTCCTCCTTTTATACCAGCGTCATCTTTCACTGGCATTTCATTGGATAATTTGCAGCATGGAAAATGTTTCGAGTCAGTTTCAGGCCCATTCTAAATCCAATAAGCCAACAGGCTGGGTTGAGATTTTTCCGCTTCCACCTTTTTCCCATCAATCAGAACTATTTAACGATTACGCTGAGTTAAAGAGGCCTTTTCGAGTCCTCCTTAAACTAATTTAAGCTGGTTGGTCTCGGCCTTTGGAAAGTGATGTGTTTATTTAACTTTATAAGTAATTGCAAGCTTGGCAGGTCAAGCTCATCGCCCCAATCTGTCAGTCACAATGAAGCACCAAACTTAACTGGAGATCTCATTAATTAGGCTCAATAAAGGGACAGTTCACACCAAAAATGAAAATTATGTCATTATTCACTCAACCTCATGTCACTCCAAAATCATTTGATGTCTGTAGAACAAAAAATATTTCACAGCGACATTTCATAGTGACCACCAAAAAAGTAGGTTAATATAATAGTGAACAGCATTACACCAAGTTTGAGAAAGTTCAGTCATTATTCATTGTTATCTTCCTCTTTTGTAAGCTGTTACTAGATATTTACTTTGAGCCTATTCTTTTGAATTATCTAGTTTATCCATTCATGAATGAATCATTCAGTCCGGCTTGTGACATGGATAAACAGTACATTGAAAAGAACAGACTAAATGAAAAAATATTAATTAGTTGTTCCTGTTCTAGAGTTAACTGCCCACCAGAGGGGAAGATTTTCAGTAAATAATGACTTAAATTTGGGGTTTCCTCACATAAAGCTATTGTATGACTTCAGAAGACTTGCAATATAGTACATGAATCTGATGGACCACTTGTATAATAAATCTTTTCATTTTTGGGAATGTAAATAACTATGAACTGATTTTGTCTGGAAATAAGCTGCATGAAGATTTGTTTTTATTGCAAGCTTTTTTAGTTTCAAAAATGTCTAAGAAGACACCTTTCAGATCCCACAATCAAAAAGGTGGAACATCTACAACATGATTCAGTAACTCGTCTTCTTAATCTTTAGAAATCTGTTAAACAAACAGAAGAGAGACAGTGTGTGTGGTCAGGGAAGCTGCTGAATTTGTACAAGGGAAAAATCACACTTCTGAATCACTGGGATCATTGTAAAATAAACTCCTCAGTGGAGAGAACTTTAAGATGAACTCTACTTTAGCTGTTCTTTACGTTACAAAAACTGTATCACTTTGATAAATTATAATTAAAAGGCAGGCACAGTCTTGTTTCTTTATCACATGTCTTGTTCAGTTGCTAAATTGTGTCAATGTAGCTTTAGACTGGGGCCAAGGCTCGGACAAGGCTGGACACTTGCGGTTGAGTGGTGTTGTTGGTTTATCTGTTCACACCAGCTTGTTACCACAGAGGTTTTAAAAGCCGTAGCTGAGGGATATTTTTTGTTCCCAAAATCGTAAAATCGTAAAATGTCACTTTGCAGTTACAAGAGTTTTACCATACCAGTGGAGAAGGGCTGGACAACGGTTTAACCTCTACGGTCAAGGAAAAACATTTTTCAGAGGAACCCTGCTGGTCAAATCATGAAGCCTTTTGAAAGCCTCAGAATCTGAAACACATTCTTATTACAAAAGGTCCAAGCCAAAACATTTAAACGTTGAAAGAAAAAAACATTTCCCATTCCTAATGGATTACTTGTCTAATAATAATAAGTTTTTAGCCAAGTCATGTTGTGCACTTCACTTTGCGAAGTTAACAAAGTTATCATAGAGTAATTGGTCTTTTTTGCATCAAAGTTCTATTGAAAATTTGGTTTCCAGTTACTTGGATTGATTCTTTCATATGTTTTTGAATACAACAATTTGAAGTTGTACCTTAAAAAGCCAGAAACGCAGAGGGTGGGCGAATACCACAGATATGGAAGGGAAGCAAAGGGGGAAGGTATATCTCATTTGACATCACTGACAAGGGTAATCATGCATGCTCTTTCCTGGCTCTGATGTTGAATGATTTTCAGGTTCAGACTGATCAGCCAAAGACCAGCCCCAAGCTGTGTTCTGTCAGATGCGGTTCGTTTTTAGCTTTATGCATGAATACGGTCCAGTTTTTATTGGACGTCTGTGGCACTTGTTCCACTTAAAACATAATTTACAAACACACTGATTTCTAGAAGGGTCAGTTTGATTCACAGCATTCCTCCTGGACTGAAGCCATGCTATACAAGGCACTTGCCAAGTGTGCATTCAAAATCAGTCCAATTTATTAAATCAATCTCAAACTATTTCAGTTTCCCCCCCCCCCCCCCTTCATGTTCAAGACTTTAAATAAGCAAATTCAAGAAAACTATAATCTGATCTTTGGCTTTACAATGAACGACCACCAAAGGGTTAGTTCACCGCTAACAAATAAAATTCTGTCACTAATTACTCACCCTCATGTCCTCCAAATCAAATCTGTATGCCTTTCTTTCTTTTTTTTTTTGTCTATACAATGAATGTAAGTTGGGTCCAAAGTTGTTTTCTCATTGTATAAACAAAAACTGTTGAAGCATTCTTCATTTGCAGACGAAAAAGTCATGCAATGGAATGAGAGTAAGCAAATTCATTTTTGGGTGAACAATTTAAGTCAGCACTTTTCATGGAAAATTCAGAAATCTGGTCCTTCTGCAGAACTCCAGGCTCTTTTGCACCCCATTAAATGACAAACATGACCCAAATATCCAAAGAGATGATTTAAAAATGGCACTAAACTTCAGAAGAAGCAAATCACCTGAGGGCGCGGAGGGAACGTAAATCTAATGTTTTCCCATACATCTACAAATCATTCGTCTTTCAGGCACATTTACAACAGTCCTGATCTCTGCACTCAACAGCTGTTCCCATCTTCCCTTCACCCCCCAGATCCTTTCATCCACTCTGTCTTGTTCTGATTTTTTGGAGATATTAATCTAGACACATTTTGATATTAACAACCAGTATTAGTACAGACAACCCTTGATTGCTATCACCACTCCTAAACACATGCTCATTTCAAAATTCAATGTTTGTTTCCCCAATAACATTGGGCTGCAGTTGCCAGGGTGCATTGTGAACCTCTATGGCTTGCTTTTACAGTACAGCTGTCTGCACATGTGTTGTTAAGCTGTCTTTGCCCCACGGCAAATTGAAGTACAGTAACACGTAGAAGCTATGTCTAAGTCGAGCGAACATGCAGACAGCTCAGACTGCTGTTTCCTTTTAAGGCGTCAATTATCAATTCATCATTCATGCTGAAAAAACTTAAACCAGACTAAGATGGTTTGCTGGTTTTAACTGGTTTAAGATGGTTAAGATGGCAAGTTTGGTCCTAAAGAGCCGTTGTCCTGCAGAGTTTAGCTCCAACCGAAATAAAACACACCTGAACAAGATAATCAATGTCTTCGGGATTACTAAGGCTATAATAGGCAGGCGAGTTTTATTTTCAGGATTGGAGCCAAAATCTTTAGGACAGCGGCTCTAGGACTAAACTTGCCCACCCCTGGTCTAGCTGGTCTCCCAGTCTTGCCAAGCTTGTCCTACCTGGTTTAGCTGGTCTGCCAACTTGACCAAGCTGGTGTAAAGCTGTTTCACAGAAGTGGTCTCCAAGCAAAACAAGCTGAAAAGTGCCCAAAACCACTGTAAAACCAGCAAACCACACCAGAGCAATCAGATAAGTGTGTTTCTTTTCAGCAAGAATGAGATATTTTCAACATGTCTTCACTCTTGTTGAGCTCACCCAGTAATTTAAACTGTCTTTTTGTCCATTCAACATCCATAAGGAAACGAAGTTGGCCAACGAAGTATAAACACAGAACGCTGCTGGGCTGATTGACTAGCTGTGATGAATGAAGCTCAGTACAAGAGAAAGGGCATTGAGCCAGTGCAGACATTCTTCCCCTCCGGAGATGGAGGTGGTTTTTAATAGCTGATGAACGAGCGCTGATAGTGAACCGAGAGCTTGTATTACTAATGCCATAGCTAATCTGAGCACACAGGGATGCTGGGGGCATGAGATCTTGCACAGAAACACGCCACATATGCACGTACAACTCTAGCACTAAGAAGGATGGTGTTGGAATATATTTAGACACATACACAAATGCACTTTGAACAGGAAGCCAAGGTGCAATGTATTCATTCTGCATTCACACATGCACTAGAGTAGAACACACACAATCAAACACCTTCATGGAATATATACATACACACATACATGCACAAAATAAACTGTGATTTTGGCCAGCTGCATACACCATGAGGTAACCATTATCACTCTATTGTTTAAAATTTGAGTCTATCAAAATTATATGTCGTTTCGCAACCAGCAAAGGCAGAACATCTAAGTGCCTTGCTGGTTTCTCAAGTTGGACTCTGGACAATGGCAGACAGATTACACGTGTTTAATTTTCCAGCACCTTTCAGGCTCCAGTTATCCTTTTTTTTCTCTCACTTTTGCAGAGTTTGGCTTCGCCCCATCTATAATCATGCGAGACTGACTGCTGCATATAATTCCCATAATGCACACTCAGTTCTGCTCATGCACGGCCAAATGCACCTGCAAGTGCAAGATTTATTGCATGTTCTTAAAAATTAATGAAAATGAAAATTGATGACCAGTCCAAGGCACCTTGTAATGCAAATGCGACACGTTAACGATAATGAAATTTGTCCTATGGTTAAAGCTCAACTCCTGCAACTCCAATAAAAAATCTTTAACTATTACTATCCTAATTATACAATAACTACTGCAGAAAAGCATGGCATTATCAAACACAAACAGGTGCATCACAACAATTAAACATGAGTGCCCCTGTTCTGCGAGCATGCGACACCGTGGTGCTGAACTTGCCTCTGACTCTTTGTGCGGAGCTGCATCCAAGGAGGAGAATTCCTGCAAGCGTCAGAAGGAAGCCCAAGTGAAGGACAGTGCTGCTTGCCATGGTGCTCTGCTCCAATCGAGAAGGGATGCTGCCTGATTTCTCTAAGACAGTTGCTGCTGGTTCTTCTGCTTGAGTTGGTGTCAGGTCAGGACTTCTTGAGCTCACTTTGTGCCTCTGCTGAGTGACAGACAGTGCGAGGAGTCCTCTAGGATGTATAGTGACCAGGGAGGGAGGAGATTGCTGATGTGTGCCTCAATCACACCCACCTTCACAGATCCACACACACATCCATGTGTGTGTGGGGGGGTGGGGGGAGGGGTTAGGGGCATGGCTTTCATTTACTGGGCTTGCTCGACCACACACTCTCACTTTTTCATCCATCAAGGCTTTTTTCCCTGCAGCTTGTGTGTTTGTGGGTGTGCATGTCTGTGCTTGTGTGAGGCAGTTTCCTCCAAAATCTGATTGGACCTAATACACGGACTTGGGGCACCCCTATAATGGCAAACAGCCAAAAGGGAGTCAGGGTTCAAGGAGGACAATCAATGATAGAGTACATGAGCAGGACATAAGATGGACCGGCAGATGGCATATGCCTCTCTTGATCCAGTTATTTGACCTGGTGGAAAGTACAGTATCCCTCTATTTCATCATCATGGACAGAAGCACTTGTCTATCTGTGGCCACTGCTAACCGCTGCACATTACGTCTCGTCTAGAAGGGCATCCAGCCTCACACTCCTTGCCAAACAACTTCACCTCCAGGGACATTTGTGAAATTTGTGAAGGAGTGAGGGGGAGTGGGGGGGGGGGGGGTGGAAAGTGACTATAGTGAAAGTGCTTCCAACACGTGCCACTGCATGCGACATGCAAAGGAAAGCACTCGTTCCATTGAGTCTCGTCTGACCCACAGGATGTGAACAAAGACATATTCATGAATCTAGCTGCCCAAAAATTATGCAACTGCAGCCTAGCATGTGTCTCTTACTACATCATCAGCTAAGAGCACCATAAAACAAGAGATCTGCTTTAGAGCGTCCAGTGCTCCGAGAAGAGTTCTTTTAACGAGCATTACAAGCAAAAAAAAAAAACAACAACAAAAAAACTTGAAAAGAAAAAAACGAAAGTACAATTTGGAAAATCCACTCCCTATCATGACTCAAACAAAACGTCCCTCATTTGCAGCTGTGATCATGTCTAGGACTGCTAGCTTTACCAACACAACAGTTTACAACAAAGTGAGTTGCCAGAATCAACTCAACAGGCCGTGCGATGCCTTTGGCTAGAGCTTTAACCCCACATACATCTTTCTGGTGCATATATAAAAATGGTTTCTACAGCTGGTACCACTCTGAGTCTCTGTGATTACCTTGTAAATTATTAATGAGTTACTTCAAAAGGCCGAGCTGGATAGTGCTGAGGCTTGGACAAATTAGAGAAGACTTGTAGACCAGAATCAGGTCATTACAGCTTTGTTTTTCATACCTGAAAACATGTTGACCTGTAACCCTTCTTAGGAACATGCTTCAAATTGTTATGCTGCCATTTAACTGCCTAACAATTACTCTGAGGTCAAGCGGTTCACCTTTCAACTGAGCAATGGATTTTGCAATGTTTCAGGTTGAAGAGTGGAATGTCACCTTTTTTGGTTATACGGTTAATTTGTAAGGATATCAAATACAACCTACTGGAAAACTTAAACTAGACCAGCATGGACTGGTCAGCATAGCCAACATGCAAATCATTTGAATTTGCGCACAAAAAAAAGAAAAAAAAGATTTTTTTTTCACAAAACGATGTGCCAAAGTAATACTAGACCTTATAAATTCATCATATTTAAAATTATTTCACTTTTTAATATAACTTAAAATAAAGAAATAACTTAATGACAATAAAATAATGACAATACTTGAAATAAAATAATAAAATAAATAATTTTACAAATATTCAATAGCATACTTTTTTTGTTGTTTACTTTTCTGTAAAATCAAGAACTGTGAAATTTTACACATATTGGTATCGACTGCAGAAATTGTGTCTATACTACCAAAGAAACACACACACATGACACACAGTCTGCTCATGGCCTCTCCTGTCACATATCAAGATGATGAGTGTTGAAACTACAGGAAAGACATGACGGGCTCCATGCAGTGTGTATGTCATAGAAATCATGGCTTATATAACAGCTTCACCATGCCTGGCCTGCAAATCGAGCTTCTAAGAAGGGAAAATCATTCTTAGCCTTACAATGCAGCCATTGTCTTTTAGCCTTGAGCGAATGGCATCAGTTTAAGGAGTGTGACGCGGATATATGAAATTTGTCTAAAAAGGAAACAAACATTTAAAGCCTCCCCTCCAGCATCCCCTGCTATATGTACAGTGTTTAATAGATTATATAAATGAGATGTTCCATGACCTAGCTGTGAGGTTGAGTTGCCCTCTTCACAGGTATCACTGTCACAGGCTGTACTCATGCTGCTCAGGTTTGGGCTTGTTCCATTGTATTCCACATGGATGAGAAGTTGAAGCTGTTTTTTCTCTGAACATCTGAACTGCATGGTCTATATCATTGCAAAAAATTGCCAATGAAAACGTCACCTCTGGTTAATGGCAAATTTTCAAGTTTCAAGTTTTCAAGGCCTGTTTGATATAAAGATGTGTACATAGAAGCATTGCTAGTCCCATCTGTGAGACATTTTATGCTAAAATGAAGCCCAGCTCAAAAGTGGCTCAAAATTACTCCAGCAAACATTCAAAAACACTCTCTGACTTTCACCAACTAGAGAAAAGAGAGGTTGCAGAACTGACTTTTAAATGCTAAATATACTACAAAGCTTCTTTTTCTGGTTATACTTATAATCTGAGAAGGAAAATTGAACTGTATATAAGTGCAAATGTTAGACCATTTATATCAAAACATAAGAAAAAGTTTTGCTTTATCATCTGGAAAGGTTCTAATGTGCATGTTTGGCTTTATGTACATCTTCAAAACTGAAAAGCCACTGAAATTCCCTGCTGAGTCACATAAACCATAATTTCTTACACATCATCACCCTCTGAGGAAAACACTCACCTGTTTTGTGGCATCCATTCATCATTTGTCTGCTCCTACCCTCCAGTGTTGTGTTTTCCTCTCTGTCCCAGAAGCAGCACACTGATCACAAAGAACGACAGCATGTGCTCATGAACATTAACCTCTATTCTTAAACCATCAATCATTGCATTCTATCTGCTGGAGTGGATTACACATCATGTTCTTCAGCATGTAACCCAGCTGTTACCTTATAGGCATCACCATGGGCTGCTCATTTGAGTGAGGATTAGAACAGAACAGACTGTTACATTACAGCTGGAAGTTGTTGTCCATAAATAATTGCTTGTGAGCGGATGGTGGCCATGACAGGTTTATGTTTTGTTTTGCTGAATGAAAATGAGAGGATGGAATGGTCTTTGCAGGAACCAGCCAGTGCTCGAATTGTATCATAGCTCAAGGGGTTTCCCAACCTTACTCCTAAATCAAATTTAATTAACCTTATTGCATACGGTAATACCGGACAATGACATTATGCTTTTTTGTCCGGACATATTGATTTATTTAAAAATACACAAACAATGCAATTCATACATGCAATGACTTTAAATTATGAGAATGCTGAATTATGCTTCTATTATGTTTTTGAATGAAATTTATGTTTTTTTATGTTTACATAAATTCTATTTATGTTTTTAGTATATTTGTATTAATATTTAATTATTGCAGGTTTGCGTAATATTCTGAGTTTCTATTTTATTCATTTTGAGGAATATTAAACCTGTTTTTGTGCAAGTGAGATGAATAAATGCCTGCTTACATTTAGTCTAGAACTACAGTAACCATAGCCAATTTCTCTCAACATGGGGACAGGAGAGCTGTCAGTCTATAAATGGGAAAACAAAGTAACTTGCATTACTTATCTGAAAAAGTATTGTTACTTTACTAGTTACTTGAAGAACGTAATCTGATTACTTAACTCGTGTTACTCGTAATGTTTTACCTCAACACTGTATGATATTTTACTTTTATTTTGACTGAAAATCGCTGAAAATGCAGAGGCACATGAGCTCTCTGTCTCCATCTTCATTAGTTTACTAATAGCCTATCAGCTTTATATTGGCCATCGACCACCCATCAAAAAATCCATATTGTTTAATCTCTATCACTGACCCATGTATCAAGTAAAACATTTTTTGAAAACTTCAAGAACATACAAAATCTATTTCATATCACCGAAAAATGTCATGAATGTCAGGCAAATTATCTGGGCAATAATGCAACAGCATTTTTAAAGCAAGCACCATTTTTTCCCATTCTTGTCCCTTAATTCTAAAGGGGGTCAGGGAGCCCCCCTCAGCTCTAACACTGGAAGGACCATCTGTACATCTGGAACTAGCTGAAGAGAAACGTCCAGGGCTCCTTCGCAGGAACGGCATGCTGGGTATTTTCCACCTCTTTATTTGCATGTCCTGGGGAAAAGACGATCATTGAGTGAATGTAGGTCAGAGTGTCTTTTCACTCTGCTTTTGAGATCCAGATGAGACCTAAACCCTATGGGGTTTAATGCCTATTAATGTTCTGGACATCTTGTGCATAAATGCGTGGACGTTACATGTTCAACATGTTCATGGTGGTGAAAGAGGCTGCGATGCGTCAGACTTTAATTTCTCTCGCTTGAGGGGCCCGACTCACACTGAGACTCTTCGCACACTTAACACTATAGACAGGAGTGTGCTCACTAAAACCCACATGTGGGCAGATGACAAGACACATTTCATAGAAGGGTGACATCTAAAACTTTTAAACAGCTTTATACTACAAAAAAATATGATTGCAAAAAGATTAATAATGACCAGTTACTAAAAATGTATACTTCAATATACAGGTCCTTCTCAAAAAATTTGCATATTGTAATAAAGTTCATTATTTTCCATAATGTAATGATAAAAATTAAACTTTCATATATTTTAGATTCATTGCACACCAACTGAAACATTTCAGGTCTTTTATTGTTTTAATACTGATGATTTTGCCATACAGCTCATGAAAACCCCAAATTCCAAAAAATTAGCATATCATGAAAAGGTTCTCTAAACGAGCTATTAACCTAATCATCTGAATCAACTAATTAACTCTAAACACCTGCAAAAGATTCCTGAGGCTTTTAAAAACTCCCAGCCTGTTTCATTACTCAAAACCGCAATCATGGGTAAGACTGCCGACCTGACTGCTGTCCAGAAGGTCATCATTGACACCCTCAAGCAAGAGGGTAAGACACAGAAAGAAATTTCTGAACAAATAGGCTGTTCCCAGAGTGCTGTATCAAGGCACCTCACTGGGAAGTCTGTGGGAAGGAAAAAGTGTGGCAAAAAACGCTGCACAGCGAGAAGAGGTGACCGGACCCTGAGGAAGATTGTGGAGAAGGACCGATTCCAGACCTTGGGGGACCTGCGGAAGCAGTGGACTGAGTCTGGAGTAGAAACATCCAGAGCCACCATGCACAGGCGTGTGCAGGATATGGGCTACAGGTGCCGCATTCCCCAGGTCAAGCCACTTTTGAACCAGAAACAGCGGCAGAAGCGCCTGACCTGGGCTACAGAGAAGCAGCACTGGACTGTTGCTCAGTGGTCCAAAGTACTTTTTTCGGATGAAAGCAAATTTTGCCTGTCATTCGGAAATCAAGGTGCCAGAGTCTGGAGGAAGACTGGGGAGAAAGAAATGCCCAAATGCCTGAAGTCCAGTGTCAAGTACCCACAGTCAGTGATGGTCTGGGGTGCCATGTCACCTGCTGGTGTTGGTCCACTGTGTTTTATCAATGGCAGGGTCAATGCAGCTAGCTATCAGGATATTTTGGAGCACTTCATGCTTCCACCTGCTGAAAAGCTTTATGGAGATGAAGATTTCATTTTTCAGCACGACCTGGCACCTGCTCACAGTGCCAAAACCACTGGTAAATGGTTTACTGACCATGGTATTACTGTGCTCAATTGGCCTGCCAACTCTCCTGACCTGAACCCCATAGAGAATCTGTGGGATAGACGGGATAGAGTGGAAAGTTGAGAGACGCAAGACCCAACCCTCTGGATGAGCTTAAGGCCGCTATCGAAGCATCCTGGGCCTCCATAACACCTCAGCAGTGCCACAGGCTGATTGCCTCCATGCCACGCCGCATTGAAGCAGTCATTTCTGCAAAATGATTCCCGACCAAGTATTGAGTGCATAACTGAACATAACTATTTGAAGGTTGACTTTTTTTGTATTAAAAACACTTCTTTTATTGGTCGGATGAAATATGCTAATTTTTTGAGATAGGAATTTTGGGTTTTCATGAGCTGTATGCCAAAATCATTTATTTACATTATGTATTTATTAGAGATTTTGCTTGGAGGCACATGACCCCCAAACCCTTTATTTACACACATTATACTATCAAAAATATATTTTTGATCTTTTCAAACTATACATAATTATAATGGCATAAGGCTTCAGCTTCAATATGCGATCTGAGTTTTACGATCAATATATTCCAGTGAAGTAAGTTTTGTTAGGAATACAAAAACTGGACTGAGTTTTAAAGTAATAAAGAAACACCTGTTCAATCATGCGGTCGCTGGAACATTTGTTACGTGAAGCATTGCAGTATAGCTTTTAATCCAAAAGTCTGCACATTGAGATAAATACTAGTGGATTCTCATGTTTACTCGTCGTATCGTCTTCATTATTAACCATTTTAAACTAAATTACACTGATCTTTTTTATATGCGTTTCATTCATGCACAAAACTAGAGGTCACTCTTGAGCCGGTATGACCAGCTAAGAAGAGCGATGTAACATCGTATGATGACACATGAGGATATCAGTCCTTCAAGTGCCATTTACGAGCTGTGTCCTAATTCGGAGGCTGCATCCTTCGAAGTATGCAGACTTCAAGTGCCACGCCTACGAAGTCCACAAAGGTCGAACCGAGTGATGTTAAATGGGACATAATGGGTTAAATGAGTTAAATTTCCCCTGAGAAATAAAAAAAATACTCCCCCAATTTGTGTTTCCTGGTGCCAGGCCTTCCATGTGTCTAATCAAGTTGTGTTCCAAATTTGAAGTTGATATCACAACATTTTTTTTTTTTTTTCAAAAATGTTTTTTTGTTTAGATTGATTTTTTTTTATGCATTCTCCTGTCACAGATTAATATATTTGGAACCTTACGTCTCAGACCTTTCCAACGATATGTGTTTTTAAAGGAATTTTGAGTGTTTGAGCTTTCGAATGATACCTAATTTAGGATTGTTAGAATGTGTGATAGGAAAAAAAGGCCAACTGACCGTTAACATACAAAGCAACAATTATCTATTTTCTGCCTTGCTATGTGATCAGAACCAATTTAAGATTAGTAAATGAATGAGAAAATTTAGTTATGCTGATTTAAAAAACTATTATGTATTCATATACAAGATACAATATACTTCTTATTTAGTGTAAAATTGTCACATATGGCAAACTAGTTCAAGCAAGCAATATACGGTACCTCAAAATTTCAGAAGATGCTTTCTTTGGTCAGCAGGTTTTGCGTTCGGAAAATACGAGCAGTTGTAACCCATATGGGCTAGTCTTGAACAGTTTGGCCTAATCTGCTTTGGTTCACTCACTTATGAATGTCACATATGGACTTTTCTTGTGGAGCTTTGTTGGTCGACCTTTGATGGTAGGCTGCGGTTGTTTGTTGTCCAAATTGGAGCAGTGTAGCATTTGTTTGCTTAAAATTCTGCCTCTTTTAATTTCAGTGGTGACCTAAAATCTGTATCGCACCACATCTAGATGCTCCCAAATTAGGCCCTGTCAACAAATCCATCTGCAAGTAATGTTTGGGACAGTTTGTTGAGGAGCATCTGGACTTGTTATCCTTTCGTTTAGATGATTCATCACTCATAACAGCGGCCTATACAGCTCGAATGGAAGTAATTTAAAGCAACCTTCCTCTAAGGGATGTTGTGAAATTTTCGTTTGTTTAAGAGTTTTGTTTGAGACACTTAGTAGCCTTAGTCTCTTCCTGTTGAAGTCAAAATAAGATACATTTTGGACTAGTCCTTTTGCTAGTCATCAAACGTCTGGCTACATGAGACTACAATGATGGTATCTCATGCATCACACGTTGTGATTTAACATACAACCTTTCAATTACCACTACAGAGCCACAGCCATCCCGTGATACTTTTGAGCCAATTATCAGATAATGATTTCAGTATACTGAAACATGAGTCTCACCTCATATACACAAGCACTGACTCGAAATCTATCGTCAAACATGACCTTTCCCCTCATTTCCCACATAGTGCAGGCGTTGAAATTCCTTATCTATGATCCGCTGCCAAAACCTCTTCATTTGGTGGAGTCATAAATTGCATTGTCTGAAGACACCCATAATAAAGCCACTGCAGCCATTTCACTGTTTAATGGGAAGTTTCTCACAACTCAGTTTTCTTCCTTTTCTTGTTAAATGTTCCAAGGTTTCATTCACCATGACCTTGGCCATCACCCATGACCATCCATAACAGCGTTTTAGGCCAGAGGTTGTATTTCTGCTAGATGGACCAGAGAAATTGCCTAGCAGTGAAAATGAGAGACTTATGAGTCGGGATGTTTTTAAAAGCCCATTAAACTGACTTGGCATCATGCATTTTTCAGGATTCTTAGATGAATAAAATGTATTCATAAAAATATAACTTCCAATACCAAATATTTCTAAATATTCCAACTCTAGTCCTAGACACTCAACCGAGAGCTACAAAAGTTAGAATCCAAACCATAAGGTCCACACATATTGAATGCATCTAAAGATTTTCCTAATTTCTCCTAAACATGATACACAAACACTGATTGCTGAAGAATTTCAGGCATGTTATTTTAATCTGGCAGAGATTTTAAGTATTTGCTATGTTAATTCATGCAACATAAAGGACACACACCTTTAAAACATGTTTTGTTTCCAGTTAAAACCAGCTGTCGCTACATAATATGACCATTCTTGCTTTCCATTGGTCTGTTGACAAGTTTCTTCAATGTTCCCATGTATCAGTTAAGAAAAACTGAAGGTTTGGGTTTCCTCACCAGGGTCTCGAAGTACTGAAATCACAGCAATCTTTTGCCTGGAGCAATTTCTAGGAATTATTTGGCTACGTCATGTTGTACCAGAACAGATCTCTATCAATTATAATGACTCTGAACATCATGTGTGGAGTTAAACAAATGTGTGGAGTATCATGTACTATTGGTTGTAACCCAAGAATTCTCTGAAATGTTTTGTGGTGCTTTATGGAAGCAAATTATTTTTTGATGTTCCATGAATAGAGAAACGGCCAAGGACAAAATGCTCTCACCCACAGTTCACATTTCCATTTGGTATTGAAATTTGTTTGTTATATATAAAAAAGAATAAGTATCTGAGCATGTGCGGTACTGCCAGTACTGATTTGAAAATTACGGTCTATTTTGATCAGTTATGATACACATTCTAGCAACAGCAATAAAAAAAGTGCTGAAATATTATGCATGTTATTCATGGTCCTCAGTGTATAAAATCATTAAACTGTGATGTTATGCATTTCATATATACTTATCTAGCATACTTCACCTTTAAGGCTTATGACAGCAAAACACTTAACAAAAAATTAAGGATCCTGTTTTCAAGTGCTCTAGGGAAGATCCTACTTTTGAGTTCGGAAATTCCAACATGATGTGCGTTCAAGTGATTTTGTTTTAAATAAGATGGATGTTGACTTTCCAAAAAGCCTGAACGTTTTTCAGGTTTCTCAGAGAGTGATGGGAAATGCAGTCTTGTTGCATTATGTTGCCTCCTCATAAACCAGATAAAGGAGTGTTCACTGGCTATCATCAATGCTATTCTTCATTAATGGTTCAGGAAATGTGTAAAAACGAAATTGTACTATCAACATTTATAATTATTATATTTAATAATGATTGCTTCATCATGGTTTTTTAAATGACGCCCAGAACCTGGAAACATCAAGGCTTGAAGAAATTGTTTTTAATGGTATTTTGAGTTTATGGTAGTGTTCATTTGCACTTGGCATGGCCGTTATGATGTAACTTAAACGCACTATAAATTTTAAATTTGCAATGTAACAGAAGAAGTAAGTGACATAATTTCTTCTGTATTGTGACGTACATCCAAGTGAAATGGATTATATATTTAAAAAAAAGTGAAACATGTAGGGCGGGGACTTGGTTATATCCCTTGGTTGTTGATTGGATAGAAGCAGATCTGAATATAAGAAAGGGGCGGAGTTTGTGATTGTGATTGAAGTGATTGGAGAAGTCAAGCATATGTCACCAAAGAGAAGTCTGTAGTTTCACCGGAAGATCAAGATTATGAAATATTAATGAAAAATTATGAATGGTTCACAGTAACATTATTAAGACGCATCTTATGATATTATTTTATATTTCCATTTCATTGGGTTTGGAACGACATGAAGTTCTGATGACAGAACTTTCATTTTTAGCTTAACTATGCTTTTAAACAAACAGAAGCAGGAAGTGTTTTTAATCTCCAGGAACTACTTTAAAAACTGTTATCTTGGGGTGTTTTTGAGGAAAGGATGGTTAACTGTTATCGTGTGTTTTTCTTATCTGCTGGTATGACAAACCCCTCAGCCGCTGTAGGGTAATTTGCAGATGTAGCTCAGTGCTTGGATTACGATTAGCTATCAAAGATTTCCCTGCAGTGCATCCAGAAAGTGATGCAGGTCCACGTCAGTGAGTGGGCTCTGCTCGTCAGAAGCTTGTTAAATGCCTGCTGTGATGAAGGGGAGCTTCTGTGTGCACTGCTAGTAAAACACTGGCTATTTATTAGTTGCATTGTTGCCCAATCTTTGTAATAATGTGGCTATTTGTAGTCTGTGAAATTCTGTATATTAATTTAATAACTCTCATATATTTATACTTTTATTCCATTGAAAAAAGCAGCATGAACATTCTTTAAAATTTCTTCTTCATACAGGTTTGGAATGACATGAGGGCGAGTAATTTATAGATTTTAGTTTACTTTAATATATTCCTTTAAAGCTCTTTTTAAAAACAGAAGCGATATCTTGGAGTGTTTTTGAGGTAAGGACTATTGAGCCCGTCATGTGTGTTTTTCTTATCTACAGTCATGACTAACCCCTCGGCAGCTGTAGCGTGACTTGCAGCTGTAGATCAGCATTTGGGTTATGATTAGCTATCATAGATTTCCCTGCAGTGCATCCAAAAAGTTATGCAAGTGGACATCAATGAGTAAGATGCTTGTTTAATGCCTGCAGTGATGAAGCTGAATTTCTGGACAAATTTATTAGTTGCGTTACAATCCAATTTGTGTAATATTGCTGCAATTTATAGTGAAGTTTGCTTGCTTGTGGGACAAATTCGGGTGTATTTTGTGACGGGTGAGCAAAGACAGATCCAGTAAGTCTAGTGTCAGCCCTCAGAGAGACTTTTTAATTTTACGTATATCACGATTATGTTCAGTTAGTTTCCAGTACGTAATCATCTTCGTGCTACTTCCTCTCTACACCACGCTTGGAAGCGTGACAAAATAACCGCCCCCAATAATATTATGCAGCAAATTTCACTGCTCTCGGCCAGAAAGGACTTTTCTTTTCCTTTTTTTTTAGTTTGCTTCTGCCAGCTCACCAAATGCTTTTAATGATGAGATGTTGAAATCTTCGTTTTGGATAGGAGCACATTTTTATTCCCCTTTGGACTTACCGAAAGTGAGGCCATTCTCCTGTGCGTTCAGTGCGTGTTTGCCAGGGAAATGTCGACCCACCTTGCACCAGTCACCACACCAAGTCCAGCCAACCTTCACCCCGCACCGCGGATGAGAAGCCAGAGCCCACCGCAGAAAGGGAGCTAACGTCTGCCTGATGGATGTGCCTGTGATGAGGACAGTGTTGACCATTGTCCCGGAGATGAAGCCCCACAGTGAGTCTGACCAGGTGTGTGAACTGGCAACATCTGTGCAAGAGGGAGTGTTGGTGGAGCTGGACACAGATGAGAGGCTTATCAACTGGGAAACGGAGGTAATACTTTCCACATGCCCACCCACAAACTCTTATCACCACCAGTTCATACCAGAACATATGTCTGTTCATCATCTCTGGCCCTGTCCAGCCCTGGGTCATCTGTGCCTTTATTACCACTGGTCCTACCCAGCACAAAGCCTGTTTCATCACCCTGTGTTGGGATGGTGTTGTTGTCACTGATACCGCTTAGCCTCTTTCTCCCGCCATCTCATCAAGATCCAGCCAGTCCTTCAGCTACCCTGATGCTTTGCAGTACGGATGAGCATTGGGTATTTGAGCCACCAGCTTCGCCCAAGCATGTGGATCCCCCGGCTCCGCCTCCGGGCCGCTGATTCCGTCACTCCACCACGGCCCGTCTCCCTGACTCCCTCCGCCTTCGTTCCTCCCTCCCTCGCCTCCACCAGGGACCATCAGCACTACGGCTCCACTGGGCTCCCTTGGACCACCGGCTCCACCTCAGTCTGACCTTTCCCATCATGCGCCACGGAGAGTTCTGCTGCACTCCGGCTCTCCCCGTCTACGGCTCCGTCATGCTCCGCCATCCCTCCCATCCCTCAGTTGCTCCAGTTCCGCCTCAGCCTTCAGGTGCCCCGGGTCCACCCCGAGGGGTCATTCAACAGCTCTGTCACATCCTTAGAAGCCTTCGGTTCCATCGGCTCCCTGTCTGCGCCTAGGGGTCCATTATCAACGGCTTCTTCTCCGTCGGTCTTCCCCCGGATGTCAGCCAAGATTCCATTATGGCTTCTCATCGTGGTGGTGTTCTGTCACGATTATGTTCAGTTAGTTTCCTTTTCATGGACTTTTAGTTTGCACTCATCAGTTTCCTGTCTCCTTCGTTCTCAGTTTGTCTCCCTGTTTACTCATTACGCTCTAGTTAGTCTCTATGGTTACTCATCAGCTCCCTTATTTGTATCACCTCTGTTTCTCCAATCATCATATGCCTGTGTTTCTCTTTCCTTTGTCGCTTATCTTTATCGTTGCTCTGAGTTTGGTGAAGGTTTGCATTCTGTTATTAAAGTCTATTTGAATTAATCTTCTTCGTCCTACCTGCTCTCTACACCATGCTGGAAAGGGTTCATTTTTTTTGAGGGCCATACGCAGTCCTTGGTTCACTTAATGCTCTAGGCAAAATCAAACATGACTAAAGAAAAAAATTTTTTTTTTACTTTCAACGCTTTTCCACTGCATGATACAGTTCAGTACTCACAAGGACCAAAAAGTACCTTGCAACACAGGAGACCAACATATCTTCTCCCTTTTCTGGCTTGCTTTAGAAGCCCCTTATATTGCCTGTGTTTCACCATGAACACTGCTGTCCTGTTGAAGTGTATCTAGAGTTTGCCAAACAAGGCCATAGGCATGGATTATTCTCGAAATTGCTTTAGGTCTGACACACCACCTTGTTGGACACAGCCCGAGTAGGTTGGTTACATCCTGCTCTCCGAAGAACAACTCAACTGTTTTTGCACTTTGCTCACTGCCTGATAACTGTTGGGATGTTCTGAATAAAGTTTAATGCATCAGGTACCAAGCGAGCCATCAGCACGAGTTCTTGCAGCAGCAGATCTAGAGAATGGTTGCAACAATGCATAAACAACGAGCCAGGACAAATTTCTTTAATATGTGCTTGCACCCCAGCGAGGAGACCAGACATTTTATGTGCGCCATCAAAGCAATACCCTTGCAGTTTTTCGAAAGCGAGATTCAAATGCAAAAACTCATCTTTCACACAGGAAAATAAAGCTTCCTATGTGATGTCTGGTGTGTTATAAAATCCTAAAAATGCACTTTGCTCTGCAAGGTTTGTGTCAACGTAGTACAGGTGACAAGAGAACTGCTCGTCTGAGCTTATGTCCGTAGTCCCGCAGGTAGTAAGGCCAGAGTATGAACAGCTCGCTGAACAGCAAGCAATACATTCTAGAGTATTATTCTGTATGGTGTCAGACATTCAATTGTCTCTCTCAAGTAGCCATTTACGAGCTAGTAACGCATGCGTACATTCAAGCATAAGCTGCCAAAACACAGACATACATTTTTTTTATTGTTATTTGGTATGTTGTTTTTATTATTATGGTGTTATTGGTGCAACTGAAGCTTTTGTGACTCAAAGTGTATAGGCATAATGCAAATGGGTTTGTATTGTTTGGTGTTGTAGGATGTATTATCTTGTGTTTTGGTGTTTTGATATACAGATTGTTATCATGTTAGTGAATGTCTGTTTCTCAGATTATAAAAAAGTTTTCCCCCCAATTCTATATGTTAGGAATCAAGTCAAGGTTTATTCCCATCCTTCATTGTGGGGGATAAATTAAGTAGGTCTGGAGACCATATGCTTACAGTGATCTCAGATGTAAAACTTGTCAAATGGAAAACAATCAGTACAAGACTTATCACACTTTACAGGTACCAGACATTTGGACTTAGATGTATTTACTGGACAAAAGTGCCATGACTGAAATGAGAGACTTTTCAGACTTTGACATGTATTAACTGCAGGTAAACTAAGATAAACAATCTTTATATACAACTGGATATTTATAATATGCGTTTTTGAGAAGCAGAAAGGTCAAAGAATTGGAAACACACCAGGAGAAATGAAGGAATGTTGTTCTGTAAATGTCAGGCAGGTTGTTAACCAAAGCTGTTAACAAAGCCACAGGAATATTTCTGTCATATCATCAAATTGTCTTTTTCTACAGAACAACAGGATGAGTTATATCTGACATCTGCTTGATGAAACCATGGGACGTGTTGCACACAGCCTCTAAATCCAGGAATATCTTCAAATTCATCTATAGGGAAAAGATGCGGAGCAGAATGGCTTATAGCTTTCTTACATAAAGGTGTTCATTCCACATTCTTCTTAACATGTAAGAGCCTCATAAGTAATGTTATAGTGTACAGCCACATTTTAAGCCTGTACATGTGTTGCAAAGTAATCTGACAAAACCTTACAACCATATATAACAATATGGGAAACCACAAAACATAATGTTATAAATCGCAAACGCCAATGAAAACAACTTGATCCGGGGAAAAAAATGGTGGTCTCCAAAAGAAGAACATTTCCTCTGGAGCCAAGTTTCAGTAATGCCTCTATTCCACAGAGATGTCTTGTATGTATTTATAAAGCTGATGTTTTCTCAGCTCATGAGATTTACATTTGCCTGCTGCTGCGAAATAGGTATTTCATTGTTATTGCCAGGTTTCCTTCTAAAGATTGTCAAACTAGCTTGAAAAATTGTGTTTCTCAGGATGAGTCCATGTTATTGGCTACTCAAAGTTAATCAAGGACAGCTATTGGTGTTGAGGAAGCTGATTTGCAATGTAGCTTGCCAAGCCGCTCATGATTTATTGCTTTTTAAAGAAAAGAAGTTGAAAGAAGCAATGCAGAGGACTGAGCTGAATAGAATGTATAGCAGGAAATTAAATGCACAGATGTAACATTAACATCAGCTTAAAGGTCAAGAGAACGGATGTAATAATTAAACATGCTCTCTTAAACTCTACTTCCTCTCATATGTAGCATTGGAAAGTCCAGGTTAATGGGTTAATTTAGTTAGTTAATTGCACTTGTTTAAAAGAATGTCTCTACATGACCATTTGTGGGGGGAAAAAAGCTAAATAATCCAAGCAAAACTACATTTGATAACATGGGCTCATTGGAAAAGCGTACCTCTACATACAATTCATTGCAGTTTCCAGTAGGGGTGTAATAATACATCGATATGGATCAATGAATCGTATCGTTAGACGTTTGATCGATGCATCAATGCCACACGTGAAATATCGATATGAGGTACCTTTATTTTGACACTCTCGTCATCCTTACGTAACGCCCGTCTAAGTATTTCCGCCAAAGCATGCATTTAATCTCCTCAGCCGAAATAGACGCCTGACAAGATTGAACCCTAAACACGTTTTGTCACAAAAGCTGGTATTCTCCACCGTCAAGGCATTTCAAGGCAACACAATAAGTCTGTTTTAGCAAATCAGCACGCAGAATTCAGGTCAGGTGACAAGGCTGATAGGCACTTCGAAAAGACACGCTAACTGAGAGGAGTTTCGTCAAAGCTGACTAAAAGTGATCGAGGAGTTATTACTTAATCAAAACAAACCCAGTTTGATTGATAGTTATCTGTTTTTGCAAATGAACTATTCTGTTGTAAATTTACCAAATGTGGGAGAGAGGGTGTGCAATTTTCAAAGAAAATTACACGTTCATGTTATATACTTTGGTTGCATTCGTGAGTTAATAAAAATGTAACTGGTAGTGTAAGCTTGGCACATAATATCTAAATATCATTAAATCAATCGATATAGCCCTGAATCAGCAAATATCGTATCGCTGGCTGAGAGAATCGATATCATATCATATCGTGATGAACTGTCCGACTTACAACCCTAGTTTCCAGCTGATATGAACAAATAGTAGCAATAAAGTACCAAAATATTTAATTCCTGTCCACACAAATTACAATTATAGGGGCAGATTCTCGATTACTCCCGAGCTACTTTCATCCGGCTACTCTTGTGGTCGGGGGGTTAAATCAAATATTATGTTTAAAAAAAATACTGGGGCACCTCAAGATGTGTTCTGTCACCTCTGTTGTGCTCTGTTTATACAAATGAAATATGCAGATGATATGGCACTTGTTACATACTTATGGAAAGACAAAATTCTGAGTTTGAGGAGCAGGTGTTAAAACTACAACAGTGAAGTGAAGTGAAATGAAGTGAGTTCTTTATTGATAAATGTCAGTAAGACTAGCAAATCGATTTTAAACCATCCAGAACCCCTAACAGAAGTAACGTTATGTGATCAACCTGTTGAAATTGTGAAGACTTTTTAGTATTTGGGAACTATTATTGACTGTAAATTGAATTTTTTTCTGAAAATGTGGATCTTATCTGTAAGAAAGCAAATCAGAGGTTATTCCTGTTATAAGGAAACTGCAAGAATTTTCTGTAAGTTTGGTTGTTTTGCAACAGTCTAATTGAAAGTGTTTTAGGGTATAACATAACTGTGTGGTTTAGATTAACTAATATTATTTTTGCAGGAATGTCGCCACAGGCACGTTTTTCCAATGAGCCTGAAGTCTGCTCGTGTAATGAGTTTGGTGTGATGTTTTGAAATTCATTGATGTCTGGAATTGATGAAACAAAAGGTTTTTTGAGATTGTGGTTAAGATATTTTAGACTGTTCTTGGAGCTTGGTGAATGCTATAATGTTACCATCACACATAATGTATCTAAGATGTGCGTTTCCTTTCTGATGCCAGGATGTAAAGAAACATTTGTTTTGAATTAAGAGCATTGAGAGTTTTCAGGGGTGCGGGAAGATGTTTTGGAGTGGGGGTGATGAAGGAGGGGGGAGGGGATATATAAAGAAATAGTATTTAAAACAACTCAACGCCATGAAGCAGAACGATCAATTCTCTTAAATAGATACAGTGCACAGTATATTTGTCTATAAATATGCCTACATTTTGATAGAACATGATACTTGCAAATGTAATGCAACAAGGAAACTTAAGTTAATATAAATTACTATTTAAAAAAAATGGCTATTGAGGTATTTTTTCATGCGATAAGTAAGCCAGCACGCCATCAGGAAATAACCAATAATGAATAAATAATATAAAAATGTCTTGTGCCTACCTTGCATATTGTGAGTCATTGAATCATTCATTCACATCGATTCGTTCACAAACGCTGATTCATTCAGGAATGAAACATGTTGTTCAGAGACGCGAAACGATTATAATGTGCCTTTGTTTGGAACTGTTTTCATTGACGGATCAAAATTAGACAATATGTGTCTATATAATTTGATATTGCTTAACTATATCGTTATAAATACAAAAAAATCCCAAACTCATTAACTCACATAAGGGTAAGTAAATGATGACAGAATGTCCTTTTTTGTTACAACTAAGGTCACGATATGTGTAAGAAAAGCTAACAGACCAGTGCCAGGTTGAAACTCCTCTCCAGGGATGAGTTCACACTTGATTTATGGGGGTCTCGGGTAGTATAGACCAGGCATCTATGCTTTCTGAAGTAATGATATTTACATACAGTTAGTCAGTCTTGAGAGAAAACTTATGGCTGTGGACTTTGACCTGAATCATGTTTGACTTTGTTTGGCGTTATGTTAAAAATCAGTTGAAACTCTTTGGTGCTTTTCACATCTTTACCTTACCATCATTTCCATCTCTCTTTCCTCGTCATTTATGCTTTTCTGACAGGCCAATGTGCTGCCAGTTTGGTGGGTTTTACGGTCAGCTAGAGCTCCAGCAGTTTGACGCGCTCCGGCTCGCAGTTTATAGCGGAGTCTGCAGGAGCCATTATGGCCGCCCCGGACTGGCCAGACCCCAACAGCAATGCACGGCGGATCAAAGGCCGTTACGCAATGATGTATTTAAGTTCCTGACAATATTTGGGTTTCTTTTTGGACTTACCGTGGTGTTTTGTCTCTTGGATCAATGTGATGAAGTATTATCTTGCATGTGTGGACCAGGTTGGTCAGTTGTCAAGTTTCAAAAATGCTGTAACAGAGCATCAAACCCCAGCAACAAACTGTATGAAGTGAGATCATGGATAAAGCATGCTGGGAAGCCACAAATATCCCTCACAGCGGGACAAGAAATGAAGTGCCCCATTCATCCTTACCCCACCATGAGTTTTACATTGAGTCTCGGTATAATCCAACATTACATAAGAGGCCGCTCTCCCAGAGCAACTGATAAACACACCTCCTAGAATAAGAGCATCTTGTTTCAACGCCAGAAAGGTTGCATGAGGAAAATTATGATCATTATTGACGCTTTTATTGATATTAATATTGTAATCATATAATATTGATGTGTTGATGCTCTTTTTTTTAGTCTGAATCAATTTAAAATAATTCAAAATGCAATTCATACATATAATGATTTGAATACACCTCTATGATGCACTTGTTTTTAATTTCTGAATTTAAATTCATTGTGATGTCATTGGTGGAGCCTCATTAAATTTATGAAATTATTGAAAAAATGACCTTATTAAGTAGATTAATAATAAATAATTAAATTAAACTGCTTTTCCATAGTCATGTGGTGCAACCCACATGCAGAAAAAGAGGTGTTTATGGTTTAAAATAAAAAAATTGAATGATTTGAAAATTACTTAGATGTGTACATGTATTTATTCTGTAAGGCAAAATTTTGATTACGGTTTGGCTGATGGTTATACCACATGACATTTTTAGAGCCATTAAAATGGTCAAAACCATACAAAACCATCCGACATTAATACAAAGAGTATATATTTGAGAATACGTCACGTTTATAGAAAATTTAAACGATTTCTCTTTTTTAACGTGGACTCTTATTTCTCATCGGCCTTGATACTGTCACTTATGTAATGCTGAAACCATGACCTCATAATGGCAACACATTACATAATTTAACAAAACATTGAGTATATGTCAGCATAGCAGCTGTCATTTACATTATCGTCATCCTTTTTCCTCTGACGCTGTTATTTCAGTTATGGCGTTTACAGCAGCATGTCTTACTACATGTGCGGCAGATACAGATAAATAGCTTTCATTAAGCTGCCAGCATGATGGCATGCTTTAGATCTTCTTAAAATGTTTGGAAGGGTGCTGGACTTTCGGCTGCCCTCCAATCAGGGATGCTGGAAGCCAAGGAACATAGAACAAACGCACACAGCTTGTAGAGCGAAACATTGCTTTTGCAGGCCCCCATTGCCACGCCGCACCGTCTTTTCCACAGGCACCCGTCCAGTGGAAATGCTATCTGCACAGATACTTATAGCACACATCAGTCAGGGTGATCGAAGTCTCATAAGGAATTTTCTTCAAATATGAACCACTAAAAAGCAGTTCAGTGCAGTTAAGGAAAAAGTTTGGGAATATTCTAACCCTAAGGAGTTTCGGTTGGATTCAAGAGGCCCGTGATTTCCAAAATTTGATTGAGTCTATTGTTTCTCCTGTTGCTTTGGTCTCGTCGTACACTTTTGCTTTTCCAATAGACGTTTCTATGCTGTCCTTCAAGAAAGTTGTGGGTGTCACAACAGTTTGTAAACAGTCTCCTCACGTGGACAGAGGTGGGATCCTTCTGAAATGGAGTGTAGGAAAACGAGAGTGTGAGAGAAGGGGAAAAAGTGGAGACCTCTCAAGTGCTTCTTTCCACAGGAAGCAGAGTTCATTTAGGCGTGGCCCATGTGCGTCTTTCAAAGAAAAAATAAAAAAATAAAAATAGGATGTTTTGGATGTTGCAATGGAGACCGACCAGAGCCAACCAAAATCTGTCACAGGCCAAAGAGAGAAACGGTGGAGTGGAAAGACAAACCGAAACAGATCCAAACAAGTTTTAGAGGAGTTTTGATTAAAAAATTACCATAATTCATCATACTAATTGATAATAACATATTAAGGAAGCCAAACGCTAAACCAGATGGGGATTTTTGTTTAAATTTGCTTCCGATTCTTCACATTCCACTGAACGATTCCAGTTCCTAAATGATTTAGAGAAAGCATTCCACCTCATAATTGGTCCTTTTACTACAAATACTATTCTTGATACCATATTTTTGATTTTATGTACAAATACCATTCAAGAATTTTCTGAAGGTCACCTAACTACATGCCAAATAGCTCTCATCAATTTGCAACTTCATGTTAAGTTGACTGTTAGAATAGGGTTATGGTTATAGGATTAGAATAAGTTGACATGTAGTTAAAAAGTTTCTTATAGTTGGTAGAATGTATAAAATGTACTATCAAAATAAAGTATTATCTTACTCTTTATATATATATATATATATATATATATATATATATATATATATATATATAATCAAAATAAAATATTCACTCATGTTGTTGGAAAACCATAGGACTATACGGTTTTGAAGTCAATTCATTAATTCAGTTCCTCTCAAAGAAACGATTCACACTGTATTTACATTGATTTTAGCCATACATTAACATAACATAGATACTGTATATTATGCATATATTTCGAATGGGATGTGACTCAAATTACTTGCTGTTCAGAGTCACGAACCATTCCAAACGATTCAGTGAGCAGGCGAACGAATCAATAAACCAACTCAAATTAATAACTTAATTAAAGTGATTTTTAAATATTTTTGACAGATTCATTAAAAAGAAATGTAAGATTCTTTGACTGTGGGTTGACTGTTGTATGTTTTTGCTGTGTAGTGCGTAAAAATAAATTGTTGTTTACTTTTGTGTGTGGTCCTTTAAATTAGGCAACTGTATAACAGTGCAAGAATACCGTTAAGACTAATTTAGACTAATTCAATCACTTCCAGAGGTAGTCGAAACATTCGACAGGATGGCTTTCGTAGTGTAAACGCTCATGTGGTCGAATGCGTTCGAACAGTCACAAAAGACCATCTACTCTTCGCATGCTGATCTTGAGTAAACATTATGGGAAGCGCACTAGACAGACGGGATTTAAACTTTGTCGGCTGAAGAGCCAAGTTTCACTATTCCTGATTTCTGACTCACTCACAGTGTTTGGCTGGTCTTGAGGTTATCAGAACAGAAACGAAAGCTGATGCTCTCCATATGTTCTCCCATCGTCTCTGGTTGCATTCATATCTAAATTGCATGAGCTTATTTCATCCATTAGATCGAAAGATCTGAAAAAGCATTTACCCGCCTATAGACAAAGTGGTCGAAAGTGGACAAAAGAGAGAATAAAACACCAGGTGTAAACGAGAATGTGTCACCCTCGTGTACTTGTGATCCGATCATCCAAAAGCATCTTAATACAGGCCTATTTTATTTCTGTTTTATCCACATCCGTGGAACCATTAACAGAACCAAACGTCATGAAAAGGATTTTTTAAAAAGGGAATCAGTTCTGAATAAAAATTGTTCTTGATTTCCAACCCTAGTATTCTCCTTGAAACTAAGCCCAGTACAAACTAAGCCCAGTACTAAAGCGCAGTACAAACGTAGCACTGACATCACTGGAAATGGAGAAGAGAGTTTTAGAGCACTTTCCAAACAGCTCTTGCCTTCGCAGCCACCATCAGTACATTAAACTCTGTCACACGATTGTTAAAGCACCTCTGAATGTTTAGAGTGAATATTATAAGCATTAATATTCACTGCTCATTAATAGAAAGCGCTTACATAAACGATTGTTAACGGATTAGAGCGGATGGCCAAACATGGAAGTCTGAGAGAAAGAAAAGTCAGGACCTGGTGAAATTGAATAGAACATGAAATGCTGTCCACCACTTAGACCAAAACAAAACCGTGAAGAAAAAAAAAAGAAACGAAAAAAAAAAAAAAAGATTTAACACGGCTTTCTTCCAGAATCAATCAGGAAATCGTGCTGGAAAGCCGAAATTGCTGCTCTACTCTCGTTTTGACTGACGGGATCATGTTTTTCACACATTTGATACAACCCAGCTGAGGGTTGGTTAAATACGTTGAAACAAACTTTCCATCTGTGTATATGGAAACGTAATCACTATGGAAATAAACATTTGCTCTGGGAGGCAGTTTTAGAGGCTGTTCTGTTACCTTATCTG